>JAUTXW010001796.1:487500-1222500 GCA_030620095.1 Kuschelorhynchus macadamiae
TTAAATATGTATCTTACTAGGACCATAAAGTCAATATGTTCCATAGGTCTTAATTTACATTAATTACATTAACTAATAAACTATTTACTGCCTATTTACATAATCTAAAAACTGAAATTCAAGGATGTTATTCTGTTTAGTTAGAACTTGATGAGATGTAACTAATAGAAATTTTAACAAATTCTAATGAACTGTAATATATGCTGTAATAAAATTCAGAATTCATTGTATTATGTACTATATACTAACTGGTTTTTACAACAATCCCAAACATTCTTTCGTATACCAGATTAAATCCTTCTCTTACATATTTCAAAAAACTTTAATTTATGTCATTACAATACAGTTTTATCTTAAAATAGAAATGAGCAAATATAATTATAAAATAAGATTTAAATAAGAATAAAATAAATTTACAATAAAATCAATGTTGAATATTATCAGTGTTTGAAATAAATAGACATTTTTTGCCTTTTATTTTTTTTGATAAAATTATTTGCAGCCAATAACAAAAATAAGATGGTAATTAGTATATCATATTAACTGAATTTACTAAATGTGACTTACATTAATAAAAATCTGAATACCTTCTGTTTCAATAATAATATTTGTATTCTCCGTTTCTGTCGAGTTCAAAACTATTTCCATCTAATGATCTAGTCCAAACTCAAGATAAATAATACATTATCTTAATACACTATATACACACAAACACTATATACATACATACACTATATACTATAATATTCCTGTTTTGAGAAAGGGTATGTTAATTATTTCTGTTTTTGATAGTATACTATATTTTACCTGCTAGAAGTGCTGTTGAATGCCAAGGTTTTTCCCACAACAATAAACTGTTTGCTTGCAGAATTAATTCTCTCCAAGGTTCCATAGATAATTTAAGTTTTCTTATTTGTGTTTCCTATAATATAGAGATTGAAAATTTTAATTCCTCAGTAATTTTGTAAGTTCAGTGCTCTATACAATGTTGCCTTGCTTATCAACGAACATATCCTCCAAATGTTTAAAGTATTAATATGGAGTACAATTTTTTTTATAGTCTAGTTCATATAATTATATTTTAAAATACAAGGTGTCCCACTGGGAACTTCACTGATCGATTATAGAAAAACTATATTTGGCAAAAATCTGAAAATTTGGCACTATACTTTTGTCAATGGGGGCAATTCAGCTAAAACATTTTCAAAATGGCGACACTTCTGGTTATACAGGAAGTAGATGTCTTGTTTATTTTAAATGGAACGCCCTGTATATTATTTATGGATTCTCCATAAACCCCTAGACTTATTTCATGTATAATGTCCTGGCCTATACCTAAGTCTCGCCATATTTGACACTTACTTGCTAATTTTTTCTATATGGAAGCTTTTATTGTTTCACTTGGGAAAGTTTATTTCTAGACAAAGACCTATACATTTTGTATGCAATTTTAGTAAATATTAGTACAGGGTATAAACAAAAATGAAAAGAAAAAAATTTCATTAAATAAAAATATCAAAAATAATTTTTTTTTAAATGGAAACTCCCAATTTTTATAACCTTGTCTTATGTGGCATTAAAAATTAAGGTAACTCTGTATAAGGTTGTTTATCCCAAATATTTTTACTTTCTTAATAATTATAATAATAATAATTAAAAAATTATTGCCAATTAAACATTTTTCTATTGGAAATAATATGCTTATACATTCAGTTAATGTGAGTTGGCTATGATGACATTAGAACAAAACAAAACCATTTGAAACTTTCTGTTTTTGCAGATACAGAGTATAGCAGATGTATTGCATGTTCTTGATATCACTTTGCCACATTTTCTATATATAATAAACACATTTAAATAATCCTTGTGGGTACAATTTAAATGTCTCAGCATGATTACTGATAAGTTTCAAATGGTAAATAACAGTGGTATTACTCCAGCACTTGTTCTGTTCTAATGCCGTAATGGCAAACTCACATTAACTGAACGTATAAGGAGTAGGATAATATATTATTTGCAATAAAAAAATGTTTAAATGGCAATAATTTTGGAAACAAAAAATATTCATGATATACAATATAGAAGGAACTCTATGACTTTCAATTATAAGTGGAGTTATATCACCTTTAATTCCAATACCTAAAAAATATTTTTGAAATACCAAGTGTCAGTTCCACCATCATACATGTCTATGCAATTTAATAGTATATTACATACCGAGTAGGGAAGTGTATCATTACTATCGAGAGATTAACTAAATCTCGAGACAGTAATGAAAACTTCCCTCCGAGGTTTGTATACTATTTTATTAAAAAGCACACCATTAATCAAAAAGAAGGTACAATATTTTATTTTGAAAATAAAAAATGTAGTAAAAATGCCAAAATTTGTCATTCTATTTTGTTGTTTCATGTCACTGGTACCAGGGGTAAGTTCATAGCTACTGGTTGCTATGGTGCTAACATTCAAAACCAGTAAAACATAAACAACCTTTGGCATTTTTGAATTTCTCATTTGTTCTTTTGAATTTGTGTAAAAAAAGTAGACCAAAATGTTGTCAGGAAGTGATGATAATGAAGGCTATTTTAACACTGGTACTCCACCAGAACTTAAAGCTGCAAAAAGAGCAGAAGCAAGTTTTTAGAGAAAAGTAGAGGACGATATGAAAAGGCATTAAAGGTATATGCAAGTTGGTGAACTGAAAAAAATGCTAAGAGTATTGTGTCAGAGACACTCTTTATGGCATTTATCTATCTCAGCCATCTACAGCATGAGACGGACAATGCTAGAATTAAGGGAACAGACTGAAATATCAAAATATAACAAACTCGTTGCCTTTTTGAAATGCCAGAATGTAGGATTTAAGCCAAAGAAGTCTAGCATCTTTACCAGGCAAAATATAAAGAATTTACTCAATAAAACACCTCTCACCTTTACGTGATGAAAATCCATAGATAAAATTTTAGAAAAAAAACTTATAAATAAATTTTAAAGATTTTCACTACATTTGTTGTCAACATGACATGTTTTGCATATACAATAGCTTCTTCAGATGTTTAGGTACAACTAAAATACTATGATGTTAACATGTAAAAGGTAAACAACAAGTAACAAAAATAGGGAAAAGATTCAAAGAAGGTGTTGTTACAATAAATGAAAAAACCTAAAATTATATGACTTAAATATCTACAACAAAAGCATGGTTTAATGAAATAAATTCATCAAAGGAGAGCTATTTAATTCCAATAGGTCATTTAACAAAAGGTCTGATGATTTTAAATCGTTTATTTCCAGAAATTAAAGCATATTAAGTTTTATGCCCTTATTTTTGATATATGTAGATTTTAAAGTTATGATTAAATGAATGTTGATTGAGTAAAAAATGATGATTTGCAAAGGCTGATTCAGATTTTTATTAAAAAAACTATTTTTATGTTCTGAAATGGGTTTGTTAAATATTCTACCTGTTTACGACAATCTCCACAGGTTAACTTATAGACACTTCATTGTTTTGTTGTCTTTATTATTTTTTATATATTTACTCAAACTTTTGTCTATCCTGTAAGCAACATTTAGATCCTTTTTACATAATAAAGTAACAATACGTTCAGTGGGTGACCCAATATAAGTTAAAATTTTATAGAAGATATTGGTTTATTTTTAATAAAAGGATATACTTGACTAATGGCTTCATTGTATTGTTTTTTGACAAGGATATTATTTATGATATTGGCATCATAAGCATTATTTACAGCAATTTGTTTTATTTTATTAAGTTCTTTCTCAAAATTAAGATTTGACATTGTAATGTTAATTAACCTGTGAACCACACTGTTATAAGCCACCAATTTACCTCAAGAGTTCCTTCCTATTAAAGTAAGGCTTTCTTTTTAAATTTTTTGTTTCTATTGATTTAGGTTGTGCTTATAATAGGTGTGTCTAGATGAAAACTACACATATTGATATTTTGGAAAAGAAGATTTCCATTGAAATTCCTGATATAAAAGCATTTCATTTATGATAACTGACACAAATTGGATAGAAATTGTAAAAGAATTTATCTAGGTAGGAAAAGATATTGAAAATGAGAGCCTTTGTTCAATGTCCATTAGGAAAAGCTTTAAATCAACCCTTTAAGTACAATTCTATATCTAAATTTCCATACAAAATTGCTTGCTTTTTAAAACTTCCCAATGCAGATATACATGTCTTGGTTTTAGATGAACAACGGCTATGTTTCTGGTTGATAGCGGAGCAGATATTTTACAGCTGAAGCGCTTAGGGGATGGAAGTTCAGTGCACTTGCTAAAGGTTATGTGGATGCATCTGTAGCCAACCAAACTAAAACTTCACATATGACATCTTCAATGACTGACTCTTCCTGTAGCCATTTAAACTTTGTAGCTTCTCTTGCTGACATTAGAGAACCTGACACTGATCAAGAATTAACATTCTCCAGCAATATCAATAAAAGCATACAATAAGTCAAATTTGACCATTAATTTCATCAAATAAAATGTAGTAAAATAGTTAATTATTATTGGAAATTTTCTTGTTTATTTTTGTTGATGTTGCGTATTTGAAAAAGCGTTTAATAAAGATTTTACATAAATATTTTGCTTAATTAATCGAGAAATAAGAGAAAACAAGTGAGGGAAAGGGAAGTAAAGTAGATAATGCGACAGTTTTTTTTTAATAATAATTTTAAAGTCAGTCAAATTTACACATGTGGTTGTAAATAAAGAAAATTTCATACTATTTGGTGGAAAAATAGAGTGTGTTCTATTTTAGCATTAAAATTGCATGAAGTTATTATCAAACTGTATGATACATGAGTGGCGATGTTAAAAAATAAGCAATATTGCAGTAGGGTTAAAAATGCATAAAATGTTGCACCAAGTATAAGTTGTCATAAGTATTCAGGGGACCCTGAGCTATGCAAAAGTCTGAGTGGGAGTTCTTTAGAAATAACTTTAACACTTTGACTGCCAAGCGAATTTTCGGGTTTGGTCGGCTCAGGCCAAGACAACATTTTTCCAAAGTTGGAGTTTAAAGTGATGCCAAATTGTACTAAACTACTTTTTATCTTTTTTTATACAGTTTTTTTTAGGTTTTTCGATGGTGTATCGTTAACGATACACCAGGCCTGAGACGTTTTTTTTTCGTGGCAGGCCGGGTGTATCCCTAACGATACACCATCTGTAATCGGAGATTTTGTTTCAGGTAAGCCAGTGGAAGAAAAGTCAAAAGAATTTTGAAAAAAAAAGCGAAAAACAGAACTAGTAACAAAGTAAAAAGACCGTGAATAAACATTTGTGAGTGACTTAGTGATTTGTGAACTATAGGTACAGTGAAAAAGTAAGCACCATAATGACCAGAAGATACCTAAAGGATGACGAACTTTCGAAATATCTAGACGAAATGAGTGACGAAAGCGTAGACTCCAATGATGATCCTAATTACTCCCCAGAAAGTGACAGTGACAGTGACAACCGTAGGAGTGATCATAGTGATGATTCTGACGCAGTGAACACACATCGAGCACCAATTGCTGCAGCTACACCGGCACCGGCTTCTCCAATTCCAGGAACATCTGCTGGGTCTCCAGTTCCAGGCGGATCTCCTCTACTTCCACATACTTCGACAGATGATTATCAAAATATCGTTTGGGGTGATCCCGTTGGAAACCAACAAAACATTCCATTTACTGGAAATGGCGGCATGGATCCTACAATCGCTGGTATCTTATCACTAGCTGAGCCAATTGACTACTTCGAATTATTTTTTACATCCGAAGTAATAAATATAATGGTAGATGAAACTACTATTTATGCTACCCAAGTACTTGAGAATGCTACTGATATATCAGCTTCTTCACGCCTTCACAATTGGACACCCACTGACCGAAAAGAAATGAGACAATTTGTTGGTTTGCTGGGATATATGGGCGTTGTGAAGGTATCAGAACTAAGCGATTACTGGTCCAAAAGTAAACTGTTTTCATTCGAATTGCCAAGAACAGTAATGCCTAGAAATCGGTTTGAAATCTTGCTTAGATTCTGGCATTTCGCTAATAATGAAGATGCAGTTCCAGGAAATCGAATTCACAAAATTGAGAACATTTTCGACAAATTCGTGAAAAACTTCCAAAAAGCCTATACCCCAGGAGAGACAGTGTGTATTGACGAAACCATGATTCCGTTCAGAGGAAGGCTGTGCTTCCGTCAATATATCCCATCAAAACGACATCGCTATGGCATAAAACTTTACAAATTATGCACTGATAGGGGGTATACGTGGAATGCTTCGATATACGTCGGTAGAGATCAAACTGAAAATAAAGCCATACCAGCATCAAAAAATGTGGTGCTAAGTCTCATAAAAGATCTCCTGAATGAAGGGCGCACTTTGTATGTCGATAATTTCTATACGAGCATACCACTTGCCTGTGAGCTTCTTGAGCATAAAACGCACTTGGTTGGAACTGTGCGAGCTAATAGGAAATATATACCTAAGTCTATACAAGAAGCCAAACTTGCTAAAGGTAGTATTATAGCCAAAGAATCTCCTGAGGGTATTACTGTTTTGAAATGGAAAGACCAAAGAGACGTTCGGATGATTTCCACCTGTCATTCAGGAACCGAAACAGTTGTTACTTCAACTAAACGCGGAATCGAGAAAATAAAACCTAAATGTGTTATCGATTACCATAAGGGGAAGTCTCCAGTTGACGTCAGCGATCAGTTGGCTTCATATAACACGGCCTTGCGAAGATGCAACAAATGGTATCGAAAAGTTCTTATGGAAATGCTGTGGGGTACTTCCCTTGTAAATGCGCATTTTTTGTATAGCCAACATTGTGTCAACAGTAACGGAATGAGTATAACTGATTTTAGACAAAGCGTTATTTTGGGGCTGCTAGCAGAAAATGAATCCGAAGCCTCCTCGAGCCATAAAAGAAGACGTGTTGGTGCTCACCATTTGATAACACGTGAAGACAAGAAGAGAGCAAGATGCGCAAGATGCTATGAAATGAATGGTAAAAAGGGTAAAATTGTCGACGGGCATAAGAAGATGGCGGCGCAGGTTATTACCATTTGCGACGCATGCGAGGGCAACCCCTTTTTTTGTCGACCAAGTTTCAATGCGAAACACTAATTTTTATTATTTTTTTATTCACTTTAGTTTCTTTTTGGATAATTTAGGTACTATCTTACTTCTTTAGTTTAGTTTTTTCGAAATTTTTTTTCTAAATTTTATGGTACCTACTACTTAATTTTGTCAGTTTAGTTTAGTTTTTCTTATTTCACGTACTATACTGTTCACGTACTATCAAGTACTATACACATTTTTAACAAATAAAGGTTTATAATGACAAATTCGTGTTTTATTGCCCTCAATTCATAGGCCTAAATTAAAAAAAAACAGTCCTCATTATAAAACGCAAAAATATTTTTTTACGTTCCGTGCAGGCCAAAGTTCTATATGCCAAGTTGTTCAGCCAGGCCAAACGTTAAAAACTACAATACTAAACATACGGAAAGGTGTGCGCTAGAGATACACCGAGCTCCTACACTACTGGGTATCTGGTGTATCGCTAGCGATACACCCGACCTGACACGACCTGGCCCGGTGTATCGCTAGCGATACACTTGGCAGTCAAAGTGTTAAAAAAAATAGTTATCATCTGGTTTTAAGCATTTGGGGGCTCCTCAAATGTGCTTAAAAATAACTAATAACTAAAAAGAAAAAACTATGCCTCCTGTAGCCCTTGCCGTATGTAGTCCCCACAGTTCAATGACAAATCCCAGAATATCTCACTATAACTCTGTGCTTGGGCCCCTACCTATGACAGGACCTCGGGCTATAGTCCCCATAGCTCCATCCTTAATCCAGGCCTGGATCAGACTTAAAATTAAATCTAAAACTGTCAATTTTTACATGTAAATAGAGGATTAGATATAGGGATATGTTATATAAAAAAATCATTAAAGCTTTGAGGGGGATGCGAAACTGGAAAAGGAGTGGAGGTGTTTTGTCAAAAATAAATGGGCCCTGCTTATGATTATTTTTCAATTATGTTAAATTTGGGAACAAAACAAGCAATCAAAATGTTTTTTTGAAGCAATGGGTGTTTTTAATATATGGAACTTTTCATTTAAAAATTCCAACCCTTATATTTAATGATGCAATGTTTTTTGAATATAAACTGTAGTAGGTAAGATATTCAGTTTTCAGGAGTGAAAATAATGTAGGGAAAATAATGATGAATTGTCTTTTAGGTTGAGGTAGGGCTCAATTAGAGAAGAAGAATAATAATAGTGTCAACTTTGAAGATAACTCATTAAAGGCAATATTGCTCTATTTCTCTATAACATATTATGAGAATTTCTGCTTCCATTTTATTCCTTTTCCATTTCGATTATATATATGCAATTATGGCTCTTTACAAAATTTTATAAAATTATTATAATTATATATAAATTACACTGATATTTAGATGCCAGAAACGCCTAATACATTTAGAATTGCAGCTATATCAACATTTTTAGCCTAGAAAAAAAGATTAACATAGGTATATAGTATAACCTTCATCATAAAAACTTACCACTGTGTCTTAAAAATTTAATTAATGTTTCTGCCGAATAGATTTAAAAAAAAACTTAGTTTTTATTTAATATGCATTGAATAATTTAGGGTTTAGATATTATAGGAACAATATTTTATAAAAACGATATATAAACTGGAATGATGAAAGTATATATTATATAGGTATCTAACACCTGATATAATCAAATTATTTAAGAAATAATTTACTCCTTAATTAATTATTTGGCCATTTAGTCCTCATTTCTAATTCTCCAAAAATTACGATATATATAGGTATATCAAAATTACACAAAAAAAGAAATAAAATATAAAAATAAGTAGGTACCATGGAAGGTGGAAGTGATATCTTGTATTCACTGGTGAGAGAGGAGGTGGATAAAGGATGAAATATTTGGGAATCACTTGGATAGTTCTTTGAAAAACCTTGGTCTCCAAAGCAAGACTCGAGTCTAAGTGGTGGAAAACAAAGGTCGCCCTTAAAAAAATAAGGTTATGTAATATCTGCCAACAAACAGTTTTATAAAAGTACTTACATTTTCCGACATGATTGAACCCTGATTCTTTTTTATAATCACAAACTGTTTTTAACGAGCTAAATAATTTTCCAACCTGACAAGCAAATTACTCAAAATGACGCAGCCGTCCAGATAATTTCTTGTTTTTATTTTGGTTTCCCCCACCACTGTCCAACGCATGTCTAGAATAAACGCTTATCATTGGCTGATGAAATTCAAAATCTTTCTGTCAAAAGAAGTCTGTCAAGTAGGTGTCACACTTTACTCTAGAACGTCAATTTTTTATTTGTTATGAAGGAAATTGTCTAAATTAACTATTTTCTCCAGAATTTTCACCCCAAAGTTGAGAATAGTTAATAGTGTAATGGCAGGAACAGGAAGTGTAAGTTATATTTGACTTAAATTGTTTCCTTTAAATAATAGTACAAATCAATTTTTCGTCTTTTATTTAGATGTCAAACAATGTGGAGAACCTCTCCCCTCAAATAATCCGCGGGGTTGCAAAGGAAATGCAAGATCTAGTCAATAACCCTCCAGAAGGTATTAAGGTCCAAATCAACGAGGAGGACGTTACAGATATTCAGGCTTTTATTGAGGGTCCTTCTGGTAAGAAATCCCATGATAAATTTTACTGGCATGTGGCTTATTATTTGTTATTTTTTATTCAACATTGGAATACTTTTATGTTTTTCTGCTATTTAGGGATTGGAGTGATTTTTCTAATGTAATTAGACAAACAATTTTTCAATTTGTTTGCTTGAGTTAAGGATTTAGGCAAAAGTCAAGAATACCTACCTAATAATGGCGTTTTTTGTTTTATCTATCTTCAGTTTTAATAATCACACATTACTTTAAAAATTAGTTTTGCTGTTAATATTTAAATTTATGTTCTTTTATATGTGTTTGTCTACATGCCATTGAAGACTACTTTTATAATCAAATAAGAAAAATTTAGGCATTTTGGAAATTTCAACTGTAGTCTAAGTTTAATAAAAAATAGTTAAAGATTGTATATCATGGAATGGAAATTTAGCTTTAGTAGTTCAGGTTATTAATTAAAATTAAAAGGTACGTTAAATAACTTTTTTTTTAACTAAATACAAATGAATTTTCTGCCAGACCATTATTAAAACAGTAAATAATCTCGAAGTAATCAAACTAAATTTAAAAATGATTAACAGAAAATGTTAGAAATAAATCCTAGTCAAAATATTATAAACTAATGTATTTATACTAAAGTAAAGCATAACTGGTATAAAACAGTAGTATTATTAATTAATTATGTTTCTGTAAATGGTTTTGAAGTTACCATTTTTTATACTTTCTGTGCTGAATGTGACTTACTGTCTCAGAAGGGATCTTCTGTGTTAAAACCTATTTATTCCTATGCTTCATCTCTTACAACTTCAGTTATTAGCACTGTTTAACAGCACTATACTGGAGAAACCACATGGGTTCTGCCCAGGGAAGTTGACTATGAAAAATGTTTAACATTACCAACATTGTTTGGGCTTTAAGGTTCCAATTTTAAAGAAGCTTCCCTTATAAATCAATACCAAATTGTTCAAATTTGCAACTTCATTCATAACCATTTGCAGTGCCCTTGAATGTTCTACAGAGGTTTCACTGCGGTCTTTTAATATTAAAATTCTTCACCAGTGATGTTGATTCATGACACTACTGACTTTACTCCAGACAGATCTTAATGCTCTTGCTAGATAGTCTAAGATCCGTGATCTTGGTTTAAACATTTTTAAACTCTCTGTGATTTTCCAGAAGGTGTAGCCCTAGAAACTTTGTATATACTATCGACACTACTGCTCTCACACACTCATATCAAGTTAAGATGGTTGGGATTACTTTGGACGTACAACTAATTTTTTAATTCAAATTACTGAATGGTCAGATTGGCTCACATTTCTTCTGCAGTCTATTTGATTTTAGAATCCCTGGGGGCTCTTATAATACATCTGTCAGTGTCCATACTGCCAAATAAACTACAACTAAGTACAGTCATGTTGCTAGAATTCAAAGATGTTTAAATTTAAACTGATCATTTTTATGTGCTGTTAAGATCTATTTTGTGATAGAGTTGTAATATTTCTGTATAGTATTATAATTTAGTTACTGCTAAGTCCATATTAAGGCTTAAATTTATATTAAAATTTTAGGTTATTGTGACCCATCTTATTTTATGTTTGGTTGTGAATATTTTCTGAAAGAAAGCCATATTGTTAATTTGGTCAGTCTGTTGGAAATAAATAAATAAACTTAAAAAGATCATAAAACAGAAGATAAAGTCCTTTGTGACAAGACAAGCTTAAAGTATAATGGAAATGTTATTTAACTTTATCTATTTTTCTTTATGCTTTTATTACAATTATATAAATATTGTATATTCATTTCAAAGAATTCACATTTTTATATTTGTTTTATATCTTATTTTCTTAACCTACTTCAAAAAAAAAATAGTTGATGTGTAACAATAAAATATATTGTAACACTAACCATTCTATATATTGTTTGGTTTGTATTTTTTGTTTCAAAAATAATATTTTATCCTAAGCTAGTTAAAATTTAACTTTAACTTGATATGCTTATATGTTAAGCCTTAAGATGTTTCACCTTAAGCTAAGTATATGATTATATGCCGTTGGCATTGCCCACTTACAATAGTAACTTAATAGTGATTCTAAAAACTTATACATTATAATTTTCATATTCTATAATATTTTAATTGTTTATTATTTTTTACTGTTGAGAAAAATCATGATAATGTAGAAAAATGTTCTCACAAGTACACTTTTACTACTTCCAAATTTGATGTTATCAAAAAAATATTTAGACATAATGTATACTAGACTAATCTTAAATATATGATCTATAAATTTTGAATATTGTGTGACATGGAAATTTTAATGGTGAAAAATGATATTGCATATTGTCACCTGTCATAATAGTGTATTTGTGATTTGTGTTAAAGGTACTCCATATTATGGTGGTGTATTCAAGGTCAAGTTAACTCTGGGCAAGGGATTCCCTACAGAACCACCCAAAGCCTACTTCTTGACTAAAATCTTTCATCCAAATGTAGCAGCAAATGGAGAAATATGTGTCAACACTTTAAAGAAGGATTGGAAATCTGATCTCGGAATTAAACACATACTACTTGTAAGTATAGGGGTTTCAGTAATTTCATGTTGTATTGAACTTGAACTTCAACTCTAATAGATAAGGGATAATAATAAATCCAATTATGGGGTGAATGTATTTCTATTAATTGGACAAGGTTCCCAGTCTCAGGGAAATGTCTGGAAATTTAGAAACTATCAGGGAAAACTATAATTTTTAATAAAAGTTGGGAAAATGGATAATTTTGGCTCAATATCAGGGAGGATGCCAAATATTTTATTTTGTTATATATGATAAAGGCATTATTAGCATCTTCTGGTATAATACAAATTTCATGACATCTTGACATCTCTCATAGCACAAAACCAGTAAATCCAACCAGTAAATAACATAGGCAGACAACCCATGAATCTTTTCGAAAAAAGATGCTTTATACCCAATCACATATGCTGAATAAAAATTGTAAGAAATAAAACTATTAAAATGAAAGAGTACAAGATAAAGCCTTGGATAACAAATGGGTTAATAAGCTCTATCAAAAAACGTGATAAAATAAAAATAGATTAGTACATAATGAAGAGTTAAAAATCAGTAACAAATTATATTGTAGTTCCTTTAACCAATTATATTGTAGTTCCTTAAATAAATGAAAACAATATTAGGGATTTACAAAATTGTTTCAGAGGCAACAAAGAACAAAAAAAAAACAAGAAAAAAAGATAATTTACACATTATACCACATTTGACACTGACAAAGATATGGCTGATCACGGTAACAATTTTTTTTTGTATAAATGTTGGCAAAAATATTACCAGTAAATTTAAGTTTCTTAGAACATGCATCTACCTCTTCTATGTTTCTTTACTCAGTTAGTCAGACTGAGCTTATTGATCTTAAACATTCACTAAAAAATGCTAGTGCTTCTGGAATTGATGGAGTGTCCTCAAAGATTATCAATGTCATTCATATGCATATTCTTAAGCTACCCTCCCATATTATAAATTTAATTTTTAGAATTATAACATCTCAGTTGAAAATGACTGTGGTTACTCAAATTTTTAAAGCAGGTGTTTAGTATCAAATTGTTAAAAAAAACAATATTTTATCAAAAAATCAATTTGCATTTGTGGGGGACTTAATGTGAGTGATGCTATGTGTGATACATGAACTGAGTGACTGCGGGCCTGAACAGGGGGAAGAGGAGTATTGCTGTGTTCCTGGATCTAGCAAAAGCATTCAATACAATGCTTCATGATCAACTGGTAATCTAGAAAACTGTTGGATGAGAGGCAGATGTTTGTTTCAGATGTTTTTAGGTCATACTTGATTGGTAAAAAATACATAGTTAAAATTAGACAAACTTAATTACCCTAGATATTAAAATGGGAGTTCCATAAGAAACTGTCCTTGGACTAATTTTATTCATTGCTTACATAAATTAATTGACCACTGTTAATATGTTATTAAACATAATACAACATTGTTTAGAAATAAGTCAAAAGTAGGAAGTATATGGCATCCAAAAGATTTTAATGTCTTCTTCACTAGCATGCCTCTCTAACTTTTTGGGGGATTGCCCCAAACTATCAAATTGTTACATAGATTTATCGAAGAGTACTGTGGGGTATTAGGGAAAAGCTCGAGGACAGACATTTGTAAATTTTGATTCTACATGTCTGTCAAGTATTGGTTAGAGTGTTAGAGATAAAGGAACCTAAAAATAAACGGCAGGGATTCTTATGGGTTAAACTGAAAAAATATAAGAAACATTAAAAATGAGATTATTTTCTCACTAACAGATTAAAGATGGAGTATATCCTACTGTTTTGAACATTTTCAGGGTTGTACCTATTTATAAAAAATGCCCAACTAACCAAGTAAGTAAATTTAGACCAATATCAATCAATATTTTGCCCTCCAATTAGAGGGTTAAAAATATAGATAGAAAAAACTTTAAATAGAAATTGGTGGGATTTTACCTGTATTATTTTTTAAGAATATCAAATATTTTTAAATAAAAAGTTGAAAATATACATTATCTATATTTTGTGTCATTTACATATATTTTGAGGTATACTGACTTTCACAGAAAAAACAAAATTAAATATGGATTATATTTTTTTGCTGTTAAATTGTACAATTTTCTGCCAAATGCAGTGAGGATGCTTCCTGCTAAATGTTTTAAAATAATTATAAAAAAAGTTTTTATTCACTAGGAGAATGTTACAACAATTTCAATGATTTAACACTATAAAATAACTCAGTTGTTTTCGTTATTAGTATTTAACTGGTTATTATTTGTTGATGGTTTGTTCTATACTTAAAAATAAAATATTGTGTAATTCAATAATTTCACAATTCATTACAAATTATAATGTATGTAAGTATTTATTAATATACTTTGTTTGTTCAAATGGAACAATAATATTGTATGCAGATGACAGAGTTTTACTCTTTTCAGGCAAGAGTGGGGATGAAGTGAGGAGACAGATATAGTTATCTAGGGTTTCAGTAAAAAATTTTGAAACTGACATAAAAGAAAGAAATCATTAAAGCAAAATACTTAAGAAGCATAATTGACAAATACTTGAAATGGGAGTGACATACATTAAAAATAAAAAATAATATAAGAAATTTGATTATGAACTATGATATACGGAGCATTGGTGGAATTCTTGATAATGTATGGTATTGTGGTCTGGGGTGGTCTGTTGTACAACAGATCATTAAAACAGCTAAATGTTATAAAAAATTTTATTTTTAAAATAACTACATTCGAAAACAATGATTTAGAACTAAAGACTTTGAAGACGTGGTTGCTGAGTCTGAGGCAAAGTTTCTGGACGAGACACAAGTTAAAAATAACTAATATGAATGAGGAACACAAGTTAAAAGTAACTAATATGAATGAGGAACACAAGTTAAAAGTAACTAATATGAATGAGGAAATCTCTGAAGAGCACATGACATTGGAAAATGATTTGCATTTAGCACAGAACAAAGCAATTACTATAGCAGCAGCCTCAGTTGTCATTTGATCATATACATATCCCATCTTACCAACAACTATACCATAGAAGCCATTATAAAACCAAATGTCACCAATATTCAACTTTTAAAGTCTGCACTAAAAGTACGAAATAATTTCACCTAGGAAGACGTCATAGTATTATGGCCGAATAAACCCCACATAAAATTGATTATGGATTTTATATTAAAATTGCAAACTACCAACCCCATTATATTAACTCGATCATTATATACCAACTTACCTGCCAAAAATAAAGGAATATACCTTGACAATCTTTCATTTTACAAAGAATTAGTTTTTCAAAACATACATCGAGCTTATATTCTCAACTGCAATATATATTTAAAATTCAGCCATAAGAAGCAAATTCTTTTTGGCAATTAATATCTGGTGGGGTGTTCTTAGCCACATACAAATACATTGTTTCTCAAGGGAGGGTTTTTTCAAACTTAGATCAACAAAATCTTCTGGTCCCTTAAATTAACTCAATTATTATGGGACAGACCTAACTGTTTATTACTAAAATATTTGAAGTCTTCATATAAGACTTGGTTATCTAATGGAATTGCAAGCCAGAAACGTTGCTGTTAAATATTATGGTGCATGTTATGATTTTTGTGCTATATATATTCCACCTAGTTCTCCAGTTTCCACTTATGATAAACATGTACAGTCTCTTAGTGATGTGTTGGCTAGATTACCTAACTCTAGGTTAGTGGCCTCGGGTAATTACAATTTGCCTCAATATACTCAAAGTTAAAAACCAATAAGTATTAGCGGGCAACTATGTGACTGTATGGAAAATTATTTGTATTTGTTTAATAGTAAAGTTAAGAATGTTTTTGTATTCAACAATGAATGTGAATAGATTTTATGTGACAACAGACATGTTTTACACAATCCATTATATTGCTATAGTCAGGTTTGTGCCATTAAACTATAATTGTCCATCTAGATTTCCATTATATTACTCGAAGAAAACCGATGGTCTAATTAAAGACAAAAACAAAGTACAAGAGATTCAAATCAGTTGAAAATGAGTATACATATAAAAAATTCAATTAGAATCAAACCTGTTTATTATGACAGATTAGGAGACTATTATCAACTGACTAATGGTCAGAATTTCTAGAAATATGTAAAATCCAAGTACAATTGGTTATCCTATAGGGAAATGGTTTACAATGAAGTTTCATCAACAGAATAAAAAAATGTTGCTGATCTTTTTGCAGTTTTTCGGTCTGCCTATGCTGGCATGAATTGGCGTGTTGTTAACCTCAATGACGATTATTCAATGTATATTGAGTTGAATACAATTTGTCTCCAAGACACAGTTTTTGATGATAACACTGAGAAGAGAGCTGGTTCTGAAAAAATATCTGCCTTCTTTGTGCAAAACTGCAGTCTGGCATTGGCATATCCCACAAGCTGTTTATTTACTATGTCACTTAACACTGGCATATTTCCAAATATATGTAAGTTCGCTATGGTAACACTCCGTTTTAAATCTGGCGGTAGATCAGACATATCAAATTATCAGATATTATTATTATTATTTAGAGGAACGTAAGATAAAGGTTAAGATTGGGGATATACCTCAGAGTTTATTGTACGAAGAGTTATCTTCTTGAAAAAAGTTATTAAAATGTTAGAAATTACTTCTCAATTTTGCAATAATTGTTTTCTGTTAGTCCAATCTTAATATTGTTTTAAAAATGTCTTATGTTATTTTTACACTTGACGTCATGTCTATTTAGATCTTTTGACATGAAGTGTAATAAATGAATAAATAAAATCATCCAGAATCGGATTTTGCATACCAAAGATTCTAGAGTCTGTAGTTACTGATCAGCTGTTGGCCGTCTTGCATGATTTTCTTTCTGGCAACTCTTGCTTAACCAACTTGGCAACATATTCTCACTTTATCAGTACTGCTATCGATGACTGTTTCCAAATCGATGCAATATATTTTGATCTTAGAAAGGCTTTTCACATGGGCAGTTATGATCTCCTTATTAATAAACTTAAATTGTTTGGTATAGCTGATCTATGGCCAACATGGATTAACAGCTACATTAGAGCCCGAACTCAGACTGTCTGTATAAAGTGTTGTTTATCGAAGGACATTTATGTATCATGTGGTGTTTCACAAGGTTCCCATCTAGGGCTAATCTTGTTCCTTGTTTATATAAATAACTTATCCTTTTATCTCGAGGATTGCCAGCACTTGTTTTTTGCAGATAATTTAAAGATTTATTGCAGAGTGGTCAATGTCAATTCTTGTCTGACCTTGCATTCTACTATTAATATAATAAACACCTGGTGGACTAATGAACCTCAACACCACCTTTAAAGGTAAAGGTAATTTCTTTCTCTAGGAAAATGTATACTTTCAAGCATCATTACTTTATTCACAACACAGATGTTAAGAGAGAAACCATCACAAACAATTTGGAAGCAATCCTTGACACTGATTTCCGGTTTAATATTAACATTTGATAATGTTATAGCTAAGTTTTTAAAGATGGTGGGGTTCATAATACATCAATGTTGGGAATTTAAAGGCATACAAGGTGTGAAATCGCTGTACTTTGCTTTGGTTCTTAGTATATTAAAAAATTGCTGTTTTGCATGGGTGCCATATTACCAAGTACATATTAAAAAATTAGAGAGGTTCAGAACAAATTTGTAAATTTCTTGTTATATAAATTGAACATTGACAGGTCTCATATTGACTATCAAGACTGACTTAAGCTAATAGGTTTGAATTATTTTAAGCCTCATAGAACATTATTAACTTTGTGTTTTGGCCATAAATTATTATGTGGCTTGATGGATAGTAGCCATTTGCTTTTAGAGCGCCGGTTCATTATACAAGTGAAACTAATGTGTTTCTAATAAAATATGGTCGAACCGATGTTGGGAAGTACTCATTTATAAAGTTTGATACACATGATTCTGTACACCTTTATGAAACCAGACATAAATCTCTCATTGTCTTACCTCAACATAGACTGAGTTTAACACAGAACACTTTTATAAATATATCAATAAAATTGTACAATAATCTGCCAGTGGAAATTAAAAATCTACTAGATAATAAGTTCAAGTGCCGGTACAGTTTAACGGAGTATTTTGATTATAATGGTAGAATTTTAGTATAGAATTAGGTTGACTATAGATTTTCACAAAATTCAGTTTTAAAATAGTGTAGTTTTGGATAAAGTCACAGACTATAGAATTTTATATTGCATATCCTAGAAATAAGACTAATCTGCCTTACTGTGTCTTAAATGTTATTATTTCAAATTATACTTAGTTTTAGATTTACTGCTAGTGCTAATGTACATTTTTTCAATGTATGAGACTTAGAGCACTGCCTACATGGTGTGTGGTAGGAAGTGCCCTGATTTTCATGCATCATTGAAGATGCTTAAACATTGTAATTGTTGGTCAGCAAATAAAGAAATATATATCTATCTATCTACCTAATTTAGATTGTAAACCAAAATAATTTAAAAAACAAAATGTTACTCAGCATATTGCGATCAGCTTATTTATAATTTTTTTTACCTTATTGTTTTTATGTTTTGTATTTTTTTACTTTGTAGATTACTATGTATATATTTTAATTATTACACTTAGTACCATGACACTGCATTTTAGCAGCATTTACCTTATTTAGGGTATTGAACCTTACTATTTTTTTCAATTATTTTATTATGTTTGTCTTTTTATTTTATTTATTATACAAAAACGTCTGTTATGTATATTACATTCAGTAAGTAATCATACATTTAAGATATTAAAATAATTTGGCCTATGCCTGTAATGTGTTTATTAATGTTTAATGTTTTAATTTACAGAATATCAGTAACATCCTATAGTTTAATATAATTCCAAGTATATAAAGACATACAAATACATATAAACACTGAAATCATCATTAAATAATATTAAAGGACATAATATTCAGAAGACATAACATATATAACAATAATTTTGCTGATTAAAAAAGCTATATGTGCACAAAATTTGTATTGACTTAAATAAATAAATAAAAGGGAAAAGCATCCTACATACTTTTTTCACAGTGAAGAAATATTTAATGTAAGATCTTTATACATACTCACAAAACATTATGCTCACAAATAAAGTAAACTTAAAAACTGTATTAACCAGCAACATGAAACCAGAAGTAAAATTTAAAATAATCTTCAGATTTCTAACAACCGCAGAGACAGAAATCAACGATTCTTAAAGTATCTGGGCCCCAAGTTCTAGTTTGCTGCCATCAAAAATTCGAAAATTTAAAAAACAAAAAAAATAATAAAACATGTAGAAAATATATTTTTGAACAATATGCAAATTTTGCAATATTATTTTGAAAGCGAAATATTTTTTTCAAAAAAAAATTTTTTTTTTAAATTCTCAAGGTACTAGTTCAAATCTTATCGGTATTGATACTATTGTTATAAATATTCATAGTTTTAGTAATAATTCTTGTGTAACTGGTAGGTGTTAAGATTTATATCATTTTTCTCCTTCCTCTCTCGCTTGTGTAAGTATAACAACTTATTTTATTTATTTATTTCAAATAATACTTACAGAGTATAAAATAAAACTCTAAATAGTATATAAGCATACACAAGAGATTCAATAACTTAACTTATACTAAATCCTATGTATGCATCAATTAAGATAAAATATTATGCATCATGAACATGTCTATGTTTGATTTGCTGTTTAACACTATCAACACTGAATCTAAATAGGTCAATGTGTTCAAAATTGTCTGCATAGTTTCTCATCAATCTGTCGCAAAATCCCTGACAACAAAATAATTGATGATAATAAACTACCACATTCTATGTTTCCTAATATTAGTTTATGCAGGAATACTAATAATGCATTTTCTCTACGCAGCTTTAGACTTTCATTCCTGCAAGTTGAATAAGTGTAGTATAGTTTCTATCTTTATATGGAAATCTTAATTTATGCAGCAAAAACTTCACAAATCAATTTTGGAAACACTCTAGTCTTTCTATATTAGAATTGTAAAAGGGACACCATATGACACTATTGTATTCTAAAATGCTACGAACAAGAGGGTTGTACAAACACTTAACAGCCGTAATATCACAGATCTTTGCACATGTTTATTAAAACTTAAATCTGTACTAAATATTACACCTAAATCATTAAAAGTATCTACACGTTGTACAGTAGTGTTCTCAATTATATACTGAAAATCAATTGGACGTTTACATTTATGAAAGCTTATAACCTTACATTTTGGGATGTTAATTTGCAGAAAGTTTGCAGTGCACCAGTTTACAAAATTTATCAAGTCACTTTGAATTGCTTTGCAGTCTTCTACAGAGTTGACAACCGAGAACATTTTTAGATCGTCCGCGTATAAACGACATTTGCATTTTTTAAAAACAGATACTACTAGCAAAGAAAAGCACAAACAAAATAGGACCCAAATGAGAACATTGAGGTACACCAGACGTTACATTTATCTCACTACCAATTCGAACAGTCTGCATGCGGTTGGTCAGGTAGGATTCTATCCATTGGAGGTATGGAGATAATAGTCTCATGCTGGAGAGCTTTTTGATCAACAGCTTATGCGGGACTCTGTCAAATGCTTTTGTCAGATCGGTATAAATGACGTCCACTTGAGACCCTTTCTCAACGTTATTTATTTATTTATCTACACCATTTGACAGCATACGCCAATTAATGAATGGGTACATGCACAAATATTACAAAAAAAAACTAAGTCTCATACAAAGAAAAGCTTTCAGTAAAAGTATTCTAACGGCTTTTTAAATATCTTACACTAACAACAGTAATAATAGTATTTTTTACAGAGGTAAGTAATAACATAAAAAAATATATGTATATATCTAGTATATTTTTAAATCCGACAGTTTACAGTTAAAGATATCGAACTTGTCGTGATGTTGATTGCAGGCATTCAATAGTCTGTGAAGCAGGGAATATTTGCAAATATTAGTGTGTGGAGTGGGCAAATAAAAAGACATCGATAGTCGAGCGATGTTGATCTGACTTAACATATCGGGACAATCTAATTTATTATGGATAATATTATATAAAAATTTTAATTCAGAAAGTGTGCGTCGGTCTGCCAGAGAAAAAAAAGAATGTTTTTCCAAAAGCTGATCGTGTGGAAAGTCAATATCCGGGTAAACCCCATCAATCTTAAAGGAAAGGTATTTAAGAAAGCGTCTTTCAATTTTCTCGATATTGTCTATATGCGTTCGATAAAATGGTGACCATATGAGAGATGCATATTCCAACTTAGACCTAACAAATGCGAAAAACAAGAGTTTGATTGTCCCTGTATTAACAAACTCTCGACTGTTTCTTATAAAAAACCCTAAAGTCTTGAAACAAGTTTGAATAAGATCAAATATATGCGGTACAAATGATAATCTATTATCGAATAAAACACCAAGGTCACGAAAATTAGTTTCACGACTCAGCGTACTTTGATGTATTGTATAATGGTAGATAATTTCAGGCTTTAGTGAGTAAGAGACTACTTTACATTTGTCGGGATTTAACGGCAATTTATTTTTAAGGCACCAATTAGAGACTCGTTCTATCGACTCTTGCAGACGCAAGCAATCCTGTGAGGATTTAATCCGAGCAAAAAACTTCATGTCATCAGCATATAATAGCCCATTTACATTGACTTCATCCAGAACGCCGTTCATAAAAATGTTAAAGAGTAGTGGCCCCAGTATTGATCCCTGTGGGACACCAGAAGTAGCTCTTATCTCTCCAGAGCTTTGACCACTGCATTCCACTATTTGTTGCCTGTCAGTTAGATATGATTTTAGAAAAGTTAGTAAGTTTTGTGAAAAACCGAAATTGTGCAAATGTGACAGTAGAATACTGTGATCAAGTCTGTCAAAAGCCTTTGAAAAATCTGTATACATAACATCAACTTGACACTTATCGTTAAAGGCTTTGGCAATAAACTGTGTAATAACCAAAAGATTAGTGCTAGTTGATTTGCCCTTTACAAAACCGGGTTGAAAATTTGATATTTTATTTTTTAAATAAAATGAGAAAGCCTCATGGAGCAATATTTCCAGACACTTCGAAAAATTACAAATTATAGACACGGGTCGGTAATTATCGATTTGGTTCTTAGATCCCTTTTTAAAAACTGGTATAATTTTAGATACCTTCCAACTATCCGGAAACTGACACGTTTTTAAACATAAATTAAATAATTTAGTAAGCGGGGACGCAAAAACAATAGCACAATCGCGAAGCAAAAAGGAAGGAACTCCATCAGGACCAACCGTTCCTTTAGGCTTCATTTTCTTCAAACAGCGCAGGACAAAATCCTCATCCACCTGATTCAGATTAATATGTTCCAAACAAATATAATTTTTTTCGTTAAACCGTACATTATTGCTTGGTTCAGTATAGGACCCCTGAAAAAAATTTGCAAAGGCATTAGCAATATCTTTAGGATTTGTATAACCATCCTCGCCCAAATACATTGTTTCCGGAAGTACTGCGTTATTTCTTTTGCCATTAATAAAATTCCAAAATTGATGTGGACTGGATGCAATTTGGTTTTCACAATTTCTACAATAATTAGTATACGAGGTTGAAATATCAGTTTTTATTTTTGTTCTTAAACACCTAAATTTTAACAAATCTTCATGATCCCTTGTTCGCTTAAAGCGCTTCCAAGTTAAAAACTTTTGTTTTAGTAATCGCATTATACCAGAACTGAACCAAGGTGGATAAGTTCTCCTGCGTCTTTTAGTCTTAGGGACAAATCTATTCAAACAATCATAAAGAATAGAATAAAATTCCCTACATGCTGCATTTACATCAGTGATTGAATCCAAAATGAGCCAGTCGACATTTGCTAGATCATTATAAAGTCCATGAAAATCCGCTCGCCTAAAGTTATAATAAGTGTTGTCAATTTTCTGTTTATTAAACTTACAAGAAGATTTCACCTTTATTTGAACTTCCAAAGCCGGATGATGATGGTCTTCAGGCAACAGTAAGTCTTCTGCCCTGCCAACAGTGCAATCAAGAAGCTCAGCAAAAACTAGATCCAGGAATTTGTCATTAAAATTTGGAATTGAATTGTGTTGATTAAGTTTTAGGAAACTTACGAAATTAGATAAGTTTTTTCACTAGGATTAGTTCCAACTGTGTTCAAAAAATCCGGCAAATTAAAATCACCCAAAAGCAACATCTGTGAAGTATGAAAATCATCAATTCCGCTCATAGTCTCAAAGAACTCAGAATGTTTATCCCTTGAAGTATTAAAAGAAACATTTGACAAGAATAATGCCCAAGACTAATTTCAATACCTACGATATCAATATGCATTAGATGAACAGATATATTAATAACTGATACAGAAAAAACATTCCTTATTGCCAAAAGAGCACCTCCACCCCTACTGCACTGTAATTGATGATAGTTTCTGTCGCACCTGTAAACATTATAACGAGAGTCAATTATTTCTGTTTTCAGAACGCTAGAATCAAGCCACGTTTCGGTTAGAGCCAAAACATCAAATTCGTTTGAGGAAACAGCGTTAAAAAGAGCATTAGTTTTGCTTCGCAGACTGCTCAGATTCTGATAGTAAATAGATAGATTAAGATAGTTATTCTGTTCATTATTTGAACTATGTGAAGGTACTTTCGAGGGAATAGCAAATGAAATATTAGCATTTAGTATAGTCTCAGAAATATAAGCCGTTTCATCTGACAAATTCAGTGATTGCTATTTGTGAGAAAGTATATCGAATTTTATTTTTTCAATATTTTCTTTATATACAAAACAATTATTGTAGCCCCAAGCAGCGTGATTCGCAGTTATATCTAATTTTTGTTTATCCTTAAGACCAATACAATTAATGCATTTGTACTCGTCTTTGTTTACCTTGCAATCTTTTACTGTATGACTCTCAGAACATAAAGGACAGGACACAGCATTATTACAAAATTTCGATGTATGATGAAAATGATTACAATTAAAACAGCGAGATATAGAAATTGCTTCGTAAACTGTACAGATGTCAAGGCCAACAATCAACTTACCGACATTCCTTAAATTCCTAAACGTAGCAGGATCTACCTGTAGCCTGGCTTGAAAAACTCGGTTATTTTTCTTAGTACACCATATTTTTAAAACTACTAATTCAGAAAACTGAGTAAATATATTTTTATTTTGTAACTTTATTATTTCCGCAAGTCTTTCTTCTTCAAAAGTTTCTGAAAGCCCGACAATTCGAACTACTGGATGCGTTTCTTTTGCTTCTCGAACCTCGTAGTTGTCCCCAAGTTTTTCATTCACCAAATCCTTAAATTTAGTGGCGCAGTCAGGATTGACCCTTAAGACATAACCACCGTTCGAGATCGGTTTAACTTCGCTGAATAATAAACTTTCTTCGACAGGTTTTACATTTTGAATAATATCCATTTTAGTGCGAGAATTGGGTTGTTCTCGATCTTTAGGCTTAATAATTATTCTCTTATCCGGAACAAAAGCAACTGAGTCTGCGTAAGAACGAGTAGGTAATGTATTTTGGGCTTCAGCAGTCATTGGAGGATTTTTAATATTCAAGGCAGCATTGACAGAAGTTAACATTTCTTCCCTGAATAAGTTTAGTTTCTCTGAAAAATTAGTAAACATCTCTTCGTTTTACTGCCGAGAATTGTGTGTATTTTATCACTTAATGTATCTATATCAAAGCTACTACATGTGCGACATTTCCAGAGGACTCCAGGAACCGAATTTATAACATTCATTGCTTCGGGTGAAATAGACCAACAATCACCATGAAATTTCCGTTTACATACTCCACTACACACGATCGTAGGCCTGCGTGCAGATATTTCACAATATCCACATTTTGACATCTTCGTAAGGATAATATTACTACAGAAATCAATATTCACATTGACAATTGTCTTACGAAGAACTATACACTTAAAACCACACATCGTTCTCAATCATGTATTTTTACGGAAACACGCTATCAAGATAGTCCTGAAACAGTCCCAGGTTGGTCGCAGTTGATCTACCTCTGAAGTAACCATGCTGTACTGGTGACAGATGATGTTTTGTAGCTTCAAAGAGGTCTGTTAAAATAGACTCAAACACTTTTGACATAATTGGTAGTAAACAGATTCCTCGATAATTTCTAATATTCTTCTTTGATCCAGACTTATGTATGGAAACAATACATGATTTTTTCCCAATTGTGAGAAATTTAGCTTGGCCAAATGATCACTGGAATATCATACTAAGTGGTTTCGCCAGTGTACTGCTGCAGTTTTTTAGAAATGCTGAGGGAATTCCGCCGTATCCAGTGCTTTTTCCAGCATCCAGGTCGCCAAGCTTCTTCCTCACTTCGTCATATGTAAACAAATTGTTTAAGTTTAAAGAGTTATTGTCTGTCGTGGCCTGATTTTGAACAGTCTGGTCCTCAGAGTGATGGGCGTAAGAACTTTTTTAACTACATTACAATCTTTTATGCTACAGACCTCACATACAGCTATTAATTCAGTTAGGTGCTCATATGACAAGTTATTATCATTATATAAAGAATCAGTTATTTTACTGTTTGTTAAGCATATTGTACAATAATTTTTAATTATGAGACCTTATCTAACATAGCATTTGATCCCTTTAAGCAATGAATATGTGTAAATTATTCTATGTCTTGGTCATTTTTGTATGAATATGTTGGATGTCGAGGTTCTTATTGAGAAATATGGAAGGTTGTTAACTTTGTATTAATACTTGCCAACGGTAATAATGCAGCAGAATATGGATTTTCAATAATTATAAATTTATTGATTGAAAACTTATTTATTTATTTATTCATTTACTGTTAAACAGACCTAAACAAGGTATTAACATGGTCAAAATTTAAACACAAAAATGTATTACACATTCTATAATGATATGCTTAATTAAAAACAAATGTGTATACTTATAGGCAAAGAATTAGACCTTATAACTATTAATAATAAGAGTAGATTAAAGTTAAGACAAAGGACATGACATAGTCACCAACAAATAGCAGGAAACTTAGAGTAAAAAAATTACGACGCTAAAACAAAGACTGTATAATAGTTACATAAAAAAATAGTAATTAAGTGAATTAGAAACAACTTTAGTAGGGCAAAATGTTTATATGATAATATTAAAGACCAAAGGAGTGTGACTAATACGAATATTGGCAATATCAAAACTTCAAAAACTGAAGGAAAGAACTGAATAAAATAGTTGTTGAAAAAAGAAGGCTTTGAGTCAGATTCATTTTCTAGATAGAATAAATCAAAAACTATTCGTTACATTATCTCTATTATTATGGCATTGATAGACAAATTACTGAATTAAGAAAAAACATTTCAATATCTTTTGCTTTGTTCTATATGAGACTTTGTTGGTCAGCATCCTTTCAGGTGAAGCAGTTTTTTCTTTTCCTTTTAAGTCATACACAGTGAGATCAAATTTATACTTAGAAATTTAGATAGCTCTTATTTTCAAAATGGTAACCCCCGTATTCACTAGAAGGTTAAAGAATTAGACCAAATCTAGTTGTCATGCCAGTTAAAACTCTTATTTCGCCAGGTATGTTTTGCTTATGCTACTGTCATGTTTTTTAATTGTGACATTAGAAAAATTATTTGCTTCATTGTTGCATTTGTCATTCTAAACCTATAGCTGTCAAGTTAAACCTGGTCTAAATTTAAACCTCTTTAGTGAATATAAAAATGTTTTTATTTTATATTTATATGTTGTATTTCACTGTTAAATATTTATTAAGTCTTTGCAATTCTATATTTGTAGATTTTTTTGATTTGGATCTTAGATATTTCGTATATTTGGCTGTTGTGAATATATTATATTTATGTTAGATGTAAATTCTACAATGAATTTCAAAATAAGCAAACAAAAATTGAAAATGTATAATATAAAAAAATATCTTTCCTTTGGCAACTTTTAGCAAAATTTTTCAGGGAATTTCTTCATAAAGTATCAGGGAATACCATTTTGACAAATTGCTGGGATCCTTGTTTAAAAAAAAATAAAAGTTAATTGAATTCTCATGGGAAAAGCGAGAGGCAAGTTTGACGATAACTTTTTTGGAAAACCACTCCTTTCATATAACTTTCATAACTAGCTTTTTTAGTTTTTATTCTCATAAATAGGCCATCGAAAATGGGAATTTGGAAGCTATTACCACAAAAAATTTATAAAAAATGTCTAAGAATAAATTATATTGAAGAACTGAAATTTCCAAATATTTAAAAAAAAATACAATTGTAAAATATTTCAAAAATAGTTGTGCATATATTATAAATTTTCAAAGTTGATATTTATTATATTTTAATACCCTTTTTTAGACAATTAAGTGTCTGTTAATTGTTCCCAATCCAGAATCAGCCTTAAATGAAGAAGCTGGTAAACTTCTTTTAGAACACTATGATGATTACTTCCAAAGAGCCAAAATGATGACTGAAATACATGCTCAGGTAAGAATATTTGTATATAAATGAGTAATAACATGGTTAGTTGCTCAAAAGGATATTCTACAGAGTTTCCCAATTTTTCTAGGAACAATTTAGTGAAATCCATTATCTGCTTGTGCTTTGTCTTGTATTTTATATTTTTAACTCTGCTATTTGAGTATTACTTTTATCAATTTAATATTTGTATTTGTTGTGAAAGTTTTGCTTAAGTTTTTTTTGTTTTGTCACCCTTACCTTTAATATTATATTTTTGTTCTTTGGGACCATTATATACAATGTGTCCTCGGATGGCTATAACTATACCTGTAATAAACGTTGTTATTTAATTAATTTTTCATAACAAGCTTTGTTTGCATTGAAACTTCAAAAAAGTAATGTTGGAATGTAAATTAGTAATACAGGTTATTGTTATTGTCTACATTTTATAAAAAAAGTTTATTTTGGTAGAAATATGGGTGTTTATACCGAGAAAATTCCACTTCTTAACCAATATTTGTACCCTCCCTAATTCAGCTGTCTCAGAAATCTCAGAGTTAGCAATTGTAAAAAAAGCTTCTATTTGTTAACAAAAATGGAACAGACATTGTAATTCTATATTTATTTTATATGATATATATGCTATTTGTTGTGTATATGTATATTTTTTACAGGTGGGTCAATGAATTTTTTTTTAACACTTCATATTTTTTTGAGATGCTTTCTTTAAACTTATTTTTAAGTCTTCTTAAGAAACATATTTATTTATCTGTTATATATTTATTTGTTATTATCTAATGTTTATGTTGAAAGTGTATTTGATTATTTAAATCTTTTAACTCTGTTAAATTTTTTTTTCTTTTACCTACGATTTTGGCTTGTATAACGACTTGTTTAAACACCCGCTAATTTATACCTAAGATAATTAGCTAAAAATTTGTAGAAGAAACTGTTCATGAGATATAGCCTGAGATATAGGTTTTGTTAGGTTACAATTAATTTATTGTATAATTTATCTCTGTTTTTCAGTTTGTAAATATTAGATTAAGAAAAATTGCGTTGTTGACATTGTTATTAAAATCAAGTGTAACTAAATTCAAAATATAAAGCAAAAATTGAGTCAACTGTATTCTTCTCATAGTTTAACCTTGTTTCGAAAATGTCAAGTCAGGGTATTATTTCTACATAGAATAACGGGTTGTGATATGACTTCTGCTCTATTTCACAAAGTTAAAATAAACATTTTCAGCAGTTTGGAAAAAGTAATGATCTCTCTTATTATGCTGAAGTTTTTATCGCAATCACCAGTGCACCTAATAACATTTATAGAAATGGTCTACTATACATATCAGTGATGTGTCCGTTCAATTCCGTAACCTACAATTTAAATGAACATATCAGGCACATTTCGGTTTTTTTACCTTCAATGTTGCTTTATAAGCATAATGATAAAATTTTCACAACACTGTGTATGAACTGATATGTCATGGATATGTATAAATCGATCCTAAGGCATTTTAAAGACTGGACTCTTATCTATATATTTAAATATTAAATATACATTCAAGTGAGAAAATTCAATAAAGTTGTGCAGTTGTCTTCAATTCCTCCAGAAATTGTTGCTGCCTAACAGCACGTTTTTCAGACATTTTATCAAATTTTTTATTTATTTTTTTATAATTAATTTACTCATGCCGCTTTCAAATCGATGAACAGCTTGCTGATGACGAACACGTGACATTTGGAAAGCCGTCAACTAAATGCAAATTACCACTACATGGTTTTCCTCAGGGCTCGATCTTGGCACCCTTATTATTCTAGATCTATATTTCAAAGAAAAAGAGAGCTAGACTTATTAATTACAAAAACCACCAACAAACTTACCTTAAACAAAGAAAAAACTTAAAAATTACATTTATACTAAGGTCTTTGGAAGTATATCATAAATTGTTACAAAAAAAACAGTTGGGTAAAATAGTTGGTAATAAATGCAGTCTGAGTGACACAAACCCTATTTTTGTAAATGCAGATGTGTCAAGGGACACAAAGGAACTCTTTAGGCAAGCCAGGTCACTTTACAATGATGGATTTAAATATATCTGGATCAAAGATGGAAAAACATATTTTCCTTTTATTGTCAAAAATCCGTTGCTATTGAGGGTTATGTTGCTCTAACAAAATTGTAATTATTTTTAGTATGATAGACTTTTAGTTCTGTGTATTTATTATTCACTAACGTTCGTTTTATTTGTAGCCACACAAGTGCAAAGGAGTAGCAGCTGATGGACCTCTTGCTAAAAAGCATGCCGGCGATAAGAACAAACTAACAGCAGAAAAGAAAAAAATATTAAAAGATAAAAAGAGAACTCTGAAACGTTTATGAAATACTTTTTAAATTTAATTTTTTAAGACAGTATCCAAAATGGGCTTTAGTTTAGCAAGAAACTGAATTATTTGTAATCAATTTTCGTGCTAAAATCCCTTATTTTTATTGTGTAAAATTGAGTAAATAATGTGGATTGGTTGTCAACTAAATGTAAAAATACTTATTTCTGTAAAATAGATCTTAAGTTATTTCAGCAACTTCTAAAATTAAATTTGATTAAAACTGGATAGGGTCATCAAACGAGGTCTGAACAGGGCCCTTTTTAGCTATAATCTCACCTATAAAAAAACTGAAATAGCCACTATATGTAATTTTCTCTGCAGAATTACAAAATGCTATTGAAAAAAAATCGAACTGAAAGTAAATGAGCTATGACAAATATAACATTTTTTAAATAGAAAATTCTAGTTTTTATTTAATTTGTAGAATCCTCTTGTTTTTACGTCTAATGAGAATAAATAAATAGATAATACAAAATTAATGCACGTATTACATACTCGTTATTTGAATTTAAATATATTATTTATTTAAGAATACAGGTTAGGTATTTAAGAACTAGGTCACTAATAACCCAGTAAACAACACTCTGTCTCTCTACAAATGAGTAATCCATAGTAAAAAAGTCAATACAATTTGAAAAATACATATATTATGATATTTGTGTTTGACAAGCAAACTAAGCTATTGTGACATTGTTTGTATAAAATATCTCTTAGGTAATTACACTTTTGTATTACCTGGTAAAGTAAATAGGGTAATATCATTAAAATAAGGACAAATATTTCTAAAAAAACTGAATTCAGTATATTATAAAAAAATTATTAAGATATATGTACAGAAATGCGAGGATTCTAAATATTAAATAAAAATAGGGCCTTCTATTTAAAAAATACTTTTGTTATGTCATAGCACATTTGTTTTTAGTTCAACTGTTTTTTTTATTGCTCTTTTCAAATTCTGCAGAGAAAATTACATCTAATGGCATTTTTTTTAATATGTGAGAATATAGAAGAAAAAAGAGCCTTGCTCAGTACTCATTGGGTGACTCTCTACATAGGCTTAATATGCGGAGGCCGCATTTTGTTTTCTTATTCTATCAAATAAACTGTTAGAATAATATTTAGTAATTATTTGAGAAACTTATTGCAGTAATATAAATACATCTTATTTTTTGGATGGTATAATAAACAAAGTTCTTATGGTGATTGTCAACTTTCTTATACATTTTTGCTTTATATTTTTCTATTATCTTTTTAATTATATTTTATACAGTTTATTTATTTTATGTTCAAGAGAAAAATTAAATATTCAATTAGTTTTTAATTGAATTATGTAAAATGTAAATGATTAGCAAAGTGCTAAATAGACAAATGAATAAATAAAACTGAGTTAAGGAACATTAAAGAATGTAAGTATTTTTTGTAAATTTGCAGTTTCTTTAGCAAGTGTAAATATCCTTACATTTTTTTATTATTTGAAAAGAATGTCTGTATATAATTGAGTTATTAAATTTAATGATCTAGTTAATTTGGTTTAGAAAGATGTATAATTTCATCTGCTGAAAGTGATAATTAGCTTTTGGCTGCTATATAAATTTGGTGTAGAAGTAGATAAATAAATCATGTTAAAATTATTCTAAAAACATACAAATTAAATTCATCATTATATTTGGAAAAAGCTTCAAACGATCAACTGCTATGTACTAGAGCTTAGGCTTAGACTGTTATCTCGTGGACAGTTACAGTTTTTCACTAAACTAAAGCAATATTTTGGCTATATTAACGTTCAGATCATTTAGGTTGTATTATTATTTTAAATACATTTTCTTTTTGAGTTTTAGATTTGCACGTTTGAAAATTGTCTGTAAAACACGGGAGAATGTCATCCGTCATTTGGTTTTTTTCGCAGTCTATTATTTCGTATTTGTTAGTGAAAATCTGCCAGGTTTCAAATTTGCAACATCAATAATCTTCATATAACACGCCTTTGTATATTTCCATAAAAACCGAATATTATATTTAATCAGGTTTTTTAAAAAACTAGGATGCAATAGAGTCAAATAAATGCCAATCTTATCCTTGTTTTACGTTGACACTTTAACTGCAGAAACAAAAGAACACTACAGTTTTTTTTAAATTTTTGCTGCTTCAAAAAACCATAAATGATGTTGAAGCTAAATTCTTACTTCAATACCTTACTTTTCATCTTTCATAAGAGGGAAGTATTTTCCCACGTAATTCTCTAAAAATAGCATTGAAAATACTTTACCAATAAAACCACTCTTTATAGCAACCGTAGTACATTTTTCCTTAATATTGTATAATTCTATTAAGTCCATTAAGTCCCAAGATTCTGTTATTTTACAATATCTTTTCAGTAGAAATTTTATATATTTTTGGCAAAATTTCAATTTTACTTTTTAATTTATTTGATATTAATGTTTGAAGGTAATGGTGCAAAACCTGTGTGATCCCATATTCTGGAACTTTCAGTAAGAACATTGCAAGATGCTTTGCTTTATTAACTATTATAAAATTGCTGATGTTATCTTTACAGAATTATGTAAATAGTTAAAAAGTAAGATGGAGAAATGAGATATTGAATTCCCAATCTCGTATATATTTCAAAGAATGAAAAATTTAAAGTAAACTGTGGTGCTCTTTTGATTCTGCTGTAGAACATGACTAAGACCATTATTTCTGTTTTGTTATACCGACTTATTTTTTCGAAAAACCCGCTTAAATATCAAAAACTTTTCATTTTTGAGTTGTTAATAAAATATACAGTGTGTCCCTCATTTAAAACTTTAAATTTTCTGTCATCTCCGGTTTAATCGGAATTTGAAGTTTAACGTTTTATCAAACAAATTGGGTAGTACGAAACTATATTAAATTTCCAAATTTAAAATTAACATCTTAAATGGTAACGAAATGGCATGAAGGAAAACGTTCTCATTGTCACCTGATTTAGGATGACTGTGCTATAGTATACTCCATAATTGGGAAAGATCATTAATATGCAGATTGTTTTTTAGTTGATTTAATTTTTGCAAGACAAAATTACTACAGTTTAGCTATTAATTGATTTTTATTTATGATTTTGAAGCTAAAATTTCAAAACTAAAATTAACGAAATGTTGAATTATTTGAAGTACTTGTTGCTCTATGTTAAATTCACATGTTGTGTAGCAGTAATTTAAATTTGCCTCTTAATGCTCACATGTTAGAAGAATAAACTAAAAACGTTTAATATGGTTTGTATTGAACATCCAAATGGCGGCTGACACGATTTAAGGAATGAAATGTGCATGGGTAAGGCATGGTCTTTTAAATTTAAATAATAAGTATAAGTTTGATGTCACAAGTACCTTATTTCAAATGTCCTATTTATTTAGTAACTGTAAGGGACTGTTTTTCATAATCGCATTTTATCATTTTTTTTATAGTCATTTTACAGATGTGATTTGAAGTTCTTATTCTTGGAAAACAGCTCTTTTTATTTTGTTAAGTTTACTGAGGAATATTCATTGAGCATAATATTAAGAGAGGCAGTGCAATGAGATTGTGTCTGTTTTATTTTCACAAAATTTGTTTTAGTAGCATTGATTTTAGAACTGTGTTCATGTAGTGTTCTTTGTGAAATTATTTATTTAATAAAACTCATTATATTATATCGAGTAATTTTATTACTTTTTATTTTATATACATACAAATATAAAATGGTTTTTCCTTATGGATAAATGTAAATATTATAGCTCTATTAATAGTTTTACAATTTAAAAAACACTATAATATAATATAATGTAGTGGTGAACGTGGACGCAAAATCTATATTGTTTCTTTGTTTAGAATTTGCTGCTAATAGTGTTAGACCAACTACAATAATTAAGGCGATCTCTTGCTGAAAAAGAAATAGACAATATAACAATAAAGACAACATACTAAAGTATTAAATATCAAATAGAACTAACAGTAGTTATTTTTCGGTAAGATTAAGTTAAAACATTTACATATCAAGGTAGCTTTTAGTTATTGCCAAAAATTGGAAGGATAGTTTCTTTGGATATCGATAAAAAAGTTCCTATCAAGATGTGTCCGGAAACGCTACTAGACATAGATACAAAGCGTTAATATTTTTATTAATAAATAAATATACAGGGTATCCCCATTATGGTGATAGAGGATACAAATCAATGTGATCACAAAATATAGGCCCTAACATAAAAATAATTGAGAAAAGTTGTTTTTAATAAAAAATATTTCTGCTTGTTTTGTTTATCTGTCAGTAACCAGGATATTAGTATCATCAGCAAAACAAATTTTTGATTTAGCTAATCTACCACTACGCTGCTAATGTCATTCACAAAAAGTATGAAAAGGAGCGGACCAAGGGTACGAGGATATGGACCACTCCAGAAGTCAACTCCAACGATTCTAAACGTCAGCAAATTGAGAAAGTCACATTGTTATGATTGTGCTCATGATATCCTATAAATAAACATTCATGTCACCCACTATACAATAAATGACTTTGAAAAAAGTATGCTTAAAGGCTCATAAAATATTTATATCACTATTTGGGGATAGGTACACAGAGACAACTACACACTTAAAATTGTCAAGTTTACATTCAATACCAGAACACTCAAACAGTGTGGGTGTTTGTGTGACTGGACAATGTTCACTCACACAAACCACGCACGCTTCTAGGACATTTAAAGAATTTTGAAAGATCTGACAATCTGGAGGAAGATTATGTTTACAAGTTCTTTTGTGGCCTGTTCTACCGATGGCAGATCTGACGTCCCATTTTTTGGTAAAAATTTATATTTCCGTAACTTCTGGTAGGATATTTCGGATATATAAATGGCTTAACTATGACATTTTCTGACCACAGGTGAGCATCCCTTATTTTTTTTTCAAATGTGCAGATATTGTAATTTTGTATGACAACCTTATTGGAGTGGTAAATTTTCTAGATGGTAGAATTTGTTCATGTAGTGGGAATATTATTAAAAAGTCTTGTAACTTTTCAGCTGTTGACTCAATGCTTAGATTGCCAATGTAAAATACCTCGCATTCCTCTGATGTTTGTATTTTGGAGGAAGCTTTCTCGACTCCTTTAATAGTTTTATTGAAGTTTTCCAATTTAGGCTTGAAAATCTTAGAGCTTGAGGGCAAATTATCTTAAAAATTAATATATCTGCTTCAAATTTCACGAGTTTTAGACTCCAAAACTGCATGGGCAACACTTTGAGAGGTTATCATTTGTAGTTCTTTTCTGCCCGAGGCTCTTGCTGGGTTGTCTGTGTGGGCATCTGCGATTGAAGATGTTGATATAAATTTGAGGATTTTCGTCTTCTCCATTGAACCAGAAAGTTCTACCATATATATTTTCAGCCTATCCGTTATTGATTTGGTAAGGACCATTTCAGTAGATTGCAAGTTGTTGACCTATTTGCCTCAATATGATATTCTATTGCCTTTATTTTTTTCTTTGGTTCAGTAAGGCGATCTTCATGTTTAGTTTGCTTAATTTTTTTCACATCTTCAATGAATTTTATTTTTTGACTCATCTCATCCAGTTTTGGGTCAGTATTTAAAGATTCTGTTTCCTGTTGCAACATCTTATTCATGCCAGAAATGCTCTTTACCTTTGTTCTAAAGTAATCCAGGCAAAAAATGTAGCAATGATCTTGTCTTCATAATAAGGACTCGTTTTTCTGAAGCAGTGGATACTAGCACATTTCCTACAAATTATATAGCAGCCAAATAGCAGAGTTTTCTCTTTTTTAACTGCGTGCATTCCTTGTGGAATTGGGAACACTTATCCATAATTGATATGCAATGTTTACTGAAGGCTTTCTCAGGATTACATAAAGTTAGAGTTCTAAAGTAAATTTTGTTATTTGTTAAGTGTTTATATCAATTTTTTTCACAAAAATAAAACAGAAAAAAAGCTGTGAAAAAGTTATTTTAATGTCTGTTAAATGGATAATTAGATATTTTTCGCACGCAACAGTGTTGCGGGCGCGGGTGAAGATAACTTCACAAAAAACACCATGAAATCGCATGTAAATTGCTGCAAACATTGCTGAAGTGTTAAAAAGACTAATAATTTCCGACATTATAACAACTACGAGCACCAAGGTTGTTTCCTATTATTAGTAATTATTTTTTTATGTTGTAATACCTTTACGAAAATTTTGATAGTTATGTAAGATTAAAATATACAGTTATAAATGAGTTAGTCGAAATTTTAAACTGTATAAAACATAGAAAGTAATTTAAACTCTAAAATATAAAACAAAAGTGTGCCTAGGTAATTTTTTAATTGGATAAATTATTTTCAAGGTTTATTTTATTTTACAAATACAAATACAGAAATCAAGTGGTGGCTAAATTTTTTTTACGGTTTTACTTACATTTTAATCTGATTATATGGTTTCAAGAATATTTCAAAGTTAATGTTTGTATACGATATGACACTTATGAAAGCTTTCCATTTTTCAGGTAAACTAAAGCTTTATTTTAAAAAGTGTTTTTTTTTATAAAGTACTCATATGTGTTATTTTTTTAAATATAATTGAAGACAAGCTGCTAAAGGGCGTATGTACCAAAAATAAACTTTAGGCAAACTGTATACATCTTATACAAAAATTTATTCTTATAAACAAAAAATGAAAGGAAAACGTACATAGGTTGTTTGTCCACTAACACACATTTTAATAAAAAAAATTATAATATAAGATAGGCATTATATTTTTTTGTACATAGGCTTTTTAACCTTGAAATAATATATTTTATGCGACACTTAAGTCGATATTATGATTTTCAGAATTGATTAATTTTTAAACGAAAAAAAAAAACGACCAATTCTTTTGAATTCATAGGCCCTGTATGTATTATGAGAATGTTAAACTAGTCGGAATTGGCCCTTTATCAACTACTAACTTTTTATTTGCAATTTTACCGGAGTGAGACCCATCTAGAATGAACTGTAGGTACTTGGAACCATACGTGCCCGGTGAGGAGGGGCGCAAGCGCCCGCCACCTCTATTTTGGAGAATGTACTCTAATCGCTGATATTATATATTAAACGCACACTACGTTCTTGTATTTAAAAATCGTTGCTCTTTCCTCCCCATCAGGAATGATTCTACGGGTGCCCATGCTTGGAAAAAAATGAAAATCTTACATAAGCTCTTCATCCACTTGTCTTCAATTGTAGGTGACGACATAAGTCGGCGGCAGTAATTGGTTTTAAAAAATTTGAGGACGTTGATTTTGTTATTGAGCCTTTTTTGTTGCCAGCTTTTTATACATTAGTTGAATGTTTGTATTTTTGTTTACCTAACTAAGACAAACATTCAGATAGTAGAAACTCTACTATACTGAAAAAACAAAACCATTTATAGGTGTTTTTTGTGTGTATCAAGATCGTAATGTGTAATAGCGAACCTTTTACTAACCTCTAAAGGGATCAAATGGCAACAGTATTTTCATTCCGTACCACCGTGCTTCATTTAAAAATCAAAGCAAGTATTACTGCTATTAGTACTACAATGACTATAATTAAGATGATCTTGCGCTGAAAAAGAAATATGATATAAATAAAATATATGATGTAAAACAACGCTAGTGGGTGTACTAGGTAAATGTTTTGTAAATTCAGTAATTGGAAGAAAGGAACCAGTTAATAAACAATTAAGTAATCAATTCTGTGAAATTCTTGAAAATATTTACCAGAACAGTTTTTTTTTTAAATATTAAAGCTTAAGCTTAAGCAGCCATTAATAACAGTTTTATTTGATACGTTAGTAGACGACAACGTCTATTCATTCTAACCTAATGTACCGGATAGCACACCGAGCACACCCGAAAGCCGTCCATAAATCACGCACGTCTTCACACAGCGTGCTATACCGTTAAATAATATGAATTTCATAATAACTATTTGGTTTTTGGCGCGCTTTGCTTTTCCGTTCAGGAGGTTTGTGTGTGTAATTTTTAAGCCAAAATCAATTATTATACAGATTTTTTTTAAATGAAAGTAGATTATTTAAAAGTTAATCAATAAAAAGACAATAAAAACATAATTCTAATTAGGGGTTAAAATTGAGATATTTGTTATTACTAATTCAGGGGAGGACGTATGGGGAATAAAATATTAAAAATAAGATGTTGGCAACTGAATAAAATATTGGCGCCTCCCCCAATATTTTATTCTGTTGCCAACATCTTATTTTATGTGGGTATTATTTCATTTGTCAATAAATTTACATTTAAAAAAACCGAAGGGTCCAGATTTAGACAACAAAATATGAATGATACTAGCAAGCAAATGCGGATCTTTTTTCCATTATTTTCTCTTGGTGCATCATGTAGTAAATAATATGTATATTACAAAAAATGTATTTAAAAAAATCATACTTTCATAGTGGCCAAGACGCTTTAATCAAACTGAAAATAAGAGTGATTCAGATAAAAATCTTGACATTAATAAAATTGTCGGCTCATTTTTGTGTTGTGCTTTATATTTTTTAGGGTTATATATTTTAAAATAATTCTGAATCAAAGTGAAAATAAAAGAACAAGATATTCATTGAAAATTAACAAACCGATTTCATTATAATTACATCGGACATATTGTGAGAACCATTGGCGTAGATACATACAGTTTTTTAGGGCTATATTATTTTAAAGATATCACTTGTAAGAATTGACGAAAATTGACTACATATATCATAGTATTTTCTTTCAAAAATTAAACATCTCAAATTATTGTTAACTCTAAGAACAAAATATACTTTAAAGTGCTTAATGACCAATATTCAATATTCATAAATACATACTGAAAGAGATACTTATGTTATTTGATAACTTATGATTATTATTGTTTTCACAACTAATATTTGCTCTAAGTTAATAAAAAATATCTAGGGATGGTTACAAAACAATTTTTACGTAAAACTTCCGCTATATTAAACAAAACAAACTCATGGCATGTTTCGCTACCACTGTGGCTTCCTCGGAAGATTCTAGCAGGTAAATTTAGTTTTATACTTAATATATATATATATATATATATATATATATTTATATATATATATATATATATATATATATATATATATATATATATATATATATATATATATATATATATATATATATATATATATATATATATATATATATATATATATATATATATATATATATATATATATATATATATATATATATATATATATATATATATATAAAACTAAATTTAGTAGGATCTTTAGAAATAAACACACAGGTCTATTACTTAATGATCAAACTGACCTGAGTTCACCTCTTATAAACATTTTTTGTTAATATAGATTTAGGTAAACATGGAAAATCTATTGTTAAATCAGGTAAAAAAGGTTTTGTTCCTTCATTTTATTTTCATTATATTGGTATCATCCGATGACGCCACAGTGTGGGCAGTGCCGGATTTACAATAGGGCAAAAAGGGCAATTGCCTTAGGATGCTGGGGGGCCCCCACAAACAATTGCCGGTGAAATTTAGGGCAATAAATATTTCAATAATCATGGATTCCACAGATATAACCAAAGACGATAGAGATTTGTTGGATTTATTCCCCACGTAGGACATAAATCCGCAGATATGGAAGTTTCTGTTAATAAGATTTTAAAGGATTTTAGATATTGTTAATTGTAGGGGGGCAATCTTATGATAATGTCTGCAATATGGCTGAAATTTATAACGGGTTACAATAAAAAATAAGCCAGAAAAACCTTTTAGCTTATTTTGTACCGTGCGAAGCCCTTTTATTTTTTTAAATTATTGTTCGAAAAATTTATAATTTTTTCGCTGCTTCTACCTTAAGACGGAATTTACTAAAAAGAGAATTAGAAAAAAATAATTATATAGTACCAAAGAGTTTGCCAGACACTCGTCGGTCGGTTAGAGCCGACGCGTGTAAAGTATTATCATTAGGATATCAATCTTTTAAAGTTTTAAAGGATATTATGTCAAATGATAGTGCACAAAATTCAACTGTTAAATTAAAAGCTCAAAGTTTTCAAAAAAAAACTATATTAAAATTTTACTGGAATGACATTCGGTTTCATAAATGTTACAAAACTATTCAACATTTTAACATTGATTTACATCGTGCAGTAATGACACAAAAGTATAATTGGTTATATTATAACCCAGTTAAGAGATAAGTTTGAACATTACCATGAAAAGAGTAAAAATGCGTCAGAATTTAATGAATTTTAACAGGATCTAAAACTAACAAATTTAAATATGATGATGGTACTTCTGACACAAAATTTGATGGTATAACTAATTTTAAAGTAAATACCTATTTTGCTATTATAGATACAATTAATAACGAGATGCGAAAAAGGTTAGAAAAGTACGATTTTAGTGATAAACATTTCAGCTTTTTAATCGGACTAACTGAACTTGATAGCGACGATTTACGACAAAAAGCATACACTTTAACACAGCTATATAAAATGATATTAACGATGAACTGGGAGAGGAATGTCTTGTTTTTAAATACAGTTTAAGAGGAAATTAATATTAGTTCGGCACCTGATTTATTTAACTAAATTTATTCCAACGATCTAATAACAACTTTTCCAAATATTTACACAGCTCTTCACATATTTCTGATAATCCCCTGTTAGTAACGCATCAGGAAAAATATCATTTTCTGTTTTAAAATTACTCAAAACTTACCTAAGAAACCCTTTGGGTAACAATAATTTAATTTCTTTTGCATTATTATCTGTTGAAGGAGAGTTATTAAAAATAATAAACGCCAATTCTAATATTAACGAGTTTCTAAATTCCAAATCAACAAAAATGACGTACTTGATGAAAAACAGTTTCTATATTTTTGTAAATTTATTAGCTTTTCAGTTCAGTTCATTAAATAGGCACCTAGATTATTATATTTTTTTAAAATAATTTATCTTGCAATATTATTATATTTTACTCGTATCATTTATGTTTTACCAATCAAAAGAGAAAACAAGTTGAATAGTATGCATATGCTATAAGGCCCCGATTCTTCGGTGCCCTAACGCCACTTGGTAGTGGTATGTAAATCCGGCATGTCATGAGTTCGCTTTTTTTTATGTAATGGAAGGTTTAAGTAAAAATTGTTTTTTACTCAATGCCATATATCTTAGCTATGGATTTCCACCAAGGGTCGGCCGAATCAAGCCAGGTGTATTTTAATTAAAAAGACACAATATGCACTTACTATCTTTTTTTCAATTATTACAAAGATTGTCATTTGTTTTGTGATATTTGTTAGTAAACGTTGCTGTTTTTTTATAGTAATATCCGTTGATTTAACGTGTAGCGATTCTCCTTTCCCTCCTTGGTTTATTAAATTTTTAATTTGGTTAAGTTTGAACCGCTAAGAAGTGAAAATAATTTTAAATATAAATAGAAAACAGGTAGGCTTATGGAAGCATTTTTAATTTTACAATTTGCTATTGCGCTACATTTTTACCAATTTTCAGGATGGAGATTTTTTAGGAAATTCATTTAAACGCGATCTGGTATTGTCACACGGTTGTGAAGACTAAGGTTTATTGCTAGGGATTTTGGAGGCTTAAGAAGTCAATATAATTAAATATTCCTGTTCCTATAGTATCGAAGACGTTCTGGAAGAGAGAAATAGCAAAAGAAACAAAAATATGATTTCATGGCAGGTATATGTTTAGTTTGTAAATTTGTCATTTTATCTGGTGTAAACTAGCTTTGTCACTGAAAATATTTTTGCATTAATAAAGATTTTTTGCGTAAAAAAAACGCCAATCGCAGACGAACTGTTAATGTTGTCTTATTTGTCCGTATGTTGTAGATTTTGGAATTCCTGATTCTATTGAACTAAGATTCCTTCATTGTCCTGATTCACATTACACTCTGAAGAATATCATCTCAGATTTTGATTTATAATGCTTCTAACTAGTTAGGTTATTTGCAGTTTCCCTCTTACAAAATTGTTAGTGATTATAAATTAGAGTTTTTTTTTGTATCGTTTCCTTACCTTTAAATACTTCCTTCGTTTCTTTTCACCTTTTTTTAAATCTTCTCTTCCTCTTACAACATAGTTTTGCGCCATTCCAGCTTGATATTCGACACGATCTATCAGTTCTTGCTTAAATAAAGGTAAATTAACTAAATTATGGATTTATGCTTGTTTTATGGAAGTACTGTTATATTTTCAAATTAATAGTTAACACATAATTATAACTTCTGAAGTAGTGAAGAATTGAATAATTTTCACCACTTTACCTGGTTGTCAATTAGTATTGCCATTTGCAGAAATAGATCTCGAACTTCTTCTAACATTCTTTCAATTTTCAAAAGCTGTTGATGCCTGTCCTCTAAATCTTGCAAAATTCTTTTCGTTTCAGCCGTTTCAGCTAAAATCTAGACAAATAGCATTTTAAATAGTAAAGTGTATTGGTTTGCACATACAGCGTTTCGCAATTTTGATGTGGTTAATGATTTAATGTTTCATTAAAAATACAAATTAAATAAAACAATATTTTACATAGACTTATGAAGTTAGTGGCGTAGAGACTTGACCAGTGAGGAGGAATACGTAAATAATAACAAACACATAGATCTGACTCCAAGGTTATATAGTATAAAAGTAATTAAGAAAACATTTGGCAATTCCGCAACACTAGAAGAAATACTTAACTATTTATATTTTAATTGAAACCTATTTTAAGAAATTATACATTTTAAATTGTAGACTAATCTGCAGGTGATAGTTTTCGATACATATAATAGCTTAAGCAAGCTTAGTGATTTCTGTCCTGTCAAATTTGACATTTAAAAAAATTGCAAAAAAACTACTATTTTTTTTCCTCAAAATTTTGTAAAAATGGTAAAGGAAAAGTTGTTTATCTGTAGGTTGACTTCACAAATTTTTTTAACTTAATGCTTTTGCACTTTACTGAATGTAAGCTAACCTGAATTAAACTATTTATTTTTTGATAAATTTTTTGCCTAAATTTTATTTTTTTATTTTAATCGCCATTTTGTTTATGAAAACATAAATAGGTCCTGAAAATGCGTCCAAGTCCAAACACATATCTATTTACTTTTTAATAAAAACAAAACTGAAAATTCTTTTTTCTATTTTATATCGTCCTTTCTAAAAATAAATAGAATATTTTTATTAAATTACTAAAATAACCAAATTAAGACTAAATTATAAAGTAGGCGATGATTAATTGAATAAATTCTTTATCGGATGATTCTATTATTAATAGAGCAGAAATAATTTATTTCATTCGGTTACCCAAGTAAAAAAGCATTAAGTTAAAAAAAGACGAGTCAACCAATAGAGTTAACATTTGGTACATGTATCTAAAATGAAAAAAGAAATAACTTTTTCCTTTACCATTTTTCAAAATTTTCAGAAAAATGGTAGTTTTTGCCATTTTTTAAAACCATATTACGTTTGATATTTAAGATAAACCACGTGACTAACTTGTTTTATTGTCATTTTGCATTACTTTTGAAACAAAGTTCTACTGCCAACTGAAATTTTACTCAATTATTGAAAGATTCCCATATGATGCGAAATGTCGAAGCTCGCATCATACAAGATTTTTTTTTAAATAATTGACCTAACTAAAATTTAGGTTTGCAGAAAGTCTTTATTAGCAAATAATTAAAAAAATTGCCACGTCAGTTAGTTTAACTTTCAAATTTTAATTTTTTAAAAAAAATAAAAAAGGAAAAAGTTATTTCTTTTTTCATTTTACACCTATTTGCCAAATTTCAACACTATCGAATGAAATCTCTTTTTTTTTTTAAATTTAATGGTATTTTGAAAGTATCTATTTTTGATAAATCCATCGCCCCAAAGCACATTCTTAATTAATTTTCTCTTAAAACGCCATTTTGTTGATGAAAACTTAACAAGCCCGAAAAAATCCGTTCAACTCGATACCTACAAAGTTTATTCAGTTTTCATAATTTAATTTAAACTATTTTAAAACTTGCTTGTTTATTAAGTTAATACATATTTATTTACTTTTTTATAAAAACAAAACAGAGAAATCTCTTATTTTTTATAAATAATGTTCTTTCTGAAAATAAATAGAACATTTTATTAAGTACCGAAATAACCATATAAAAGCTAAATTATAAAGTAGCCTGTGGAAAGAAATGAACAAATGTTTCATCCAACTATTTAATTTTTAAAGTTCATAGTTTGGCAGTTGGTCGTTATTAAATACAAGAAAATGTTAACTCTTACAGAAGAAACTGAAATTGTATTAATATGTGGCGATAATGCTTCTCACCGTTATTTTTTTTTGCATTTTTAATGCACTAGTAAAAATGTCCACCAATCTACCGTTAGTAGAATTATGCTTAAGTTTAGGTCAAATGGCTCAGTGAAAACTTTATTTAAAAAGCCCCATAAACCTTTGAGGATTAATTAAGAAATAGAATTGAATGTGTGTCTGGATGTTGTTGAAGATAGAAAAACTGGTATTAGAAATGTTGCAAAAAGAATACGTGTAAGCAAAATCATCATCAAGATTCATCAGCACCTTAAAAGAACGAGATTTTGATGTTTGTTTAGGATTCTCGTTTTGGTATCAAGGGGCAAGGGAAGAAAATGTTCGCTTTCCGTATGAGATCATATGGACAGATGAGGTCATCTTTATGTCAATGGTGTTGTTAGTTCGGAGAATTGCAGATGGTGGGCCCAAGAAAACCCCAATTTTATTATAGAATGCCGTGACCAATATTCTTTTAAAACCAATGTCTGGTGTGGCTTTTTAAATAACCAGGTGATCGGACCCTATTTTTTAGAAATAATTTAAATTCTGATTACCTTCGATTTCTAACTAATGAAATAAAGACAAGTTTTGGATAATATGACCCTTAATGTGAGAAATAATTTATGGGGCACCTATCCATAATACAGCAGAAGTCAGGGAGTGTCTATTACAAATGTTTAGAGAGAAAGTGATTGGGCGCAGTTTTGAGTAAAACTGGCCTCGTTAGTCGCCAGATTTGACTCCTTTAGATTTTTACTTATTATTACTTTACTAAAACAAAAAGTAGACAAATACAGACCGTTTAGAAATATAGAACATTTAGAAAATGTTATCCGGGAGTGCACTGTTAATATAACACCGCAAATTATTAAAAACTCTATAAAACATGTCTCATGAAAAACAATATTTGTATTAAGCCTGACGGTAGGCACACTGATATGTAATAATTGTATTTAATTATATTTTCACTTTATCTAATATCGTTTAAGATCGTTTAATATTAATTTATAAAAACATCAGTTTAGAAATCGGTTTTAATTGATCTATTCTGTCTTTTTTGACTATCTGACTTATAAAATGCCGTTTTCGAGTTTCAATATTTTAATAATATGTCTGATTTTTTTTTTGAAAGGGCGATATAAAAATAAAAAAAATAGGGATTTTCTCAGTTTTGTTTTTGTAAAAAAGAAAGTAAATACGAATTTACTTAATAAACTACTAATTGTGGAAACCGGGTAAATTTGGCATCAAGCTAGATAAATTTCTTTCGGCTTATTTATGTTTTCATCAGCAAAACGGCCCCTAACATAAAAAAATAAATTAAGAAATAGCATTTAGGAGAATGAATGTATCTAATATAGATAGCTTAATTCAGGTTTTCTTACATTCCGTTAGGAAAACAAGGATTAAATCAAAAATATATAAAAAATTTAATGTTATCGACAGCGTGGGTAAAAAATAAAAAAGAAACTACTTTTCCGTTTTCCAATTTTCAAAATTTTGAGAAAAAAAGTACTTTATTGTATTTTTTTATTATCATTTTGCATTATTTTTCGGACAAAAACTCTGCGCAAACTAAAATTATAGTTAGGTCAATTATTAAAAACAAGTCCCATATGACGCGAACTTCGAAAGTTCCCATCATATGTCAACTTTTTTTAATAACTGGCGTTAGTAAAATATGGGTGTTCCGAAGAGTTTAGCTTGAAAAATAATGCAAAATGGCAATAAAAAAGTTAGTCGCGTGATTTATCTTATCAACTTTATCGCTTGTTTAAAATTTTTCTCATTTTTTTTAACTTAATGCTTTTGTCCCTAGGTAACCGAATGTAAGCAAACTGGAAACGACCTATTACTGCACTATTAATAATAGAATCGTCCGATGAGGAATTTATTCAATTGTTTTCATAAGCTACTTTATAATTTAGTCTTAATTTTTAATTTGGTTATTTTAATAACCTAATAAAAATATTCTATTCCATCTACTTTTAGAAAGGGCGATATAAAACAGAAAAATGGATTTTCTCAGTTTTTGTTTTTATTCAAAAATAAATGGAAATGTGTTCAGTTAAATAACTCAATTTAAAATTATTTTACTTTAAATTGTGGAAAGTAGATAAACTTTACATCAAGTTGGACGTATTTTTTTGGACCCATTTAAGTATGTTTTCATCAAAAATAGCGAATAAAATTAAAAACAGTTAAGAAATTGCATTTTATAATATGTAAAATAGTTTAATTCAGGTTTGCTCACATTCAGTAAAGTGCCAGGTAGGCAGGTATGTTTTGCCATTTTTTTTAAATGTCAATTTTTTTAAAAAAGCGAATAACTTTTTACCTACCCAAATTTTACTGAAATCAATTATTGAAAAAAATATAATAATAAAAAAGAAATATTTATATATATATATATATATATATATATATATATATATATATATATATATATATATATATATATATATATATATATATATATATATATATATATATATATATATATATATATATATATATATATATATATATATATATATATATATATATATATATATATATATCTATATACTTACGTTTTCAGTAAAAATGTGAATGTCAGTCCCATCCTCGAGTAACTTGGTTAATTCTTCATCAGTTACCTTAACTCCCTTTGCTCTAAGCTGGGCTTCTAATTGTCCTTTTTTAATATTTCGAAAATTTTCCAGTTCAGAGGTATTTTGCTTAAATATTTTTTGATACCTTGTTTTCATTGTGGTGTATTGGATATTTTTTATTCGTCCTTCTGCTGATGATGTATCTACATTTTTGAGTTCTTCTTCTGATTCTTTTAGTTTTGACTGTACTTGATGAGATATGCTGGTGTTGTTTTGAAAAAGGGACTCGATTTTCTCGTTTAAGTCTTCAGAATAATAAAACAGAAAATTATACGTGAGACTACATTAATACTCTTTTGTTTATTTAGGTTACATGACATGCAAGTTTAGAACAAATTCTAAACATCATTGACTAATACATATCAAAATAAAAATAAAGACAAATTAAATTAATTAAAAAGAATAATTTTTTCATTCTCTCTCAGTCACTGAATTTAAATGTTATTAATTTTTAATTACTACAGTGAAACAGTTTTTTGGTAATATCTTATAAACGTTTATTTGACATTTATTTTTAATTAATGTAAATATATTATCAAGCCTAATTGATTTTTTAGTATCAAGTTTATTATGTCTAATATTTTATCATTCCCGGATTGTATATCCCTCATTATTATCAGTAAACATTACACTTTTTATTTAATTTTAATAGATTTTTATCAATAAATATGCCACTCAGTATTAACTGCACAGATGACAGTAGATGTGCTGAATTTGGTTGCATGTACAGGGTTATGTAATATATTTTGACACCCACTTATGGCCTTTATTTTTGGAGATAGAAAACACTTTAAATACAAAAGCTGTAGGATTTTTACTTTACACTTTTTAAGTGGCACATATATTATATATCCATCGAATGAGTGACTTCTTGCCGATTCTAAATATACTAGTTTGATACCTTTATCTTCAGTTCACTTCACAAACCCTGCCCTAACATGCAAAGGATAGGATATACGAATAAACGTTCTATTACATGACGAGGTTTTTCTCAAATTTCTTGGATGCCTGAAGATGAAGTTATCAAATATTTATAATCGGCAAGAAGAAACTCATTCAATGGACATATAATATACAGGGTGTTCCATTTAAAAAAATAAGTAGGGTTCATCTCTGATCTATTTATAAAATATTTTAAAATTTGATAACCCCAAAAGATAAGAGAGTAAATATTTTACAACTCTTATATTTAAAGTTTTTTTTATTTCTAAACATAAAGGCCATATGCGGGTGTCAAAATATAATGAATAACCCTGTACCTGCTGTCATTATCAAAGAGAAAAGCAATCACTTATTATTAATTTAAGTAACATTTTTATTGTATACCTTTTTGATTTGTTTTTATGTCATCTACTTTCTTTACATATTGTCTTATCCCTTCTACATTGTGTTCTATTGTTTCTATCCACTGTCTTAATACTTCATACTTTTCAAACGTTGTTCTAAGATTATTTTCACCTGTTAAAGGCTGGGTTTCTTCCTGCAAGTTAAATCCCATAGTAAAATATGGTGGAAAAATACTATACAAAGTATTTTTAAGAAGGGGGAACACATAAAGATCGCTTAAATTTTTTCTAAAAATGTTTTCGTAACCATATCAAAGGTATAGGCGGATTTAGCTTTTAATCATGAGAGGGGTAATTTTAACTGACAATAAGGGTTAAAGAAGTATGTTAAAATTTTAGCGCAGCGAATTCATTCGCCATTTCATAAATTTAATCCTTTTATAAACCACTTTTGTTTAATATTTTAATACGAATATGAAATACATCGCGTTGCGTAAACAATTCAAAATGCACCAATTCGCTATTTTTATTTTTTTTAATGTGTTTTCAATGGAACTACTCCATGAATATCTTTAATATTCATTGAAAATTTCATCGAAATTGGTCAGACCATCGCGGAGTAACCGATGTACATACATAAAAAAATAAAGAGTCGAATTGATAACCTTCACCTTTTTTGAATCTAAAAAACGTGACCTCATTATTATCAGTAAACATTACACTTTTTATTTAATTTTAATAGATTTTTATCAATAAATATGCCACTCAGTCAGTATTAACTGCACAGATGACAGTAGAAGTCGGTTAAATTTTTTTTTTCGTCGGAGTGCAGCGCCGTCCAAGCCACCATAATCTAACTCTAAGGTAAGGATTATGTTAAAAAACTTCTAAATACGTTTAAAACACTTTCCCCTTTACTAAAAAGGTTTAAAAGTTAGACCAGGTCTAGTTGCCATGGTACTTAGAACTTTTAGTTCGCCAGTTATGTTTCGCTTATGTAACTGCCATTTTGTAATTGTGACATTTAGAAAACTTATTTGTTTAAGTGTCGCCATGTCATGTCATCTTAAACCTATAACTGTCAAGTTAAACCTGGTTTAAATTTAAACCTCTTTAATGAGTACGTGTGTTAATTTTTATCAAAACGTCTAAAAGATTAAGTTAAGTCTTCGAAATAATAAAACAGAAAATTATACGTGCGACTATATTAATGCTTTATTTATTTAAGTCGCCATTATCTAACTCTAAAGTAAGGATTATGTTTAAAAAACTTTTAAATATTTAAATACGTTTAAAACAGTGTTTTTTTAACAAAATGTTTAAAAAATAACATATCTGGTGTCTACGCGGCTATTTCAAAACAACTTCAGAGAGGCATTATTCACCTTCATTTTTACATGCTAAATAAAAATTGATTGCGCTATTTGTATATTGTAATGCTTTTGTTTTACCTAACCCTTCTTTTGCAACTTTTCACAGCTGGCTATTGAAAAACCAATTCATGAAATAAATGATATTAACAATTATATATCAATTAGTTTTCTTACGAACTTTTTGCCAATAATACCATAATTACAGCTTTATTTTTTATTACTTAATACAGTGAAATTTTTCTGGACCTTTCCCCTGACTTTGACTACGAAAATATCCTGTGGGAACTATGTTCTTTCTTTTTTGGTCCTAAAGATTTTTTTACCTAAATATGATTTTATTTTTCTTTTTCTGAGATAAATTGATCGAAAACTGCAGCTAATTTTCTACCAACTACTCCACTGAAAAAAATCTAAAAAACGTGACCTCATTGGGGGACTAAATTTACAGTAACCCCTTGATGTTTAAACATTTTTTGTTAGGAAAGGGAATAAGAGAAAATTTACGTTTTTACTCGTAAACTTTCCAAAATATGGAAACAAACGTTTTCTTTACTTAATATTTTTACGGTTTTACAGATTTAAATCGTCTTTTTAATTATAAATAATTATTTATTCACTTTTTAGGTATAGTGTTATTTTGTTTTGAAGACCTAGAGCAATAGTATTGCAATGAAAAACCTCCTTTTATTTATGAGGTAAATAATCATTATTTTTCATAAACTTCCTTTTTAGTATTTTCCCTGATTTTTCAAAAATGGTTTGATCAACCGCATATAAAAACCTCCTGGTAATTTTTGAGAATTGAAAATATCCTCTGTCATATCGACTGTCAAAATCGGAGTTTTTTCATTAAATCGATTCTTTCTTTTTCTGAGGCTTAGATTTCCGGGTGTTTTATACAGTGTGTTCCACTTTTCATATACACTTCTGTATCTCAGGAATTAGTTATCAGATTAGTTTTAAATTTTGGTGTTATGTATGAATGTAAAATCTGATTGTTTTAACACATTCAACTTTCAAATATTGATCTTAAATTGTTATTCAGCATCATCAAGAACCATTTTATACCAAATTTCCTTTCAAAAAATGCATTTCAAAAGCAAAGTTCTCGTAAACAATTATCTTTATCAAAAAATACTATTTTTTGTTTAATGTTACCATTTTTAAGAAAGAAAATTGCTCTAAGACGCACTATAAAAGATGTTCGAGTTCTTCAAGGATCTGCTATTTTGTTTGTTAATAATGTCGCTAAAATGATCACTTAATGCCTTAAAGGAATTTTATTACCTAAATTTAATAAAGATAGTGAAAATAAACAAAAAACGTAAAATAGTGTTTTTAATAAAGGCAATGGTTTATAAGATATCTGCCTTTGAAATGTAACAACAAGAATTTTTTTGAAAGCTCGTAACTCCACAACTGCAATATTTTACTGAAATTTGGTATAGAGGGCTTTTTGATGAGGCTGAATAAGAACCTAAGATCAATATTTCCATAAAAAAGTCGCTAATATATATATTTTTCCCCTAGACTAGCATGCCAGTGAGTGGGGTCAAAGTTGGGAATGTCAAAATAATCAGATTTTACATCCATACATAGCACCAAAATTTGATATTAATCTGCTTACTAATACTTGAGATACAGAGGTGTACGAAAATGTACACAATATGTAAAATCAAAGATGAATTCCCGATTTTTTCATTAAATATAGCGTCTTTTGTGGACATGGAGAAAAGAAATCAATTTCTAAATTGAATGAAAATAGATAACGCGGACAATGCTTTAGCAGCTGCCGCAAATCACATATTCTAGCCACGCATTTTTTCTTTCAAATGCATTTTTAAAGAAAAAATAATAACACTGTGGAACAGCAAAAATTTTTCTGGGACCAAAATAGCAGAATCTTACTTATTTTATTATACTAATCAACAATCTGTCTTGCAAAAGTCTCAGTTGGCTCCAGTTTTATAGATTCATCCTTATTATGATAATTTACCTACCTGCCCTTAATGCATGGGAAAGTTCGGTCATTAAATGAGAAATACTTGGTTTTATTATACCAGGTGTACTTTATAAGAGGTTTAAATACATATAACATAAATCCTAAATTGTTAGTTAGTTGTATTTCATCCACCAGTCGATCGAGAGCTATTCGTATTTGAGAAATTAGAGACTTTTGAGCAACATGTCGCGAGTTTGTGTAAATTATCCGGATCATTTTTGTTATATATGGGGTAAAGTGACTTTTGCGAAACAAATATGTACTCTTAGCGCCTTCGCTGTTCCTATGATCTCGTGAGAACCAAACAACCACGTTACTGACTGTTACTTTTGCTTGACACCTCAAAGGCTATTCCGAAAAAAAAAGGTCTAGGATACAGTATCCAATTTTAAAATCCGCGAGACGCCCGGTGCCCCATAGTGACGAATTGCCTGCACCTAATCCATCTCAGGAATACACCCTTTATTCTGATGATGATCAAACGGTAGTGTAAATGTCGCCGGCCCATCAACCTCGTACCGATTTTGCCTGTAAACTTCCCAGTAAGAAGCTTCACAAAATAAGTCAAAGTGAATTAAGTAACTTTATGAGGGATTTAGAATTTCCCAAGACAAAAGTAGAACTATTGGCCGCTTGATTGCAACAATGGAATTTACTTCAAGATGAAATAAAAGTTTCTGTGTTTCGAAGCCCTCAGAAAAACCTAACACCATTTTTTAACATGGAAAACAATCAATTTAGTAGCCTGTAGGGACATTAAGGGATTAATGGCAGCTTTAAATCTGGACTATGATCCAAAAGACTGGAGACTTTTCATTGATTCTTCAAAAATAAGTCTTAAAGCTGTGTTACTCCATAATCCCTGTATTAAGTCACAATTGCTCATGCAGCCCACATGAAAGCAGCGTATAGCAATTTGAAATTGTTACTGGAGATCATACAATATGAAAGATATAAATGGCAAATTTCTGGGGGCTTAAAAGTTGTGGCGATTTTGCTTGGAATCCAGCTAGGTTATACCAAATACTGCTGCTTCTTCTGCGAATGGGAAAATCGAATACGATCGGATCACTACAGAAAGAACATTTTGCCACCGAGAGAGTCTTTTGAGCCAGGAAAAAAATTGTAACCAGCGCGACATTAGTTCCCCCTGAAAAGATTTTAGTACCACCACTTCATATAAAATTGGGAATTGTGAAGAACTTTGTGAAGGCCCTCGACAAAGAAGGACTTACTTTCAGTTATTTAAAAGAAAACTTCCCTAGAATCAGTGACGGTTAAATTAAAGAGGAAATATTTGTGGGTCCCCAGATTAGGAAACTTTTCGGAGATCCGCAATTCGATTCCATAACTGAAAGCAAGAAAAAAGATGCTTGGAATGTCTTTAAAATACTTGCAACAAATTTTTTGGGAAACATAAAAGCAGGAAACCATAAGGACTTGACTGCCCAACTTCTTTTGTGTTACCAAAACCCAGGGTGTAATATGAGTGTCTAAACTTTAGATTCAGTAAAAGAAATGTTCTATTTACTTGTTTTTGTTGAACCAACACTATATTGTTACTTGTATTTTGTATGTTCATTGTATATGCCTATAAATTAAAATTTTGTAACAAATAATTTAGATTTTTTTTGCGAGGCAAGTAAATTCTTTAATAGGTGTTTTTGGTTACTTGGGTGTAGTTGAATCCAAAAAAATACATTTTAAAAAGAAAAAAATAAAAATTTGGTCCTTGGACACGTTCACAATTTTCAGATTTTTAACTTGACAGATGTCAGTGGGAAATATTTGACTGCAGATTTCAATCAACTGAATCATATTTAGGAAAAAAAATCATTAGGGTTATTTTTGTACACGATATCCTGATATTCGTTTTTTACCTTATGCATTGCATTACCATAATGCATTGATAAAAAATGAATTTTTGTATTTTACATTTTTTTAAATTTGCGGATGGTAAACTTTGGCTAGTACAAAATACCTCTCAAAGACACCGATTACACCTACCAGATAAGAAAGTATTAATATTCGCCATACATCCAAATTTTGCGGCCTTGACGCCGCGGTAGAACAGCCAAAAGGAACGTATTGACAATCTCGTCAACTAAAAAAACAAGCATAATTAGTCCCGCGCTGTATCGAGAAAATTAAAATTCGCATCTGACAGGAGTAATCTGTGTCAACGAGCTACAAAAAAAATTGGCTTGCTTCCTAATTTTCCAAAGGTTTGGTTCTGCTTCTTGGACTATAAACAATTTATTCAAATGCCAGTAAGACGGGTTACGTCGTATTCCTTACTAGTCAAAAATGTAAAATTCATTAAAATTATTAGGGCTATACATAGAAGAGAATATGTGTTGGCGAGTACATAGTGCAGAATTTGAAAAGAAAACAATAATTAGTGAAAGACACAGTCCTTTATTACATAAAGAATTTTAATCCCCAATTCTTGAAAAAAAAAATGCTTCAGGTGTATGATGGGGAATGAAGAGGTCTTATAGACTTCTTGTAAACCCTCGTTTAAACAGCTAACTATCCTAGCGTTATGATGTCTGTATTTATTAAAAGTAATTTGTTACTTTTTCAAAATTAAACATGACATTTATACACATCTAAAATTCGAATTGATGCTTTACAAGAAATGAATGTTGCCAAGGGATTAAAAAACATTTTGTTGTAGTAGTTTTTTTGTTGAGTAGCTGCATTTGCGAAGCTCTTTCATACTTATTGTGGATTTTATAAATAAGAATGTTGATTTAAATTAATTTTCTAGTGTGCTTTGGGAGTAAATATAAATGAATAAATATAAAATAAGGATTTTCCTAAAAAATGACTCACCTGAATTTCGACCTGAACACTGCCATTTTTACCATCTCGAGCCTGAAAGATATTGGTTTTTTCAGTTATTTTTACATAATATTCTTCTTCTGTACTAAATGTAATTTTTCATAAAATATTGTTTAAACAAAGAAAATTTTTAACAAAATATTACTACACCTACCTTTAATAAATCACCTAACCTATCTTTTGCCATAGTTAGCGGTATTTAAAATTGTTCATACGTTTTCGTTCGATATCTTATCTGAACATAGGTATCCTTATCTTGGTCAAATATTACTATATAAATTGTATTTATTCGATTTTCTACATTTTTAATTCACTTTGACGAGTTGAATTTGTTTATATGCTGCAATGAAAATAATATAGTTGTTACTTGTGCACAACATTTCTGTTGCCTACTAGCTATTATTACTAAATGATAATTAATGTTAGTAGAAAATTGTTTGCGTAGTACTATTTGCATAACATTATAGTGTGCTGTAAAACGTATCCTTCGTTCCTACCTAATAGTAAACACCTTGAAAATTTTTGCATCGACTTCGTAAAGGTGGTGCTGAGAGGTCTTGTGTATGTAAGTTTATTGTCAGTTTCATAAAAACTGATGTTTCCGCTGATAATTCTGCCGGCTTTACTATTTAACACAGGGTGTCACAAAACCGTTTCCTATCATAATAATTAGAATATCGGAAATTATAAGAGAACGAGTGAGATCCCGTCGAAATTCTACGGCAGCTAGCTGCAGTTTTAAAATTACACCTGAAAAATATAAAATAAAAATCGGAAAATTTCCTTTACCCGGAACTTCTCTCGTTATGAATCTTTCCCTTAATTAGGAATTGTGAAGTGTGACCCAATTTAGTTCAATAATTAGTCATTTAATAACATATATACTGTCTTTTGAAACACTTTATTGCTTGCCATTTTGTTCCATCTTATTGAATTCCTAGTAATATTTTACCCGATTCTACCTATGCCACACTTGATTTTTGGGCATAATTTAAAATAAATTCAATCAGTAGTTTTTACATTGACATACACCGCCATTTTGTTACGTCATGCTGAATTCGTATCAGTTTATCACTATATCACATTTAAATTTTCTGCAAAATTTCAAGTCAGTTGAATAAAATTTTATACGCGGATTTTTTAAAATTTGAATGGCAGCCAACATTTTGTTCCGCCATATTGAATTCGTAACACAACTTTACCAGTTTATCTCTATATCACCCTTAATGCTAGTACAAAATTTGAAATTAATCTAATAAATAGATTTTTCCGTCGTCTTGGAGTCGTACCAAAATTTTTACACTGGATTCCTACAAAATACTTAATTTTTGTGCAAAATTTGAGTTACATTTGATAAGTAGTTTTTAGTAATAATTCTTTCAACATTTCATAAGGCTGCCATTTTGTTTTTCCATATTGTATTTTTACCAAAATGTTACCCATATGACCCTTAATTTTTGATCAAAATTTGTAGTCAATCGGATAAGTAGTTTTTTAGCTAGCTATGCTGCAAAGAGACAGACCGCAGACAGACACACCGAAAAAATTGATAAAACATATTTTTTGGCATCTTGGGACGCTAAAACATGAAGATTTGTAAAACCTGATAGGGGGATTTTTTTACGATTACAAACATTTTATTTGGTCGCCATTTTGTTCAGCCATTTTGATTAATACCCCAATTTTACTAGTTCATTTATATACCACAATTAGTTCCACTAAGTAGATTTTCAGGCTGAATTTTTAATAATTTTATTAAGCTGCCATTGTGTTCCGCCAACTTGTAAGCGTACCAAAATTTTACCAGTTGTTTGTTACATAATACTTGATTTTGTGCAAAATTTGAGATAAATTGAATAAGCAAGTAACAATGTTTTAACATTTCACTAGGCCGCCATTTTGTTTCGCAACATTGGATTTTTACCAAAATGTTAGCAGGCCATCCCCCTAGGACCCATAATTTTTAACCAAAAATTGAATCCAATTGGTTAATTAGTTTTTTAGCTATACCGCGAAACCCCGTCTTGATTTAATAATGGTATGAATATTTACAAATCAGTTCTTTGGGAGCTTTGTAAATATTTGTAGTGGCATATATATTGGAGTATATTTCAACTTTTAAATATTTAAACTTTAAATAGATCACAATCAGCTCATAATATATCATAATCATATAATAATTAACCTAGCGTAATACAATTAATACTCCAAAACAGTAATAAAATAGAAACAGTAATGAAACTCCTAATAATCCCGCTAGACCGGATAACCTTACGTTGCCGACCCTTAAATTATTTATTTACATTAATTTTTTTATGTACAAATTATAATAAAAATATATAATAAGTACTGATAACATGTCATGAGTGGCGAGCTTTAATAAAAAAAAATTAAAAATAATTGTTACTGATATCTATATACTTGATATCTCTAGTATTGGTAAAGCTAATCATTTTAAAATTTTGCAGTTTAATGTATACTAACAAATCAATTTTTTTGAGTGTTTAAGCTTTTTCCACCCCTTCTCGAGTGGCGTAAGCGGCTTGATATTTTGAATTTTAAATGCACCCCTATATTGAATTTACGTTATTCTGGAGACCTTTTAAAGTCAAAGATTTCTGCGTTGACCTGTTTTTGAATAGGAGAGGAATGAAAAAAAAGCGAGAAACATTGTGAAAAAAATAATTGTAATGTCATCTATTGTCATTGTTATTGAAAAAATATTGTTTTAAACATCTTATTACTGGGTATTGGAAAGAATTTAACAACATATCATGTTGGTATATGTCGTTAGGGGTGTACTACCGCTTAAGTCCTTTGCCTTCCTACTACTTCTACTTAATTCTTTTGAATTTATTTCATTTCATTGTGGTTCGTACTGATGAAGGTAAAGCCGAGACCCTTTTTGAATGGACAATGTAATCAAAAATACAGTGAGGAAGCCAGATTGTTCATTGAAGTTTTTTCGGGTAGACCAGCTGCTCCCCAATCAGGGTGTTCTTCTAGCAAATCTGATGATCTTGAAATTCAAGTCTTAGGAGCATTTGCTGTTCAATCACTTCGAGTAGTAGCTGCTGATGTGTGTCTGGGTAAGTCAACAGTTCATGAAATTATAAAAAAACCTAGAATTCCTGCAGAGTTCACATTGGACAAGACTTAATGAAAATGACCCAGATCGCAGATTATAGAAAAAATGTAACATTTAATTAAAATACAACCAAATTACGTATTATATCGGACACATTTTGGTGATTAAGCAACTTTTTCCTGTACGGCATAGTCAATAGATATAATTGTCGTTACTGGAGTGATCACAATCCTCACTGGTTTTAAGGGGCTCATGCACAGCATCTTCAAAAACTTAACGTATGAACTAGAATCATGGCAAATATGGTCCATTTGTGTTAATGAAACTCTTACCGGATTCTTTTACATGCAACTGTTGGAAGAAACTGTTAACCTGCAATAGTTACAACTACTGAAGGCGACAATATTGATTATGACTCAGTTTTTCAGCAGGAAGGACCGCCCCGGTATTGTTATTTACCCGTTAGAATGTATTTCCATAATGAATTTCCTGGGCTCTGGATTGGACGTCGTGGAGTTTTTTAACGGCTAGCACGGTCGCAGGACCTTACTCCACTTGATTTCCTTCTCTGGTGTTACTCAAAAGAGCGAGTGTTTGTTATAAAAGCCAATGATTTCACAAGAAACCAATTTGTATTGAGTTTCTGAAAATGGAGATTTAAATCAACTTCTGTCAACACCAAGCCAAATAGTGCGTTCTAACAAACGGCGACACGAGCAATTTGCATGATTAAAGTACTTTACGGATTATTTATACGAAATATAATCGGTCTTTTTGATTTGCACGGATGTGCATATCAAAAAGGAAATACGAAAACAAATGTTTTGTTGGGATTCTGCTGGTTTTGCAAATGGAAAACAACTAGCCGCGCTTTTAATTTAAGTTTTATTACAGTAATATAAAAATTACGAGTGGGTTAATCTCGACTACTACATACCGAATCTAAGATACAACTAACTCTTGGCGTTTGGTCCGAACAGTTTTATTAGCGAGTATCTTCCTATTGAATACCAATTTCTTCTATTTGTTCAGAGAAAAATTCGTCAAGAGTAAGTTTTGAAAAGAGGCTATTAGGGAAAAAGTGATTATGGAATTGAATTAGATATAAACACATAATTCTGTATTCTACCTAAATTTAGGAAGTTACGCATTAAGGTACAAGATTTTGGAAGAACTGTAATAAAGAAAAAGTTCACTCTTGATTTAATAATTAGCTTGTATGTTTAATTAGTATTCCTTAAAAATGTGTTGAGCCAAGTAAAGGAAAAGAAAATTAATAACTGAAAAACGTGGTGCTACTAGACATGGGAAAGATTAAATATTAAGCATTTTATATACATCCTATAGTAAAGTTTTGGGTGGATATAATAGTTTCTAGGTTTCATGAGGTGTAGATATAATTATATAATATTATACGAGTAAGTAATTGCCTACAGTATAAAGGAGGTTTTCTTGCATAAGTGCTCTCACCCACTAAGGCAGCAGCATGTATCTAGCTGCCTAAAGCTTGTGCAGTGGTATACTCTGAGGTGTTTTAGGCCTTGTTCATGACTATTTCTATAATAGACAGACAAATAAATGCAATCGCGATACATAGCAAACTGCACCGTGGCAGGCCAGGCAAGATGATGAGAACTGCGATTGTATTCAGTCGATTTTAATCATTTGACTCGTACTTTGAATTGTTTTGGTTAGGTTTGATTACAAAATTTGAAAATACGATTCAGAAATCAGTTAATTAAAATCGATGAAATACAAGGACAAATGCGATTCTTATCAACTTGCCTCGCCTGCCGCAGCATAGTTTGCTCTGTATTTACACTGGCAGTGATCTGGCCAATAAAGAAGTCTCTATAAACAGAGTATACCGCCCTTAGGCCTGTACAGTGGTTTATCTTTACGCTACCTGGCTGGTGAAAAAAGGGCATTTTGCCCTGTTTTCTTGAAAATAGAACATAGCTTGCGGCCTTGTGTCGACCTGTTATAGATGGTTATGAGATATCATAACTAGGGTTTCAATATTACAAAAATTAAAACTACTTTTCGCACTAGCCTTTTTATGAACACCATTTGACCATCATAATTACTTGATTATAAAAGGAAATGCAGTTAAAATGATGGTAGATCATCAGCAGGAATTATGAAAAACCGTTCGTTGGCTCTCTTTAGACTTTGGGCTTAAGGGGCATCATTACCTGTATTAAAATTGATGAAAAACATTTGGAAAAAAATATTTTTCGTCACTAAAGGCAGTTTTTGTCGGGCTTGTATTTAATTTTGTATCCTCCTCTGTCTCGAAAACAGCATATTAAAATTGTCAAGTGTAAGTGAAACGACACTTTTACCAACAGTTTTTATTTATTGGTGTACATTAATAATAATTATAAATTATTATTATTAGGGATATTGGATCGAAACTAATAGATAATCACGCTAACCACCTGTCGCAAGTCGTATTTCAAATTCCTGTAGCCGCGAGGAAATTATGAAAGTTTTTGTTTACATCTCAATCTGGGATGTTCTTCAAACGAAACTAATTATTTTTATTTTATTACAACTATAAACATTTGTTTAATCAACCATGACACTTTTCACAGTTACCATTTAAGTTTCTGAGATTTATTTAATAACTAGTAATATGTGTTTTGTTTGTAATATATGTTTTTTGCACATAGTGGGGATTAAGGTACCATGCCGACACTTTTTTAAGCTTTGTCAAGGGAACCTGTACTTGACCCCAATAAATTATTTGCAATTTGGTAATTACCATCAGTGGCGGTTCATGGGGTTTGATTTTAGAGCGGGCCTTCAATTTAAAGACCTATATAAATACCGAAAATTGCGTCAAAATTTTTCTTTATTTTTCGATTTTCTTGCCAAAGTTAAAGATAGAAAATGCGGGTTTTGTAATAAAGTTGAAACGGTTTGAAAATTTTCCCTGCATGCTTGTAGGAGAATAATTATCTTTTTTGAATACTGTTCGCCCATTTAAAATAGGTTACATTGTGTAAATGTTCTTTTAATACAATAGGATAGAATAGGGGATAATAATTAAAAAATATACATTAACCAAAAATAGATTGTATTAATACGTTTGCTAATCCTGCTTTATTTATATCTCCTCGCCCTGTTGTAAAAATAATAGTTATCTAAAAAAACATTTATTGAAAATAGGGTATTTCTGACAGAAGAAAGGTTCCACTTAAGGCGAGCGGAGTAGGTGTTATGTGTATAATATGAAATTTAGGCGAAAAGTAAAAAAAAATATAAAAAGAACATTAAAGTACAACTATTACTCATTAATAATAAAAGAAACAAAAAATCCTTTAAAAAAATTAAAACACAAAAAACTTGCTCCAGCACTAAAAATATGAGGCAGGATATCACATTAAAATAATATCAGTAGTTTGTATCATACAAAATGAAACAGTAGTAGTTTCCGAGAAGATCAATCATGTTATTAAAGAATAATTTATAGTATAATACGTTTTCTCTAATAAATTTAGTTAGGAGTTTCTTTGAGACAGATTTCGAACACTATCTGGGATAATTTTTAAAAAAATTATGGTCTGAAAAGAAAAAGAATCTGAAATATACTTACGAACAAGTTAGTGTTCAAATTATTTTGGACAGAGAGGTTTATAGGTTTTTCTAAAATTAATTAACTTTTCAGCAAATCAAACCATATCTTATTCTCGATAGAATAAAAGCATATACAGACATGGCCGCTACACACAGACATGGCCGACACCTACGCGTCCTGTATGTTACGGCATCCACCGATCACAGCATATTTGACAGTTGATTGCATGACTTTGGAACTCAAACTACTCTGGCCCCTGTTTAGGATCTTACAAATTAGGCAGAGGAAAGGTAAATTTGGCGACAGTTAAAAATATAATTTTCTTATACATGACTGATATATATATATATATATATATATATATATATATATATATATATATATCTAATTTTTTATTAAAATTAATAAGACCTCATATTTAGAACTGGTTTTAGGAGTACTTTAAGCTGTCGTAAGCATAATTTCTCTATGTGGCTCCTAGGATCCCCTTTACTCTAACACGTAGAGTACCTCTATATGAAAAGGTGACCTCAAGATTTATTCGACTGCTAAAAACACATTGTGTCTCTGTCCACGTTACATGTTTAGTGTATGGAACTGGAAAATCTTCTGTGGGCAATCATTTCAGGTTTAGTGTTTTTTTTTAATAGTTATTATTATTTATTTAATGCGCCTTCTTCAACCATTCTTGTGACCGAAACATGAGGGTTCGCTGTCATGTAACTTCAAATTCAGATCATTACCAGTACAAGTCTTTAGTTAGCAGTTAACTTTCTCTGGTGGTTCTAGTACGCCGCTAAGATCGTTGACGGTTCTAGTACCCAGCCATTGCTGGTTGCACCTAAGTGGATAAACCTCAAAAAATAAATCCCAGTTTAAGTTTTAACAGAGCCTCACACGGAATATGGTTCTAGGAACAAAATCTTCGAATAAAAAAATTGTCTTTCGTTCTCTAGCTGTAAAGAGTATTCGAGTAGATTTACTTATTCTTGAGAAGGACCCGTCATTAAGAGTTAGTTAACCTTGACAATGGGTGATACTGATGTAAACTTTCTCCAGCAAGTAAAATTTTATTGTAATTTGATTTTACGATGGTGCAATAATTTAAACTATTTTCTTAAATTCCGTCACCGTAATGGCAGTGGCGGCTCCTGGTTAACTTTTCAGAGGGGTAAATATATATATATATATATATATATATATATATATATTTATATATACACACCTAATTTCCTCCTAATTATTATATTTTACACCACTATAGAGTCATCTGAAAAAATCAAAGATACGAAACAATAAAATGCCCTTATCCCTTCGCAATCACATATCCAGTCACATAAATCGTACATATTTTTATTAAAATAACAATTTACTTTTTTGTTTTTGTCTTTACTTGTCGGCCGAATTTTAAGTTCCGGCAAAGGTCGACATCTGGACTTAAATTCGAGACATTTCTCAAAGTTCAGCTCACTGGCGGTTTTTGAAATCTTAAGATTCTAAACAACTGTGGCTACTATATTATTTAAAACATTAATTTTTTCAATTATTTTAAACTACAAAATCAACAAACAAGTCTTGAAAATAAAATAAATTCTATAAAAATACGCAATCGTAACCACAACCCATCACACGGTCCTAATCTTCATCTGTCCTACTACCCGAATGGAGCTTTGTCTGACAAGGATAGAAGATGAGATGTATTTATGGACAATTAAATATGCTGACGTGCAGAATATAAATAATGTGAGGAATTTTTTCAGAAGTTGTTTTTATCAATATAAACATGACCTACCTAATTACTAATTACTGATCATATTTATTGCTACAATTATTGACTGTGTATTTCTTAGGAATATTTACTTTATTTTAGATTATTTCTGTACAAGATATTCTCATAGAAGTGGAATTATACTAATTTTTATTTTGTAGGCATAATAGGTATCGGGGACGCAAACTGAAAATGGATCGATACTAGGATAGGAAGAATAAAAAATCATAACTTTTCAGGGGTATCCTTCACCATTTTTTTTTGCAATCGTTATTTTATATTTAAATTACATTGCACCTAATTCGGGAAAGGATAAGTATGATTGTCATTGTTCTTCAATTTTTAAGATACATGATAAATATCCATGCCATGTTTTTATTCTTAATCTCCCAAATGCAATCTGGCCTAGTAACTCTAAAGAACTATCAGACAGCAGTGCAATGTTGCGAGGATTATCCAGGTCCCAGCTTGAAGTGTATTTCCTTTTTACTGTTTTCCAATGTACCAAGTATTGATGTATATCCTGCTTTAGGTAATATCTTACCAAATAATGTGCACCAATTAGCATATTTTGTTAATTATTTAACCGAATCTACAATATGATGAATTCTATTGAAACTTCAGTAATGCTGATTTCATAATGATAAATGATTATTTAGTCAATATTGATTGAGCAAAATGTTGAGATCTGAGTACGAGCTTGGCTGCAGAAAGACTGAGTCAGATAATCTAGGTGGGTATAAAGTGGTTGTTCCCTAAAAATACATTAAAAGTTGTTCATTTTTGAAACAGTTTAGTCCTACATTGAAACATCTTATCTGTAAGAAAAAAAGAATGCACAGAACGTATATGTCATCTCGATTCCACTGGGATTATGAATCATTTGCAAACCTTAGGTCATTGCATAGGGAGGAGCATGATATATGTTATGCTGTGTATATTTGTGAAACTGAATCCTCATTACAGCTCAATGTTAGATATTTTTGGGAGGTTCATCAAAGACAAGCGTAACTATAATAGTTTTCCTAATACTGTGTTTTTAGAGAGTAAAACTGCTGCCTGAAATTTTTATACACTTTTAAATCATCCCCAAAAATAATAACCGTGGAAGGTTTTATGATCCTTATTGTCATTCACAAATAATGTAAACAACATTTCCTAGCGGTAGGTACATGAATATACTCTATATTGAAACTAACCAACAAATTATCCTTTGGAGTAACTACTTTATTAAAACTTTGTATGTTTGGTTAGCAGACATTTTAAAAGCCTTGTAGGTATGGTGCTTGATGAATAATGTTTTTCTTTTACAGGGAAAATAATACACTAGACTAGGAAAAATTTATAAAATATATTCATATTGCTCACACTTTTTATTAGAAAGACATAACATTTTTAAGCTTGAAAACCAGAGTTAGAGGGAATAAATGAACAACCACTGGAAAACTTGTATTTGGTTACTTTTCAACATTGACTAACAGTCTTTTTTCTTAACTTTAATTTACTGCTCTGCTACTTTTATACCTGTCCATAAGGCAGTGAAAGAAGGAGGGAAGGACTTGCCAGTCTTCACCTGAAATTTTAAAAAATATAAATAAAAACACTTGTTTAATTAATTTATATAAGTAGAAAATGTGAGATTTTATACATACAGTTCCTTTGCAAGGTGTCGTTTGGTTTTCGTAGCTATAAACTACTAAAAATAATTATCATATTTAAAACAGGTAGAGGTAAAAATCAAATTGGGAAAAATTAAGGGCATGTTTTACAGAAATAATAAACTGTATAAAAAATGAAAATAAAGAACATTTAAAAAACAGGTAAAATAAAATATAGTTAAACCCTCAATTACTTCAATTTAAACATCGTTAAATGTCTTAATTACTTTAGAAATGTACATTAACATTTCATACCTGCTGCCACTCCCAATGAAAAAATATTCTTTTTAAACTAACACCTACAAAGATTATATACAACTTTTTTTGAGGAAAGTAGAACCTTAAATTAAAATAGGTAGAACTTGAATCCACCATTGCATCAAGAATTTAGTGAACAAATAAATTTTAGGATATATCCCCTTTCTTTTTCTTATTGTTTTCTATGAGTAAAACTTTCCAAATGACCCCACTAGATAGAACCAAACAAAAATCTTAATTTAAAAATAGGAATTGTACAACTAGTATACTATACTATTCTCAAGAACCATGATTATAGCAATGAGTACCTACTTGGCGCAGAGTGCATATGCGAATTATTAAATATATACTTGTTTTTCAACTTTTTTTAACTGGTGAAAGTAAAACGCATACAAAAAGAAAGTCAAACCATTAAAAATATCAAAAATTAGTTGAAGCTTTAGTTTGAATATAATTCTGTATTGATCGAGAACAAAATTGGTTTTTTGTAATTATTATCCAGTGTTCTTGGACAACATTTCAGCCAAGTCTTTCAGGTCTTTAATTTCGTATTCAGACATTACTAAAGAAATGATACACACATCTTCATCGTGAAAATTAGAAGTAAGTACAGACATAATAGCTATAATAGTGTATAATCAAAAATAAAGGTTTGACTGAAGGTTTACAGGTAAAAGTTTTCAGGTTAGTTATCTTCAAAAAATGATTGTAAATTATATATGCAAATGCTTTTGTACAAAAGTTTATCTTGAGGAAAAAAGTTGTCCAATTCTTGGGGATCCATTTTTGCAATTGGAAAAAAAAATACATTAATACTTCCGTACAATTAATGGAAATCTGTAAATACCGAGAGGGAATCTGAAAAAATGTAAAATAACAAAATTGATAATAAGTAAAAACAAAAGCGTTGAAAACGTCTGTACAAACAAACCTTCTAGAGCCTGTAGAAAATACCTGAATATCCAACAAAACTATCACAATCGACGTCACTAAATTATGTTTGCAAAAATATTTACCTTATATCAATTTTTGTTCTGGTTTTGTACAAAAATCCATCTTGGAAAAACGTCGTCCAAGTCTTAGGTATCTATTTTTGCAATATGGAAATCTGTAAATACTTAGAACGAAAGAATCTGAAAAAATATAAATATAACAAAATTGATATGTAAAAGCATTGAAAACGTTTGGGCAATCCTTCTACAGCCTTTAGAAATACCCCACGAAAACTATCACAATCGACGGCACTAGATTGACATCGGGCTACATACTCAAATTCTGAATTGTTAAACTCCGTTTTTTATTGGATTTTTGTTATATATATTTGGATCTAAGGAAAATCATTATGTACATAAAAAAATTAACCTGTGAAAATAATAGGTTATGTTATGATGTTGACATTTGAAAGCAACGAACATATGTTTTCTAGGTACTGTGGCTCAAATAAAGCTTTCTTCGCGTCAAAGGAGCACACGATGATGCCCGATGCACAGTAGGATGGATGAACATTAGGATCGGTGATAGTATCTCCCTTAAACGAATTCAATCGGGAACACTCGGGAAAAGCTCGCCTTCGTTTATAACCACGAGGACATGGCGGGCCGCCAGCCTCGTGGTCAAAAGAAACGAAACCTTCGGAGATCGCTGTGCAAGGCATTCTCTACCAATTTAAGTAAGAAAGCAAGAAGAACTATAATTAAGCTAAAACCCTTATCTCTCTAATCAGCTATTGAAACGATCTGTAGTGTTTTTTTGGAATGCATTAAACTTTGCGTGAAATCTGTAAGGTTGCCCTTTCAACGGCGTTCTCTTTATTCTCTGTAATAGGAAATATGATATAGGAATAGGTTATGTCATCATGTCCTTAGTGTGCTTCTAAGTCTGGTTGGGTATGTATCTTACATTATCTGAATGCTAAGTAAGTCTATTTTATTAGGTATAGTCTCAATGTGTCTGTTTGTAAGCCTCTATGTACTATTACGTTTCTAACGTATTTTGGTGCACATACAATAAGTCTAAGTACTCTATTTTGCGTCCTCTGTAGTCTGTTTGTCTGGTTGTTAAGGCATGCAGCAAGTTATGTATAACATAAGTTATTACTGCTTTTTTGTATAAGATGAGTTTCACCCTGACATAACGAAACGAAACCTTCGGAGATCGCTGTGCTCGATAGTGCGACTGCCGCTGAACATTGAACAAGTTTACACGCTTAGAATAATAGAAGGAAATTAAATTTAAACTTAAAAGAAATTAAAAAAATATAAAATAAGAATAACGTCCAATTTTTTTCCAGTAGCAAATTTATTAATTATTAATATTATTATATTTACCCAATCCAACACGTCGCTCTTGTGCTATAGTGTTTCCTAGCCACCTCATTACCCCCTCACGGTGAAACCGCCTTTGATTGGCTTTGAGCCTCTGTCGATCCTAAATTTTAGAGTACGGACCGTCACTGATTCTACCCTTCTGTGCCTCAACGTTGACAAAACTGGTATCATGACATTTAGAGTTTTCCCTGATAACTTGAAAATTGACGGGCCCATCTTGAGCAACACAATGTATACAAAGTTTCTAGGTGTTCCTATAGATAACCAACTTAAGTTCGACCGACATATTTTAAATCTCAGTAAGAGAGTAGCATCTGGTTATTATGCGGTTTGGCTAGTTTCATCCGAGAATGGTTCTGCTGCGGCTAAGATGGTTTACCATTCGTTAATTGAGTCTCACCTACGGTACGGAATTGCATTTTGGGGCAACACGTGCACATATCTATTGAAAACCCTCCTTGTTTTTCAGAAGAGAGCAGTGAGATATATTTGCAATGCAGGTCCTAGAGAATCATGCAGATCTTTACTCAAGGCAAAGAAAATCTTAACACTACCACCTTTTTTATATTGGAAATAATCTGCATGATTTATAAAAACAGAGAAATGTTCCTGGTGCCTATTCATTTTCATGACACCCGTGGCTCTGGTCATTCATGTTTGCCGATCCCTTCTTCGGTTCTTACCCGAAATTCAGTTATCTACAAAAGCAGGAAAAAAGAGTTTCTGTTGGAGAGAGCTTATTATGAGCTAGGGGAATATTATAGTGATCACTTTCAATTAATTTTTTGTTATCTTTCATTTCGTTTTCTGTGCCGTATTTTTATTATATGTGTTCTGTTTTTTTTTGCATTATGCCATATTCTTGTTTGTTTCCTTTTTATATAAGTCCTGAAACTTGTATATCTTTTTTAAAACTTGACTGTAATTATCTTTAAATGGTTGACTCTTTATGTGTGATTTGTCATTTACTTTTTTAAATTGTTATTTGATTTGACAACAAGACATGTTTCTTTGACAATAAAGCATATTTTTTAAATTTGAGTTTGAAATTCGAAGAATGTCTTGATCTTTGAAAGGTAAGCTGCTTTTTATTGCCAATGTTATTTATCGATAAAGTTTAATGTATAAAAAAAAAATCATAAAAAAAGTATATATTAATTTTACACGTGAATTTTGGACAAAACAATTTGGCTGCTAATGAGTTAGTTTTACGGATAATAAATCTAACAACAGTGATTTCCACCCTTACTAATTTTATGTGGTTTTGTTCCTGTTTATGTAGTAACGAACTAAACTGACTAATGATTAATTGGAACAGTGAACATTTTAACCAATCCATAATAAACCGCTCTTGGCACTAACATATTAGATTTTAATTGCGGCAATAGAATTATTACGAAACCCACAATCTACAAGCAAGTTCAAATAATAATAACCTACAAAATATATGTCTAAGCAAATCCAGTAATGTAAAAAAATATAATTTATTTCTCTTAAAATATGGAAGTAAATCATAACCTAGGATGTTATTAAAGAATTTTGCGAAACAGACATTAAAACGCAAATTAAAAATCTCCTATCTTAGACTTGAGTAATTCATTTAATTCTACCTAATTAAATTTCAGTTTTACTCAATTTAGATTCATTTGTTAGATCTTATCGTAGAATATAAAGACCAGTTTTGTTGGGCGGTTACGCAAAATAATGACGCATTTTAACACTCTCTCTATTCCTTTTTCTTTAATTTGATCTCTTCTGGTCAATCAGCTATTAATACCTTGATTGATTTTCTTTTACTTTGTGAAGTAAGAAGTCAAATCTAACAAATAATGTTGATAAAGTAATGCACTTAAGTAAAAACACAATCAAGAAATATACCAGTATACATATTCAATTTAATTAACATTCAAAAGACTTTTTACTAAAATTAATATCATAAATAATAATTAACAATAGATAAAGTATTACATGAGTATTTAGTATAATAAGTGAAATCAAACGTTAAAAATTATTCGACAGTATTAAAAAAATTTTTTATTCGTAATAAAAGTGGAAGTGTTATAAACAATTTCTTACTGTTATAAACAATAGAGTTCTTTATTAAACTTGATTTGGAATTTTCTTTGCATCTGGTATACTGTCCCAAGGATAAATAGAGATGTTAAAGTGACCCTCCTTTCATCTTGTGTTTTCTTGAACCGTTATTTTATACAATGTGGAAAATTTCTTGGGTTTAGGTTCGAGTACGATATGAAAATTTTAATTTGTCATTTATTTGAAATTTCGTCCTGTTATTTAGAGCATCTTCAGGAACATTTTGCTGATGCTAAAATTATAAAAATACATACATACAAATAAAAATCTAGTTATCCAATTTACCCTAAATTTTGCACAAAAATCAAGTGTTATAGAGGAATGAATCGGTAACATTTTAGTATGAATATAAGATAGCGAAACAAAATGGCGGCCTAATAAAATATTTAAAAAGTCATCCTGAATAAAAACACTACTTACTAGATTAATTTCAAAATTTGTGCAAGCATTAAGTGTGATATGGAGATAAACTGGTAAGGTTGTGGTACGAATTCAAGATAGCGTAACAAAACTGCGGCAATATATATATATATATATATATATATATATATATATATATATATATATATATATATATATATATATATATATATATATTAATTGGACTTCTTTCTTGGGTATAAGTTTATTTGCAAAATGAAACAATAGGATTAACTTGACGTTTCTCCTATCATAGTAGGCTTTCTCAAAAATTGTTCATTTCTTTATTTTTTTTGGTATATATGGCTTTCCTTACCTATCTACAATTAATTTAAAAAAATTTAATGGTCTAATTATAAAATGACATTTACAGTTTTTCTAAAAGGTAATCTATCCAGGTAAACCTGGATAGAAAAATTGTAAATGTCATTTTATAATTAGACCACTAAATGTTTTTTAAATTAATTGTAGATAGGAAAGGAAAGCCATATATACCAAAAAAAAATCAAGGAATGAGCAATTTTAGAGAAAGCCTACTATGATAGGCGAAACGTCAAGTTAATCCCATTGTTTGATTTTGCAAATAAACCTATACCCAAGAAAGAAGTCCAATTAATATATATCGGGTTTAAGAAACAAATTGAATATTATATATATATATATATATATATATATATATATATATATATATATATATATATATATATATATATATATATATATATATATATATATATATATACATATATATATATATATATATATATATATATATATATATATATATATATATATATACATATATATATATATATCTATATATATATATATATATATATATATATATATATATATATATATATATATATATATATATGTATGTGTGTTACTAAATGACTATGTACTGAACTAAACTGGGTCACACTTTGCTATTCCTAACAAATAGAAAAAAATCATAACGAGGGACGTTCCGGGTAAAGTAAATTTACCGATATTTATTTTTTATACTAATTTTAGAAAATGCTTTATTGAAAATTTGAATAAGGAATGAATTACCTCTATTTAGAGAATTTTCTATGCCAGTCATAATTAGAACATATTTTATTAAATTTAATGATTTGAAAAGACGTATATATATATATATATATATATATATATATATATATATATATTTTATATTTTGAATTATAATTTTTTCTGAAGAAATTACTGCCTCATGATGAGGTAAACCTGGATATGTAACAATACAGGTGACATCCTGTTCGACTTGCATAGTTTTTATTGTCAACAACTACTTTTAAATAAAAGGGAGATTGCGCGGGCGGAGAAACGGGCGATCCCTCCGTAGATAGGATGAAAATCAGTCGGTGGCTCGCCACCGCGTTTTGAACTGCAGACCTGCGTTACCGTGCACCGACGCCGAACGGCTGACAATTGCCGTTTTCAGGAGCAGGATAGCAGGAATGGTGGATGGACCATTTTGCTTGAGAATTTCGCGGGAATGGACAATCCCAAATAAAGATAACTAGAACCATTAAGACATTATTGTTCTTAATATCACACGCAACAATTTATAATAGTATGTATTTATATATAGTGTTTTAGCTAAGCCATTGACTTTATATACGTATAAAGTAAATTACTTTATTATAACTTCAGAAATGTATTTTTTTATTTAATAAATTATTTATTCTTAATCCATTCCTACAGCGTGTAGCAAAAGTAAGGAAATGGCGACATAACTCAGGTACCGCCCCCGAATTTAATAAAAAAATGTGTATCTACACCTAGGTATGAAATTATGACGGATCCAATGGCGAGTTCCGCAATGTTTTTCTGTTATAAAAGGGCTTTTTTTTTAATGGAAGGCCCTATATTACATTACATTTTTAAAATCTGCGTAAAATTCTCAGTACTTTCGGTTAAAAGCACTTTTTATGAAAGTCAACAGTTTTTGCGAAAATAAGCGTCTACTGTCCATAATTTAATGTATTATTAAAATAGCTGCACATAAAAGATTACCTGATATGTTGGACAATGTAATTTTTTTTGATTTACAAAAATGGATCGTTTAACTGAAACCCAAAGAATTGAAATTTTAATTATACTGAGTTATGGGTATAGAATGCGAAACCTGCAAGTTGTTTGTAACATTTTTAATGACAAATATCCTAACAGAAATCCAATAACTAAATCTACCGTAAGTAAAATTGACGAAAAATTCGTGAAACTGAAAAGAAAAAAGATGCTGTGCGCTCTGGCAGACTTAAAAGTACAACAAATGGTAATAAGGCCCTGAATGTTTTAATCAGTTTAAAAGAAAATCCGCACCTTTCTACCAGAACATTACGAAGAAAAATTGACGTCTCACACATGTCCATAAACCGACTTCTAAAAACCGAAAAGTTTCAGCTACACAAAATAACTGAGGATGATCACGACAGGGGCTTGGAATTTTGTGAAATCACGATCGAACGTTGCAATACCAATATACATTTTGTCAATTAAATTATTTTTTCTGATCAAGCAACTTTTTTTTAATAGAATAGTTAATAGGCATAATTGTCAATATTGGGCCAGGGAAAATCCACATTGAACGTGAAAATCATACCCAATATTCCCAAAAGATAAATGTTTGGAGTGGTATAAAGGGTGCAAAAATAATCGGTCCCTTCTTCATGGAAGACACATTATCTGGAGAAAGATATTTGAATCTTTTATTTATCGAAATTATCCTAGCTATTGCAGAACTATTTCCGAATAACCGCAAGTTCATTACTTTATTGTATGTACTGTACTGTATTAAGTATTTAAAGTCGATATTTTTTAGTAATGGTCAAATGATTAAATATGGTTTCAGCAGAATGGTGCTCCACCGCATTTTGCTCGTAATATTCGGGAATATTTAGAAAATGTTTTTTTTGTAAGATGGATTGGAGGTAGGGGTACAATAGAACGTTCATCTCGGTCTCCGGACTTGACGCTCCTGGACTATTTTTTGTTGCGACATCTTAAAAATGTGGTGGGTAAAACTAAGCCCAATGAACCCCAGGATTTAAAGGAGCGAATAGGAATCGAATGTAGACGAGGCTGGCATTCTTTTTCATGTATTAAATGTTTTCCCACAGTATTTGGCCTATTGTCACAAAGTAAATGGACAACGATTTAAACTCCTTTCTTAGTTTCATTAATTTATTATTTGTTATATTAGGTATTTCTTTTTTGTATTGTATTGTTTCCGTTGTTTTTTGCAACCTACTTTTAAAGTTGAGACGCTGTTTTTTCTTGCTAGTGTTTTGGTAGCAAGATAAGGTCTGCCAGAACGTACAGCATCTTTTACTTTTCCCGTTTCACTAAATTGTATGTCAATTTTGCTTACGGTAGATTTAGTTATTGGATTCCTGTTAGGATATTTGTCATTAAAAATGTTACAAAAGTGGTATGGCAGCAATGCGGAACTCGCCATTGGATCCGGCATAATTTCATACCTAAGTGTACATATTTTCATTAAATTCAGGTAAGCGGTACCTGAGATATTTCACTGTTTCCTTACTTTTGTTACACGCCGTATATACTTTTCTGTGGAAATGGCAGATAGCTATTAACTACATTTTCATCTTTTGTACGGCGCGCCCTTAAGTCATGCTAATTATATCAGTTTGTAGTGGCGGCATGCTATAAGAAGCCAGGGAACCATGACACTTTCATTAAAGTAGTCATTCAAGCTTCATAAAAATGATTATGTTTACTTGTACTTTCAATATAAAACCTAGTATAGAAAATAAATAATATTAATCTCATAAATACTAAAATTAATGTCTAACGAATATAAAAAAACGCGAGGCGGAATTTGCCGAATTTGCGAGCCAGTTAAAATGTGGCTGGCGTGATCATAAGGAGACAGTTCAAATGTGGTTCCCCGTTTCTTAATGAATATGGTCAAGTGGAGTGGAAGATGCGTTTTAAAATCAACTCTTGGAGCGTTAGTAGTTCAGAACTTTTACTTGTATATTGACCTGATTCGTCACACCTCATGATACAATGCTTGCTTAAATTGATCTAAGTTGATTATAATGTCCATGAGACTGAATAATATTACATGGGATTTTTTAAAATAAGCTTTTGGCCACATTCTCCAGAAGAAAAACTTGAAGTAAACCAATTAGGTACATTCGATTTTTTTATATCATGTCTAATATTCAAGGGTTAAGCTATATAAATCAAGCATATTGTTTCAGACTTATTAAATATGTAGATGAAATGATACCTAAAAATATAGCACTAAACGTGTTTGACGGATGTTGGTGATTTTCCTTTTTATCTGAAATTGGACACTTATTTTGGTAATGTCCAACTGCTTACACTTGTAACACCTAATCTTCTTGCTGTCGCCCTTAGGATGGTTACCGCTGTTGCGCTTATCTTGGTATCTACGTGTACCGGCAAACTGGAATTACTAATTTTGACCTCCATGTCCAGCAACTTGGTTTTTATCGGGTCGGTTCTGATTGCTATACCCTAATGTTCGATTGCCATGATCATTGGAGAATATTTATCTCGTAGTCCAGCCAACAACAATGATCCGATCCATTCATCATCTATGGCAAAATCTGTATCTCGCAACTTCTGACCAATTTCAATCACTTGCTTAACATAATGTTTCATCGACTCGCGATTTTCCAAAGGGGTATAAATCAAGCTTCTTAACAGGTTTGGTTATCTTCCTAACAAAACTATTATCATCATAAGATAACTAATTATTACAATAACAAAAGATGATTTAGAATGTCTTCATTATCTTTATTTCTAGCCTGTTCAGACAGCTGTCCGAAACTTGCCTCTTAACCTCTTGGGTTTTTTGCCTTTTACTTTTTTTCGAACTTATTTGAAAGGTTACTTTCAAGGCGTCTTTTCTTCCGTTGAGATGTAGCAGAATATGTTTTAAAACTAATTGAAGTTTCTAGCCAAGACTGATATGATATGATGATGAGATAGTTACAAAGTTAAAGTGGGTTCGATTAGCTTGGATCTATTTTTTTCTTAAATTGGGAAGGAAACTGAGATATTTTGTGGGTAAGTTCGTTTACCGTTTCATGGGGTTTCAGTTCGTGTTTCTTTAAAATAAATAAGCTGATCTTCAACAACATTATACCCAAACTGTCTCATTAACTGATATCATTTGTCTCCAAACCTATATTATTAACTCTATACGTATAAATGCCGTTGTGTGATTTTAGCAAATTCATATTTTGATTAAATCCATAGCCCTGGCTCCACTGTGCGCCGCTTTGAAAATTAAGTTCGCGAAAAAAGTTATTTAAAAATTGTTACAGTTTTTATAAGTTTATAATAATTACAAAAGTTTCGATAAGCTGACCGTGCCTCAAAAGTCTAGATTAAGTTTGACAGATCGGATTTTCGGAACTACTAAAATTATACAATTTAATCTAGAGCTTATTTTATTTTACAATTTTCACTTATCGGGTATTTTACAATTTTTGGTTGCTGAGATTTTTTTTAACATGTGTTTCAGACTTTTATTTAATGTTCACTTAATTAAGGAAAAACCTATGGAAAACTTTACTTTACTTTAAGTATTTTTACTTTTTTGAAATGTCAATTCTCAGATTTTAGTTAAAATGTCTTTTCCAGTTTTAAATGCGAAGATTTTTCAGCATGAATCACTTCAGCTGAATTAAAAATGTTAATTTTAATTTTACGTTATTTGCCAAAAACGAAAACTTTTCAGAGATCACTATAGATTGAACTTGAAACACAACACTCGGAAGGAAAATCGAGGGTTGATGATTTGCTCTATTCTTTGGTTACTCACAAGAAGAATTTTATAGCTCAAAAATACTTAAGTTCAGACAGACTTAAGACATTACCTGAAATCACAAACGCGAAAAATTTTAGTCGATACACTTTTCTCTTGAGATTACCTGTAAAGGTGAATATGTATATAGCTTCGTGCTAGTTTTCGAAAAATATTCCGGCAAATTTAAACTCGATGAAATTGTCACACCACAACGCAGTTTCAGTTTGAAATACTTGATGTGAAGGTGGTGTCAGTTTGAACGACTTAAAATGAATGACGAACTAGTGAAAACGACCGCCTTTTAACAGTTTTTAAAGCCGATCCCATTTCCTCTTTTTTGGACCAATCATCAATCTGAGCACATTAACACATCCAAGCGTGGCGGTTGGAGCGTTTCCTCTTACAGATAAATCTTGGACCTCAGGCATCCCGATTTACTTTTCTAATATTATAATAAGTAGTTTATTTTAAAGTATTATATTTAGGCATGTCTCGAACATCGAAATCGTGGCTTTTTTCAGTAGATTTTAAATTTTTATTTCTCAACTTACACCAGGCAAAAAATGGTATTTTGATTTGTTTAATAAAAAAATATTATTTGAATAAACGATTACTGGTGTTTTTATCTATCCTGTGACGTGTCTCATGGCACTGGGGAAATAATTTTCGATCAGCTGATTGAAACAAATATTTTGAAATTGATTTTTGTTCATTTTTAAATTTTGTTTCAAAATTTGAAAAAATATGTGAGGTAGTTAAACCTTTTTTTCTTTTGTTAAAACAAGGGTATTTCTCGGAAATAATTTTTAAAGAAGTTTGTAGAATATTTAAGTGCACATTTATGACTTTTTAGAATTTTGATCGCGTTTATTTAATTCAAAATCTATTGTGTAATTACGATAAACGCATATGTAACGTATATTTTTCTACTGCTTCGTTGAGTATAATTGGTTCCTATTGACTGATAGAACGATGCTCGTTATTGGCCTGTTACTTTTGTTCGCTTCTTTGAACTCCAGGTAGGGATGGACAAAAAAGATATATATCGATATTTTGATTCGCGCGGACCAATTGGATCAAAATTACAAAAACATGCATAATTTTTCTGTCAACATATAGATATACATTTCGAGATTTCCATAAAGTTAGTCACATTCATTGGGACTTGCAAATTTCGATATGATATTGTATAGTGATTAAATTATTTCATTAATCGTGATTACTATGGAAATATTTACTAATACACTTCTAATATATATATTATCAAAACAAGAAAATGTATATCGATTTTTTCATTTAAACTATCTTATTGAGGTATCAATAATCAAAACATTGATAATCCATCACTCAAAAGTAGATATGATATAAAATATCAATAATTATATATATATATATATATATATATATATATATATATATATATATATATATATATATATATATATATATATATATATATATATATATATATATATATATATATATATATATATATATATATATATATATATATATATATATATATATATATATATATATATATATATATATATATATATGGTTTTCGGATTGTTTTATGATCTGTATGATTAATGCAGAACATAAGAGCCACTGTGTAATTTGTATTTTATACTTTTATTGTTTTTATTCGTTGATATTCGGCATTTTATCCATCGATTTCACGACACAAATTTCAAATAACCCTAACGTATCCTTCGACTGTTAAAATTCTCAACATTCACAACATACAAATTCCTGCATAATTATGTGGATTTGTTCAATATTTTACTTGATTATGTTCATGCAATAAAAAGAAAGGAATCGACATATTTCAAATTTAAGGTGTCTATATCCGACACAAATGTTGCCGCAATGCGCTTTTAACTCTATGTGCCCATATTTCTAGTTAAATTATATATATTTACCTATTTAATATCACATTTACTTAATTATCTCCGCTGGATTTCAACATGCATTTCATGCCGCATGATTTCTTAAATGTATAGGATTTAGAAAAAAAACGTGCTCTCGTATCAACTGCATAATTTAAGCAAGCTTGAAATAAATTAAGTAGGTATAAAGCAATTGCTTTATATAAAAGGATTTTTCGTCCAATTTTCGCGGCGGTGCAATGAACATTTTTTTACGAGTTAATTAATAAAATAATGCCTCCATTATCAATATGTTTTAGGTGAAATACCTATTACTCTTACTAATGAGTAAAGGCTTATATTAACCTTATATATTAACCCACGTTACTCCAGATTCGCGTTACTCAAGCTCACCTTGACCAATCACCATAGTTGATTTATTTAGACTAGTAGCTGGGTTTTCTAGCAGTAGAAATGATGGTCTCTGGCTTTCCTAAAAACTTCACTGATACCTATCACTATAGAAATATTATTATCATATACAATAAACTATTTGAATATTATTATCATCTATAATAAATATTAGAGAATAAGTCAGGTAGTTTTCGAAACTAGTACTTTCTATAGTTTTTCTAATAAAACTGTTTCGAGTATTTCTAGAATCGGGCTCCAGAGACCAATTTTCACAAAAATATTAAGTGTGCCATGACCATCATTTGAAAATAAGGCCAATTGTTGTTATTATATCTGTCAAAGTTTTAAATTCAACATGGTATGATTTGGTATTTTGGTATTGTTACCTATTTTTAACATAATACGAAAGCTTTCACGGCTGGAGTCAACTAAGAAATCATTGGGCTTAGCAGTGCCGGATTTACATACCAGGGGCCTTAGGGCACCAAAGAATCGGGGCCCTATAGCCTATGTATGCTATGAAACTTTTTTTCCCATTTTGTTGTTAAAAAAAACATAAATCATACGAGTAAAATATAATAAGCATGGAAGGTAATTTATTTAAAAAAAATATATAATAACAATTATTGTATTATAATATTTAATGAACTGAACTGAAAAGTTGCTTTCATTTCTATATAATTTGAAGAGCTAATAAATATAGATAAATAATGGTCTTTCATCAAACGCGTCATTTTGTTGATTTGGAATTTAAAAACTCGTTAATAATAGAATCAGAATTTAACTCCCCTTCAATTGATAATAATGCAAAAGAAATTAAATTATTGTTATCCAGAGAATTTCTTAGGAAAGTTCTGACTAATTTTAAAACAGAAAATGATCCTTCCTCTGATGCATTACTTCTACAGGGACTCTCAGAAATATGTAAAGAGCTGTGTAAATATTAGTAAATGTTATTATTAAAGCGTTGGAATAAATGTAGTTAAATAAACCAGGTGCTGTAGTAATATTAATTTTCTCTTTAATTATATCTATACTAACAAAATATGTATTTACCTTAAAATTAGGTATACCATCAAGTTGAGTCAGAAGTACTATAATCATATTTAAATATTTTAGTTTTAGGTCGTTTTGGATCTTATTAAAATTCATTAAATTCTGACGCATTTTTACTTTTTTCATAATAACGTTCAAACTGATCTCTTAACTGGGTTGTATAATCAATTATACTCTTTTGTTATTACTACTTGCTATAAATCAGTAATAAAATTTTGAATAATTTTGTTATTTTTATCAAACGAAAATAGAATGTCAGTTCAGAATATAGTTTGTGTCAAAATTTTGAGATTTTAATTTAACGATTGAACTTTTTTAAAAGACTGATATCCTATTGATAATGCTTTACAGGCGTCGGCCCTAGCCGACCAACTAGAGTCTGACAAACTCTTTGGTAGTAAACAAATATTTTTTTTTAGTAAATTATTCCATCTTAACGTAGAAGCAGCGAAAAAATTATAAATTTTGTTGAACAATTAAAAAACTGGAGAGATATTGTATCTTTCCAAACAAGGAGTATATAAAATTCCTTGCTCCTGTGGAGAAGTGTATGTGGGAGAAACAGGACGCTCAATATCAACTAGACCTAAGGAACGATGTATTAAAAAAGACACTAGTTGTTCAATCTGCTGTAGCTGAACACCAGCATAACACTGGTCATATTACGAATGTAAAGGAAACCAAGGCTCTAGCATTGGTTCCAGGATTTTATAAACGAAAAATTAGAGAATCTATTGAAATATTTAAACATACAAAACATTTCAATAGAGATAAGGGTTACCGTCTACATTACACGTGGAAACCGATCTTAACACAGGGTCACGGTTCGGCGAGCACAAGTCGGGTATAAAACCCCGCCTGAATTTCTTCGAGCTCAGTGAAGACGGCACTAAAAATGCCACCTGTGCAAATTGCGGCCAAAGTGGGCACCCTGCCAGTTACAGGGGATGCCCCAGGTTCCCCAATCCCAAAAAGACACCTGTCGCCCCATGGGCAAACTTCAAACCAGGGCCAAAACCAGCCAAAGAAGATAACAAAACAACTAAGGACAAGGCCCCAACGCAAGCAAAACCAAATACATCTAAGGGCGAAACTTCCAGTCCCCCCTTGGATTTACAAGCTGCCATCCTGCAGGCAGTTACAGGAATGATACCCTCAATTGTTGAAAATATAATCCCAACAATTACAAAAGCTGTGGAGGAACAGCTTCGCAGACTAAAATAAAAATGCCAGTACAACAACAAAACGAGGAGTTAAAATTAATTTCCTGGAATACCTGTGGAATAAGGGCCAGGAAAACAGATGTCATAGAGCTTCTGAAGGAACACCACCCAGATGTCGTAGCAATCCAAGAGACAAAACTCAGACCTGAGACTAGAATTTCCTTCCCGGGGTATCATATGTACAGATATGACCCCCCTGGCAACCCAGCTGCGGGAGGAGTAGCTCTACTAGTCAGGAGAGGCGTCCCACATTCCTTCCTGGAGGTTGAGGATGTGGAACTAGACGCCATTTCCATTGAGGTCCAAACACGGCGGAGTAATGTCAAGATTTCCGCATATCGTGCTCCCAGACCACCCAGAACTACTAGGAGAAGACATCGAGCATCTAGCCACAGGACACTCCCCAAAAATCATTATAGGAGTCTTCAACTGCAAATCAGAAGAATGGCATTGCTCCTATACGAACAACGATGGTCGCAAACTATCCAGACTCTGCGAAGACCACAGGCTCGCCATAATAGGACCCGAGCAACCTACCCACCTCCCCCGTGGACATGGGAGACCTTCAGTCCTAGACATTGCACTCCTAAAAAAACATCAGGGAGGAGCTGGACATAAACACTCTGGAGGAAGGAACCTCAGATCACAACCCAGTACTCCTACAACTGGGTGTAAACCTTAACAGAGTAAACCACCGCACCAAGAAGACAACAGACTGGAAGGCCTATCAAAGGCGTCTGAAAACCGTAATCGAAATCCCTGAGATCCGCGCTCCTCAGGGACTAGAGGAGGCCGTAGGACGTCTAGAGACAGCCATCCTGAATGCCTTCCATGAAAACACAGTAGTGGAAGACATAAGCAGGCACCGGCATACAGAGGACCTCCCGGAACCTCTAAAAGCCGAGGTCCGGACAAATAGACGACTTCGAAGGGTCTACGCCAGGACCCGAGAGGAAGAAGACAGGATTGTACTAAATCGCCACTCCCAATTCCTGAGGGACAGCCTCAAGGAATATCGGGATAACAAATGGAGTGAAAAAGTGAAATCCCTGGATACAACTCACCAGACTGCATGGCAAATGCAGCGTGCCTTAAGGTCTGACAAACGACCCTTACCGCCTCTTCAAAGTGTAAACGGCCCTGTCTACTCACATCGAGACAAAGCTGAGATCCTTGCCGACGCCATTGTTCAGCAAGGTCAGTTAAACCATCACCCCAACGAAGACGACGAACACATAGAAGAAGTCAACGAGATTGTAAGGGATCTGGACGCACAGGTTCTACCTCAACACAATCCAACTCCTGTCTCCCCTGGAGAAGTCAGAGACATAATAAAAAGGCTAAAGGTGAAAAAAGCCCCTGGAGCCGACGGCATTACCAATAAGATGCTGAAGTACCTTCCAAGAAAAGGTTACAGTGCGATGGCCAACATCATCAACACCATATTGAGGACATGCCACTTCCCCAGCATGTGGAAAAAGGCGGAGGTCATAGTCCTGGAAAAACCAGGCAAGGACCGCACCCTACCGCAAAACTACAGGCCCATAAGTCTACTCCCTGCACTAGGCAAAGTAGCTGAGCGAGCCATAGCTAGAAGACTTAAAGATGAGACCCAAGAGCTAGATGCCATTCCAGACGAGCAATTCGGCTTCAGGGCTGGGCACTCATCTGAACAACAAGTCCTCAGAGCTACTGAATACATCACAAAAGGATTCAACAACAGAGAAGCCACAGGAGCAGTCTTCCTAGACATCGAGAGGGCCTTCGACAGGATGTGGCACCAAGGACTGGTGTACAAAATGTCTGTGGCCGGATACGAGAGAAGAAGCATTAAAATAATACGCAGCTACCTAAGAGACAGAACATTCTCCGTCAAAGTGAATGATACCCACTCTGAACAAAGAGGACTGGTAGCAGAAGTTCCACAAGGGTCGGTACTAGGACCCTTGCTATACTCCATCTTCTCCCATGATGTCCCGATAGGAGACGAGGGCATAACAGCACTCTACGCAGATGACACCGCCATCCTACACAAAAGCAGAAGCACCCGTATCTTGGGAAGACGACTGCAAGAGGACGTAAATGACCTTAATGACTGGTGCATTAAGAAAGTCAAGATCAACCCCCAGAAAACGCAAGCCATACTTTTCCAACGAAGGAGACTGACTGCCAGAGCCAGAATCCGAGTTGGAGAAGTGGAGATTCCATGGTCCAACGAGGTCAAGTACCTAGGTATGATCATGGACAAACGACTGACTTGGACCAAATACATCAACGCAGCGAGGACCAAAGCCAGACAGGCAATGAATAAACTTTATCCATTGCTCTGCCGAAAGAGCGAAATGGCAATCAGGACAAAGCTGCTACTCATCAAAACAGTAGCAAGGAGCCAACTAACGTATGGCTCCACAGCTTATGGCTATGCGTCAAAAACAAACCTTCTAAAAATCAAGAGGACAGAAAGCAAACTGATAAGGATGGCGGCAGATGCCCCGTGGTTCATCAGAAATGAGGATTTGCAGAGAGATTTTCAATGGACACAAATTGAAGACTTTATGCAACAAAAGGCTATCCGAGCCTTCAGAGCAGCCGAAAACCATCATAATGAAAATCTACGAGACCTGGTGAACTACTATCCACTAGCTCCAAACCACAACAATAGGACAAAACACAGAAGACCAAGACACGGACTTCTGCGTTAAAAGTGCTTGAGGATGGATGCAAGTAAATCAAAACTTCTGAGCCTCCGTGCTCCTCAGAAGCTAGATCTTACTTGCAAAAATTTTTAAGCAACCCATGTGGCCAACAAAAATCTCCAAGAAGAGGACTCCCAGGTACCTCAGCTGGCTCCGGCGTGAGCTGCAGCTGAACCTGAGGTAAAAGAAGAGGATACCAGGTACCTCAACTGGCTCCGGCGCGAGCTGCAGTTGAACCTGAGGTAAAAGACCACCCCTCCTCAGCTCCTCACTGCAAGGACACGGAACAGCAGTGACACTGAGGGCCCAGAAGAGGACACACCAAGAAGACCAACACACGGATGGACGGAGGAACCTGACATCGGCAAACTGGACCAAGGACCAGTGGGACGCTGACAGCGGCAACCGGACAGACGGGAGGACGGATCAACAAGAGTAACTTCAACAGGTAAGACGACTACATTACTAATGATATTTTCCTTTTCAGATATACCAGTAACGAGAGGCGGCACAAAACAGCGTGCCAAAGAGGCAACTCACCCCCCCCCCCCAGAGGACCATGTCTTTTAGAGGGTCATCCCCGGAAGGACGGCATCAATCCCATCGAAGGACCCTTGGGCTTGCCCAATGACGGTCCATCTGATGGGGGCCCGGTGGGGTTTAGTGGGTATGGCAATCTGTCAAGTGTAACAACCTGGCAGTAATGCGAGTCCCACACTGTCTCCATCCCAACTGGGATGGAGTCGTGCGTAAAAGCATTCCCCATCGACACAAAAAAAAAAAAAAAAAAAAAAATTCGAGCTCATTCAGTGTTCAGATCTCGTGGAGTAAAGATCCCTGAAGATGCCTCCTACAATCGAAGGCAAAACTTCGGATAGTAATACCATTTTGACACGGTGTAATCCCAAGAACCATGATTTCTTAATTGACCAAAGCCGTGAAAGCTTTCGTTCTAAATAAGCAGGTATATCCAAAAAAGATTTATCAATTGATTCCAAGAAAATTATTACTTCTTTTTTAGCTAAGTTAAATTAGTTCAAAAAAGAGCCGTGCCTTCCACTAGTTCCTAAAAAGCTGGAAACGATTTTATTTCACTTTGGGCATCCCAAATAACAGCAATACGAGTTTGCGCCGATTTCCGAGGTGCGCTAATCTTTTCGGAGCCAAAAAACCGCGAAATGTTGGCTTTTTTTTCAGTGTATGGCTTATAACATCTAAAGGGTGCATCGTGCATAATATTTCAGTCCTACCAAAATTAGAGCATTAAATTCTGCGTAACTGACCTTAAATATTAAATGAGACAGCGAGTGCAAGTAGTGAGATAAGAGGAGCAGGCCAGGTGGTCCCTAAAAGATTCGAGATCAAAAAGAAACAGTTCGGTAATTGTAGTTTCCACTCAAAACCTTGACAACTATCCCTTGGGAATCTGAACTACAAATTTACATTTCTTCACATTATACCAATTCGATATTAAATTTAAATATATTTAGTTATTATTATATTCAACAAAATAGAAGTATTTAATAGACATAGAATGTACAAGAGGGTTCAATTTAAAATAATTAATTAAGCTAACAACTTTGAGATTTAGAAGTGAATGTCACTTTTCATAAAAGATTTAAAAATTTGACTACATTTTGTTTTTTAAATAAATGTCCTAGCTTAAAAAAAATCAGCCAGTTCGTCAACTGTATAAATATGGCACATTAGCTAGTGTTGTGCCAAATTAGTACTATATATAAAAGGTGCATTTTACGTAGAAGAGCAGTGAGTGTCTGCCAAAATCTTTGATTATAAGGCTTTTTTTATTTCATAGAATTTTTTACGTTTTAGCAAAAAATATGTAAATAAAAGTTTATTTAAATATTTTGTTTCCAAATATTAATATTATTAATCCAATGATGGTTACACACATTTTTTATAAACAACATAACTTAAGAAGATAATATTGTAACATACTTAAATCTAGATACTAACCAAAAATCGAGCCAAAAATAGAAATATGAAAAAAAATGGGCTTTGAACCATTTAAAAAGTATTAATATATTGCCTAGGCTCAGTTGCTTCAGCTTCTGATTCACAATATTTTTGGGGTGATAATCGTTTAATAAACCCCTTGAAAGGTAGTCCATCCTTCACTCCCTACATACTGGCCCTACGCATAGGTACCGCCAGGATGAAATCCCTGTGGGGCTGATGACCAGTGAGATGACTAAATAGAAGAGATCTGTTTAAAAATGTTATATAATGTTGATTATAACAAAAATACGTTGAAACTACTTAAAAATTTATTAGAAAAATAATTTCATAAGGGTTAATATAGGTAAATTTTAACATAAGTAGATATTCGGTTTTTTAATATTCAACGTAAGTTTAGGGATCTCAAATTACAAAAAAGTTTGAACTTTTAAATTTCTCGTAACCGTGCACCTTATTTGCACTTTACTGCAGGTCAAAGGTGTAGAATATTTTTTAAAATTCGTTCTTCGTAACTACATAATAGTCACTAACTTTAACAGGATTACTATCGTGCAGTTTATCTTCCTTGGTGTCTACTCTTTGATATATTGCCTTACAGGACAAGTTTTATTGTATTCTTCGCAATATGTTATAAATCTTCGCTGAATTTTAAGGTTCCCTAAATTTTTAAAGTTAAAAAGTTTAAACCTAAATATTGTTTGCTGAATTTCAACTATGTCTAACATAAAGGTATTAAAATAAAATAAAATATGCTTATACCACAAACCGTTTAGACCAATCAGATGATACAAATATTCGTCTTAAATATTTTGTTGCTGCTTAGTTTTACAAAAGGATGAAGTGTTATTTTATTCAAATTGGCATTAAATATGTTAAATGGTCGAATTAATGTAAAATTTAAACGCCCAATTAATGTATGAAGAACGGTATTTGTTTAAGGTGATATTTAAAACTTTTTATTCTGTTTTATTCTTCATACATTTAAATTGACTAATTAAACAAAATTTACAGGCCCAAGATCAAAGCATTGAATACCGTGATTGTTGGAAATAGTTTCTTGATAACGGATTAAACATGTTGCTTATTAAAAGACGTGGGAAATACCTCCACCTAATCGTCCTACTCTGCTAGTAAGCAGATTTTATAATCCGAAAACTTGGGGATGAAGAATGAACAAATTGAGTGTAAGTCGCGGCTCATGTTTCCCTAATTGTATTAGAGAACAGAATTCATCAATCAAAAGATATCTTTTACTTCCTTCGTAAGAGGCTGTAATCCTCAATCCAAGGAATATTTCCTCCAAATTTCATATCTCTAGGTCCGTCGGTTTAGGCTGTGCGTTGTTTGTCGGTTTGTCAGTGACTTAATCAGTCACGGTACTATTTTATAGTTATATTATTAAATATCTAGAGATCACCCTTGTCACTGGCTAGCTTTTTTTACAGTAACAAATTTGAAAAACATAGTTTGAAAACACTTAAATTGGCCTGAATTACGTTTCTTCGGACTGTAATATGTACGCTAGTGGTGTAGAAATGTGATATTTTTTGCGGGCATACTTAAATATAAAAAACACCGATTAGCTTAAATTCGGGGGTATTCAGGGCATAAATAAAAAAAAAACAAATTATAAAGGTAGAAACCTCAAGTTGTAAAAACTATGGGAATACATACATTGGGAAGTACTATGCTTGACAAACACATTTTTTATTTACCAATAATATATCACGTGCGTCGGCAGAAGATAGTACCACTACTAAATATCTAGCGATGAAGACGAGTTGGCTAAAGAGTTAAGTAAGTGCGTATCCACCTGACTTGACTGTATCGTAAGCAGAAAAACGATTCTCGCTTCTCGGAGAGAGTACTTTAGTACCTCCGGCCTATTCATTTACAAACCCGCTACCGGTGAAGCAAATGCGCGTATAATACGTAGTACCCACTTCCTTTAAAGAAAGTGAAGGTACTATTCATCTGTAACGATTATCTCGAATTTAATTTTTTCGGTGGATGGGACAAGAAGAAAGTGAATCTGTTTTGGTCTAGATGAGTTTTAAGTTTTGCAGGAACTATCGCGAAGCGTCGGTTTTTTAAATTGCAAATTTGATTTTTTTTGGATTGCTAATTTTTTAAAGGTAAGTTTTCACAAAATGAAATATTATCACAAATTTGTTAAGTTTGATAGCGAAATAATATTTGATAATCAATTTTAAATTAAAAGATTTTTTTTTTTTCAAATAAAGAGTATTATATATAATTTTGGCTTTCATTGTCTAATCATCGGTGAATAGAAAAATAGTATAAAATATAGGTAATTTAAATTTTCTTCTCAATTGTTTCCTTCCGATTAAAAAATATCATTTCCTCTATTTTTACATAGGGTTGTTTTGAAGGTAGAAATAAAATAATTAAATTATAATTTGTAAAATTCTAGTTGATAAAAGAATAATGAAAAAACTAAAGAGAAATGTATTATGTATGTTTTTTTTAACATGTATGTTGTCTTATTGAAGTTAGAATATTAATTTTATATAGACTAAATTATAAAAAGTGATTAAGGAACAGATTTATAGCAGTTTTTGCAAGTAAAAAATAATTGCTAGTGCATCGAACTTTTGAAAGTTGAATTTCTGTCTCCTTACAGAGATTCATTAAAAAACAGAGGATTTTAAAGTTAAAGCATATATTATATTATACAGGGGAAGTAGGTAATTTTTTTTTACATATTCTGGTTTAAGAGCTGTATGTTTTATCTAAATGAAATATTCCGGTATAAGACATCGAATTAAGAGGTTTGTCATTATTTGTTTTCTTTACTAAAACTTTTATAGGATTCAAAGTTTCGATTTGGGATTTTCGGTAATAGGATAGTTCATGTAACTTTAGGGATGAAACTTATTACAAAAAACGTTTTTTGACAGCTGCAGAACAAACATTTTTCCCCCGTGACTTTCGAACTGATTAAAATGTTTAAATACTGTTTTTACAAATTTATGTGAACTCTAGGGATGTATTTGTTTGTTTTTAATATTTGTTAAGAATATTATACGATACGCAAAGCGATACAAGTTACTATAAAAAATAAAAATATCAGCCCGGGTTAGTAGCTAGTGAAGTAAAGTTGAAGAAAATGGAAAAGTCAAATCTAAAAGCGTTTACAGAAAAGAAAAATTATTATTATTGATTACCATGAACTAATCTTTAATTCAAACAGAAATAAACTATAATTAAATAAATGAAATCTTTTTGTTTAAGTAACTAGACTTTTTTAACTTCATCTTAGTGGTTATTGTTTAGGTTGGCATGAATTTACTATTAATAACTTCTGAGGACACTTGAAATTAACATAATTTCTACAATATTTGATTTCAAGAAGCAGAACTATCAATAACAATAGTAGAGAAAAGGGGTAACGCTTACTACTAATATAACGTAACAATTTTACGTCCCCAAAGCCCAAGCTGCAACATACCCATTAAAAGAAAATTGACAATGCAATATGTATCGCCATGACTATACAGAGTTATTAATTTGAATTGTACGTGCATATAATTTCAAAATTGATGTGCTATGATGCATATTAATATGTAGGCGTCATTTTCAATACTCCATATTGAGGAACTTGACTAAAGCAACAGGAAGATCATTTTTTATAACATTTTATCGCCACATTATAAAATAGTTATAGCTTATATGTTAGAAGAAAATGTGGGTGTAATTACCGTCTGAGGCTATTACGAGATTTACTATTTGTGATCTTTTTAATTACCTGATAGCTCTTCGTCATTTCGTGGGCTTTTTTTTTAAACTTGCCCATTATCAATACTTTTGTTTAACAGTTAATACATATATCATCATGAAACGATATATAATCTATCCAATTACATTGGTTTAAATATTCTCTATAACAACGAACATTGCATTTAGATATAGAAAAGCGTCACATTTCTATGTATTTCATTAGTTGAATAAAAAAGTGATTAGTAGGCCTTTCAATAATTTTTTCATTTTATTATTACTTTTTCTTCTCTCAACTTTTATATAAGTACAAAAATATCTGGCTAGTAGTAATAATAATAATAAATGTGAGGGGGTTATCAAAGTATTTCGCCGATTTCGGCCTGAACCTGCAACCACAGTATCTTGGTACCGAACTAGTACCCACCATCATATAGTTGATGTTTGCCTTATGGGCCTACAGTTTATTGTGGGATCCGAACCACATATTTTGAGATGCGACGCTTATGCTGATCTAAATCAAAATTATATTAGCTGGTCACTCGAAGGAAAAGTACACTAAGACCTATATTAACCTCGAAATTACTGTGTAGCAACGACTTAATTTGTACAGGGTATCCGAATTTCGATGTTTTGGAGGGGTATCTCCCTTATTACTGAAGATAGAGAGATGCGGTTTTCGCAACACTGTGCTACTTTTTTGTGAAACCCAAGAAGCCACAAACAAATTTTTCCTAGCCCTCTTCGTTTTTGAGATACAGGGTGAAATTGAAAATTTTGCGTTTTTAGCTACCCCTCGTATCTCGATGGCCTGGCAACTTACCGAAAAGGTGAAAACTAACTTCGATAGAGTTTTTTGCCTAGAATCCAGTGGCGTAGTCAGTTTTTGGTTAGCTACTATCGTTTTCGAGGTATAGTTGGGTTTTTTTTAAATGGGATTTCAATCCGGTATCGACAATTAAGTCAATTTAAAGAAATTTTAATCTGTTTTTCTAGTAGGCCATGAAAATTGTGTGTTCATTTTCTAAACCTGAATTATCTGTACCAAAGTTTGTTATAAAATACAAAGATTCATACTATTTAATTTACGCTAGGGAAACACACAAACATCTGAGAAATCTACTAAAAACGACGACGATAATTGAATTATTTTTCTAATGTTGACAATAAAATTCTATTCTGTCAAAGTCAGTTTCGAACTGTTCCCCATTATACCTTATACACATATCACACATATTTCTTATTCTACTTAGTGCGTTAAGCATAATCATTTGACGAGCTTGTAGATATATAAAGGCTCTTCTTGTGTCGTTTTGTAGATCTTCGATCGTGTGGTGTTGCCTTTGGTAGATGATGCCTTCAAGATATCCCCATAGAAAAAAGTCTAGGACCGACAAATCTGGCGACCTAGGCAGCCATCTTACAGCCCTATTTGTACTAATCCAGCGACCTGGAAATTCATTTTCTAAAACAGTCCTTGCATTATGAGCGGGGGCACCATCTTGCTGAAGAAAAATATTTTGTAATTGTGCCAAAGGAATATTATCTAATAAATCAGGAAGCGTATTTTCCAGTATCTCTAGGTACCGGTTTCCAGTAAGACTACCGTTATAAATCACATACCTTATTTTTGTGCCAAGGATAAAGCAGGACACGCTAAATCCAAACCTGCCTTGTTCGCTTGGAAATATAACGTGTTCATTTTCGTTGGACCAGTATCTATTATTGTGTCGATTTAGAATACCTGCACTTGAGATATATGCCTCGACTTTTCGACAGGAAGTTGACGGATTGATTGCAACGGCAGCTAAAACATTAATCTGTTCAATTTCCCGATTTTCTTTGTAATATGATTTCGGTCGCGGTACTTTGAATGATCGGTGATTTATCATATTTACTTTTATTCTTGAAAATGTTCTCTTATCGGGCTGTCTTCGTTCTGGGTATCTATAAGGAATAAATGCTTATTCACAGATATATAGAGTATAGAACGACATATTTAAAATAAATTAAATTGAATTATTTTATTATACATATCTACTCTTCAAATATTTTAATTATAATTAATTTTATTGGAAATTTAGTGACATCGTATCTTTCATGTTATAGACTTGCTGCAATAATATGCTTTTTTATTACAAGCAGATTTTGGACGCAATTGTAACCTATTAGGAACGATAGGCATAATTTGAGATATTAATATTATTATTCTGAAAAAAAAGTCGCCAAACTAAAGTTTTATTATTATCTATACTTCTGTTTTTCAAAAATACTGAGAGTCCTTCTACATCGGCTATCACTTGTTCCGAAAAGCCCTGGTTTAAGAAGCAAAGTAATTTTGTTTACTTGGTATTGATCTTGTCACTTACCGGATTAGATACATCCCTGACGCTTCATCCGGATTTTCCTGGCACTGTATAAAACAAACAAGCATGTCATATTTCTCCAAGTTTTCGAAATTCGCAGCCATTTGATATTTAATAAATGGACAAAGACAATATTTGATTAAAATAATTTAACAATGACAAATGTCAATTAGTTTCTACAATGGCTCAACATAATCTATATATTCTTTTGTTTAATCAAATCATGCCCGCCTTATTTTATTTAAAACAGATCTTGGGTATTCTAAGGGATAAATTAAATAGTTGTAAGTATTTTCAAACAACACAATTGTTAACATTAGAAAAGTATTAAATTCAACGTCATTTGTTGTAAATAAAACATTTTTAGTGTATAATAGGTATATATATTTTTTACTAGATTTCCTAAGTATTTGTGTTAGTTGTGTTGTCCAGGGTAAATACTAAATAGTAGGTATGTATCTTTGTTTATTGATTTATTGTTTAATTATGATATTATAACAAACTTTGGTACAGATAATTCAGATTTAGAAAATTAACACACAATTTTCACGGCCTACTAGAAAAACAGATTAAAATTTCTTTAAATTGACTTTATTGTCGGTACCGGACTGAAATAAATATCAAGTGTTATATATTTTTGAGAAGCTAAAAATGAGCGGAAATCAAATATTAAAAAATATATAGGGTATCCCATTTAAAAAAAAACCCAACTTTAGTCTATACCTCGAAAACGATAGTATCTAACCAAAAACTGACTACACCACTGGATTCCACGCAAAAAACTCTATCGATGTTAGTTTTCACCTTTTCGGTAAGTTGCCAAGCCATCGAGGTACGAGGGGTACCTGAAAACGCAAAATTTTCAATTTCATCTTGTATCTCAAAAACGAAAAGTGCTAGGAAAAATTTTTTTGTGGCTTCTTTCGTTTCACAAAAAAGTAGCATAGTGTTGCGAAAACCGCATCTCTCTATCTTCAGTAATAAGGGAGATACCTCGCAAAACCATCGAAATTCGGATACCTTGTACAGTCAGTAAGGGTCCATTTATAGATATCAGCGATGTATCAGTGCCAGTGAAAATTTAAATGAATACGTCCGGGGCAGTGACGTTTATTACCTTCAGTGTTACTTCATAAGCATAATGATACATTTTTCACGGAACTATATCTGAAGCGCTCAGGGTCATAACTAGACTCTGGTAATAAGGGGGTTGAAATTAACGTAGTCTGAGTTAAATGTTATGTATTTTATAAACCAAACTCGCAAATCCAGGTGATATTAGAAAATAGTAGCTTAAAATGTTATAATTCCGCAGAAAGCTCTAAAATTACAATAAACCATGTCATCTTGTCAGCCGTCAATATGACATATTCTACTGAAATGTTCACGGGACCACTGGTGGTTTTGTTTTTCTAAAATGCATCTTGGTTTTAAATATACTAAAGTTTATGTCTTTATTACACTTAATGCTTACACAAAATTTGAAATTAATCTAATACTTAGATTTTCAGGCAGAATTTTTAAATATTGTATTAGGCTGCCATTCTGGATTTATATCATTCTTTGCCAAAATGTTACCAGTTCATTTCTATGTAACACTTAATTTTTGTTCAAAATTTGAGGCAGTTTGGATAATTTCCTTTTTAGTGATAACATTTCACCATACCGCCATTTCGCACCGCCATATTGGATATTTATCAAAATATTACCCATACAACATAAGACTGTTAATTTTTGATCAATATTTGTGTGTAGTAGTTTATTAGCTACGCCGCAAACTGACAGAGATAGACAGATCGAGGAATCGAGAAAATATGTTTTTCCGCATCTAAAACCGCTAAAACGTGAAGCTATGTAAAAACTTGGAGGGAATTTTTTTCGCGATAACAAACATTACTTGGCCACCATTTCATTCCGCCATCTTGAAATCGTACTACCATTTTACCAGTTCATCTCTATATCACACTTAAATTTTCAGGTTGATTTTTTAAATATTTTCTTAAGCCAGCATTTTGTTTTGACATCTACTACAATTTTTGTGCAAAATTTCAGGTAAATTAGGTAATTAGATTTTTAGTAATATTTTTTTAACATTTCACTAGACCGCCATTTTGTTTTGCTATTTTGGATTTGAACAAAAATATAACCATTTCCTCCCCTTATGACCTTTGATTTTGTATCTAAATTGAAGTTAATCGGATAAAAAGTTTTTGAACTATGCCGCGTACAAACAGACAGTCCGACAGACCGACGGAATTGAGAAAACATGTTTTAGGCATCTAGGGACCATAAAACGTGAAGATCTGTAAACACCTGGAAGGGTAAACTTTTCACGATTACAATACTTTCCTTTTACTAGGGAAGTAAAAAAGAAAACTAAAAAATTTAAAACTTTTTTCAAACACGGCTGACATTCCACCCATGTGTAGCCTGCTACTGAATCCCAGCCACTGCACTCTGAATCGGCCCACCTACAACATATAGTACAATGGTACCACATTTCTGGTTCCTTTCCGGAATCGAAACATACTAGGCACCTGTACTCATCTGCATACTGATCTTCATTGTCATCGTTAGTAAAATCAACATCGGAATCTTATGAACTTGAATCGAACACCTTTTTTTTATGACTAGGTTCTTTGTGTTATAAAATTTGTTTCACCTTTCACTTGCTCTTTGTTAGACCCCTGTTCTTTTAACTTCTTATCTTTCTTTTCTTATCTTTTCTTTTGTTTGTCTTGCAGATCTTCCTTTATAGGTGTGGTTGTTAATATTTTTGCATGCTGTTTCTGTCTTTTTACTCTTTGTGTTCTTAACGATGACTTAGGCGCTGGAAGGAGCTTGATATTTGTTGCTTACAGAAGGTCCAGCTTCGTTTTCATCGCCAATGTTTATGATAAAATAATCGGTTTCACTGTTTTGTATGACAAAAGTAACATTTTCTAAGACAGTAGTAGACAAAAAGTTTTCATCATTAAATGTATTCGGATTAATATGGTAAATATCTAGACTTCTAAAGCCTAAAGTAGTATAGGCTTTATTAAACAAAGCAATAACATCATACCGAGTGATATTCATAGGATTTCATGCATTACTGCAACCAGTCTTAAGAGGTCCATAAAAGACATCGTCTAATGGTTGGATCGTATGTGATGTATGAGGGGGTATAGAAAGCATCACAATATAATTTTTTGCGAAACTCAAAGGATTTTAACGATTATTACTGGAATTATTGTCTACTATTAATAAAACTGGGACCTCTTCAATCGGCTTGGCGAATTTGGCTAAATGATCTAACCAGTCAAAAAAATATTTACATGAATCCAACCGTTCTTTAAGTATTTGTATAAAGCTTCGGCAGGTCAATCTTTTTAAAGACCGTAGTTTAGAGTCTCTTTCTGAGGAAAATAAACATAGGTAGAATATTTCCCCCACCAGAATTCATGGCCCACATCACAGTTATGTTTCGTCCTCTCTCTGCTTGTCCATTTTTTCAGGATCCTGAACGGTCTTTATACCGGTTTCATCGGCGTTGTACATTTTACTAGGTGAAAATTGGTGTTTCAACATTAACTCTTGAAACTATAAAAAAGGTGCCTTATTCCCTGTTAAAAGAAGTTAATCGCTAGTTGCTTCGCCTTGGTACACGCATATGTTGGGGTTATGTTTAATAAAGCTCCTGAGCTGTTGCTGCTAACCTTTTATGTACATTAAAATTATGTCTAATATATATTTTTTGTGACAAACTCATATGCCAGTCTCCGTAGTTCTTTTGCCGTTACTCCATAAAACATAGGTGCCAAATATTTAATTTGGCAATTTTAACCTCCTGCTCTTTCAAAACTACAGACTACCTAATGTAGGTGCTTCAGCATTATAATTTTGTACCCTTTCTTGAAGAGTAGCAATAGGAATAATTTAGTTTTTAGCAGCTTTTCTTATTGAACTGCCATTCTGATCGGCTTGGATCGCTTGCTCCAAATTTTCCTTCGACGATTTTGCCTTGGTTGTCATTCTTGTTCACTTTCTTGTCATCTGTAATAAAAAAATACCATTAAGACTCCAAGTTAAGTTTGATTGCCCACTGTGATAATAATGGCGGTCAGAAAATAGACGGTTATTTGGCCGGTATTACCCGCTTGCGACAAAATAAGTTTCTCCCAAAAATAGCATTGAAACTATGATTAGCATACATCATCTTAATATATATGAATTTGCTGCAGTAGCTGTTGTGTGTTGTAAACACTGAAGAAGTTAAGATGGATTGCTTATTTTACTTACGGTAAATATGAATTACATCAAACGCACCGGAAGTACATTCGTCTGCACTCCCCAAATTCTTGGCGCGAAGAGAGCATTGTAAGTTGGAGGGGTGAATTATGGTTGTAGGCAGAAGTGTCTAGTTCCCTATTTTTATTTTTATACCATAGTTTCCGCACTCGCTATTGGTTAAGGTAGGTCATTCGGTGGAATATAAATAAGTTTCGTTAAATGTTCTGTGTGAGCCTCGATGTTCAGTGGTAGGGCTCTGCAGTTTCATTGTTCTAATCCCGGTTCGAGCGATGACTTTTTTTAGTTTTTTAACAAAATTTATAATTTTATATGTAGTTGTGTTTTAAAAATGCGGCTTGGTTTTTCTTGGTTAGGATACGTCTCGTTAGGTTAAAGCCAAGTTCGTCAATAAAACCATCATTAGAGCCATAATTTGCTTGCCCAAGTAAAAAATTATAGTGGACTCTTATGATTGTAGGCCAGTATGCATTGGCACTGAAGCCTTATTGCAATTGTATTAGAATGGCTGCAACTATTCTGACCGCCATTAACCACTGACTGGAATGCACACCTTATGTTTTACTGAAAACTGTGTATATAAATTTTTTAAAGATAAGATTTTCACATTTTCCATGCAGCACAATTTATGAAGATGTTAATTGTTTCAATGCTCAGTTTGAATCTCAACCCTCTTTAAACCTCAACAGCCTAGTCCGATCCGAACTATTTCATTTTAGGTTACACTTGAAGATGAAAAGTGTGACCTAAGAATACATAGTTCAGATCGAAATATAATTTCGTCTGTGGGCCTTACTATCTCGGCAACCTAACGCTTAAGCCTGATTTACACCTGGTTTAATGAAAACATCCAAAATGGATTTAAAAAGGTTTGTGGTGAACCTGGAAATGCCTAGAAGAAACTTGAAATTTGTAACAAGAATTCTGAATGTACATTGTCAGCTAAAAAAATTTCTTCATAATATGAAGCAAAGTGAGACTTTTCTTGGTGGTCGCATATATACTATGGTTTCCCTGCTGTCAATTGGAGAATCCATTCTAAGAGAGGACTGACCTATACTATCGCCAGCTCAAACGAAGTCCTCCTACTCGACATCGTTACCTATTTTGTAAGAAGAGGCTAGCATGAGCTAGAGGATTCAATTAGGCCTATAGAGTCTAGCTATATCTAATTAGGCTCATTGAGAGGGGGGAATGGGCAGAGGGATAATGTTCCCGTGCCCGCACCTGTTTCAGAGTCCCGGATATCTATAGTTTAATTGGTTAGGTTAGATTCCTTCATAAAATAAAAAAAAGATAATGAGTTAACCCCAAGAGGGGATATATGATATAACGTAATAATATTGTATACAAATTCGTAAGATAAAATTTCGTTATTGTATTTACATACAACATCAACATTGTTACCTTGGTATATAGTTGCATTGGCTATGGAATATTTATTCTGCCTGTAATAGCTCAAATCAAAATCTAATCATCTATTGAAAATTAGTACACCATTATATTTTACTAGACCACCATGGTCTTTAGTCACCATTTGATGATGCTAAAATAAATATGATGAATATAAATGATCACATTAAAAATCGTTTTTTAATAAGGGTGTGGGCGCTAACCGTTTGATATTTTAGGAGGCCAAATTTTGCATATGAAAATTCCATGTCAGAAATTGCATAATTCATGCTGTATTACCGAATTGAGATTATCTACATAAAACAGTGCTAGTTTTTAAGTTACTTTTGAGTATAGCAGATTACAATGAGGTTAAAAATTTGTATTCAGTGTGCAAATTTAAATCAATAGTAAAAACGCATTATTTCGCAATGTTTGCAACTATTTGTTCTATTTAATTGAAACAATACTACAAACCGGAAATTTTTCTTTTTTTAATTAGTTTCGTAAATGGAACTCGTTATTAACTTGCATAAATTGTAATGTAGATAAACAAAATGCGACTTTTATATAATTGCGTTCTAAAATAACAATACGATTAATAATTACCATTAGAGCAACAGAAAATTGCTCATTATTTCATCAATATCTCAACCACTTTTCAGTGGCCCAAATATGTAGTTACATAAATACATTTATTATATATATATATATATATATATATATATATATATATATATATATATATATATATATATATATATATATATATATATATATATATTTATATTTATACATATACATATATATATATATATATATATATATATATATATATATATATATATATATATATATATATATATATATATAATATATATATATATATATATATATATATATATATATATATATATATATATATGGATGTTACTAATGAGTCGAATCATCCGTAGCATCAAATTATTTTGAATGTTTCAGTACATTTAATTGTATTATAGTTCATATTTTCCACATCAAATGACCACTTTGCAAAAAAAATATCAGATCTAGTATGGCACAATAATGTTTGAATTTAGAAAAATGATTTAAGATATTTAAATTTTAAAAAATGTGGTTTGGCAAATATAGTACTTTCCCGTATACGTACATATGTAGGTCAATCATTTTCTCAAGTTGAACTTTATATGCAAAAAAAAAGTTCGGGGAAGAAAGTAAAAAAATATTTTAGCTCTTAAAAAGTTTCTTCACCTGCCTGATCATTCTGTATATACCAAAAAAAATACAAATTTGACGTCTTCTACATTTAAAATCAAATTGTATTTAGGGAGCTGTTTTATCTTCTTAGAGTGACCCTATATAGAGGAAAAAGTTGCATTTATGTGCAAAAAAAAAAAAGTTCCATACTTTACAGTTTTTTAAAAAAGCTAAGCATTATGAAAATAAAAAAATATTTCTATTTTTAAGAGAATCTTTTATCACCTGAGGTTATATTTACAACGTTTATTTACAAAGGGATAAAAGAAATTTGACCACTGACGTATTTAGGATTTTGTTTCAGGCGGATTCTGAGCTTATAGTTTTTGTTGTTGCTAAAAAAAAAGATTCTCACTTTTATAACAGTGTGAAGTCAGTGACTAGTGAAGTCATCATCATAAGGGTAAATCATAAGTAAAAAAGTTAGTTACGTAATTTATCTTATCTGTCAAATATTACCTTTTTTATTTAAATTGCCAAAAAGTTTTTCTCAGAATTTTGAAAAATGGTAAAGGGCAAAGTTGTTCCTTTTTTGATTTTATACTCATATGCGAATTTTTTGACTTAAAATTTTTCTGATTTTTTTAACTTGACGCATTTTAAATTATTTATTTTTGATAAATTCATCGCTTAACGCATTTTACTAATTAATTTTTTATTTTTATTTAACACCATTTTGCTGATGAAAATATAAATGGGTCCAAAAAAATACGTCTAACTTGATACAAAGTTTATACAATTTAATAAAAAATATTTTTAATTTGGTGTTTTTATTAAGATTAAGTAATCAAATAATCTTTTGATTACTTTTTAATAAAGAAAAAACCGAGAAAACTCCTTTTTTTCTCTTGTAAAAGGGAAGTATTGTAATCGTGAAAAATCACCCTCCCAGGTTTTCACAGATCTTTACCTTTTAGGGTTCCTAGATGCCAAAAACATGTTTTCTCAAATTCGTCGGCATGCCTGTCGATCTGTTCGCGGCATATCTAAAAACTACTTATACAAATGACAAATTTTGATCATAAACTGAGGGTTATATGGGGACTAAATGGTAACATTTAAACAAAATCCAATATGGAGGAACAAAATGGGAGCAAGAATTAAGTATGATATGGAGATGAACTGGTAAAATTGTGGTACGAAAAAAATCAGCTTAAATAAATCTTCTTTTTCAAATTGACTTCAAATTGTCCAGAAAACCTGTCGAGGGATATAGTAAAAACTACTTTATTTATTTTAAATAATGCCTAAAAACCTAGTGTGGCATAGGTGGAAACTGATAAAGTATTAGTACGAATCTAAAATCGCGTCCTATTAAAATGCTTGAAAAAACAGTATATGTATATATATTATTAATTGACTATGCACGGAGCTAAATTGGGTCACTTTCATTATTTCTAATAAAAGCAAAGATGCATAACGGAGGAAAGTTCCTGGTAAAGAAAATTTACCGATTTTTCCATTTCTATATCGCCATTTCTAAAAATAAATAGAATATTATTTTTATTAAAATAATGGGAATAACAAAATAAAGCATAAATTGTAAATTATGAAAACAACTGATTAAATTCTTCGTCCAAAGATTCTATTAACAATAGTTCACTCAAAGTTTAATTCAGTTTTGCTTATATTTGGTTACCTAGATGAAATAGCATCAAATTGAAAAACAAAATTAGAAAAAAATTAAGGCAACCCATAGAGTTGAAATTTGGTATATATGTAAGAATTAAGAAATTTGGTATATATGTAAGAATTAAAAAAAATATAATTTTCCTTTATCATTTTTCAAAATTTTGAGAAAAAAAAACAAATTTGACAGGTATTTTGCATTATTTTTTAGGCAAAAATTTTTCGCAAACTCAAGTTTTACTGGTCACACTGTATATGAACCATTCGCCAATGATGTAGATTATCTACAATATTTGTTGACTGAAAAACACTCATATTACAAGCTTATATCTTTCTTTAATGCAACAAAAGTTCCCAAGAAGGGAGTGTTCAGACCCCCTAAACTTGAATCTAAAAGAATATCATGTCCGTGTTAATTATTCCTTTCCTTAATATATCAAAAACTCTCGGAGGGGTTCAAATACGCCACTGAATTTGACATATTCCACGTAACTAATCGCTTTAAAATAAATAAATATGTTTGATGTTTGGGGGTTGCTTCATATCCCTAGGGCTGTATTATGGGAAAAATGTACTTAATTGCAAAAAAAAATAAAAGAAATTTGACGTGATTTACGGTTCGTTAAAAAACTTTTCAGGAGACTATTCAATCTTTCTAGAGCTACCCTTTAGTATAAAACAAAATATTTTTATATACAACATGATGTAAGAAATTTGACGTGTATCACCGTTTCTTAAAAAAGATAAATTCTCTTGGAATACATTTTTTTTGTTCTGAGGGGGCTGTTTCATAATCTGCGGCTACCATGTAGAGATAAAGAAAATATTTACAAATAGATAAAATAAATTTGACGTGTTTCACCGTTTTTTGAATAATTGTTTTTTTTATTTTAGAGGACTGCCTCATCCCTTTACATTTAAAAAAATCAAGTATCTATCTATGCTAACGACTTTTTTCATGGCAAAACATTTATCCCTATTCCTATTTGCAATTTAACTGATATTATGCTGCACTTTCTCAAAATATAATTTTTTGCGATTTTATACCGCTTAAAACTATCTAAGATCTACGCCTATGACATCCAAAATCTAATTCCTGCTGACCTATTTTGGTGCATATTTGGAGAGAATCAATTTGACCGTCCTCAAGTTATTGTGAGCTCAAACAGCTACACTCAATTATTGTGTGTGATTACAGTACTCCCTCTATGTAACCCATGTAGTATATTAATAATACAATATATGGGCTATTGTACCTGGAAGTAAAAAGGTGTTGCCTCTACTGTAATCGTTATTGGCAGTGTTTAAAAGTAACAAATAAGCCTTATTGATTTTAATTTAATTTTATCGAAGCCAAGTAGTATGTACACAACTGTCTAGACTATAAGCTGTTTTTGTACTTTAAAGTTTTTTGACGAAATGCAATTTTCGATAACTTTTATAGATGAAGGGCCAGAGGCAAAACAGAAGATATCACGACCCTCCAGGGCTCCCCTGGTTTAGAATACAAGATGTTTTTATAAGAAACTTTTTATTATAGTCGAATTATCTGGCATATCAATCTTAATATGATAAAGTTTATTGGTTTTTAATTCAATATTCAATCACTCTTTTGTAGCTTTCATTAAGATTCTATTTTATTCGTATTTGTTTTACCCATAATCAGTTTCTGAATGCCATCGTTTTTTCAGCAATAGGACAACCGGTTACTTTAATCGTAGGTCTTAGAGTATAAATTGCTTGTTCTCGTGATCTATAAGAAACCCAGATAGGTGCAACTTTTCCTTGCGAGACTCGAAATTACCATGATCTACTTCTCCGAACAGTACGTACTTGTATCCTAGGACACGCATAAATGTATTTTTATGTGCATCAGATCGAAATAATCCTTTACAAAATATGTTAATTTAAGAACCTCGATTTTCCGTAACATAAATTGTCATTTCATAAAAATTTAAAATTTGTACAAAATAGAAAAAAAATATTCATTAGTACAACAAAAGTAGTGTTTTTTACTTGTTACTTACCAAGGGTGAGATCCTATACAAATTCTACAGAACTTTTATTATAGATCGTCAGATAGTGACCGATTTAGGGGCCCCATTTTCGCACACAAGCCTCTAAGGGGGTTGAAAAGTACAGGGTGATCAGTTAAGAGTAGCGAGCGGCCATATCTCATAAGATATTGGTCGTATAGATTTGAGAAAAAAAAACGCTTATTTGGTTTTGAATTTTTGACTTTTGCTGGCGTCGCTAGATGGCGTTAACTGAATTAGTAGCATATTTTTTAGTTTTTTTCAAAAAAAACAAATGTAATGGTATATTCATTTTTACATATTTTACAAGGGGATACATTTCTCTATAATTTAATGAAAATAATTTATTATCTACCTTTTTTTGAACCGTTGATATTGACCAAAATATTATTTTATTTTATTAAAAAATGGCACGCCACTGCTTTTTGTCAAAATAAAAATCATTTTCGTAAACACTTATTAGTTGCTAACAAAAAGAACCTTTTGACTTTTTTTCGTTAGACGAACGGTTTTGGAATGAAAAAATAAGATGTTTAACAATGAAAAATCTTAATAAAACTGTCCAACAACAACATCTTATTTTTTCAATCCAAAACCGTTCGTCTAACGAAAAAAAGTCAAGAGGTTATATATATATTATACAAAAACTTAACTAAAATATTAACGTGGCAAGAACTAGTATATAGTAGAAAAAGGATTTTTTTTGGGACGACCGCTAAGGCATATTAAAATTTGGCCAACTTTACACACGTGTTTCTGACTTGAGGTCTTCATTAGTACACTCAACTAGTTGAGTACATATAAATAAATATATATATATATATATATATATATATATATATATATATATATATATATGTTACTCTTCATAAAAAGTTCTGCTTCTTCCGAAAATATTATTGGAATTATACAACTCAAAAAATCTTGAACAGAGTTGTCAAAAACTTGCAATCAGATTTGAATTTTTTTATGAAATTTAATATTTTATCACATCTGGAAATACTCAAAATAATTCTCTTATGGCATTTTGCTCTAAAACTAAACAGGTAGTTTTCTCTTCAGGCAATTTTAGATTTTCGAGTTTTTGGCAATCCTGTACAATATTTTTTTAAGTTTTATAATTCCAATAATATTTTCGGAAGCAGCAGAACTTTTTATGAAGAGTAACATATATATATATATATATATATATATATATATATATATATATATATATTAAGAAAATCACAGGAAATTACGAGGAATATTCCAGGAAAAGTGACCTTAATTACAAATATAGGCAAACCCACATTTCATTCACAATTGAAATACCCTGTATATTATTGTTTCAGAAAATTTAAATTACTCGGTTCGATTTATCAAAGTTAAAAGTTTAATTTTAAGTTACAAATTTCTAAATTGTTACGACAAGATAAAAAGTTATAATAGTCATGTGTGTTTTGCTCAAATAGTACCATGATAAGTAAATAATTTTTAATTTTGGTCATTGAAATCCGTACAAGTTTTTTTCTTTTTTATTATATGTAAGTCTAGAAACATATATTATTATTATTAATTAAATAAAATTGTTTAAATTTTAAGGACTAATAAAATATTTCGAAAGCTTTGTCAATTAAAAATAAAGACGTTTCCTAGCCGAACTCCCCGTGATTTTCTTTATATATATATTATATATATATATATATATATATATATATATATATATATATATATATATATATATATATATATATATATATATATATATATGAAAATTACGGGGAGTTCGGCTAGGAAACGTCTTTATTTTTATTTGAACAAGCTTTCGAAATATTTTATTTAGTTAATAATATAAATAATATATGTTTCTAGACTTACATATAATAAAAAAGAAAAAAAACTTAAATGGATGGAATGGAAATGGATTCCAATGACCAAAATTCAAAATTACTTAGTTATTATCATATCACATACATATAACATAGTTTATATACATATACTTATTTGGTAATAACTTTATGCGCATTAAGTAATTATTAATATATGTCACTTTTCTTCATAAAATGAAATTTTCATTATATGGAAAGTTTTGTTAAAAGATCTTTACCTATTTTTGTAATTAAGTACCAGAACTTACCTAACAACCCTAAGAAAACTCTCGTAATATTACAATTTATACAATATATGTATAAAGTTATTGCCAAATACATATATGTATATATAAACTGTGTTATCTGTTATGTGGTGGAATTTGTGAAGAGGAATGCTCTAGGTAAAGGTCAAAGTACTGATTAAAAAAAAAAAAATTCTATATATATTTTGTCTATATACCGTTTTGCGTTACAATCCGCATGCGTAAATAAGATTTTTTATGGTAATATCTATTTTATTTTTATATCTAACATACATACATATACGTACCTACGTACATACAAACATTCATTAACTTACCTATTTAAATAAAACCACTGATTCGATACTATATACCATTTTTTAAATTTTGGTTTTTATTTGTTATTAATTTATTTTTATTTTAGAATGTATATTATTTTTTATTTATTTATGTTATTATTATTTTTTATTTATATTTATTATTAAGACATTTATTATTTTCATTCATAAAAAGGAAGTCTTTATTCCATGAAATGGATTTTTACCGGCTTTCTAAACATTTAATTAGGTCGCCATTTTGTTTGCGGTATAGAATTGACAAAATTGTATCAGTTCTTCAAAATTTCATTTTAATTGGAAAAGTAGTTTTTTGATACTGATATTTTCCACATTCAACAAGGCTGCAATTTTGTTTCACCATAATGGCTCATCACTAACATTTTACTAGTTTATACCTATGCCACACTTGATTTTTGTATAAAATTTGAGGTAAAAAACATTTAATTAAGCCTCCATTTTGTTTTGGCATATATGATTAACAAACTTTTACTGATTCATCTTGTTTCAGCCTTGGTTTTTGTGTAAAGTTTAAAATTAATGGAATAAGTAGTATTTTCAGAATGCAACGCGAGTATCCGAAAAAAATTCAGATTAAAATTTCCTTTACCAGAAAAATAAAAACCTACTGCTTTTGTTATAGAAAATTAAATACTTTAAATTATTTAATTTTCGATTTTATTTTTGGGCATTTGGCTGAACAGCCATACAGCCAGGCGCAAGGTAAAAGTTTTCATTATTAATATGAATTTTACACTTCTATAAATAGTTTCGTAAGGGCGTCTATTACATCACTAGTGCTGTAATGACAAAAAAAACCGTTTTTATTAAAATTTTTCAGCTGCTTGTCGCGTTATTTTGGACTTTTTGTCAAATATATTAAATGAAAGTAGATCAAATTTTGTGCAATTTTCTTAATGTAAATTCATATTACTAATAATACGAATCTTTACTACAATTACAAATAGCTATTGCATCTCATAGTAAAAGCTGCAAGTGGGTGTCACAATACAAACGAAAACTCTGTAAATATATACAGGGTTGTCGAAAAGAAACGCACACAATTCATATCTTCTGTATGAGTCATTTTTCACAAAAATGGTGGAACACCTGAAGTGGTATAAATGGTTTTTCGTCTTTTTGTAATATTTTCAGTCCTCTTTCCTGACTCCGATACTAGCAACAAATTAGGGGCCTGCTCATTTCGTTACTGCAAAACGAGTTCACATAAGTTTTTAATTAAAATTAATTATCAGAGTAGATCCTTATGGCGTAATGTGTAACCTTGGTTACCATCAATTATTAGACCCCATCAACCTATCCATCCTATTCATTAAATTATCTTCAGAGGATTGATTAAAAGATAGTGGTATTTATTATTGCCTCATACGTTAAGAAGCAACTTCTTAATTTTACATTGCAAAATGCAGGTAAAAAGGTACCCAAATTCTTGAAATTCTAGGGCAGTTTTTCCCACATTTAGTTGTTTATTTGAACACACCAAATAATTAATTCAGTTAATCTTTCAGTTTGATCATTGGATGGTAAGCAAGTGTTAGTATTTTGGAACTTTGATATTTTTTAATTATGGTGCTTCCAGAAAGGCAGCTGCAGCGTATTGAAATTTTGATACTGTTGGGTTGTGGAGACAAAGTACGCAGCCAGGATGAAGTTTGTGTGTTGTTCAATAAAAACTATCTCGTGAATACAATTACGCGGTCAATTTACCAACCAATACAAAAATTTAGTTAGAAATCATGTCACTATGTTTAATTGTTTCTCAGTATCATTATAAAAATTTCTACAATAATATTTATTGTCTCTTATATATTGCGATAATCTAAAAGTCCTTTTTAAAAAAATGCTATTTTTAGCAAAATATTAAAACATATTATTCATTTATGGCTAAATTAGTAGTAATGTGCTCCTTTCGGAACTATCGTGTTCTCTTAATTACACAATAATGGAAGGAAGAAAATTACGACAATTTTTCACGAAGCTGAATTATGCAAATTGGAGATGTGCAATAAAACTAAAACCCACATGATTATGCAATTTAATTCTAAACAACTGCATCTTGGCAATGCACGCGAACACATTTGTTTTTCTCATAACACAAATTTTCTTACTACGGATAAGCAAACCAACTGTTATTTTATATTTTTCAGTTTATACAGTTCGCACTGAAAATGAAAGTGTGTCAGAATCTATTAGGAACGTCAATTATCATTAAATAACTTTAATTTAGTTGTTATGTACAAAGTGTTCTACTTAAGATGGACACACCTAAATATCTCGTCTCGAATTTTTATTTATTTTTGGAGATGTTTTGTTGTACCAGAAGCTAACCATTTCCATGTAGTAAAGTTGTAGAGATCGGCACCATACGTGCTTAATTTTTTTTACCAAAAAAAATTATGAATTTTTTTTAAAGAAATTATATTTGGATTTTTCGTCAAACAAAAGCCTCATAGATTTTATGAAAATAGATTATTGATGTTGCAGATATTTAGTATCAAAAATGTTATTTTAGCGTTATGTTAACCTAAATACCAAAAAAAATTAACTTGAAAAAAAAAACCTGCTCCTCAATTTTTGCTCAGAATTAAAAATACTCTCTAAAAATGTGAAAGTTATATCGAAAAACGTAAATATTTTATCTCGTCATAGTAGATGTGGCTTTCATAAAAAAAATTTCAACAATTTATTGAAACAGTATTAATGTTTGTCCTAGGGTAAGTACATATTGTTTGGAGTAGATCATGGAAGTAGACCACAAGCCTCTTCAACGTAACTTTAGCTGTTGCCTTATTTCTTGGTCGTATTTGTAAACTTTACTTTTTATAACACCCAAAATAAAAATAGGTGGTATGCAGCAGAAGTGGTATTACGTCCAATCTATGTGTATGGAAATTTTTTATTTAGCCATGCTCTTACAGCCGCGGTATGATTTGACGCCTCATCTAGCTAAAAGTGCATTTTATGTCGACAATAAATGTTAAATTATCAATCTGTTGTTTCGTGCAAAAGTGTAGTATTTAAAAACTCAATAAAACGTTCTTCATTAGAGGTCAGCACCAGACTTTGGATTTTTATTAGTCCATATCCTAATACTTTTTGAAGAAACAATTTCATTGATAGTAAAGAAATTTCAAGCATAAACATAATATTTTTATGAAACTGTAATCCTCTTCGTAGAATCCTTGCAAGCAGATTTCTATGCAGCTTTGCAAGCAGAATTCTTCGACGTCTCCCTCTTTTAACGTACGAAAAAATTTCGGCTTGTATAAATTGATAATGTTCCTTTTAAGACATCGTGACAAGACCCTTCTATCATTTCTGTCACTGCCATCACGATTAAACTTTCTTCTAATTGAGCCAAAATGTTTGATTAATTTTTGCTGCGGTGCCGCAGCGAGATGATAAGATCTTTGGTTGTCCTAAACTAATCTTATAATTTCAGTTTTCTCAACCACAGTTAAACGTTTTAATATACTTTTTTCTATTTTAAAGTCATAAAGACTGGTCCTCTTTTAGTCACTACTTTTTTTCTACAAAGTTGACAATACCTTCACAATAAATACTTTTTTAAAAGATAATGCTTTTTTGAAACATAATGCACAAAATAGTATAAAATACTCTTTTCATATGACGTTTAATCTCACTCGCCCTTTTTCATTTTTCATTTCAACATTTCTAACCTAGGGCTCATGCTATACAATAATGTCTTACGAAACTGGTGTTCTAATATGCTATTACGATACTAGACTTAAGAACTTATTTTAAGGAATAATTTGACATTTCAACAACACAAATGACAAATAAATATTTTCGTTTGTTTTGTAGCAACTCTAGCGACGGCGCAAGGTAATATACATAGCGACTATATTTTTTTCGGTACAACTTCACGTTATTAGATATTATTTTTAGACTTGAGCCAAATCTAAGCAGGGTGTTAATAATTTGTGTCTTATTTAGGTAAATAACTAAAACACCGGTAATCGTATTTTCATGAAATTTGGTTTTAGGGTAAGAAATATTCAAATATGACAAAATCACCTAATACTTTTTTGTGATAAATCGACTCTGTTGCTTTCCCTTCTCCACAATGGTGTCGTCTTTTTCAAGATCTGATTTTTTAAAAATGCAGGTTTTTGCATAGTCTAGTCCTACTTGACTTGACCCTAGAGGAAACATTTGTGAGTGTGACTATTATTTTGGGAAAGTTGGCAAGAGATAGATAATACCGACCTTAGTAAAGCAAGAACTTTGTAAAATTGACTTGATTATGTTGGATGATCTGTGGTAAACATTTAGGGGTCAAGCTTTTAATTATTAATGGGAATTAAATGTATTTTAATCTTTGACATTTACGGTTCTGCACCTCCTACATACAATCTTTCCTTCTTTTAAAGTGGTACAAATGATTTTTTTTCGTGTAGTGTATACTTTCTGCTGGTGGATATATAAGGACTCAGTTCTGGTAGAACGTTAATAACGAATCTGAATTAATTTTTTGCACTTTTAAGGATTTGTGTGGCCCAGTTAAGCAAACGTGAAATAAAATTATTCATCTGTCTTTATTGTGGAATTCTCCTTTAGTGAGTTTTTGGCTTCCTCTGCCAGTCTCTTAATGTATCTTTTGGAAGATCTTGACTTATATCACAGAAAAAAATAGCTATAGGATAGGAATGAATCATTTTCCTCATTAATTGGGTCAATAGTTGCGTTGCTCTCTAATATTTCATATTCCATCAACCACATCTGAATATCTCCTTACTATTGTTGCATGTTGATGGATGGCATTTCTAGAGAAGTTTGGAATTGATTGACTAATCAATGATGCCTCCAGGTCCAATTATAAATTAAATTTCTGTTAAATTAACATACACAGGGATACTGGCGGAAATATTGCGAACCTTTTGGCCCCAGACTCAGAAAAATCTGTTTCCTTGGGGTATCCTGTTTACTATAATTTCCCATGTGTATATATTTAGATCGCCTTAACCAGCTCATCATTCATGAAAATGGTTGTTACATTACTCTCCTTTACAAGAGCAGTCGAAATGCCTTTGAGTAGTTGTTTTGGAATAACATTTTTAAGTCCTGTTTTGATGCACTTTTTTGATTAAAGTCAAAACTATTCAAAAGTTAAAAAAAAAAAGTTGTCTGTCTTATTTGAGACTCTAATTAAAGTGACCAACAGTAGCAAAAAAAGCTAACTGATAAACTAGGACACTCCTGGAATGATTGCCCTCACAACGGTTTACTATTTTACTATTGTCTGCCTTATCTATTTTGTATTTGTAACTAGTTGCTGAATTAGTATAGAATTAGAAGAATCGAGAACTAACTTAACAGAACATACATGGGATTGCTATAGGGCTTAAAGTTCCCGGGCCAAAGGCTAAAACCCAAAGCCCTTCGCCCCTACTTTATACTGCCCATTTTGCTGTAAACATTAGGGAGATCATTCCTCGTTCTTATTTTTTGAATACTTCATTCAATTTGTGTTAAATACTGAAATATTTAGGTACTATATTATATTTTTGCTCACTTTTTATATTGCAAGAAAAGCCATTGACTATTATGATATTGTAACAATGCATTTTGTTTCCTGACAGTATAAAAATGAAAATTGCAAATTTATTTTCGCAACCTGCTCTAACATTTCGATCACATGTTGGCAACTTACTTCTGCTAATAACGACGTATAATTTTCAACTAAAAATGCAATACCGAGTTTAATTAACCACTAAAGGTAACCACTTAATTAAGCTTATTGTTGAACACAATTTGTACACCAAAGAAAACGACAAATTAACAAAAATTACTTTTGTATTGTAGAAAGTTGCTAATTGCAAACGGAGACAATAGTAACTACTTTTGTTTGTAATTTATAGACGTAATTAGTATCTAGTATAACCCATTTGTATTAAGTTACCTTTATTTTAACTAAACGTCATGTTAATTGCAATGATATTATAAACGAATTCACTGATGAATGATAAATATTACCATTGATACTACATTTATCATTTACATTAAGAACGCATTTCTTTTCTTCCTTACCTGTTAACCTTCTGAGGATATTGTTAGCTTTATTAAAACATTAAAATATTCAAATACTCAGTGCGTTGAGGTCAAACTGTTTTCTTTACAGAAGCGAGGCAGGGATTTAAATAGCGGATCTGCAGATTTTCCAAACAGAAAACATTTTTTTGTTCACGAATTTGTTTCAAAATTATTTACTCAATACTAAAGAACAACGACACATTTTTAAAATATTTTAGGAAAGATCTAATAGAAATTATGAATTAGAAAAATCATTGTTACTAGTGGGCAGTTGTTAGATGTTACATTAGACAAAAACAAAAGCTGTCGTAATCTTAAACGAGGCTGTTTAGCTGCAAAGAGCGGTTGTACTCCGAATAGACGATCCAAGAGGTGCACAATAAAACACCCCTTAAAAATCAAAGTGTTCAGAAGCCCCCGATTTCCGGGGACCATCTCTGAATAAGAAAGCCCTGCTTACTAAGTGTCCCTGGAATCCTTAGGTATATAGTTTTTGTTTGTAATTTCTTTTTACATGTTAATTATTTGTCATTTTTAGTGACCATAAATATACAATTTGTGTATTTTTTGTTACTTCCCTCGTAAAATTGAAGTATTGTAATCGTGAAAAAATCGCCCTCCGAGATTTTTTTTAGATCTTCACGTTTCAGGGACCCTAGATGCCGAAAAATATGTTTCCTCAATTCCGTCGGTCTGACTGTCTGTATGTCGTTGTGCCTGTTCGCGTCATACCTAAAAAATTACTTACACGAATGACTTCAAATTTTGGTCAAAATTTAAGAGTCATATAGGTATGACCTGGTAACATTTTGGTAAAAATCGAATATGACAAAACAAAATGGAGGTCTAGTGAAATGTTAAGAAAAATTATTACTAAAAAACTACTTATCTAATATATCTCCCATTACGCACAAAATTCAAGTATTTTGTAGAAAACAACTGGTAAAATTTTGGTGCGAATCCAATATGTCGGAATAAAATGGCGGCTTAATAGAATATTTAAAAATTCAGCCTGAAAAAACTACTTAATAAACTGATTTTAAATTGTATGCCATAACTAAGTGTGGGGAGATGACCTAGTAAAACTGTGATACTAATTCAAGATGGCAGAACAAAATGGCAGCCAAATAACATATTTGTAATGGTGAAAAAATCCCCCACTCGGGTTGCACAAAAATCAAGTAATAACTCGTAACATTTTGCTATGAATATAAAAAACAAAATGGCTGCCAAATAAGTTATTTAAAAAAATCGGCCTGAAAAACCCACTCATTCCATTTATTTCCAATTTTGTGCAAGCATTAAGTGTGATATAGAGATAAACTGCTAAAGTTCTGGTACCAATTCAAGGTGGTGGAACAAAATGATAGCCGAATATTAATATTTTTTAAATCAACGTAAAAAATCTTATTCAATTGACTTTAAATTTTGTAAAAAAATTAAATGTGATACAAAGATAAACTGGTACAAGTTCAACATGAGGTAACAAAATGGCGGTGTGTGTCAATGTAAAAACTACTTATTGAACTTGTTTTAAATTATGCCCAAACATAAAGGCATAGGTAGAAACTGGTAAAATATTGGTAAGAGTCCAAAATGATGGAACAAAATGGCGCCCTATGTACTGAACTGAATTGACTATGAAATGACTATGTACTGAACTAAATTGGGTTGCACTTCACTATTCCTAATAAAAGGAAAGATTCATAACGAGGGAAGTTCCGGGTATAAGAAATTTGCCGATTTTTATATTCTGTACGCGTATTATGTAAAAAAAAAGGGTCTGAATACGCTCATCCAGCCTCGACACTTCCAGTGTCCCCGGACTTAATAGATCACAACTTATTGAGTTCAATATAGTTCGGATCCATTATGAGACTTCGGTGTACCTCAGCGCCCAAAGTTGCCAATCAGCGACGAACGCTTCCGACCTGCTGTGCAAATTTGCTTAAATCGTTTATTTTTATTGTCTTTTCAGACGTAAATCATGTTACAGATAACATCGAGCCAAACATTGTTACGTGTAAATGGCGATACGAGCGATAGATGTGGTGAATTTCTGAAACGGCCTGATGGACTATCTATGCAAAGTATACTTGGTAGTTATTAGCTATTACTTAGCTAATATCCTTATTCCTAGAGAGCAACTGAGCAACTTCTAATTTTAAAAAAACGATTAAGGGTCACCTTCCTGTCAATTTATCTTATTATCTCAGTTATTTATCATAACACCTTATTATCAGTTCTGCTACCTTGTAAGAATTTTAGATATTTCAAATACAGATATTTTTTAAATTGCTAGGAACAATAACATATATAAACAGGTCAACCTTAATCTTAAGAGAGCATATTTTAGGAATATGTTCCTTAAAGGTTTACGTTTAATTTTTAACCACCCTATATAATTTTGCTTGGAAAATATGTTGAAAATATTTAATAAAATATACTACTAGGCTACCCTACTACAAGAAAATATTGATGTTTTTCTCTACTTTTCGAATCTCGTTTATTTGATATAACAAACAATTACAACATCAATATTTAAATTTTCCTATCTTATATAGCATACCCACTAAGGGAGGTGTTAAAATGTAGATACCCTGTACCCCGTGCATCCTTCGTGGGAACATTCAAGCAGGGTTAGCAAATACTTGGGCTTTTATAAGCTTTAAGTACATTTTTGGGCATTTGTTAGATTTTTGGTTTAATATTTGATAAACACATTTTCATAGAAAATATTTTATGTTTTTATTAAATATTATTCAAAAGATATGTTTCTTATGCATTTTTTTATTTTTTTTTGTAATTGCGAATGTGAATTGTATGGTAACAAAATAAAGTACTATCATTATATTCTTTTTATACAATGGTACTGTTGTTAACCTCATTATAATTTTAAAATTAAGTGAATAAAATCTAAAAAAAAATAAAGTTAATTATTATTATTTTTATCTTGTGTTTTTCATGTGCTGAGTTTTTGATTTTAGAAAAACCCGATGGACTTTTTTTATAAGTTGGTTTTTCAATTTACCAAACATCAGGATAATCATAGAGTAAATGTGACAATGTCTCACCATCTTTGCATGCTCTATAATGAAGGATGTCAGTTAGTATTTTCTTAGCTGACAATGTCAAGTTAGAATTCTTATTACAGAAGTCTCCCAAGAATAAAAATTTTTACATTTTTTTGTAAGACGGTACGTTTCTCGGATGTTCTCTCTTGAAGAGAGGCAGAAAAAGAAGTTTTTCAAAAATAATTTTTTCCAACCTTAAGCCTTTTTATCCCAAATCTTTTTAATGTGTAGATTTTTTAAACAGTTTTTAATTTTGTACAGAAAAAAAAATTTCATTTTAATTTTTTCTGACAATATTCAAACGTTATCAAATTTGGGTTATTTTCATAAATGATACACAGGTTTTCTATTTCACAAGGATTCGTTAAGTAAAGTAGCATTTTTCGAGCTAGAACTTCAAATTAATAAACTAATTAAAATTTAACAATATAATTTACCCTTTAATTTTAAAAAATCGTTAGTACATCTTCACTTGGAAATTGGGCCTCATCGACTCTGATATATTTTGAGTAATTATTTGGTCACTATTCGAAATTATTTAGTAATAATAAAAGTAATGTTTATTTTAGAAAAAAAGGGCTAATAATATAAATAAAATTAAATCTTAGGTAACAAAATATTAGCTTTTGCCGAAAACTGAGTTTTTCTATATATATATATATATATATATATATATATATATATATATATATATATATATATATATATATATATATATATATATATATAAACGATCGAAAAACTAACGATACAAAAAAAGCCTGATGTTTCAAAATTGGACGTGAAACACTAATGGACGATTCATCCACAACATCTTTAATATAATGTATATATAATAACAATGTAAGTTTTAATAATATTTTTTTATTTTAGAAACATTTTTTTGAGCCAATTTTGAAGGCGAATATTTGAGGAAAGGTACCAATCTGTAATCCAAAATTTTTCTTTGTATACTTTTTATTTCCGGGAAATTGTCTAAATACACTATATATGTCTATATACTAAATATTCAGAAACATCCTGTATATATTTTTATTATGGTTTGCTACATGTTTGCTTACATTTGTTACCAGAGGCAAAATATATCAGCAAATTTAAGAACTTCGTTAACCTCTCTCTGCGCCTGTGTTTGAACAGTTTGAACCGTTATACCTTATTTCATCTTAAAAATTTGGCCACAACGTGAACTAAAATAAGTACAAAAATATTTCTTCTTAACAGTAGATCGACCTCGCGCATTTTGCTATTTTTTTCTATTGTTATTCTTGAATCACTGGCAAGTTATTACAGTATAGTTTTGTTTTTTACATTTGTAATAAGCACCGTTTAGAATTCAAGATGAATATAGCACAAGTATCATCTAACGATCTCGTTCGTCCGTCAGTACGTTTATGGAAAACAAAATAGCCACAGCCAACATTAAAAAACACATTAAGAGTTTGATGGTAGGTGTCAAGGTAAAATTCTTGCAATTTATTGTTTAGAAACGACAGGAATTTTGGGTATTTGTGAACGCTATTATATAGTTTGAATATAATAAAATTTGTGATTATACCGGGTGACACTGGGATCGTTTCCCAGTCTGCCATTTCGTTTCGTCTGAAATATTTATTTCAACTATGGAATATCAACATAATTTCATATATTTACGCTATTTGATCGATCAAACATTTGAATTCGACTTCCGGTTAAATATATATATGTATATATATATATATATATATATATATATATATATATATATATATATATATATATATATATATATATATATATATATATATATATATATATATATATATATATATATATATATATATATATATATATATTTAGTGTTTCACTCCCAATTTTTAACCATCAGGCTTTGTTGTATCGTCCGTTTTTCTATCGTTATATATATATATATATATATATATATATATATATATATAATATATATATATATATATATATATATATATATATATATATATATATATATATATATATATATATATATATATATATATATATATATCTATATATGTATATATATATATATATATACATACATATACATATATATATATATATATATATATATATATATATATATATATATAGAAAAAAACTTAATTTTTGACAACAGCTAATATCTTATTACCAAAGATTTAATTTTTCGAATTATTTATTTTATTAGCATTTTTTTATAAAATAAACATTACTTTCTACTAAACAATTATTCGACTCGATGAGGCCCAATTCCCAAGTTGTACCCCGTCACGATTTTTAAAATTAAATTGTTAAATTTTACTTTTATTAATTTATTAATTTGAGGTTAGTTTACCCTTGAGTGTATAGCTCAAAAATGGAGATTTGGGATAAAAAAGCTTAAGGTTCGAAAAAATTAGTTTTGAAAAACTTCAGGCAGGCAGGAAAGCCTCTCTTCAAGAGCGAATATCCGAAAAAGGCACCCTTTTACAAAAAAAATAAAAAATTTTCATTTTTGGGAGACTTTTGTAATAAGAACTCTAACTTGACATTGTCAGCTAAGAAAATACTAACTCACACCCCTCATTATAGAGGATGCAAAGAAGATGGTGAGATGTTGTCACTTTTACTATATGATTGTCCCTGATGTTTTATCAATCAAGGAGCCTATTATTGGAGAACTCTCGCTCAGGTTTGGTAAATTGAAAAACCTCCTTATAAAGAAAACCCATCGGGTATTTTTAAAATCAAAAACTCATCACAATGAGAGGAGACAAAAATCTATATAGACTCGAAAAAAAACCCACATGAAAAACACAAAATAAAAAATAATAATTTACTTTATTTTTTTTTTAGATTTTATTCACTTCATTTTAAAATCATAATGAGGTTAACAGTACCATTGTAGAATAAGATACGATGATAGTACTTTATTTTTTTACCATACAAGTCGCATTGGTAATTACAAAAAAAAATTAAAAACTGCATATCAAACATAATAAACACTAATATCTTTTTTTTAATAGGATATCCTATATTTTATTACATATTTTCAAGATATTCTCCAAGTAAAATTATACAGGGTGATTAAAAATTAAACGTAAATCTTTAAGGAACATATTCCGAAAATATGATCTCGTAAGATTACGGTTGACCTGTTTATTTAATATGCTATTGTTTAAAAACTGCATATCAAATATTAAACTAAAAACCTAACAAATGCCCAAAAATCTACTAAGCTTATAAAAGCCCAAGTTTTTGCCAACCCTGCCAGCTAGGTTGTTCCCAAGAAGGATGTAGAGAGTACAGGGTATCTACATTTTATCACCACCCTTGTTGGGTATGCTATATAGGATAGAAATAAACTTTAAATACAGAAGTTGTAGTTTTTTATTATATCAAATAAACGAGCTTCGAAAAGTAGAGAAAAACACTAATATCTTTTTTTTTAATAGGATACGCTATATTTTATTACATATTTTCAAGATATTTTTCAAGTAAAATTATACAGGGTGATTAACAATTAAACGTAAATCTCTAAGGAACATATTCCTAAAATATGCTCTCTTAAGATTACGGTTGACCTGAACATTGAACACACATTCTGTATATTTTTCGAGTATTTAGGTTCTAAATTAAATCTCCTTTATTAAACTCAAACCCAGCAGTATCATAACCATTGTTGAATTGAATATTTGGCAGGATCAACAATGGTTATGATACTGGTGGGTCTGAATATGTGCAAGTTCTAACGAATTGCTTATCAGTAGTATGATAGTACAATTGGTTAGAGAAATGAGCTAGAGATCCAGATGTGCGGGTTCGATTCCCTCTCGTACCATAACGTTTGCTATTCATTAAGTATGTCTAAAAACATATTTCCCAGTTTAAAAACAAACTGATAAAATACTTCTATTCAAAAATTTGGCTTATACGGGCATAACGTAAAAATTACAAATTTACTAATATGGAGGGTACCTACTAGCGATGTCAGATTTGACGTCCAGTCAGCAACGCCGTGCCGCAAGGTTCGAATATATGATAGTGCAATTGGTTAGAACGATGGGCTAGAGATCGAGAGGTGCCGGTTCGATTCCCGCTCGTACCATAACTTTTGCTGTTTATTAAATATGTCTAAAAAAATACCTCATACTATATTCATACATAAATATATTATTGTCTTGAAGAGCTGTGAGTTTGATGAAAAAGATAACTAGTTACCTAGTTATCTTTTTGAAGTAACTTTCACAGCTCTGTTGTCTTGCATAAAAATAGGCAAGCTAAAAAAATAGTTGTTAGGATCCAAAACAACTTGACATTCATAAAAACTTAATTATAGTCGCCCAATAGGTAAAGGATATTATTGAAGATATTAAAAGTATATAGTCCTTCATTCCTTCATTCTGGAACCATATTTTATCTTTAACTCCACCCCCCTAAATAAAAATTTCATTCCTACGGCCCTCTTTTAAGCCTTGTACATTTAATCATACAATCAAACAGGCAGAATCTATTAAAAAGATGTAGCAGTTAGTATGGATAAGAAAATATCCAATTAATTAAAGTAAATGCAACCCGATCTATACGACCGATTAACTGAAGTAGACGTAAGTAGATAATAAGGGCCGATTTATGTTATATAAGTACATGCTTTTTAATCTGATTAAGGATTGAATCAAGAAAGTACCAGTTAGTTTCAGGGCGTGGTCTAGATCTAGCCATTTAAATACGTTTTTTGACCTATTAGCAGGTGGAATGGAATGTCAACAGAGGCTTAAATATAATTAAGATATTATCTGTTTTATGTAATCACGAGCAGCAGCAGCCCGAGTTCATTCAACTAAATACAAAATATTCTAGTTTCGATTATAGGTTATATATTTTGCTAATATTTCACTTCTGGTTTTTATACACCGTTAATATGTGATGTAAACGTACATTTTATTAGAGATACTCATGGAAAACTTTTGGAAACCTTCCCCTTTAAATACTCTATAAACTTTTCAAATATAAAGAAATTATATTTAATTTGTTTGCTTGCTTGAAACATGAAGTTTAGAAGTTTAGAATTTAAGCTAAGTATCAAAAGTAAAAAACTAAAATATACTGTTATATGTCAACAAACCAGCGCCAAATTAAAAAAAAATACGTCTGTGGGAATTTTTGGGGAATATTCTCGGAAAGTTTTCTTAGCAACATTCAAAAGGAAAGTTTTCTAAACCGATTTATTTCTTCCCGGAAATTTTCGGAAATATATCTTTGGAAAAGTTTGCAACGTCCAAAGATAGAAAGTTTGCTGCCCATCAGTACATATTTTACTGACATAAAGTTATTTTCTTTAAGTAAGGGTTAATACTAAAATATGCTAAAAACTAACAGAGATCAAGAAAATATTGGTAATGAAACAAGAATCAAAATATAAGTTATAAAATTCAGACAATAAAGTTTCCGAAAGAGTTGGAAGGGAAAAAAAATCCCTTCCCTCATTATGAATATTTCCTTTTATTAATTAGTAATAGTAAAGTGTGACCCAATTTAGTTCAGTACATAGTTATTTAGGAACGCATATACTGTCTTTTCAAACATTTTTATTGAACGAAATTTTGTTTCAAATATTGGATCCCTACCAATATTTTACCAGTTTCTACCTATGCCACACTTGATTTTAGGCATAATTTAAAATTAATTCAATAAGTAGTTTTTACATTGACACACACCATATTGTATTAGGTCATATACGTATGTACCAGTTTATCCTATATCATATTTAATTTTCTCCAAAATTGACGGTCAATTGATAACGCTATTTTTTTAACATGCTATTTAGCTGCCATTTTGTTCCGCTATCTTGAATTCGTAACAACTTTACCAGCTTACCTCTGTATCACTCTTAGTGCTTGCACAAAATTTGAAATTAATCTAATAAGTAGTTTTTTTTCAGACTGATTTCTTAAATATTTATGCCGCCAGTTGGTTTTGCTATCTTATATTCATACCAAAATGTGTGTACAAGTTCATTTTTATGTGACATTTGATTTTTTTTGCAAAATTTGAGATAAATAGGGACGTTAAATCGCCAAGATATGTAAAATCTGCTAGGGTGATTTTTTAAGATTACAAAATTTTTATTTGACCGCTATTTTGTACCGCCATCTTTAATTAATACCACAGTTTTACTAGTTACTACAATTAGTTATGACACACAATTTGAAATCAGTTCATAAAGTAGTTTTTTCAGGCTGAATTTTTAAATATTTTATTAAACCGCCCTTTTGTTCCGCCATCTTGAATTCGTACCAAAATTTTACTAGTCGATTCCTACATAATACTTAATTTTTGTGCACAATTTGAGATAAATTGGAAAAGCACTTTCTTAGTATTAATTTTTTTTAACATTTCATTTTGTTTTGCCATATTGGATTTTTGCCAAAATATTACCAGGTCATCCCCATATAACCCTTAATTTTTGACCAAAATTTGAAGTTAATTGGATAAGTAGCTTTTTAGCTATGCCACGAACAGACAGACCGTCAGACAGACAGGCCCACGGAATCGAGAAAACAAAGACCCTGAAATAAAGATCTGAAAAAATCTCGGAGGGTGATTTTTTCACGATTACAATACTTCCCTTTTATGAGGGAAATAAAAATGGATAGGTACTCGATGGTTACTAATCATTTGGTTTAAAGACAATGTCAGCCCTTTTCACCACTATCTTCAGTCTTGATATCATTGCCTAACTGAAACCAAAATTGCCTTTAAAATGAATTTAATCACCTTTGTTTGTTTGTCTCCCCTTTAGACAATTCTTGCGCTCTATAAAAACTTTCAACTAGAGGCGAGTATCCATAGATGTTTATGCGCGTATCCCTTCCTTCAGAAAGAACTAAGACATTATCTACTATTTGCAATAGATAATCTAATACATGTTAGTCAATATGCCTTCCACGCCCTCGATTGAACCAGGCATCTTCAGGGATCTTTACTCCAAAAAAACTGTATTAAGATCGGTTTCCACATATAATGTGATCGTAACCCGTATCACTATTGAAGTTTATTATAAGTTTTAAAATTGCAATACATTCTCTAATTTTTCGTGTATAGAATTCTCAAACTAACGCTACAACCTTGTTTACTTTATCTATACAATATGTATAGTGGTATGCTGGTGTTCAGCTACAGCGGACTGAACAATTTTTTTCTTTTTAATTATATCGTTAATGTTCCTTAAGTCTAGCGAATATTGAGCGTCTTGTTTCTCCCACATACAGTTCTCTACAGGAAGAAGGAATTTTATAAACTCCTTCCGTTTGAAATAGATCTAGCTAAGGCTTGTTTTACATCCACTTTTCTCATTTTTCAAGCAATGTTTTATGAATAAACCTTGGCCGCAGGTATGGAATCTTCTATATCACCTTTTATTAGCGAATATCGTTATGAGGGCTCTACTCTAACCAAAACACTAGTCCAAATGTGTAGTTGATACTTTTATTGTTTGTCCTCGTACTTCTGATCCACCTAATGAACAATCCAAGAATATTAAATTCACAATGGAAATTAAATCAAATGAAACGATTACCTTTCTAGATTTATTTGTACAAAGTAAGGAGAATTGTACATTAGGACATTTTGTATAAAAATAACCGATGCATACAAATAGATACTTAAATTCAAATTCGCATTACCATCCAGTATCACTAGTTGATAGATAATGTTGTTGAAATATAAATAATATCATTATAAACCACATTATAAATATAAAAAAAATGTTTTTAATTATTAGTATATAAAGTTTCAAAAAATTAAAAACTGCCTGTAACCCGATACTCCTTTCAACAGAACAAAATTCCATATCTACGTCACTGTTCTAGTCTCTGCTTTTTCTTCAGTTTCCAGATTTGATCACAATCCTTAAACGTTCGACACGTCTTCGGTATTTTCCCGTATTGCCATATTACAGCAGCTTAAACGCAAAACCTTTACGTTTAGATTTAGAGTTAGAGTTTTACGGGTAGACCACAATAAAAATGGCGGAAAACGTTATTTTTCTTTATTTGTTTTCCGGTGTTGTTAGATACTTTTCTAAAATATTGGTTATAAATGGTTATATTTAATTTCAACGTCAAAATTTTTTGTATCACAACTGTGTTAAGTTTTGTTCTTGTTGGTTAGATTTTTACGTTAAACGTTTACGAGATTTGCAGTATGTTCCAGGCTTTAGAGATAGTATTATAATAATATGTGGAGTTCGCGTCGTTTATTGTAACAAATCAGATTTTTTAATTAATATTATTATTGTAACGCTTGGAACACCATGGAACTCCCGTAAACATTTATCGTAAAAACTAAGCAACAAAAACAAAACTTAAAATTGAAATACACATTTGTGATACAAAAATGGGTGAAACAGTTGACGTTGGAACCTAATATAACGGTTTATAACCCATATTTCAAAACACGGAAAAACACAAAGACAAATAAAGTTTGACGTAAATGGACGAAAACGATTGACGTAATTTGCATTGTATTCCGCGCTTTTGGGCTGCTAACCCTTTCTCTTTAGGCGGGAGACTCCCGCTTTTTATCAAATTTCTAACATACTCTCCATCTAACAACCAAGAACAAAAAATAAAGCGAAGACGTTTTTTATTAAACATTATTATATCTTTAATCTACGCCTTTTTTTCAAAAAATCTTCCGTTTTTTTGACATCGCTCTACTGCTTACCTAAAATATCATCTGGCAACACTGGTTTATTTAGTGTTCAGATCTTGGGGAGTAAAGAGACCCGAACATGCTTCATGTATTCGAAGGCGAAACGTCAAATAGCAATTCCAATTTGACATTTAATCCCAAGAACCGTGATTTCTTAATTGACCAAAGTTTTCGTTCTATATCACAAAGACATTATACAAAGGCATGACTTTTTTAGTCATACGTTTAAGATAGTGGCTTGTTGTCATTGAAGTACACAGTGACTGTTTTTTTAGTCGCCAGTTGGGCCTCGCAAAATTATTTTGCACGCGGCCCCACATGATCTTGCCCCGGCTCTAGATACTTCAACATTTACTTAACAAGTTAACATTAGAAGTCAATATTTTTTTTTTCTCAACATGTATTTTACTTTAATACTAGTATTTGGTGGATCACTGTTTGACTCACATAAGTAACGAGAAATATCTGTTGAATTAAAAAATTAATATCATCCAAACTTTAATTTAAATGCAAATATTTAAATTTGTCCTTTAAATTATTCTTGTTTTAAAATTACTCTCTAATTGATGGTTGTGTAATTCTTTATTATCGAAAAGAACTTAAGGAGAAAATAATGGCTTAAATATGCATAACCCTGGCACCAGCATGAAGATACATAACAAAAGAAAAACAAACTGTAGAATTTGAAGCTTTTGATGAATTTGACACGGAATAATTTATTGTCTAGTCGTATATCTTACTTAAATGAAGACCAGTTCGTATATCTTGATTTAGGTACTGCTGTTTTACTTGACAATAGTCAGCAAATATTTTTAGGTTCAAATTGAATTGTGACTGAAATAACAGGATAATAAAAGAGTATGCATGATTTAGTAAAAAGCAAAATAAATCTTTAATTTTATATTTTCGACTTCGGACAGTACTATACGAGGTAGGTATTTTAATTTTTTTCAAGACAACGACAGAAAAGTGCCAGCTCCGTTGATGCATTTCTTTTTAAAATGGCTCTAAAAAAAATATGTGAACCAAATAGAACCGACTTAAACAAAAAACACAAATATGTAAAAAATTATATATTATTCCTCATTGAAAATTTGACTTTAAGAAGTCAAAATTAAACTTATTCTTAATTACTTAATCACAAACATTTGAATACTGAGTGTCTACATATAAACCACATTAGACACGGTCTTTCTTATATTGACACCGACTTCATAAAGACAAATTTTCAATTTGGAATAAAATATTATTTTTTACTTTTTAGTTCTTTTTTTGAAGTCGGCTATATTTTTTTATAAACATTTTCATTTCGTCCTTTTTAATTCTATTTACACAATGTTTTAAGTTTTAAAGCCCAAACTTAGGTTAACATTTTGGAAGTCCGTAATAAAATAAATAAGTAGCTACTAGGTTCATTGCTTAGGAAATTGTGCCAGAATTACCGTATTAATTTATGAGTAAAATTGAACTTTGTGCCACTAAAAACCCTAAAAAGCATAATAATATGAAACACGATATTAACAGGTACATTTTTCCTGATATTGTGAACGCAAAATATATCGTTTCCGGCGCTCGCCGAAACAATTGAACACGGCGCCAGAGTACCATTTTTACTTTTTTTTTAATATTCTTGCTATGGTACCACTGTAACACTCCGGTAATATCAGGAATATTTCCTGAAAATATCATCTAAAGTGGTCAAACCCTCGCGGAGTAATCGATGTATATGATAGGGTGTGACCGCGTAAGGTTTTAAGGTTCATCGTAGAAAGGAGGTAAGTATAAAAATGCCGCCTAACCTTTTTTTAGTCGCGTGGTTTTTACTAAAGGAGGCATTTTGCATATCTCATCCCCGGTGGTTTTGCTCTTACCAGACTCGATCGCTGATGCTTTAAAAATCTGTTGGCAGATAAAAGTATGGTCATCCTAGAGCTGGGCAATATTTGATTTTTTAAATCCTTTTTTGTATTTAATTACTTTTCAGTAGGTATTTAAATATACTTTAAATAAACACTGAGGATAACAAGGATTTAATATTTAGTATATCAAATACTTTCGAAAAGTGTTTTGGAATTAGTATTTAAAAATGTATTTAAATACATTAAAAAGTAATTTAAATACATTATCTGTAAATAGGTTTTATGTATTTAAATAATAATGCGTTAATTTTAGTACAGATCGACATTCTTGTGTTTAAAAATAAAATATATAATATATAAATTCTTTTTAGAGTTTTCAAGATATTTGCGTTTGAATACTACCACAGATTACTATCAGAATAGGAAACTGTAGAAAAACCTTATAAAGCCAATATCTTAAAAAATCTAGAAGTTGAATATATAAGTGTTTCTGGACAACTTAGTGGAGGAATTTAGTTTAATACATAAGGAATATTAAACTGATTCATAGCCACAGCCACATGAAACATGAGACTGTTAATAATTATCATGTTAAAATTGTTTGAATATCCTTTAGTTCAGAAAAACACCAATGCAGTGCATGCACACATTCAGCTTAAGTCCCTGAGAAAGATTAACCAACTAGATACCTTAAATATAAATGACCATATCTCTATTGTGACAACATCTATTTTATTTATGTTATTATTATATTATAAAACACTCCTTATTTTTGCATGTTGATTTGGACATGCAACACGCAAGGGTTCAGCTAGTATAATATTTATGAAATAAGGAAGTAGAGCTCTATCGACCAGTACTACGTTTTGTTTCCCGTGTCGTTTCCGATTATATCGGAATTGAAACATACAATACCAATCATCTATTTTTCCTTTAATATATAGAGTTAGACACTTTTGAAAAATCAGTTTTTCCGCTTTTCTTTTATTTAACATTCCATTATTGTTTTTTTTTCACGAATTAATTTTATTGTTTATCAGTGGCGTATAAAAAATTTAAATACTAATCTGTGAAAGGTTCAAATACATAAAAAGTATTTAAATCGTCAGGTGTATTTAACTACAAAAGGTATTTAATTACCTTCATAGTTTTTAATTACATTTAATGTATTGAAATCCTATTATGAATGGATTTAAATCCAAAAATGTGTTTACATATTTTTTGTATTTAATTGATCAATACTATTTTTTGCTAGAAAAGTAATTAGTATTTAAACCCTTTACAGCAAGGTCCAGTATTTAGGATTTAATGAAATTTGAAAACTAATTTTGCCCAGCTAATACAGGTTTATCAAGACACAGTGATATAATAAGATCAGTTCGATAGGACCATGAAGAACTTGAAGAATAAAATTAAGTTAAAGAGTGATTTTTTAACTAGGCTTGAGATGAAACTTGACGATCTCAATTCATTGTCCAATATGAGATCTAAGTTTTCCATTCCTTAACCAGTTTACATCAAAGTGCTATTAATTTTGATCTGAAAGTTTTGATTATATTCCAAAAGCTGCCTTATCCTTTCCAAAAAATATAATACGAAACACATTAAAATAGATATGTAACAATAGATTGCAGACTGAATTTTTAACTAGGCTTGAGATGTAGCTTGACAATCTCAATTCATTGCCCAAATGTCAGATTTAAGTTTTGCATTTCTAAACCTGTTTCAGTAAAGTGTTACTAATTTTGATCTGAAAATTATATTTCAAAAGCTGCCTTATCCTTTCCAAAAAATATGACACGAAACATTTTAAAATAGATATGTAATACTTTTTGTAAAATTCAGTCATTCATTAATATCAGTTTTTCTGGTCGGCTGAATCCACTTTACATAACAAGTTATGTTACCACATTATTGCAGTGCGTAATATAAGACCATATTTCTTCCTGATGGAGTATCTAAAAACAGATCTAAAATATTTTGCAAGGCAAAACTTGCTGTTATTTAATATGTCTTTAATGATTTAGATTTCTACTTCGCAGATACAATCTGTTTATACCACTCGAATTCGTGCAAAACCTGTAACCTTTCACCAATTATTACAATCAGATTTTTTGCTCTAGAAAAGACTATTATTTTAACTATTTTTTTTACATTTTGTTCTTGGTTTTTATGAGTGTTCTTCAATCACCTTCCTTGAGTACGTCCAGAAACTTTAAGGAACGATTCCTCAGGCAATTTCGAAAGTTCCTATAAATATATGTACTAAAGGGCTCTATTCTAGATATACAGGGTGATTTATTTTACAAAAAAAATATTACTTAGAAAACGGTTAGGAATATTGTAATGAAAGTTGATATAGTTATTGTGGCATATTATTGTATCTTTTAGCCATGATACTTTTGATTCAAATGCACCATCTTAAATACTATTTTTCAAGAGTAATATGGTACGCCACTTATTTTTAGCCAATCTGGTAACTTTTTTAATACGCCATTTAAATCTACGTAAAAGGTATCTTTTGTGTTTTTCGGTACAATGATCTTTTTCCGATATAAAAAATTAAGAAACATTATTTTATTAGCATAAATAGAAAAATCCCCCTAAAGTATTAAATTTAACAAAATCTTGAGCCGAATGGTGTTTATTTTATTATTCATATTAAAAAATAAAAATCTAAATAAAAAATATAAAATAAAAAATTAGACACAATTGCTTTTGACACCAAGTGTTCTATTGGTTGCCATGACTCTAAAGAATTTATTTGAACTTATGTAACAATGTCATAAATCTTGTCAAACAATAAATAATTTGATAGCGTGTACTTTTATTGTGTACAAATATTGGCAATTGTGGTGAATTATACAAATGGTGAAATGGCAGATATGCATTTTGTGTATGGTCTAGCAATAAGAAATAGTTAGGAATTAAGGCGTATTTACCAACAAAGATAACCTCGACGCATTGTATACAATGAAGAAAGTTTCACCACTATTCACTGTCGTCCAGCAGAAACTGGTTCATTTGGAAGAATCAAAGATACTCCTGGAAGGCTATAAACTAAAAGAATAACCGAATTATAGGAAGTTATTCCGCAAATCGGCAAAAAACTTAAAGCAGTACCAAAAAGATTGCTGTTACGGTAAACGCAAGCCATCAAACCATCTTAAGGACATTACACATCAAAGTTATATTCAGAGAGTAGAGGCTCTACTTCCCCGTGACTTTCCGCAACGTTTAGGCTTTTGTAAAAACTCTAGTCTATTTACTGACCAAGCCCACTTCTGAAGAAATGGGATTATGAATTTTATAACAACCAGTTATGGTTAGATGAAAATTTGCATGCCATAAAGGAGATGTACTTTCAAGAGCAATTTTACGTAAATGTATGAGCAGGGATAATTAAAAATTATTAATTAATAGGTCCGTTTTTCTTTCCTGTTCGGCTTAATGATGCATCATATCAGCTATTTCTTGAAAAGGAGTTGCCTGGCCTCTTAACTGGAACTTTAACTTACAATCTCGGCGGCCATTTTTAAACAGGACATGCGAATCGATTAATATGTCGAGGAATGGAAGATTTGAATCAGCCGTGGCCTCTAAGGTCTCCTGATTTGAACTGTAATGACTTTTTTTCTGTGGGGACATTTGAATTAACTTGTTTATACCACACCAATTCAAGATCTGGATGACCTTCTTTGAAATTATATAATTGTTTTTTGTAAAATAAATCACCCTGTATATCTAGAACACAGTACTTTAGAACATTATTTATGAATTTGTTCTCTCTAAATTACCCGAGGAATCGACTCTTAAAATTTCTCGACGTACTTGTAATCAAAATATTAAGGCAACTAATTTCTTTTTTATTTCTCCGTTTAAGTTATTATTCTGTGTTCTATATTAATATTACATGAGTTTGACCCTGTTGAAGTTCGACGGCAATTGTAGTTTTAACAATACACCTGATAACTATGAAATAAAAAGTGTCACACCGTGAAGACTTAACGGTGTGGCTATTTACAAATTATTTCTTTGCGGGCTTTGTAAATACTTTGTGTAGCATTTATTATATTCTATGTTGCTCTAATAATAATCTTATAAGGTCTAACCCAGCGCATACATCTAAAACTAAACAATGATCACACTCCCTATAATCCCTCTCCAAACAGGATAACCTTACGTTGTCTCAATGTTCCCGACTAGAACGATGCCTGCCGTAGCCAGGGGAGACACAGGGATAGCTGTCAGTCTTTATCGCATTTAAATGTTTTATTAAAAACTTACTTTATGGTACAATGGTGGTAAAAAATATTTTTTTAGGTGCTTATTTTTACTAGTTATTCCTTATACCTTGTTCCCGTGACGAAATACTTTAGAAACGGCTCTGAATATGTCTGCAACAAATTACTCAATGAGCAATATAATTTAGATAAGTAGTGATAACACGACTGTGGGTAGAGAACTTTAATTTAAAAAAAAGAAACCAATATTAAACAGCGAAACTAAATTATTTACATAAATAATAATAAAGCACTCAGTTAATTTTTTAAATATTCTAGAGATTACCGTGTTTACTTCCCTCGTTAAAGGGAAGTATTGTAATTGTGAAAAAATCACCCTCCGAGATTTTTTCAGATCTTTACGATTCATGGTCCCTGGATGCCGAAAAATATGTTTTCTCAATTCCAATGGTCTGTCTGTCGACCTGTCGGTATCTCAAATTTTGCACAAAAATCAAGGATTGTGTCGGAATCAACTGGTAAAATTTTGGTACGAATCCAAGATGGCGGTACAAAATGACGGCTTGATAAAATATTTAACAATACAGTGCCATAACTAATTGTGGTGTAGGGATGAACTAGTAAAAATGTGGTACTAATTCAACATGGCGGAACAAAATGACGGCCAAATAAAATGTGTGTAATCGTGAAAAAAAATCACCCTCTCAGGTTTTAAATATTTCCACATTTTAACATCCCTAGATGCCAAAACAGGTTTTATCAATTTGGTCGGTCGGTCGGTCGGTCTCTCTGTCCGTCAGTTCCCGGCATAGTTTAAAGACTACTTACCAGATTGGCTTCAATTTTTAGTTAAAATTACGGCTAATAAGGGGATGACTTGTTACTATTTTGGTAAGAATCCAGTATGCCGAAACAAGATGGTAGCCTAGTGGAACATTAAAAAATTATTACTACAAAAACTAGTTATCCAATTTAGCTCAAATTTTGCACAAAAATCAAGTGTTACATAAGAATGAACTGGTAACATTTTGGTATGAATCCAAGAGAGTAAAACAAAGTGGCAAATTAATAAATTCTTTAAAAAAATCAGTCTACTATACTAATCAACTACTTATTAAATTAATTAAAAATGTTGCAAACATTAAGTATGATATAGAGATAAATTGATAAGGTTGTCGAACTAATTTAAATAATTTTTAATAAATAGATTTAATAAAATGGCGGTCAAATAAAAATTTTTAAAAATCAACGAAAAAAATCTTATTTAGTTGACTTTAAATTTTGCCGAAAAATTAAATATGAAAATGGATGGGATAAACTGGTACGAATTCAACATGACGTAACAAAATGGCGGTGTATATCAACATAAAAACTACTTTTTGCTACTGTTGCAAAGGTAGAAACTGGTAAAATACTAGTAGGAATCCAATAGGATGGAACAAAATGGCGCCCAATAAAAATTTTTAAAAGGCAGTATAGATTATTATGTTACTAAATGACTATGTACTGAGCTAAATTACATTTTACTATTACTAATAAAAGGAAAGGATTATAACGAAGGAAGTTCAGGGTAAAGAACATCTACCGATTTTTTAATATTTATATTCTGAGTTTATATTAAATGCTTGTTTGCCCGGTATCATATACAATTATTCAAGTTGTTACTTTTAATTTTTTAACTTCTGACACATATTTTTATTTCCCCTAAATGAACGATTTGGCTGTGCTTTATAAATATAGCTTTTAGGTCTTAAATTTTACTGTATTTTAGTTTGCTTTATTGTCTGAAACATTATAAGGTCTATATCAGTTCCAGTAGCGTATCCAGACTTATAAGCGGAGAAGGGGGGGGGGGGGGAGAGCAGAGCCGGACATTACGCCGGAGCACCCCTAGGAAAAACTAGAGACCATAAAAAGCGTTCTTGTTCTATATCAAAGAAATATTTCTTAATTATACAGGCATTTATTTATGATGTGAGATCTCGAGAGCTACCATGTACATGATAATGACAAAATATTAAACCCATTTACCCACAGTATAAAGCCTTCCGAAACAAAAATAAAAAAATCTGAAATAACATATTTGTTTTCAAAAACCTTGTTATTTTACTTTTGATAAATAGAAATTTATAATAAATGATTGTTTCAGATAGCCTTAAGAGATGCCCCGCAGGCACATACAGGAAGACATTTATTGGAATGCTGCAGAATCTGACAGGTTCGTATCTTAATCAGTTTTATTTATGTTATATAAGAGGTCTTTTTTAATAAACTGGTTTCTAAATACTACTTAATTACATATTTTAACTATTCCCTGCTATAAAAGTACTTTTGGATAAAATTTATGGTTTCATCCTTGGTTGAGCGTATCCTAGAAAATGTTATACAACGAGAGTGAAATGGGAACGTTTTGCATCGTTAACCGTACACATTTATTTATATTCTTGGCTAGTTTTTTGGCTTGCTGGTTAAATTCTCTTTTACTTCGAAGAGCGTATTTACATAATATTATATAATTTTACATACTGTAAATGACTTAATAGTCCGAATTGCAATTTCTTGATTGCTTGGTGATTTATAAGGAGTATACTAACTAAATATATCAAGTAGTACAACGCAAAATTTGAAATTGGATTTGAAATATTTTTAGGAATATAGGAGGTAAACACAAGAGTTTCCACCTTAACTACTAATTACTAACTAACTAATAATAATATTATTAATATTATTCTTAAATATAGTCTTCTTGTCTTTCAGTTCACTTATTACATCTTGTAATTAACATGTCAATACCCTGAGAAAATTAATCCATAGTTTTATCAGCAAAATGCACCAAAACTTCTTTCTATATCTCTCCATACATTGTTATTAAAATAGCCATACATTGTTATTAAAATAGGGAGTCGTCGCCAAGGGTTAGGTCTGTAATGTAGGGTGGGTAGGGAATTTTCTCTAACACACAAATGAGCACAGCAGATTGATATGACAGCCGTGTGAATTGGTATGTTGTCGTGCAGAAGGCAAACCATATCACTTACGCAATTTGTGCGGCAAATTGGTCTAGTATTCTCCGTTTAATGTCGTCTTTTTCGCTTTATTTCGTTTGGAGTCCCAACAAATGGCCATCATAACTTTCTTGGTAGGGATTCGTCCTATCTAAAAACAAAAAATGACCAGAAAATTCGAGAAAATAACGAATACTTTAGAGCTTCTTTAGGTGTAAAAAGATCTAAGCCCATAATTTATTTGGTAATAACCTGAAGACATTACGAATCAGCCAAAATGTAGTGATAAAATAAGTAAATAAAGAAGGTCCGGAACTATCTCATAGTACACTTTCAAACGATTAGACTGGATAACTCTTCCATAAAGTGTCTGCGAGTTCATTGTTCATATAATATGTGGGCTTTCATTTTCGAAATCAACTGGATGAAAACGTTCTTCACACTTTCCAAGAGTCAAATAATATGACAAGTCGAATATTTTAGCCATATTATTTGACTAAGGGCTGGGAACTAATAAGTTTAATTTGGTATTGCTACTTGTATTACATGTATATTTTCCATTTACAGTGATGAGTCATTAAGAGACTACCATCATCTGCCTCCCCCAGTTAAACAACCGTACATAGACCCATGGGACCTAGAAAACTATGCATATATAAGAGAACATTTAGATTCAATGGAATTATCATCAAACCCATCTCTACGGCAGAGCGGATCAAGTGCTGGCAGTGGAGGAGATTTTGCTGAAGCAAATTCAAATTCTTTTTTTTACGTCCCTGGAACAAAGAGGCTCTCAGATCGACATAACGATGTAAGTGGTGACTATGCGGACATAGAAGAAGTAAAGTACGTGTCCAGGCGATCTGTTGACAGGAGGAGAAGCAGTCATTATGATTACGGTAAGTTATGTCAACAAATCGTTAATATAAATGATTCCTTTTGAAACAACTTGGTTAAAATGACCATTACCATAAACCTCGTAAAAAGTCTTAGAACATATTTCTCTCTCCCTCTCTCTTCGTATCCTCATGTCTCAGCGTGGTGATGCTAAATACAACTAATAGTACCTTTCCACTGTTTTCGATACTCTGCTCTTCTAAATGCATCGTAGAAAGTTGTTTTCAGGGCACAGTTGGTGCGACCAACTCAGTGGTGACCTACCTCAACTTCTTTTTCTCTGCATCCTGTTGATTTGATTATCAATCTCTCCAAGTAGTCACGTGTTATTTATGTTTAAAATATACACAAAGATAAAAAAAAATAATTGGCGTTGTAAAGACTGTCACAGCAGAGAGAAGTTGAGTTGACAACTAAAATAACAGGAACCTTACTATAGACAAAGATTTTAAGATTTTTGGTCTTCATCAGTACATTAAAAACAGGTTGATAGATAAGTACAAGTGTCAAAATAAAGGGGAATGGATTGTGAGTTTTCCACATCTGATTTATGTGTTACCGTAGTTATAGGATTCAGAGAATCAATCTAATGTTCCTTAGAAGTCGCAAAAATAAGCTGCTTGCCTATATTTGTTACTTCAATTTGTCCTAAGGAAGAGTTCTAAAGGAAATTCTTTTTCCCTCTTTTGCAGTTTTTATGGCGCGGCGCGAATACTGCGCTGCCCTTGGCTTCCCACAAGTGATTTATAATGCTCCGTGCATAGTGGCAGACAGTTAGGTCATTTTACGGGTTTTCACAATTGTCTAAACCTAATTCAAACGAATGATTATGACATTGTAATGATAATTGAAACTTGGGTTTCAGCTATTGTTAACTCAAATACTGTAAGCATTCCAGGTTACTATATTTCTTTCGTAAAGGCAGAAGCGGCAGAGGTACATATCGAATCGGAGTTTAGCTTACATCAAAATATATTTGAATATTGAACAAATCAAATTTGACTAAATAATAATATAGTACTAAAAACAAAACTCCAGAAATCTAGCGAAAGCTATTAACACCTTCGCCATACCTATTCTTACGTATTCGTTTCGTATCAATAAATGGTCACACACAAACATAGAAAATATTTACATTCTCATACGCTCTGAATTCACTAAACACAGGGAGTTACATCCCAACGCATGCCAGGAAATACTCACCATCGAGAAAAAAAGACGGAGGGAAAGGAATTATAGATATAAAATCGATAAATAAAAAACAAATTTACGAACTCCACAAGGCAATAGTGAAGGCAGACAAGAATTATGTACCGCTCGACATGTCCCAAACGAGCCACGCAGCAAACGTACACAGTCACATCCAATTCCGACTAGAAAAGATGAACACCTGGTCTGAAAAAACACTCCACGGAAGACATAGATACCACATAAACCAAGACATACATAAAAACTTTCATATACGTGGTTACAAGAAGGGCAGCTGTTCCCCGAACCAGAAGGCTTCCTGTTTGCCATTCAGGACAAAATCATAGCAACCAGAAAGTACCAAAATCACATCATCAAGGACACAACCATTGAAGACGACAGATGCAGGGGATGTCACCAGCAGAGAGAAACGATCGATAACATAACGAGTAGATGTAGAATAATGGTCGAAACTGAATACACCACGAGACACAACTCAGCAACGAAGGTCATTCATCAAGCATTAGCCACAACATACAAACTAACGCAGAACACAATCCCCGCAAACAGACCCGATATCACCCTTCAATCCAAAAAAGAAAAGATCACTTATGTAATTGACATGGCTGTCCCCAACGACGAAAACATCCAAGCGAAATGAGAAGATCGCCAAATACACCGACTTGATAATGGAAATAAAAAGGCTGTGGAAATAGGAGAGTCATTATTGTTCCTCTCGTCATATCAGTAACAGGCCTCACCCCAACAACTTTTGCGCCGCGGCCGCATTTGGCCCAAACAGAAATCGGTCATTTTGAAAACCTGTAGCATCGTTAAATCATTTCTTAATACACAATAGTTGTTTTTTTTCATTTCCTTTTTTTGTTTTTTTTTGTACTGACTTGGTATAATCCCGTCAGTATAAAATACAACCACAGGAATACTGTGAGACAACAAGAAAAAAATAATAATAATTTTCAAAAAGAGGGATAGATGCAAAAAAATGTATTATGTCTGCTCAAGATCAGGGTGTAATAACAACTATTATAAAAAAAAACATTCTAAAAACAATAAAAATATCTAATTGCCGATTATCTAAGGAACGCGAAGAGACAATCACTCATATCATGTCAGGTTGTCCTATTTTAGAAAATCAGGATTACTTGGACAGACGCAACAAAAGTAGTCATCTGCACTACAACATTTGCAAACTTTTTGGAATAAACGTGACTGGTGTTCTCACATACCTAAAGGAGTGGAGGAAAATGACCAAGTAAAAATTTTGTGGGACATGCAAATTCAATATGCAATATTACATCTAATAAGTTTGACGACATCGTTATACAAGATAAAACGAGAGACCTTAGAAACAGGAATTGTTTCAAGCTGATGATTTTAAACCAATAAATGTCAAATTGTGTAATTTTGCAAATAATAATAATAATTTTTATTATTATTATAATTTAACGCAGCAAACTGACATTAGGCTAGTTCAAACTCGGTGAGTCACGCACCACATTTCGAGTGTGAAGAAGTAAATCTATAACAAAAAAAAACAAGCCGCGACAAACACCAGTGACCTATTGAGCCGAAATCGCAACCAGCACCAGACAATGCTCCCGACATTAACTGGTAAACTCAGAAAGGAAATGGGCATCCCGGGTATGGGTTTACCCCTATCTAGCCTTGGTACTTGACAGAACCAGTAAGGTTGCCCACAATGCCGTACTCTCGGATGGCAAGCGAATAGAAGTTGGGGGAACCCAAACACCACAAAGTAAAAGGACAAACTTACAAATAGTGGAATTCTCACCAAACCATCAATTAAACAACGATCTCATGATCAGTTACGAAGAAACCCAGCCAACAAGTTCGAGGATACATGAGACGACTGCGTTAAATCTGGTTGCAAAAACATCCTAAACAAAGACACTTACCTAAGAAATCTAGCAGCACCCCTTAAAAAAACGAGGTTTTATACCCCGTAGACTGCATCTTAAAGCTCAGACAAACGATGAAGAGATCCTCCGATGGAAGAAACTTTGACGAAAACATCTAATGAGACATCTGGTGCTGGATACTTTCTAGCTGACGATGTACGTAGACAGAGGAGATTTAATTCGAGGGGGGGGTTCGAGTTTATCCACACCAATTCAACGAAAAAAAAAGCCTCGTTAATACAGTTTAGTCGTCACCGGAAAGTCAAAGTGTTCTTTATATAAAATTAAAGGTTAATTCACAATCTTTCTATTTGTCATATTGATCATTGACTTTGTAATACGTGTATATGTTTTTATTCCTCAAATCGTACATTATTAAAATTGAATTTGAAATTAGCAAAAAATAAAAAAGTTTCATAAGTAAAATATGATGAACAAAATTACTTTTTCTAAGAGAGTGCGAAAAAGACATTTTTCACACTCATTTCAGTGTAAAAAATGTCACTTTAACGCACTAGTGCAAAAAGTGTTTTACTTTTTAAAACTAGTGCTGTTTTTGCTGAAATTTTTTTTGTCCAATTGTGTTATACCTTCTACTAACACACCAAACAAAATTGGTTTCAAATTGTTAGAAAAATCTTAGACTAAATAAAGAAGAAAGACAATTACCAATTTACTATTATAATCCACTTCAGACACGCCGATTTTATAAAAATTTATGTGGGGCCCCTAGCAGGACATAATTTTTAATATAAGTTTTATTTTTCACATATACATTGTGGTTGCAGAAAATGCCTTTTCCGCGTTATTTTTCGTATGAAATTTACATAATATAGAAATAACTAGTGCAGAAAGGTTACTTTGCAGCGATAGTGTAGATTACTGTGCTTAAAACTCAAATTCACAATATCAGTTTATTCTTTTATCACAAGTCAATTAAATAAGATGTTTTTTTAATTTGTTAAATAAAATATTCTATTTGGCCGCCATCTTGAGTTCGTACCACAATTTTACCAGTTTCTTTATATCACTCTTCGTGCTTGGACAACATTTGAAATTAATCTATAAGTAGTTTTTTAGGCTGTTTTTTAAACATTTTATTAGGCCGCCATTTTGTTTTGCTATCTTGGATTCGTTCCAAGATGTTACCAGTTCTTTTTTATGTGACAGTCGATTTTTGTGCAAAATTTGAGGTAAATTGAATAATCAGGTTTTAGTAATAACTTTTTTAACATTTCATTAAGCCGCCATTTTGTCCCGCTAAATTGGATTTTTGCCAAAATATTACCAGGTCATCCCATATGACCCTTAATTTCCGATCAAAATTTGAAGTCAATAGGATAAGTAGTTTTCTAGATACACCGCGAACTGTCAGATAGACAGACGGACCGACAGAGAGACCGACAGAATTGAGAAAACATGTTTTTGGCATTTAGGGACGCTAAAACCTGAATATGTAAATCGGGGAGGGTGATTTTTTCACGATTACAAATATTTTATACTACAATTACTTATTTCATACAATTGAAAATCAATCTATTAACTAGTTTTTCCAAGCTGCTTTTTTAAATACTTTATCAAGCTCCCATTTTGTTTCGTCATCTTCAACTCGAACCAAAATTTTACGTAATATTTGATTTTTGTGCAATTTGAGGTAAATTGAATAAAAATATTTCTAGTAATAAATCTTTTAACATTTCACTAGGCCTACATTTAGTTTTGCCATACTGGATTTTTACCAACATGTTGCCAGGTCATCCCCTTAATTTTTTACCAAACTATAAATAAAATCGGGTAAGTATTTTTTTTAGCTATGCTACAAACAGACAGGCAAGGCAAAGTGACAGACATACCGAGGTGGAATCGAGGAAACATATTTTTCAGCATCTATGGACCTTGAAACGTAAAGATCTGATAAAATCTAGGAGGCGGAGGGTGATTTTTTCACCATTACTATATTTCCTCTTAACGAGGGAAGTAAAAAAGTTTCAGAAATTATTTTTGCGCCAATATTTGCCAACATTTTATAGATAGATCTATTACGTAAATACAAAAATAAAGTTAGAATATCGTGTACAAAAATGGCCCTTACGATTGTTTCCTAAATATAATAGGTTTTTCAGATAAATAGATCGGAAGCTATAAGTAGTTATTTTTTTCTACTGACATCTGCCGATAAAGAGTACGAAAATTTTACCGTAAACCCCAAAAATTAATTTGAAAAGTCAATTCGTGGCTCTTTTCTAAATATGAACAGAAATATTTAAAGTTTTTTGTCTAATATTTGTACGGTTTTACCTACAGATTTAATTATATTTTAATAAATGTAATTGGTTTTTCAGTTTTCCTTACCGTATTATCTTTCTTAGAGAACTTGGAATAATATTGTTGTAATGAAAACCTCGCAACTACAGGAGATTCTCAAAAATCTCATGATTAACCGTAAATAAAAACATAAAAAAAAATTAGAATTGTTCCAGTTTTTGAGAAATTTAAATATGCCTCATGGCTGTAAAAATCGGACTTTTCTTCATTAAATAACTTCTTTCTTTTTCTTAGGTTATTTTTTCTGGGTAATTTATCCATGAAATCCAAGAGGGATTTCCTTTCATTATATTGAATATGTCTTTTCTGTACATGGAGAAAAAAATCAGGGCTAAAATACCACCCAATTGTAAACCCTGCGTATCACATTAGTTTACCTATAGTTTCCTTTAGTTGGCCGATATCCCTAGCAAAAAGGATAGTCTGACTCCCTAACGCCTGCCAGATCTCACCACTGACTGACTGCGACCTCCGAGATAGGACCTAAACCAAGATAGGGAAGAACCCCTAAACCTATATAGTTCAAGTTTTGACAGTAATATTAATATAATATGCGATCGATCACAGAGCACTGCTGCCATCGCATCCCCCCCGTTCATGTGGGAGTAAACCCTCTAAAGGATACAAGAATGGCATCTTGGGTTCCCTGCGTCATATTGTGGGGACGCTTCCCTATATGTCCAACTTGCAAAACTTATTATTTCCTGTTGTAGCCATACATTTACTCTTCAAATTCATTTTTTAAATATAAAAAATAATAGTCTGAGTTTCTCTCATTTTTAGATTTTTCTCTTAACAGTGGATGCCAGTGGGAGAAAATTAACTATAGCTTCCGATTGATTTGTTTCAGAAATCACACTTATAAAACAAATCATGAACTTTTTTACATAATTGCTTATTTACAATATTTTGGTAGTTATTAGAAAAAAATGAAGTTTGAAATATTCTTTAAATTTTTTACCAACGTAAACTATAGCTAATTTAAAAACTCTCAAAGAGGTTCAACCTAAAAGTGGCTGTGCTTACTGAGTTAAATGTAATAGTGCTGTTTAAATGAGTACTTTTTTATCAGGTTACAATGTCATCTCACAAACAGCTGCTTTAACATGTTCATGTGGGCAGAGGCGCCGGATTTTAAAATATATATGGGTTGCTGACGAGAGCACCCAAAATTTAAGAAAAAAAGAACAATATTTTACGTTTTGTTGATTTATGTAAGTTTAGTTGCCTATATCAGGTGAAATAAGGTTCAGCACTGCAGGAACCCTATACTCGGCGCCTATGCATGAGCCTCGGGCCTTCGGGCTCTCATTAAGTCGGCGCCTCCGAGCCACCTAAGATAATTTACAATGGATGAATATACAATATTATTTATCCTTATACGTTTGTGTTACAAGTGGGAACAACAAATAAAAGAAATTTCTATCAGTAAAATATTTTATAACAAATTAGCACAAGGCAATAAAAATGTTTTGCAGTTTCTCCTCTTACGTTTTATATTGAAGTGTCGCAGGTAGACCTTTCATTCGAGGCTTATATAGAATAAAATGCGCTTACGTGCCTGAATGGATTTTCCTAAATAAGAATTACAGTACGTTCAAGTAATAACAGTTACTTTTAATTAAATTTAAAAGGACCTCACTGGCACCTTAAAATGTCTAGTAATTCGGACAATTGGCTTGGCATACTAACATTGATTTTCTAACCAGCAAGTGTAATTCTTTCTTACTATAAAAAAATAGCAAACGGCTAAAAAGTAAATTTTAGCCTGATTAAATAATATTGTTTTACGTAACAGATCAATTTCAGGTGAAATATATCGAATTCACGAACTATGTTTAATTTGTTGTCTTCTGTAAACTTAATATAAACTGAGAAGAAAAAGTTAAAAATGTTGATATATAGGTTTAAATTCAAACACTTTAATTTTGTCTAAACATGACTAATCTTGACTAATGATACATTTTCATGGATTTTCATAAAAGTTTTGAAAAAAGCTGTTAACTTGCTTGATAACTAAAAAATTGATGTGACGAGGGTTGCCAACCCTATTTTAAAATAAAGTATTGTATGCTATTTGTAACAATGATATTCTATACTCTTAGACACAATAAAGTACGCCATACTTTATTTGTTCCTATTGAAATTTTAATTCGTTTTTCCTTCATCTTAGTTTCACTATTCCTCCTTAAACAAATATGTTTAAGGTTATTTCCTATCTTTCGTCCATTCGTGCTTCGCCAGCATTTATTGAAATAATATTTTCTGTGATGTTAGAGAAATAAAGCTTCTCTCAACATAATAAAAAATTAATTAGTTCTTTGACATAAACAAATATTTATTAAATGTAGCTGAAATTAATACAAAATACGTATGAAAATATTAATAAATTTTATAAAAGCTAAGTACAGCTAAGAAAATAAAAGTATTGAACTTTTATTTTCTTAGCTGTACTTTTTTTCTTGGTTGTAAGTTGAAATATTCTTTATTCGATTTACAAAAAAGTGGCAAACCTAGCTGTCTTTATGTATATGGTATGGATGGGGTTACATTTTGTTACAATAGGCTAACTGTCTTAGATTTATAACTTACTAGGTTACAAGACGTTAATATGCATCCTCGTTAAGCAAAATTTCCAATAAAGTAGCTTAAAACAAAGAAAATTGATCCCTTTCAATTACTTACCTATCACGTTTAAATAAGTTTCTTTTACTAGACTGGTAATGTTCGCAAAGCTACTTTGAAATCTGGCAGTTAAGTTAATATGGATAATAAATTTGATCACAAAAGAGAAGCTACCTGTAAAAATGGAAAATAAAGAAAAGCACTCAGATCCCTTGTCCGTATCTTTGTTTAGGTTCGAATGCAAAAACAAAGTGTTTATATAATATATATAGAATGTCGAGTTTTTAAGAATAAGATTAGTATGATTATAGTTTCGGAACGTATAAGAACTGTTTTGTATGTTCGGGGATTACGAGAATAAATATTTGTTTTGGTATTTCCGAGTGTTATTCTGTTTAATAAACAAAAGTACTTGTCTAGTTTTGAAATAGTTTTATGTATTTAGATAACGACAGCTTGCAATCAGTCAATTCCGATTAATTTCGATTAGTTACCTTCGCATTTATTGTCTAAATATCTACTTTATTTTAGCAGGCAAAGACAGAAAGAGATTAATACCCACTCGGTGCACATTCATTTTACCCACGGTGAAGTCTGAAGTAAGGAGTGAGTTACATCTCACCCTGTAGTAAAGACCATAGCCAACCTGCTGACGTAGCGTTTCTCTTTTTGCAAACATTTCATTAATTACTTTATTTCAACTAATGTACGGGACATTTTCCGGACAGTTCGAATCGTAAGAATCCAATCTCGAACTTTTGTAAGGTAGTAAAATAAAAAATTTTAAAAACGCAATTTCTAGTTATCGATAGTTAACTTGCGCAGTCGTGCGGATTTTGATAGATATTGATTTGCGATAAAGGGCGATAGCAAATCAATTTTCGGACTTTTTCGAAAACTGTCAAAAATCAAACTTATTGTGATTTTCGATCGTGGAGGTGTCGTGTGCTGTTCAAAGTGGCTTCTTCAGAACACCCATTCCATCAAGGAACTGCCCATCTACACGAAGATCGGGAAAGAAACCGAATAGTTCTTTCCACAAGAAGTTTTGAGTGTCCAGACGACATCGCTGGGTATCTGCAAGAGCTTCTTATAGAAAATGACTACAATATTTCTGTCGGTATTATTGTAAGTGCAATTTGCTAAATGTCTTATACTGACGACTTGGTAAATATTTTAAGCAATTTGTCATTAAACCCTTCAGCTAACTCTGACTCTACATCCTAATCCCAAGCGGAAGCACCAGTAAATAAAATTGATCAAAGTAGTTCTACTGAGAACCCTAACTTAACTGAAAATCAATATCTTAGTGCTAAGGATAAATTATTTTAAGATAATTTTAATTTAAACAGTAATAATAGTGCAAATTTTAACTTAGAACACATAAACCACGAAGACATGGCTGACCAATTTAAACCAGAATTTTTAAATTGTGTACTAATATTCGATGGTAACGCTACCGAACTAAATAGATATTTGGCTATTTGCCAATCACTAATTACTCAATTTTAAGATGCTACCAACCCCAACAATTTTCAAAATACTTATATTCTTAATTCTCTTATAGGAAAACTTAGTGGTAACGCTAGGCTAGTTATTAACATACAAAACGTAACTACCTGGCAAGAAGTAAAAGACACCCTTTATAGAAATTTCGTCGATCGACGCAACGAAATTGATTATAGAGATTTGGTAATGCTACGACAAAATTCAAACGAATCGCCGCAAAATTTTTATGATAGATGTCATAAACCAAATAATAAACATCTATGAAATCATTGACTTAACACTTCAAGATATCGAAAATTCCATTGCATTTTTTAAGTTAAAAATTATCCATTCAAACCTCATTAAGACAGAAGACCTCTATTTTGAACTTCTAAATGTCCAAAAACTAATTGGCACTGATCAGATGCCATTAGAGGTTACCCTAGAAAATATCTTGTTCTATGAAAAACTAATCTACATAGACTGTTTTGTATTTAAAACTAAGATAACATATTTCCTGCGTATTCCCATAACATACCCAACCTAATTTAAATTCTTTTATCTTTATTCCATTCCCATATTGAGAGAGAGAGAGTCAGTTTAAGGTTATTATCCCGCGAAAACCCTTCTTTTAATAAACAAATTGCACTACACTATGTTTACGATACAATGGACCTCAAAGAAATCAGCAAAAGCAGCACATGCACTGTTAAAATTCTACAAGATGCCAAGAATACCTCCACCTGTCAGCAGATCGAAATGAAAATCACAAAGTCACAAATCAAACAATTAGACGTTCCGGAACAATGAATCATTATCCTACTTCAAGAAGAAAACGTTAAATTCAAATGCAACAACCAAGAAGAAAGCCGAAAATTCCAGGATACTTATTTGCTAAAAGCACTACATAACTGCAAAGTGACATCAAGTCAAGAATCTATCACTAGTAGCCAAGTATCGGTAATTCCAGCGAACCAATATTGTTTCCCAACCTCGACAATGAAATACGCCTTCTGCCAACACTTAATCTTAGAGTGCAGTTACAAGAAACTGAATTAGATAGGCTCCATGTAGTACAAAATTTAATTTAAGAAAACCAGCCGGCACAATTCTCCTCTGGTTTTCAGGGCCCACCCAGTATATAGACTATCATGCTGTACGCCACCATTATAAGCGCCGCTGTCTGGGTAGACAGTAGAACTTCAAGATGTCCAACTACCCCGATAGCCGTGGAGTGGAAGCCTTTGGGGGAGGAGTTACATCACAACCTGTAGTGAATACTATAGCCAACCTGCTGACGTAGCGTTTCTCTTTTTGCAAACATGTCATTAATTACTTTGTTTCAACTCATGTACTGGATTTTTACGGACAGCCAGAGTTAAGACTCGAACCGTAAGAATCCAATCTCGAACTTTTGTAACGTAGTAAAATAAAAAATTTTAAAAACGGAATTTCTAGTTATCGGTAGTTAACTAGTGGGGTATGACTCTGGTAAATGCAACATTAGCAGTGGTCATGATATAATAATTCATTAAGAAAAACAAAATTAATGAAAACGAAAAGGTAAAAAAATCTTTCTCGGTTTGTTTGTTATTAGCATTTTTAAAGTTATTTTAAAAATAATAATAGGCAATATTAACTTTCAAAAGCAGTATTTTTGCCAATATCTAAGTTAATTAAGCACAGTAATCACGAAATCTACTGTTGACAGTAGTCAATCTGTCAAACGCGCTTTCTACAGTTTAATGACGGATCGCTCTTAAACGTAAACAATAACAATCTTATAGTTCTTTCTAATCCTTAGCTAAAATAGGGATATTTATTTAAAATTTGTGGTATATGCAGCCTGATCACTAAAAAATAGTTAAACAATGTTGTAGTTAAAATTATTGTAAAGTTTATTGAAATTATTACATATTTTTACTTTATTTTTCTTTATCTTAAATTTATCAACTTTCTATTTTAAAATTTAATAAGGCTGTTATTTAAGACCACGGGCATAATTTGCCCTTAAGATTTGAGCTATGATTTAACAAAATTGCTGTTACTCGAACTTTTTTCAATATGACTATTTATGAAGTCGGTAATTTTGTTAAGCAATTGTGTAACAAATTTTATAAAATCTCTATAAACTAAATTTGACAGTTTCTAATATATATTTTCATGAAGAACTGACCCCCCACCGCCACGGAAGAAACTTTATAAATTTGGAACCTTCTTCTAATTGAAATTCTATAGTCAACAAAAATAAGTTCTGCTTAAGTCTTCATCTGGGAAAAAAGCATTTTTAGTTTTTTTAAACTGTTGACTATATAGGAAAAGAAGTTTAAACAACAATTGACAAATATCTCGCATCTTGCACTTTTTGTCTAGAACTTTGTTTTATTCAAATCCACATTTCTATTGATTTAAAAAAATACAGAGTATTTATAGACTAAGTCACTCAAACAAATTAAGTAAATTAATATAACATAATAAAATCGGCAAATTTCCTTTACTTGGAACTTAAATTCCCACATAGTAATTTAGTAACACTTATATACGTTGTGTTTTCTTTCATTTTTGCAGACAAAAGAAAAAACTCTATAGAGAATTTCCAGATTGTTTTAGGTGATCTATAAAAATATTAAATCTGTAAAATTTGTAATTACCAAAAGCAATCCCATTTCATGGTCAAATAAAATACAGAGTAATCTATTAAAAATATCAACCACTTTTCACACTTTTTCGTAACCACTAATAACTTATACAGAACATTCGTAGACAAAAAAAATTCAACTTCATTATAGAAAAAAGTTCAGTTTTTTTAGGGAAACACTGATCCCCGATTAGACAACTGAGAATTTTTGTTATGATGTATGTAGATATTTTTTGTTTTAATATTCAACTATACTTAATGGATTTTTATTTTGCACTTAAGGAAAATACCCCCGCGCTATAGTGAAAAAAAAAACGCTTTGCTATTTTTCTCTATAGTTTAAAATCTTTTACAATTTTCTTATTTTGATTATTTTTCAATTTTTTCAATAAAATTAATTTTTGGGAATGAAAAGTTTTCCTTATTTCTATAATATATACTGTAACGAAGCAAAAATTAAAACATACGTGATAGTTACCGAATTTTCGTTAAGTTCAAAATAATTTCACAAAGAAAAAGATCAATGTGGTGGTGGAAATGTACATCTATTACAGACCTACGCACACCTTAAATATAGACACAATAGTTCAATATTAGATGATTTTTGTATAAAAATATTTTTCTTCTAAATACGAGAATGCTTAATATATCTAAATATGAGGCTCAGATCCCGACCGTCGGCGTCACCGCGTAAATATATATACTACATTGTTGTATAACTTTTCCCAGACGTGTCGCGATAAAATTTTTTAGAGTGTTAACTTGTTTATGAGTAGCTTCGGACATAGAATAGTTCTAAATATATTAAGGTAATAAAATTTTAAATTATTTGGTAACAACTTTATTGTCTTTATACAAATTCTAAAAATTGCAATTTATTTCTTTTTTTTAAAGATTTTAATTTATTTATTTATCATTTATTTTCATAATATTATTTACATAGTCTACAAAAAAATAAATTTTATCCCACTGGCGGCTCGTGGATTTAAGAACAGGTGAAGTGCATCGTAGCGAGGTGCACAGCGTCACAGGTGAAATTTTTTCGGGGTGCCACGCACAAAATAGCTATTTTTTAACCTTTTTATGATGTTAATTATTTATAGCTTTGGAGCGTTTTTTAATACTTAGGGGAAATAATATGAATTTATAAGATTTTAAATATATTTTTATATTTTATTATAAAACAGTTATGTACCTATATCTTAAAGCTAATTTCGATTCCATTGATGCAAAACTGCCTTCGCCTCCGACGATCCTAACACACTAATTTACATTAATTTTACAACAAGCGCCTGCAGCCTGCAGCAGCAGTTTTATGCCGCTCCCATCTCTATTTGGCTTACGGATATTCACCATTGCGCTGCCATAGCAACTGCCGTAAACCAATCTAAGCGCGAAAGCAGGCGTGCGGGGAGAGTCCGATGTGGATTTTGTTACTGCTGATTGTGATTTCTTACCGGGACTCTTATGAAAAGGTGTTCAGCGCGCTAGGTTTTTAAATCATTATTTTTTGAGTATGTAACGCACTGGTTGTGATAGAAAATAATAGTATAATTAAGTAAATAATGTGAATTTATATAAAACATACTACATTTTTATAACAAAAATGTAAATTATAAAATGCTTAATATTTTAACAATATTTTTATTTTTAAGTAAATTGATTGGAAAATTTAGGTGAAGCGGCGCTTCACATGCGTCCCCTGGCGAGCGGTTACCGTTTTATCCTTTATCTTGGTCTCCATTTTGTTTTGCCATATAAGATTCATACTAAATATTTATCAGTCTAACCTTATTTTGGTGCAAAATTTTAAGTCAATTCGATAAATAGTTTTAGGTACTGAATTTTTTAACATTTCTTTAAGCTGCCATTTTGTTCCTTCATAATGAATTTACATACACAAATTTCCAGTTTTTGCCTATATCACTAACTGGATAACTAATTCCTCAATAATGATTTTTTACATTTTGTGACGACGCTATGGTGTTCCGCCATTTTGGATTTTTACCAAAATATAACCATTTCAGTCCCTTATAACTCTTGATTTTTGACCAGTCGTTATGATAGGCTGAGTCCAGTGATCCGAAAACGCAAAAATCTGCAAAAATCTCGGGGAAGATTTTTTCATAATTACAATACTTCCATCTTACGAGGGAAATAAAAAAAGCAATAAAATTACAAAAAAACGCGTTTTAATCACATTTTAAAATGCATACGTAGTATCTGATAAATAATTGTAGAAAACATCTCTTAAAAATTCCAAATTATAAAGACATTTTGTTCATTAAGCCCTTCGTGGTTATTTACATAAAAAATAAAATTTTCTGAAGATAATCGTTGAATTCGTCTTTCAATAATCTATTTAAATTTGAAATGATACACAGGTAGTTAAATTAAGAAAAAAATATAAGAAAACTGACAAAATTCAAACTCGGCGCAAGCAGATATTTAAACGTCGTTTAAAGTCTTAGATACATCACTCTAAACATAGGTCAGATCCTGAAGATAAATAAAAGTATATCATCGTAGAATCTGAAACCGTTACTATTGTATGTTGTTGGGCTTGTCATTAGTGATTAGAACATCTATTAAAATATCTCTAAATATACAGGGTGTTGTTCCTCCTATTACTGAGATAAGGTAGTACGCTATCTTACATGGGAAACCATGTATTGCCCAAGAGTAGAAAGGAGGAGCTAGGACATGGTGGATTAAAACTAATTAGAGGCGCTTGGAAACAAATTTGAAATCGGGTTATCAAAAAGATTTTACTTGGCACCTTCAGAAAACTCTAAATAACAGTTTCCTTGCTTGATTTTTGTTTCTGAAATATGTATAATCACTACATTAAGTTTCTCTAAGGAAAATTGCGTTCCATTCATTCATTAACCTAACATTCTTCAATGAATGAAAAAACAATATATTAGATAAAACATCTAATTTTTTTGATTCGGCCTTCCTATTCACATTTTCGGATTGTTCTTCTGAACATTAAAAACAATTATGTATTTACACTCCTATTGTTTTTAAATACTACACTGTCCTTCTAGCTTTAATTAATTTTTAACATGTATTGCAAAATAATTGGCGCAAGTTGTTTTGTAAACAAATCCATGAAAATATGCGTATTCTATTCAAAACAGATGAAGGTATGATATCGTCACTGTTGGAACTACAAACTAAGTGTATGCATATTTATAAGACTTGTAAGAACGTTGATAAAATAAATAATTTGACTTGGTTTATCAAGTTTTAATGCATGCACTTTGTACTAAATTTTAATCATCTTCAACAAATAGAAATGACAAATTGAATAACTTTGTCAAACTTCATACACAAAAAAAACCATAGACCTGCAGTTATTTGAAAATATATGACAATAGTAACTTACTTTTGTATGGGCTTCCTTATAGAAAGAGACACGTTTAAGTTTAACATGACATTAACTTTTTGCGATTTTTTTTTGAAAAGCAGAACAACTTTTACTTCTGCTTAAACTAGAAAAGAATACCATAAGAAAGACAATAAAAAAAACTGAGGTAAAATGTGTAATTCGTTATTATCTAGGTAGAACCGAAATTGTCAATTTTAAACTTTTACAGAAAATATTCTAAGAGTTAGTATTTTAAAATGTTTTTATATAACAATCTGACAATTAAACTGACAATTATGTATAAAATAAGATCTTGCATAATTTATAGTACCAATGCCAATGTTTTAAAATCCGATTATTGAACTTGGAACCTATGTGACATACAGCATATTTTTTATCATGAAAATATAAATAAAATAAGTAGCAAAACATTTTTAATAACTTAACAATATAAGAAAAAAAATTAACAATTAAACATCTCATGTACCGGTAATCTTTAAGTGGCAACCATTTGTAGGCTAACTGTATTATTTAATCTTCCTATCGATTATATATGTAGTTTTTAAATTATCAGCTGGAAATGACAAATAGTCTACTATGGGTATTTAACTTATATCGCACTTTAAACTATTTTCCTTTCACAAAACATAGTTGACATACTTCTGTTTATGGTATCTTGTCGTCTTTATATAAGGAAGTACTTTTTTTGAAAAGTTTTAAACTGATTTGCCTTCATAATAATGGCATAAAATGGCTTTTTGTATGAACATTTAACAAGAGTATCATAAAAGATAGAGGAAACCAAATATCTGTAACTTTCTGTCTACAACATGTATGCGTGAATGTCCAGTATAGAGTACCTCACTGTTACCATCTGAATGATGGATGTTTATTTAAAAGTCAGCAACTGCAATTCAAACAGTGAGTTTCTCTTCTGAGGAAAACAGCAGTGCCACCAAAATATTATCTTATTTATTTTGGAGTGCAAGGAAAAATTGTTTTCTATAGTTTGATTTAAAGCCTTGAATAAATCCTTGCCTGATCGCGCACATATTGTACAATAAACATTTTTACTGATTGAGCCTAAATTTTTGTTTATAAAATATTTCCAAGACCATTTTCAGTAAAGCCCGACTAAAGCCGGAGCCAAAACCGAGCTTCGTCACATTTTAATGGTTGTAAATTGTAATAAATACGATGGGCAGAATTTATTTAAAGTTCCTTGAATTTCTTTTATTTTAATATACGTAAAATAAAAAAACTTTTTATTTGGTATATTAAAATAATCATAGAGCCTTCTAGTTTTTAGTAAACATAAAACGATAAAAACAAATCATATTGAACCATAATTATATAAGTATTAATAATAAAATCATCAGAAAATTGGTTAACTAAAACTACATTAGAGATAGAGAAACTAGCTCTTCGGTCAACATAAGGTTGGCCAGCTTGACTAAATAATAGATCAGTACCTACATTGGTGGGAGGGCACTAATAATAAATTATTTATTTATTAAATATATCTGCATTTCTCAAAAGCAAGGACTGTTTAAAATTTTATTTTAAAACGTGCACCTTTCGTTAGCTTCGACAAAAGCATGTTCAAAATTTTGGACCAAATCGATTATTTGCCGAACATTAAAATAATAGTCGAAGGCAGTCGAAGCCGATTAAACACTCGAACTTTAATTTTCAAGTATATATTCTGAGCCAGCGCTGCAATACTCTTCCCAAAATTTATTTTTGGAAGTAGACATATACAAAAGTGAAACAATTATTACCCTTATTTTAATTTCAAATTAACTTGAAACCATATGGTTCGAACTCAAAAGCCCCAACCCTACTTAGAACTATATTTCTCCGTTCACTACGACACCATCTATCAAAATATTAGAGATTTTTGCAGATATATTCAGGGTTTTCAGAGATATTTTATGCCATACCTACAGGGTTCTCTAAAAGAGATACAAAAAAAATAAAATATAAAAGATTTTGGTTTAACCAGTGGCGGCTCGTGGGTAAAAAAATAAGTGTTAGTTAGAGAAAAGTAGGACAGACAAGGTCTAAAATGGGCACCGCATGCAAAACATTCTTTGCAAATATCCATTGCTACACAGCCACTTAAATTCATAAAACCAAGAATTTTTGAAATGAATATTGTAGGATTTACCAGAATTTTTAATGTCTTCTTTAGCACTAATTGTCAGAACACTTGTTTGTCGACCCGGAAGCGTTAAACTGCTGCTCTTCCCTAAAGGCGCGGTCTTCGTACATGCGATATTCTCGTTGCCATAGCAACGCATTACTTTCAGGCATTGTTTTCGTTCCTTGCTGGAAGATTTTTACCGAGCTCGCACGTGGCTCTTCCGTTGGTGGATCGACACAAACGAGTTTGCTGCCGGTGCGGGGGGCGCACATACGGGTTTGCTTAATACGCACAAAAATATCGTTTCATTTTGTGGTTGCCTCTAGGTTTCTGACTAGCGGCCAGCGGCAATACTACGAATGCATTAAATTTAACCCTGCAATTATTGAAAATTTTTAATGAAATGAATTAGATTTAATATTGAAAATTAGTATATTGTATTGATTTTTAAAGTGTGTTAAAAACTAATTTGCCAGGTTTTTTTGGGGGAAGAGGCAATTCCCCCACTTCCTCCGAATAGCCGCCACTGGGTTTAACTGTAATAAGATTTGGATTATAAATACGTGGTGTGCCTTGGAGACTAAATACCTGACATTTTCTCTACGAACAGGGTATCAGAGACAATTAAGTTGAGATGTAAATAAATCATCCGAGAGAGAGCTAGCTACTTCGCGTTTTCACTCTCTCTCTCTCTTTCTCTCTACGGAAAGTGAAAACAGATGGCGCCGTAGATTGGCGCTGCCGTTTAACCGCGAAAGTCAAAACGCTTTTCTTTTCATTTCTGTATTCTAAAATGTTCTACACATAATTCAATAAACCAAACGCTAATTTTAAATATTTTTCATTGAGAAATCGCAGATTAGGGATAGTAAATTGCAGACCTAAGCACTTAATGGCTGAAAATTTCAACATTTCGTCGCGTTAGAATAACAAAGGTCTATCTGGTCTTAAGGCCATTCTGAGAAATCGCTGTCGAAATATTGGATGTTGTGCCATTTCATTAGTTTAACTTTAAATCAAAAACTGTCTTTACAGAAAATTAGTGGTAAATACCCTATATCAAAAAAAGGAATTAAAAGCAGTCTAAAATATACCATTTATTTTAATTTTCAAGTGGACATTAGCAGATACAACTTTGTTTTATAAATGAGGGAACTTGAGCTTATTTAACAAGGTTCTATGTGGCAGATAAACCTTATAGTGTCATGATTATATTGTATACTAGGAATCAAGTTAAAATAACAAAGTTGTCAGTGCCACTTACAACTTTGTTTTTTTGTATTGTGAAATAAAACATCCGGAATTATATTTAAACAAAACGTTTATTAAACATGTGAACTGTGTAGGAAAAGTAATAAACAATGCACTAGAAAAAATGTTACAAATCACTACTTCTAATTATTCAACATTAACTTATATCTATGGTAGGAACTAATATAATGTAGGTTACATTCAACTTCGGCAGTTTTTATTAAGGCTGTTTAAAAACGAGGCGAAATATTTTTTGTCCAAATCGGGCATACAACCTGCCATCATTTTTTTTATAGCTCTTATTTTATCTTCCGAAAGGCTGTTTTTTATAGGTAAATTTTGTGGTTTTAGCGTCATCATTAGAGATTTGAACATTTCATTTGTGTTTTTGGGGTTTTGTGAAGCCTTATTTCGCCGTGCTGTTGTTCGGTCGGGTTTTAAAGTTTCCTTTACAAATTCATCAACATGATTTAATTTGTATTCAATTTCTGATAGGCTCTGGGTAAATCTTAAGGCGGCAACTTTAGAAATAGGAATTTTATTGAACAATAGTTTCTTGGAGCAACTTTCGTAGTCTTTAAAGTCATCGTCTTTCATTTGTAAAATACAGTAGGGTTTTTTAGTGTTGACTGATTTTAAGTTTTTCATAAAACTTAATGGCGAATAAAATTCCGTTTTATTCATGTACCTTTCAATGCTGCTGTGTGCACTGTCGACCTCTTGAATAGCACCATGGCCAGGTACTGAATATTTCATTGTAATACTGTTTAATTCTGGATGATCTCTCATTGCATCGATTATTGCAAATGAAATAAAGGAATTTCGGTTCTGCGAAACACATGAATCACTCCAAGTAGTTAAATCCGTTATGTTGTTGTCTTGCAAAACTTGGTCTAAAATTTTTCTGAATGCACTAGCCAAAATATTTCCACTTCTGCCTTGTTTTGCTTCTGTCCAAATAGCGCAATAGACTTGCCCAGTGGTGGAAAAATGTCCGGTAAGGTTGTAAATATTTAATTTTTGAGAATAAAAAAAGTCGCCGACTTCAGAACGAGGACAAGTGATGACATTTTCCAAATCAAAACACAAAGTTGGTACCTTATTTTCTCTATCTTTGTTTCTTTCTGTTCTCATCTGATTTTTAATATTATCATGTGTTTCGTACGATTCTTTTTCTTCAGATGTAAGTGGGTCCTCTTGATTTTTAATTTTAAACGATTCACATTTTATACACCTGTCTTTTTTTGGGTTGTGAAAACCATAATTGAACTCCGTGGTAAAAACGTGGCGATAGTAGGACAGCTTGGCAGCAGTAATCTCCTTATCTTCACACCACACCTTGTATAAGTCATACATTCTAACGATACTTAAATTAGATTCTAAATATTTTCTTTTCGTGTTCTGTCTGCAGTAATGTGAGTCTATAACAGGAAAACTTTAAATGTGATTTATTATTTCTTGTTTCGCTGTACTATTTTTGCCGTGTTTTCCTCTGTTGTCTTTTTTAATGCCTGGTCCTACATGAGCAGTATACACAGGTTTTTGAGATATGTTATAGGTCCCCAAAAAGTATTTCTTGCATACTCGTATGTCTTCTCCTTTTATTTGAATGAAATACTTAAATGAAAAACTTCGTGACTCCTTGTAATTTCTTTTTTAGTAAAATTTTTAAGAAACAGATACTTTTCATTTTGGGTCAGAGACCAATAAGAATCAAAAGCTCGTTGTCTTTCTTCTTCTGATATTTGTTTAGCACAATTGAACTTGCATTTCTGTAAACAGTTTTTTTTGTTTTGAATCTTTCTTGCCTTAACCACTTTTCCCCTGACGTTTACATATTCTTCTCCTGACTGACACTTCTTTCTTCGAACATTAACTTTCCATTCATTGGGTTGTGTTTTGCGCTTTCGCGATCGTTCTTTCTTTTCTTGTTGGACATCTTCTACATCATTTTCGGGAAGGATTTCTGCTTGATTAACAACAATACATTGTTCTGTTAATTCGTTTTGTGTTGTGACAGGGAGCTGATTAATATTATTTACGACGTTTCCTTGTTCGTCAAAAATGTCGATAGTAATGACTTCACATGCAACTGTTGGACTTTCTGTTTCAATGACTATACAAAACACATTAATGGATTAGTATACATAATTATGGTTTTATGTACTGAAAGAAAATTGCGACTAACAAATTTACTTACCTTGGATTACTTTGCGGCTTACTGATATCAGTTACAACAGGCAGATCATCAAATTCTCCCATTTCATCAAACATTTCAATTATTTGGCCAGGATTTTTATCACTACTCATGTTAATTTGAGAAGGGCTTGGAAAATTTTCCACTTGTATGACACTAAAAAAAAATCAATTAGGTAGTTTAAATAAAGCATCTACCGCAAAATCTGAGCTTTAAATCTGAACTTACTTCTGATTATTATGCGACTCATCCGAGGCATTTACGGCACTACTTCTTATTGAATTTTCCATATCCAAGATGTCGTTCAGCACTGAATTTTCATGAAGAGTGGTATTACCTTGACATGGAATTATCATATTATTTGTAACGGTTACACTAAAAACGCACATTAATGAGTGTAAGTACTTACACCAAAAATCATAAGTAACTTACTTTTCAGTTATATTTTGAGACACATTACTGAAGCTAGTGTTTTCTTCTTGTGTTTGGATAGTAAGTTGATGTTTATTAGGAGTGGTAATAACCATATTAACGTTTTTATAGTTGATGCCTGCATCTTTATCTGCAGTACATGCTAAATTCCATGCTAAACAGTGTTTAATTGTTATATTAATATAAAAAAATGCATGGCATGTAACTTACCCATTTCCAGTATTTTGGAACTTCGTGAATGCATTAGGTATCAGGTATTTTGTCGATATTTTCACAAAAATTCGAGTAAAAATTTCACCACCGCGAAAAATGGCGCGAATTGATATTGACAATTGAATATTGACATTTTTATTGATTTTCACTAGCAGCTTCGAGAACAAAGTTCTATCTGCATCTAGATTTTGACAGATAGAACTTTGTTATATTTTGACCGTAGATGGAACTCTGTAATATTGAAAATGCAGTTTAAATGCATGCAGTTAGAACTCTGTAATCATGTTATTTCGGTTATTAGTACACAGATGGTGCCACTATTACCAAAATAGTAAAAATAAAGCAGATACAACTATAATAAATTAAAATCTGAATTTCGGCAAAAAATGCAGTTAGAACTTTGTTATTCTAACGCGACGATTTGTCGTTAAAATGTGATAAAGTCTGTTTTTTTTATGTGCCAAAATTGGAGGTTAAGAGTTCGCAATGTCATCTGATCTACTCGCAAACTGAAATGGAAAAGATATACCAAGTGAAAATTCACCGAAACCAAGTGAAAATTCACGGAAAACAAGTGAAAATTTACCGAAACTAAGTGAAAATTCACCGAATTGTGAGTATGTTATCAGTATCAATAATTCCAATATTTCAACACGAAAATTGACAGTCAGGGATTAAAAAAAAACATACTTAGATACATATAAAATAATTAGCCTATTTAAAAAATTGTAAATATCTATAGTTCTTTGTTTAATTCACTATTAACTATTATTGTCTACAAATAAGCACAAACTTTTATAATATACACACTAACACTACCAAAGTCGAATAAAATAGTCCAGGGAAAACTGAATAAAGCACATAACGAAACGTACAACAACACAATTGACAAAATTGAAGAGTCTTTTTGTAACCATAAAACCACAAAGTTGTTCTTTTTATAGAAATGCCAGAACGGACTATTTCAGATGCCACTAGTTAGTTCAACAAATTGCGTGGAAATATTCAGGAGGTTCTAACCGCCTCTAAATATCACCTTTATAAGTTTGTACCTGTCCGATAACCACATGCAACAAAGACGACTGGAGTGGCTGTGATTCCATAATAAGGCTACACGGAAACGCGGATATTCTAAATAAAATAATGTATACAGATGAGCAATGAATTAGTCGGAATGTAACTGATGAAAGATAACTTCAACTACTGGATCATCAAATTGAACAACTTTTAGAGATATCTCCTTTCTACGCATATAAAAAACTAATATGACTGCAGGATGGTGTCCTATAATCAATCATCATAATGCTACGCCTGTGACCAATCTTAACCGGTATGAGTATAGATCGGAAGGAGTGGCCGCATTCGATAGCCTGCAAACAACCCGGACTTCACCCTACCTGACGTATTTCTATGGAGTTATATGAAGAATCAAGTGTATTATGATAGACCTCAAAATATTGAGATCCTTAAAACACCGAAGAAATCGTAATTTCAACTCAGAATCATCTAGATTTCATTGATACTATTAACAGGAAATTCAGAAGTTTTTTTTGTATCTTTTTCAGGAAACTCTGTAGTTATGGCACTAAATATCCCTGAACACCCTGGAAATAAAACAAAAGAATTTTGGACAAATTGTTGCTCAAGACCCTATGGTTCTTAGCCCTCGGTTAGTAAAAGAAAGCAAATAATATGTTAGAAAGCTCTTGGTTGATGATGGGGCAAATACAATGGCATATTATTTGCTTACACTAATTCAAACTAGCTGGAACCTGATTAAAAACTGTTCCAAATTTAAGAGATATTTTGAAATTTAACCATACCTACTACTGGGCATCAGGTGCGTGGTGCGTTGATAGTTGATATTCTTTGTGCTGGCATGGAACTTCTCAAAATCTTGTGTTGTTAATTTCTAAAGCCCCCATCGTCATAGTCTAGCTACGACCCTGCAAGTGATTTAATTTAAAACGATCTTTGTTCCGTTCCATAATTGCGTTTTGTCAATGTGTGTTTAAAAACTTTCAGATCATAATATTAAACTTATTTGAACCTTTGGTTTAGTTATCAATATCGAACATTGTTTTAACTTCCTTTTACTTTTAAATTATTACTTATGCAAATAATATTGCATGTACTCTGCAGGAAAAATGCAACAATAATATATAACCAATAGATATGAAAATTATGGTTAAAATTCCCAGGAAGGCATAACGGTATTGTTGAGTTAGGAAATAAGAGTGTAATGTGTAATAACACGAATCGTTGCAGATTTCCTCAAGCAACCACTTAATTTTATTTTATAGTTGAATAGTTATATATAAAATAGGTATTTACTATAAAAACGATTCAGTGATTATGAATGTGATTCAATGGGTACTAATTAAACATATAATTCCTTATATTAATAAAAACTGAAACGTTTTAGTAATATACCCACGAGCTCTATTTGCATTTGGAAAGTAGGTAACTATACAAACGGAAGAATGTCATAAGAGATCAACTAAATACAGAGTACAATTTCGCAAATATGGATTATTTTAACCCGATGTGCTACACGTCTTGGTATTTTTTTCTACGAGCTCTTGGTAGGTACCAATAAGTAATTTTCATCTTAATACAAAGAACAATAATAATTATAATAAAATTTAAAATACATTATCCTGAAGCGCAGGACAAGCGCCAAAAAGCAGGGGAAACCGAAGCTTAATCATTATTTCTGAGATTTGCAAAAAAACAGCGAAAACAGCATGAAGGCAAACTTTTTAAACTTAGATCAAACTATTTTGCAAAGAACGGTAGCCGTTGTCCAAAGTTGTACCCTATTAAATTTATTAGAAAGGACAAAAAAAAGAATTAAATTAAGAATGATTGTTGACTGAGCATGGCAAATAGTTAATTTTACTCTCCTATGTGTATACTGACAAGTCCTAAAAATTTGTCAGGTATCTTCTCCACCAGAGATATAGATTCATATTTATCCTATAGGTATTTTCCTCACTGTTTAATAATTTACTAGTTTCTTTACTAAAATAAAATAAAGTTTGTTTGTTCATTAAATAATGTATTATGAAATACTTAATAAGATAATATAATACAATAAAGCGTAGGTATGAAACTTTGGTACACACAATTTTGTGTTTTTTTGACTTCCATGTACGGTGATGACATATAAATGACATTCGTTTTACGACAACCCAAAATAACGGCCTAACCTAGGCTAACCAAAAAGATAGTCTGACAATTATAAAACACGATTACAGACAAAATTATGTCCACGGAAATTCACGAAACCTTTTTAAAATTTACATTTAGTGATCAAAATTCCTGTCATATAATCGATCCCTTTCACCTACCCAGGTAAGAAAAGATCTTTGGAGCCTGCGGCTTAATTTGACTAAATAAAGGAAACGTCACCAGGCCCGGACACAAATGATTGACAGACTGAGATCTCTTTTTTGATTCTGTTGGTGGTGCGTGGCCGTTAATTCCGAATCGGACTCTGATTGTTCCGGTCGTGAGTGGTTTTTACTGTCGGTGTACAAGTAATTCTTCCTAGAAGGGCAGTGCTAGTGATTGGGGTTTGCAATTGTTCCCCATGAACGAGGAATCCCAGTAAGAGCTAGTATCAAGCTCGCGTTAATTGCATCCATGCCCTTTGCACCGATGCGCGATCATGTTTCGGCGTCCTCGATATGTGTGGGAAGATGACCAAACTTGATCATTTAGAAATAAAATTCGTAACAAGATTTCCGTAGGTGAACTTGCGGAACTTTTCCAAAATTAATTTTACCCAATTTCCAACCCAGACTCATAACAAAAAAAAATTGTGAATACATGTGTGACAGAAATATGGTGCTTCTGGTCAGACTAATCGTTTTTGTCCTAGGAGATATCAATATGTAAGAGTGAACGTTTAAAACCAAGCAACAAAACCTCGTGAACACTATATTTCAAAAATCAGCCTTTAAACCGATCGGTGGTCGTAAGGTGGCGCAAGAGTGGCTGATTTTTTAATAGGGAAGCTTGGCGACTTTCATTTGTAATCGAATGAAATATGCCTAAATATACCAAAAAGTATACTCCTTTTAACTAGACTGTAATCGGAAAGCTGCAAGTATATATTTTTTTTAATATCGAGTATTCACACATACCAGTGGCGGCTATTCAGGTGAAGTAGGTGAAGTGCTACTTCACCAGGAAAAATAAACAAGCAAACATCTTTCTATATTTATTATATATCTCTTAAAATTTAAGTTTTTACATTCATTTATTCACCTAATTGGCAAAAAATAAACTGTACATCTCGAATAAATATTTTACTTGACCGTTGGCGACATGTCTTTTTAAAACTTTCAATCGAACTTTATGATAACAACAGTGGCGCAAACCGCTTCGACTTTGCTGGAGGTGCTATGTTTAGTTTACGATTTTCCTACTACGTTGCCATGACAACGCATGCGCGATGACGTCGACCGCATGAAAGATTAATGTTAACCAGCGCCATACAACACTCTCGGTGAATTGCTAACGCAGTACACTACACCCACGTGTCGTTCAGTTTGGTTAGTTCCTTTGCAGTTTACTTGACTGTTTTGTGTTATATTTATTTATGGTGTTGTTACAACTTTATTTGGTGTCGGGTTTATTAATTTACATTATTGATGAATCCGATCACGGATGCGGTTTGCATTTTGTTGGAAACTCCATTTAATCGATGGAAGGAACAAGATCAGAGTTTTAATCGTCATCTTGGTTTTCGGCGTACAAATGATTATGTAGTAGCCAAATATTACAAAAATTGATTTGCTGGCCTTATTTACTAGTTTCCAATAAATATTCTGTGTGGAATAAGGAAAGATTTGCAGGTATGTTAAACATATGAAGGTCTTTACATAAACATGAAGTCTCGGCGGAGCATTTAAAATGCGAATTAATGCTAAAAACATTTGTAAAAAATCAAAGCGCTATAGCTGACACTTTAAAAGAAAATGCTAAACTATATAAAATACATTTTAACGAAAACGTCCCATTAAATAGACTATTTATGTGCTTGATAAAATTTAATTTTAATTTTAAAATTAAAATAAAATTTAAAAATGTTTTTACTAGTGACTGAAAACTATTCAAAACGAAATAATTAATTATTAATTGAATTTAACTGAATGCATTTCTGATTATTTAAATGATCATGTAAAATATAAAATAATGAACACACAGTTTTTTTCTGTACAAGTGGATGACACCACTGATATTACGCAAACCTCCCAGTGCTCCATAATTTTAAGATACGTTAATTCAGAAGGTTCAGTAGTTGAGAGATTCTTAGGATTTTATAATGTCAGCTCCGATAGAACGTCGGAGAATTTATATTCTCTATTGTCCGGCCATCTAAATGGCCTTGAAAAAAAAAAAAAGAAAAAGCGCCGCAGGCTGTATTTGTCCTGATGCAGCAAAGTTTTAAAATATTTCTAAATGTCGAATTTTTTTGCAAGCCTTAGTGGTATTCCCTCATTTTTTCATCACTCAGCCAAACGAACCTATGCTCGTACATCTGCATCTACGAGGCGTATACCAACAATTACAGAAACTCGTTGGTCTTCAAATTCGAAGTTAGTAAATGTGATTGTTCAAGTTGCGTTCTTCAGAAAAAATCGTTTGACATTCATTTTTGCATATCCAATATAAAACGCTGTCGTGAGGCGCTCTGTAAAAAAAGAAATGAACATTTTTTTTAATAGCATGCTTGATAAGGCAAATTCTATTACAGAAATAAATCATTACAAACGTGAGCTTGCTAAGCTTTTACCTGAAGAATTTAGGCCTAAGTATAGAACCATTTTTTATAAAATATTGGACCGTATTTTAATGGAAATGACACTAAGCTTTCAAGACTCTGAAAAACTTACTTTTTTATGTTTGGCAGATTCTGCTAAATTTTCCGAATATAGTTTAAATTTTCTGACTAGCCCCTTTGAAAATTTGTTACAGTTATATGGGGAAATATTTTCGAAAAGTCAACGACTTAAAAATGAGCTTGGTCTTATTTTTGACAATGACAGTAATTGGAATATATCGTGAATATATAGTGAAAAAAATTAATGAAAATAAAGATATTTTAACCAAAGCATATAAAGTGTCTTCCCTTATTTTGACAATACCCTCGACAAGTCCTTCAGTGGAAAGAAGTTTTTCTTGCCTCAAACGTGTAAAAACTTATTGAAGAAATACAATATCTCAAAAAAGACTTACTTCTCTAGGCAATATTTCAATTCAAAAGGAATGTCTGGAGGAGATTACGGCAACTCATCCATTTTATGAGGATGTTATAAATAAATTTGCTGCTGTGAAGGATAGGAGAATTGATTTAGTATACAAAATTTAGGTAAGTCGTAAAAACTATTATTGCGATATTTTCTTGCTTCATTTGCACTTCACTTACTTTTTCACCCGTAAGCCGCCACTGACACGTACCCCATAGAAGTGGGAAATAGTGAGCATGTCTGCTGTTCCAGTAAGGAATGACTCAAAGCCTGACGGGGAAAATGTAAATGAAGCTTATAGATACCGAATTAGAAATCACCTAGATTGCTTTTTATTGGATTCTTCATAACCAAAAAAAAAAACAACTTCTTTATAGACGTACAAACAAAGCATTTTCGATCGACAAGAAATCTGAAACTGTAAACTTAAACGTAGAAATATGGATCAAGTATCAAATTAATATATGTTAGAACTACTGAATAGTATCTTAATTGCCACGATGGTATACTTCTGGTTTAGGCAAGACAGGTTCAATGTCCTTCTCTTCTATCTTTGAAATATCGTCTAATTGCGACCAAAAAAATGTGATGATTTTCCCTTTGTCTTTTGCCAGAAACTTTACTTCAAGACCTTCTTCGTGTTGTTATAAAATTTGAGCGATATAAAGCAACAAGTTTTTCTAACAGTAAATTTTCCGATACAAAATGAACCGACTTCTACATTAGTTGGAAAATTTTCTTCATTTTCTATGTCATCAACAAAATCGTCATTGTCAGCCGATTATTTATATATATCCTCAGCAGACTGACTGCTACTGGGAAGACAATTTTCAGTTAGTTTTTAAAGCATTTTTTAGACTTGGTTTTCAAACTGAGTTGGGTTATTTAAATGTAGCTTTGTTATTACTTCATCACCTCCAGCCATACGTTTGTTCCTTACTGGAGCTGCGGACTGAGTTTGTCTGATTGTATCCAGAAGGAGTTTTTGGAAATCTCTCATTGCCACTTACATCCGTGTCACTCACTAAATGATTCGCCGTCTCCATATTTTCTGGTTCTGTATTTGAGGAACCTGGTATATTTTCTATATCTACGTCTGCGGTTTGCTTTGTTCCCATTTTGTTAAGCTATCGGGATCAAAATTTTCGTTACAATTATAAGGATTTATCCCGGCATTTTTGAAACCACTTTGGATTATTTCTGGTTTTATTATTTATTTTTTATACCGGACCAAATGGCGTACTACGTCCGCGATTTTGATTTTTTTATTAGACGGGCTGACAGAAGTTCTGATTCTATTTCATTTTTAAACGACTACAAAAAGGAGGAGGTTCTCAATTTTACTTCTATGTGTTTTTTTATGTTTCTTCGCGCATATTGTGGCCATATTCTAGAGGACATTTCTCTAGTGGTCCCATATATTTTGATTTGAAATCCGTTCACCCGTTCTTGTGTAATAATAATATAAAAAAAAACACAGATATAAGGGCGATAAAGGCAGCGAGTTGTATAATTAAATTTACATTTTTTTAAATACCCATTTCAAACTAAAGCATCGAGGTGTAGACATACCACCTTTGCTAAAAGGTATCTCTTTTGCTATCTCGTTTAGTAATTTAATGTATACAGAGGACCATGAAAATATGCAACCTCAAAATCTAATATTTGACATATTCGAAAAATGAACATTCAGTATGAACTAAACGTTATTAACCGACTACCCTCATTATAATTTTTAATCGACTTCAAAAAAAATTTTTTTTAGGTTTATACGTCGTTACTTCGCGATGGATTGACAATTTAGATGAGATTTTCAGGGCATATTCAGGATATTGCCGGAGTGGTCCCATAGCAAGATTATTTAAAAAATGTTAAAATGGCGCAATGGCGCCATTTTATTGCCTCCGTCGAGATATATTGCAAGTTTTTTTTATATTCTACTCTCGCGTCACGATTCTACGCGTTCACCATTATATCAAGAAAAAATATTATGTAACGGACCATTTGTTAAAGCTGATTTTTACAAAACTCGTATAGATAAAACTATAAAAGATTAAATAAAAATGTTTATAAAAAAATGAAAACATTTCAAAAAAATGCTTTAAAAAGTGAAAAATAATATTTTATTCCACCCTCAAAATTTTACTCCGTGAAGTCGGTGCTTAACTTATTGTTTAATCACAAAAATACAATTATGAATTCAGTCAATTCGTTGTTTTGATGTCTAATACTATGCACATAAGGTCACTTACCTTACATATATAAAATCAGTGCTTCGATACTCCAGTATACCATTTTTAAAATTTTGTTGTTATTTGTTGTTAATTTATTTTTAGTTTAATATTTGTAGTATTCTTCATAACTTTATTTACATGATCTATAAAAGAATCGTGTATGACATTAGTTAGTAGTTAGTAACTCCTCTAACTATAAAATTAACACGTGTCAATAAACAGATGATTTAACAATAGTAAGACGTCTACTTTAGGCTATTAAACTACATAGAATATCTAATATAAAGAAATTACTTGTTTCCCTGAATATTCAAGAAAAATATTTTTTTCATTAACGTTTAATGTCCATATCAACAAGTAAAGATGCATATTACAAGACAGTAATAAAATATATTTAACAAAATGATATAGTCCTTGTTCTGTGCTAATTTTAATTTCAGTTCAGGGTTACAATGCAAACTCAGGTCATTAAAAAGAACTTAGTAAAATTAGTATATTTAATTATCGTTTCACGAATTGTGCAACATACTGAGCAGGAAACAAGTAGGTATATTTATATATTTTTCTATTTTTTTGCAAGAACCTAATAAAAAAACTAAGTAAATTAGAACAAGGTAATCCAAAATAATTATTTATCTTACTAATTCATGCACATTTGTCTTCTTCGGTAAATTAACTTCACTCTCTTTCATGAAAATATGTGACTAAAGTCGTTGGTTTAGACAAATCATTAGCCTTTCACTCAATATATTTTAACAGCGCTAATGTCTGATATTTTAAAACGTCCTTTATTAAATTAAAAGCTTTTTCTTAATTTAAATTAAATCTAAAATTAAAAAAATATGTGTGAGAAAGTTTTCTACGAAACATTAAATGTTAAATCAGGCTTTTATTATTAACAATATAAACTAATAAATATGTAGTTTTATATTTTTGCGTTTTAGCCAAAAAAAATGCAGTGACTATTTTGATCTTCATTCTACGTGTATCTCATTACTCAAAATATTTCTTTTAGGTTATTCTAAGGTCTAATATATTATGAAGAGTGCATCTGTCTTTCAACATGATAATTTCTGCAAAACGTAGGTGACTTAGCATTTCCACAGATGATTGCGCCTGTGGTTTCTCTCCATCTAAACGGCTGAAACTTCGAACTGCATAAAAGTAATATGAGAACAAGAAATATTTAAATGCGGGTTCAGTCTATTTGGGACCTTTTGGTGTTCTCCAAAAACCAGTGAGCTAAAGGAAAGCTTAAAACTAAACTAAAATTGAACTTAATGACAAAAAAAGCCTTCTTTTAATTTTCCAATTGTAGTTAAATTCTCTCTCTAGAACTCCTTATACAGGGTAGCTAATATATAACTGACTGATTTGTCTTTTAAACATTTATAAAATGAAATAAAATGCATCCATTTATTTTATCTGGAAGCCGCACTGACTTACGCCCTCTTTATTATATTTTCCATCAGTTTTGTTCATTACTGTTCTGCAGCTGCTCTGCAAAGTTTGGTTTGTTGGTATAAAGTTTATTATTTAGAAATCTCCATAAAAAAGTCAGGAACCGTTAAATCCAGCAACCTTAGAGGCCAGATGTCATCGCCAATTCGAAAGGTTAAACGCCCTGGAAACATTGCTCGCAAAATATTCATTGCTGCCCCAGCTGTTTCACAAGTCCCCCCTCCTGCTGAAAATACATGTTTTGCAGGTTTAGTTGGTAGATCTGAGGAGCAAGGAAGTTTTGTATCATACCACGGTAGCAGTAAGAGGTAGCGTCTTCAAAAAATAGGGATCCGAGGACAGCTCCACCCCAAACTGTGACTCGACGAGGATGAAGTGGTTGTTGATGGATATCACGAGGATTTTCTAATACCAAGATATAACAGTTCTTAACACTGGGCTTCAACACTCATTATCATTTTTCGCCAAAAATCGTGTAGATATTAGGCTGCAATATTACACAACTGTATTGTCAGTGACTTTCGTGGTCTCTAGGCTGTAATTTTTGGGTTAACTGAATTTTGTATGGCCGCAAATACAAGTCTTTTTGAAAAATAGTGACTAATGTCGTGCGATGAATGTCCAGTTATTAAGAACGACGTCTAGGTAGAAGCCTCAGAACTCTTCACTACCCTTTCACAAACTATGTCAACGTTTGCCGGAGTACGAACAGTTCAAACAAGATCCGACCTTGGCAAGTCTTTAACTTTACCTGTTTGCTCAAATTTCCTCACTCATTGACGAATGACGTTGAAAATGGGCAATTATTTCAACGGAAATTTTGTCTTAAATTCCGTACAGTTGCAATTATTGACGTATTATGTAAATAAAACATTTTAAGAATACGTTTATTTGTAGATAAAATCGGTAAATTTCCTTTACCCGGAACTATATGTGTTACATATACTGTCTTTTCAACCATTTTTATTGGGCGACATTTTGGTCCATCATATTGGATTCCTACCAATATTTTACCAATTTCTTTCTACCTATATGTCACACTTCGCTTTTGGCATAATTCAAAATAAATTCAATAAGTAGTTTTTACATTGATACACACCGCCATTTTATTACGTCATATTCAATTTTTCTACAAAATTTAATTCAATTGAACAATTATTATTTTACGTTCATTTTTTAAGAAATGTATTTGGCCGCCATTTTGTTTCATCATCTTTAACTCGTACCACAACTTTACCAGTTTATCTCTATATTACACCTAATTCTTGCAAAAAAATTGAAATTAATTTAATAAGTATTAGGCCGCTGTATTGTTTTGCTATCTTGGATTCATATCAAAATGTCACCAGTTCATTCTTATATATCACTATGATTTGAGGTAAATTGGATAATTAGTTTTTTTAGTAATATTTTTTCATTGTGCCGCCATATTGAATTTTTACCATAAATACATTTTTGACTAAAATTTCAAGTGAATCTGGTAAGTAGTTTTTAAGCTATGCCGCGAACTGACAGATAGATAAAGGGAATTGATAAAACATATTTTTCGGCAGAGGGTGGTTTTTTCAAGATTATAATACTTGACGTATGTGCAAAATTTGTGTAAATTGGATAAGTAGTTTTTTAATAATTTTTTTAACATTTCACTAGGCCGTCATTTTGTTTCGTTGTAGTGGATTTTTACCAAAATATTACCAGGTCATCCCCATACGACCCTTAATTTTTGACCAAAATTTTAAGTCAATTGGGTGAGTAGTTTTTTAGCTATGTTGCGAACAGACAGATAGACAGACCGACGGAATAGAGAAAACATATTTTTCGGCATCTAGGTACGTGAAGATCACAAAAATCTCGGAGGGTGATTTTCTCACGATTACAATATTTCTCCCGAAGGCAGTAAAAAGTAAGTTACTTATGGATGGAGAAAAAATAAGGAATGCACTAAAAAGATACTAAAAAAACTGAACTATGATTTAACGATGCACAGTGTGTTGACAATGGGATAAAAATAAACAACAAAAATTTTTCTGACATGTTTTTGCCTTAAATGAGAACTAAGAATGTAGCAAAGATAAAAACAAACAACCATAAAACTTTTGTAAACTAAAGCTATGATAAGACACGCTGCTTAACAGGTAATATGAAATTTTAGAAATATTTATAATCAGCAGCAAAGTTATGGTACGAGCGGGGATCGAACCCACACCTCTGGATCACTAGTCCATCGCTCTAACCAATTGCGTTATAGTACCACTGATAAGCAATGCGTTAGAACTTGTACATATTCAAACCCACCAATATTATAGCCTTATGGCGCGGCGTTCCTGTCAAATCCATATATATGAAGCTGATTTAAAATTTGACTTCTCTACAAGTCAGATTTTCAGTGTAGTTGTGTGACCATTAATAATTTACATTTCTAATGACTAATTTGTTTCTTTTTCTTATATATGATTCCGTATTACCTAAGTACATTAATAAAAGTTAACGCCTAATAAGTTCAAAAATCGAAAAATGTTCAAACCAAAAAAAAATAATATTAAATTTAGAAAAAAAAAGTTTATCGAAATATCAAATAATAAACAACGCTAAATACTTGGCAAAATTAACTGAGCTGTGAACTGTCGCATAATTTATCTTAATAACGTGTATATTAAAACTTGCACAATACTACAATAACTTCGGTCGTATTGTTAGAATTTTCGCAATAAAGCAAACAATTGTTAATTATTTACGTTAGCTTGAATGGGGACAGATTGATTCACAATATGTATAAGTATTAAAGTATATATATAATTAAGTAATAGTTGCTAACGTTTACTTAAATACTTTAGTGACAATTTAGCATTTAAAGGATGCAGTTAATTAGACAATCATTTTCATTATTTCCGCTAAATTGGTGTGGTTGCTGATTGGATATTCTTTTTTTGGGTACTTGTTTTTTTTATCGTTGTTTGATTTAAGTATTTATTGTGTTGATAGAAACAATATAAATGAAATAATCTAGATGAGAGGTCGTTAATTAAATGGTGGGTAAATAATTAAAAAAAGTTAATTACAAAGTTCTGAGTAACAAACCAGTTAAATGAAAAAGAGCCTAATATTCCTTAAGGGGGAACTGCACGCAGTAATATGGATCATTTGCAAGCCTTCCGCCGCACACTGGTTTGTCCTGTGTAATCTGGGAGGACAAAGGTCAATTTTCGGTATGCATTGAAATATCACGACACTACCCACATTCCACTGATAACATATCTAGTCGTCCTTGACCGTAATAGTTACCATAGTTACCTCATAATTTTCGCTGACAGACTTGTCAAAGTTCACGATCTTTAGCAGTTTCACGTGTATTTGTTTATGACCAAACATCTTTACATCGTTAGTGTTTATATCAAGTGACAATTTTTTGTTCTAGCAATGGATGGTAAGTACGAAGATTTTTGTTTACAATACAATATAGTTTTTTAAATTTCATTGCCCAATCACAGTACAGGGTTTTTTTTTAAATTGAAGGGAGAATTTACTTTCTTGAAAAAATGACAAAGTTTGAAAAAGAATATAAAAAATATATATCGATGTCGTGTCTCAATTTTTTTACAGAAGATAGTTTAAACCTTTGTGTTTACAGGCCCGCTTTTGCCTTTTTGCGCTGGTGTGCGCTAGCTTGTGAAAACAGCTTTAAAAAGTGTCATGCACATAGACAAAATGAAAATTCAGGATTCTGTTAAAATCATAAATTTATTACTACATTTTTCTAACTTTTTAGTCCCAAAGAGATTTGCTTTGAAAGTTTACAAAATGGCCATTCTGTACAGGGTGATTCTTTATATTTGACCCATATCTACAGGTTTTATTATAGGAGATACAAAAAAATTGTAAATACAAAAGTTGTATCATTTTTCCTGTAGTATCTTTTAAGCTACTTGAAAAAACAAATAAGCATCGAAAAGCGGTGAAACCATAGCAACCTGAGTTTTTTCTAATGGAATTTAGGTATAGAACATGTTACATAAGATAAGCTTAGAATTTTTCAAGGAATCCAAAAATGCAATAATATACAGTGTGAAAACACAGGTTGCTATGGTTTCACCGCGTTTCGATGCTTATTTATTTGTTTTTTTCAAGTAGCTTAAAAGATACTACAGGAAAAATGATACAACCTTTGTATTCACAATTTTTTTTATCTCCTATAATAAACCCTGTAGGTATGGGTCAAAATATAAAGAATCACCCTGTACAATAATTATTTACCCCATCGACTAATATTGGTCGATGTTTAACCTAAACTTCTTTTTTTTAGAAAATCTTGCAGATATCCCTATTCCAATAACATTCAGATCGCTTTATCTTCTATTTAAAAATGGACATGTTAGTTCAATAAAAAATATACCTAATTATGTGGTATCATATATGATTGAGAATGGACTAATTTCAGAAAACGATAAACGAGTATTAAAACTAAAATTATTTAATTTCACGCAACGATTTTCCGAATTGCTTCGCAATAGTAAAAGTTGTGAAAGATTCGAGCGTAAACAAACAGTTTGGCTCAATCGTGAGATACAATTTGAGTTTCACAGAAATGTACCTTTGGAAGACCCACAAGTCCCAGAAGCCCCTCGCGAAAAAACATTTTCAGACCTTTCCAACAGATCGAAACTGAGAAGAATTAATCCAATTATCAAAAATTATAAAGAAAATGAAGTGGTTCATGCAGCTAAAGTCAGTTTATCCATTGCTGGAAAAAGAGATGCCGCTGCTATGTTGGCACAAATCACGGAATCTCCAAATAGAGCGACAAAAATAAAAAAATCATTGATTCAACAGCCAGTAACCCCAGAGCCATACAGTCCGGACAAGGCCTTAGCTGTGTTTATAAATGCCAACTTAACCAAACATTCCTACAATTTATTAAGGGATCAAGCCAAGATGCAAAATTGCTTTATATACCCATCTTATTACAAAATTTTACAAGCAAAAGTCGAGTGTTACCCCAATAAAGAAGATGTTAATATAACTGAGTATTCAGCCGAAATCAACCTACAAGCTCTACTAGACCTAACAGTTAAAAGGTTATTCAAATTTTTGGAAAACAAAATTTTGGAAGTCATCAATCCAAGCAGTTCATTTAAAATAACTTTCAAGTGGGGATGTGATGGGAGTAGCAATCAATCTGAATACAAGCAAAGGATGACTGCAGACATATCTGATTCCGACTTATTTTGCATTTCGATGGTTCTTTTAAATCTAATACACGTTAAGAATGCAGAGGAAACAATGATATGGGAGAATCTTGTTCCCTCATCAACAAGATTTTGCAGGTAGATAATAAAAAATATTTAAATGTCAGTAATCAAATCAATCTTGTTTCTGACCTAATTATTCTTAGAAATAATACAAAGAGTGCATTAAAAATTATCGGTAATTTTTGGAAAATTAGCTCAAATGCATATTTTTTAGTTTTCTATTCCTCTATTGCAGACCCATTAAATTTATAATGAAAAAGGAAACCAAAGAATTGACTAAACATGAAGTCCAAGTGATAGAAAACCAAATATCTACGCTACATCCAACTCAAGTGTTAATGCAGAATCAGAATGTTTCAGTTAGTCACGTATTATTACTCACAATGGTTGATGGTAAAGTTTGTTCTAACTTGACAAGCGTATCTTGTCAAAGGTGTTTAATATGTAATGTTGGTCCAAAAGACATGAACAAAAATTGTGAGCCTAGTAACAACACATTGCGAGTACAACATTATAGTTTTGGTCTTTCACCGTTGCATTGCAGAATACGATTTATGGAATGTGTGCTCCATATTTCGTATCGATTAGAAATTAAAAAATGGCAGGCAAAGACACCAGAAGAAAAAGAATCGGTGCAACGACGAAAGACCTTTATCCAGGATAAGTTTTTTCAAAATTTAGGCATAAAAGTAGATCAAACCAAGCAGGGCACTGGAAATACAAACGATGGGAATACTGCCCGTAGATTTTTCAGTAATATTCATTGTACCTCTGATATTACTGGAATAAATTTAAATTTACTTTTAAATTTTCAAAAAATTTTGAATATTTTGACTAGTAAAAAACCGGTTAATTCTGATAATTTTAGAATACTAGCACAAACCACCAGGGAAATATATGTTGCTCACTACAACTGGTATTACATGCCCGCTACCTTACATAAAGTGTTGGTACATGGACATGACATAATTAAACATTGCATTTTACCAATAGGGCAACTCAGTGAAGAGGCACAAGAAAGTCGTAATAAAGACTATAGGAACTATAGAGAAAAATTTACTCGAAAAAAATCTCGATTACATACAAATACAGATTTAATAAACAGACTTTTGATAACATCTGATCCTATAATTTCACAATGTTTGAAACTTGATAATATTACTAGTAATGAAGACTCCTTCCAGAATTCCGATTCTGAGTAAACCTGATTCCCATCGTTTGTATATCCTGTGCCAATTTAATAGAGAGATTTTAAGCCAATTATTTTCATCAACTTTACATCTTATATGTTATACCTTAACGCTATATCGAGAACGAAGACACTGAGTGATTCGGATTTTGGTACTTAGTCATTAGTTCTAGAACAAACAAGAACAATGTTTATTGTTTACTTATATTAGTACCTACTTATAGTCTAGCAGATATTTAAGAGTGCTTATTTTTTGTCCTATTTTTTTGGCATATCTTTCCTTGTAGTTTAAACTTCTTTAAATTGTTGTTTTGTAAAAGTTTCGAAATCTGTTCTTTTTAAATTTGATTTATATTAGAAATCAATTTAGTTTCCTTGAACGATCTTTAAACCGAAATTTTATCTTTTGTTGCAAACACAGCATCATAAATCCGTCTCCGTATCTTGTTACTTGTCAAATTGTCTTTTAATAATTGATAAAACATTTTGGTTTAAATCGGCTCATATCCAGGGTATTAATATTCAATATTAATTATTAATAATGAATAATGTATATTTGCGAAACGAAGCATTTCCGGACCTATGTTTATAGGGACTTTTTTCTTATTTTTAAGCCAGGAAATTCAAAAAAAGCAAAGCAATAATTTTCTTTTTAAATTAAATATTATTTATTATAACTTTAATTGTTAAATACAGAGAAATTATGTATTTTTAATTGAATTAATAATAATTAATTCGTATATATATTATATTAATTATGTTTTATTATTATTATTAATATGTGTTATTATTATTTATTATTTAATAATAAATAATAACAATTTCTAATATTTTTGCAATAAACATGAAATTGGTGATAACCCAAAAAAATAAAAATCTTTTTTTTTCAAATACTTATGCCTAAATTTGACAAAAATAAAACTGCCAGATTGATTTGATTTTGATTAAATTATAAACGTGTTTAAACTAAATGCAAAAAATCCGTATATCTACTTTTGGTATAATCGGAAGTACAGCTATTTTGAAAATATTTGAGATCAAATTGCTCTCATCGACATAAGTATGGTGTCCAATTTTTAAATTTTTCCAAGCCTTCGTTTTCGAGATAAAGATAGCCGGTATAAATCGTCGCACACCCTGTATATTGTATTTTGGCAATTTGCCAAAATACAATATATCATAATTCTGTAGTCTTTAGACAGCCACTTGTTTGCATGTAAGTCAATTATTTATGCAATTATATGCGAAAACATGAGTGTGTCCTCCCAGGTATCAAATCCGAACCAGTGTGCGCCGCTGCAATATCATGTTAAAACTATAAGAGAAATGAATTAGCTTCAATGTGATTTTAATAGGAAAATATGTATAGTGGGGAGCTAAATGCGAATTTTTATGAAAAAACCAAATCTAGAGTTATAAAATAAAAGTAGATTTGTCCATTTTCGACCATTTTTTGCCCACTTTTTGACGCACATGCCTTCGCATATAAGTTTTTTTTCCACAAAATGGCTCTTTACCGCCTTACATTGATCCTTTGTCTACCTAACTGCAAAATTTGAAATGGTAAATCGTACTCATGTCTTTGTATTTCTGCAGCGCGTGAACCCTTTTGAACCCATTTTTAACCGAAATGTAATCTAAATTACCTATACATAACACATTTTTTTGAGGTCGGACGTGCAGGAAGTTTTTTTTAATGCGTAGGTACCTTTTCATCTTACTTTCATCTCGACTAAACCTTGTCGCTGGTTTTTCACTTTTTGCGTGCAGTTCTCCCTTAAGCTTATCTAAGTTGTAATATAATTTGTTCATAAAATTCCTTCATTTCCTTGTAGCTAACTTCGGAATCGGTTGAAAGTATCATCAAATATGTAATAAATAAAAAACACATTTTCTGTATTATTATATTTAGCTATATAAACTTCTGCAATAAACTCATCATATTAAAAGATTTACTTGATGCTACATACAACACAGAATTCAAAGTTCCAAATTTTGTTCCGAAAAATTACCCGACAAATAATTTTCCAAATACATCTTTAAGAATAATAATAGACCTTGCCTGTAACAGTCGCAATTGTAGAATGTTCGTTTTCAAAGCTCATTTTAATCAAAAATTATCTTCGATCCACAATGGTTTAAGGTAGATTAGTTGATCTAGCCATGATATCTACTGAACGCGAGACGTTGGATGAGATCAGTTTCGATGCACTTATAGACGATTTTCAAAATCGAAAAGTAGTAAAGTTCAATTATAATGTTTACTTATATCTTTGGCAATATGTTGTTTTTTTAACATTATAACTCAAGATGTGCAATGTTTGTTTTTTAAATGTATTAAACCTGGTTTTATTTTATAATAACTAAATTGAACTGACCGGTTAGTAGTTATTCGTTTATATATATATTATTGTTAACATATTTACAGTGGAGAATAAAGTTTTTTGAGTAAATGATAATAGTTTCCATAGGTAGACAGGGGGGGAGCGGCAAAATTCTTACTCGCTTTACTTGAGAAAAACCCTAGCGCTGGGCCAACCCTATGGGAGAGAAGATTCTCACAATACAGAATAAAGTGAAAGTGGATTATAGAGAAATACTCCAATATGCCTCGGAATAATATACCCTAACCGAACCAGAATACCTACAGGTGGGAAAGAACCTGCTTCGAAGCTCATTACATTCCAGTACTAATTTAACAACGTTATTGAATTTAAAGCGTATAGGTATAAAACAGCTAATAGTTCACCAACCCCAACTGATATTCTAAAATCTAAATGAATGAGATTTTTTTGTGAAAAGTATAATAAAATATAAAACGAAAAATATCAATTATTTGCCTTAATCACAACATTTTTGCAAAAAAAAAACAATAAAGAGTAAAATAAAATTAAAAAATATATTTATATATGAGTTTAAAAATGTTATCTTTTTGATATTTACCTGATATCCATATAAATAACAGAATAAACCTAATTATTAAGTAAAAAAGTCATGTTTACAAAATCTAAGCGGTGTGATAATAATAATAACCTAATTGTAATCATATTGTAATATTGAATTGATTGAATACTATCACATACCTCTGCGATGCTCTATAGGTCGGTGGTAATACTTAAAAATATCGATATTGTACGGCAGATTCATCTTTTATTTTACTGGAAGAATCAGAATAATAGTAATTATTGTATAATATTTACTCTAGTATCACAGATAAATGTTTTATTTCTAAACTGTTTTTTTTTTCTGCAGACGAGGAAGAGAATCCCTACGAACTAGGCCTCAAGGAAAATTCTGTTTTTGGAATTTATGACAAAACAGGCTGCTTTAGACGAGTAGCTGTCCCTGTAGATACAGCATACAAAACACAGCTAGACCGAAGCCTAAGTTCGTCTTATGGAGATTATGAGTAAGTATGCAGATGTTTTCCCATTCATAATATTTTTAAAACTCTGAAATCTCTGTATGTAGCAAATCCGAAAAGTATGTCTATTTACATAATGAAGCCAATGAGATTTAGGTACGTCATGAGTTCATTATATGAACACAAGTGTCACATTTTTTTTTTAAATACTTATAAATATTTTTATACTGTAAGTAGGTCCAAACTGCGATATCACGTTGATACTCCACGAGATAAACATAGTTTTGTTTTACGGGTCCTTTTGTACTGTTATATAGCCATAAAAGCATCGAAAGGTATTTTCTAGTATAAAACTCCTAGTTCATTTCTGACCTTTTAACTAGTACAAACTTTAAGCTTTCAACAGTTAGCGAACTTGAACTTCTAAACTGATTACTCTCTATTTAGTTTATTTTACTCTCAATTAAAAGCCGAAAAAACATTGATTTATGAGGGAAAAACTCAGCAAAAGTTACAAGGCAAGACAAGCAAAATATAGAGCTAAAAATAAGTATTTTTGAATGTGATAAGAGACAAAAAACTGAATATCTTTTTTGAGACAACTTACCTAGTTATTCATTAAATCAAATTTAAGAATAAATTATATATTTACCAGTCCGATTTATTTTGTAGAAAACATCGCACAATTTAACTTAGCTTCATATGATTCTAGGGTTTCGATTTAAACACAAATATTAATTTCAAGATGTGCATTCTTGTATGTGTTTTTTAAGCTTATCTAAAATCTTGTTCATGCCTTATGATCTTAGCGATAAAACTAATTCCTTATTCACTGACTTTTATTATGGATATAATTTTCTGAGAAATAAATAAAAAAATATAGTTTTCCCTAGTTAGTTCTTTGAATATTCTGCCTACGATAAGAAAGTTTAGAAAAAAAAACTGAAAAAAAAAGAAAGTGAAAAGATTGATAATACTACGGTTTCTGAAGTAAAATAATTCTCAAATATCTGCAATTTATAAAATAATTTTTATCAGGCAAAAGTTCAAAAAGTAAGGTGCACATAAATGACTGGACGTACTAAATATGATACCTAACAGATAACTAAGATCTATCTTTAATAGTAGATCCTCAGCAACACGAATTGTAAGTTATGAGAATATCACGCAAGCAAAATTAACAAATTCTGCCGAAGACAAAATTATTGGACGGTGAAATTTAACAATCCAAATATTAAGATTTATAACAAACAACTAAATAAGGCAATAGCGAATAATGTACAAGTTTCTCATGTGGCCGCTTTATAATTTGTACTATAAGTCTTTAAAAGGAAATCGTTCTCCTCTCCTTTTAATAATTGACTCCACATTCTCTAAAAAGATTTTGCCCAGCCTAATTCTTCTTCTTCAAAAAAAAATCTCATAACCACTTATAGTAATTTATTTAATCAATCCACTGTTGAAATTCTAAGGGCTAAGAATCATTACAATAGTATTTCAAAATTCAAAATGGCATACACTTTTTCTGTTCGATTAATCTCCATCTGCCAAATCTAAACGAAAGTCCGCTTTCTTCAATGCCGGTTTAACAACAAAACCCTAGTACATTAACTATTCTGTTTTACAAAACAAATAGTTGATGATGTCGTCTAGAAGAATTTCATTTAAGCTAACGATAGTATGCCAGCGATCTCCTAGAATGGATATAAAACATCAGAACAATCACAAAGTAAATGTAATAATGTCTTAACTATCGGCAATGTGTACAACAGGAAGTGCCACTTAACTTCATAATATGATAATCTTTTCTTACTTGACAGTGTCCAGTCAGAATCTGCGCATCTTACGAATTGGAAGTTTCTTCCTTGCCGTCTCCTAACAGAGGGATCTTAGGATCTTCTTTCTGAAAAGCATAAGCTAACCGCTTTATAATATAACCGTCTTGTTAAGTCATGACTCATGAAGTTCACAACTGGATCAAATCCATTGATTCTCATTGCTAAGTTCAAATTGGCTTGTCATACCTCTGTGGTAATTTTTAATAATCTATGATAATTGTAAGTCAGTCGATCAGAGAATTTCGTGTTCAGCGTCTTTATCTATTTCCCCTTCATATCAGTTTATTCTCAAAGAACAAAATAACATCCACTCCAGCATATAACGCCTTAAATCTTTCTCTAAAGCCAAGATAGATATTAAGCGCAGATTAATGACAAAAAACGATTCTATTCATTATCCCATAAATTATCCACCACCAGTCAAACGAATAGTTACACATTTATAACTCAAAGTTTTCTCCAATCCATTGGCATTGCTTTTCACCAAGATCTCTGCTGGCATAACAGCAGCTGAAACATTCGAAAGTATTATCCTAATGCTGACTTTATACTGTGTATTATACACCTTCAGGTCCCAACTCCCAACCTATTCTATTCCACCTATTCTTAACGTTTAACCACACTATTTATTAAAACAAGAGCTTCGATTCGCAGAAAATCAAATTACAAAGTCCAGCAAACATTAAATATCTAGATTTTAACACTCATCTACCATATGTAGTTAAAGATTTGGGACATAAATCGTATATCTACTTTATATTATTTATATTAATAAACCAACCAGTATTGCTTTATTATTAATTTTATTAATCCATAAATAAACAACTCGGGTTGAAACCCAAAAGGGCAAGTTTAAACCTAAATAGATTTAAATTTTCCTGAAAAAGTTAGGAATTTTCTGTCCCCTTTTCTTAAAACAATCGGGTTTGACAACAGTAAATATTTTCTATTTTAACGTTGGTGAACACTAAAATTACCAGTAATACCAGTTATAGAAATCTTATTTTTGTTACAGCTATGATCCCTATGCTACACGATACGAAATCTACAGTAAGTTAGATGAAATGCATCATCCTGCGGACAGAACGATGCCGATCTACGACGACGTCAGAAGATTAAGAAGAAAACCACAAAATTTTGGCTTAACTAATTACGGTCATTTAAAAATTGATTATTCCTTAAGCTGGAATGACTTAAATAAATATATACGGTACCACAGTTAAATACAAATATAATTTTATAAGAAATCATGGTTCTGGGGAGTAAACGGTGTCAAAATGGAATCACCGTTTCGCCTACAATTGCACGAAGCATCTTCAGAGATCTTTACCAGGCAAGGTCAAAAAACACCAACCAGATGAAGGAGTAAACGTATTAAGAGATATTCAAACTCGTAAATCCTTTAATAACAAGAGTAGTATGAAATATTCAGTCATTTTTCTAAACAGGCTTTTAATCAAATTATATTTGAAACATGCTGCAATATGCAAAATAAATGCACTTATTAAAAATAAAAGTATTTCCGAGGTATCATATTTTACATCCTGACCTAATGTGTACTTTAAATAAAAATAATAACAAATTATTTAATTTTACAACAATTTAAGTTTTTTTTGGATCCAAAAAAGTCAAGGGAACTTTATAGGAAGCCTAATTTAAAGCTATTTGTAGAAATATGGAATTTTCCAAACAGCCTTTGTCTAATAAACAATGTCGATGTGCATGCAGTGGCGTATTTAGGGGCGGAGGCAAAGAGCTCAGAGTTCCAGTAAGCAAAAATTATTTTATAAAGAAAACATGAGCAGAAAAAGTGAGGACTCTTTTTTTACTCGTTAATTGTTTCTGATTTTCATGGGTGTTGGGTTATGTTGTATGTTACGAAAAAGTGACGAAGATCCACTTATATCAACGTTTAGAAAAAAATACCTGTTTAATTTTGACGTGCGTCAATTCTCGGACGTTGAAATTTTCTTGTGTTGAGGATTGTACGTATGTTGAATAAACCAACTAATCGTGAAATTGTATATTTATTAAAGGATGAATTGGAAAAACTACAGTTTACATTTAGGAGTCTTGGGTTACGTAGTATTATCGTATTTTCTAAAAGTTCAAAGACGGTCTAATATCTTCATTCATTCCCTCTTTAAGCTTGTCAGTTTCTCTGTCAGTTTTCCGATAGTAGAAAAATTATAAATCATGCGGACTCTAAAAACTAGAAACATAATAATTGATTGCGTCTGTGATGAATGATATGTTAATGATAACCGTGTTGACATCATTATTTTTTATCTGACCAAACCACGACGGCCGAAGACGTAAGTACTGGGTACCGTGGTTGTTTTAAGTGAAGAGAGGAATTCAAAGACTTGCAGATTAGGAGAAGAGGGAAACGCCTTTGCTGGTAACATTTCCATAATCAGGAGACTTTGAAAATGAAAAGCGAACAAAGTAAGAGGTCCTTGGTCTTTGGAGTTGCTAGTAGATGCTCGTGTTTCCCTGGCACAGATGATTAATTGATGATAATCCATCAGAATAGAATCCGTGGCAGTATCTGTAAACAAATCGCCCATAATTTGACGATGCTCTAGTGATGCAAGCTTCCTTGTCGTTTCGATTATCAATCAGGCGAATGGCTCTTGTCTGGACAAAGTCGAGGATGCTAAGGATTGCAGGAGAGCCTGCTCCTCATAGAGGCGAACAATACTCAAGACAAGGGATATACAAGTTGTCAGAAGAAAAGTATTTTCGAGCTCGGAATCATGCCTGCGAACATCTTTCTGAAAATTGATACCAACTAGGCTAAGGGATTTTTGGATTGAAGAATTTGATTATTCATTTGAATGGTATGGGTATTGGGAGATAATTTGAGATAAATTATTGTGTCTTAAACTGTATAATTGGGTTTGTTGATTTGGATGACCAAGAAACACCCGACATTTTCTACATTATGAGGCCATATGAGAAAATTGTCACCTACATATCTAAACAAGATTTTTACTTTAATGTAGACAGCGCTAAGGCATCACACGTGGACACCCATCCTTATACGGAGTCACGTTTCGGTGAGTATAGGTCAGGTATAAGGCTGGTTTAAAGTTCTCGGACCAGTCGGATCTCATTTACTTGTTTGACTTCTTGGAGTAAACATCCCTGGAAATGTGGCATGTAATCGAAAGCGAAACATCGGCAAGTGACTGATTTTAAATTGAAAAGAACTAACAACAAGAACGATGATTTCTTTAATTAAATAAAACTATGAATGATTTCTTAATTGACCAAAACTGTAAGTTTTCGTTTATAGTAAAGACGGTTGAGAAACTTTTATTTTTTTTAAGGTATAGAATTTTTAATATCTATTTGACTTCGAAAAAAATATTTGATAATTCTCTTTAAGTACCCATATTATAGCGGTATGCAGGTATAAAAGCTTCTTCGAGAATTTAACAAAAGAAAACTAAATCAATATTTCTCTTGATAGAGGGAACTGAAGTGAAAATGAAATGCAATTTTTTAAAGAGGTACCAGGAATACAGCAGTGCATAGCATTTGCATATAGCTGTCAATTAGTATTAAATATCTTTGGGTCATAACTTTCTTTTTGAGTTATTATGTATGACCGAAAATAATTTTAAATAAAAAATTAAACCGTTACGAATAACTTTCTCTTTTAACGTTTTTTAATATTTCATGAGACTTCTTTTACATTATTGTTAGACTGTGTATGTTTACCTACTCACCTTATATTATAATTACTTAATGATTACTTAGTAAATGCTATTATTATACCGTGTCAGTTTGTTTTGTAGGCATTTTTTGTATAGGAAAGGAATGTGTGTTATTAGTGAACTATAAATTAAATTAGGGCAACAAACCAATAAAGTTTCAATATAGTAAGACTGTAAACAAATGTTATTGGTTAATTAGTATAGCGTGTTTATTTTAAAATTTTTTATACTGCAAAGAAGCTATTTATAATAAAATCATTATTTCCTTAAATGAATTTCATTTTATTTTTAATAATGAACATAATTTATTGTGTGTCTACCAATTATTAAGCAACTATAACCATATCTTCCGAAAAGTCTTTTCATCCCCAAAGTACACAGGCACTTCGGTTAGTCTGCAGTCACACAGACTGATCGAGTACAAGCATCTTACAACGTCTATAACCGACTAAAAATAAAGCAAATTATATTAATATTTAATTTATCGAGTCAGCTGTTAATTGATGGAAATTTATTATCACTAATAGAATAAATAAACAAACTATATTTGTTTAGTAATTTTCACTAATTTATTTCCGTTTGACAGCTGTTTCGACACACTGTGTCTTTTTCAAAAACCAAATTAAGACTGATGCATGCAGTCTTAAGTTGGTTATTGAAAAAGACACAGTGTGTCGAAACAGCTATCAAACTGAAATAAACTAGTGGAAATTACTAAACATATAGTTTGTTTATTTATTATACTAGGTATATTAATATTGTTTTAAATTGCTAGACCAAGCGTCACCGATCGGTTTTATACTGAAAAATGTTTATTCTTAGTCGATTTTCGACGGTTGTCATAACAACCCTGAGCTCTTAATTGTATCTGACTTATGTCAATTGCACATTTCTGACTTTAACATTTAAAATATTATAAGTATCAATATGAATAATGTAACAAATCAAACAGTGCGTTGTTGGTAACTGCTATTTTCAATATTTTTGATTTTTTGTCTTTGTAATTTGAATGTCAATGTTAAAATTGGTAAATATTAAACGACTGACGGCACTAGGTATTGTTTGCCCACACTTTTTGACATGTATTTTTAATCGATAGCATTTGGTTATACGGATCGATCACGATTGAATAAAAGAATTTTTATTCGCCTTTGAGCGATACTTAGGTTTTGTCACATTTACGAATTACAGCCATTTTAAAATGGATAATTTTATTGTCCTCATATATTCGGAACGAATTAAGGTTGAAGAGGTCTTTCAAAAGAGGTGTTACCCGACCCTTTTTTTCATTTACATGTTTTCCTTAAACAGAAACTGTTAATCACAAAAGATACAAAAAAAGAATTTAGTTTCCTGTTAAAGTGGGCGAAATATGCAGTATACCAGCAAACACTTAAGTGTACAAAATACATATTTGAGATTTGTGTCATGTAAAATTGACTGATCTATCGTAAATAGCAACTACAGTCCGTTTAGAAAGTATCCGGAATTTTTAGATTTTTATAAATTTAAATGCTCTTTGTTATGCTGTAAAGTTCAGTACGTCGCATGCGTAAATAATCTTGATAGTAGGCTGTGGACATAAAATGTTAATCGCAAATATGACTAATTGTGAACACAGTATTTACCTAATTTTGTCACAAATAGGAAATTGGTGGACCATTTGCATCAAAGAGGCATTCGAAAAGTGAGAAAATTGGTGAAATTATTTGATCTTGATAAAAGTGCAGTCCACGAAACATAAAGAGAATAAAAAACGGAATCGGAATAGATCATAGGTCAATTTCCGGGAGATTACGTAAGATACCGGGAGATAATTTAAACGCCTTGGTTGCCTTAGGAACACAAAAAAAAAGGTAAGCCGCTGAGAAGACAAGGTTACATTCCCAAAAAAACTGAATAAACTTCCTGCAATGACAGCCGCAAATATTCAGAGAATGAAATTTTGTCACGGTTTTCAAAGGGATAATTTTGAGAACTGTTTTATGTCCAATGAAAGTAGTTTCCAAATAGGAAGCTTACTGATTTTATAAAGAGAACACCCGACTATGCAGATTTTCAAGTTCCCGTGGAAGTGATGGTTTGGGGAGCAATATTTATAAAACTAATGGCTCCTCAAAATAAAGATTAATTACTACGTCAGTTTTACATGCAAGGCACACCTTTCCATTAGCAAAACCTACTTGTTACTAGTTATATGTTTTTGTATTAATAAAATTAGGTTTTGAAACTTATAACTGCGATTTACTTGTCAGGATACTTTCTAGACGCACTGTGCACCAACTGACAAAAATAATATTTTAACTTTACGGGATATAAGTAGTAGAAGAATTTCTTGGTGGTACATAAAATTATCAATATAAAACATTAAAGAAAAACGGATACACAAATCGCACCAGAGAGTTTGCAATACTCTTAATAAACGGTGTTTCCGCACAACGAGCACCAAAGATTACGAACCGGGAAAGCAACAAGAAGTATTTCCATATGTAAAAGGTACTACAGATAGAAATGGTAGAATTTTTAGAAAATACAATATGCGACCAATACAACAGCCGCAAGTATACTATTTGGAAATACAAAAGACAAAATCAAATTAGAAAACTACAGAGTATATAGGAATATGAAAAGGTGTACGTTGGGCAAACTAACAGGCGAATATCAGCAAGAGAAGAGCATAAACTCACGATTAGGAATAAAAACCTACTTGGGCCCTATTTTACATCATGAAAAACAAGCCACAAAATAAATGAAGGGTGTAAGGAAACTGTCGATATAGAGCACTACAAGACCAGAATAATCCGAGTAGGCATAGAAATAGGAAAACAAGATGATTTAAATAAAAGGGACGAATCATTAAAACTGCCAATAGTATGGAAAACAATCGTCTATAAACCAAAAACCACAGAAAAATCAATCGAAATTAGTAAAATAACAGCAACATCCGAGAAATACATATAATGACAAACGACCGCTCAGATATTACCTTCCTCTGGTAGAGGTATAAAGGACGACTTCACATCACTAACACGTCAGTCTTTAATCGGACGTGAAACTAAAGCTTTGAAAATGCCAAATGCGATTTTATCAAAACGTCAGCAAAACTAGTGAGCGGATGTACCCGGAATGAAAACACATCAATAGCTTAAAAATCTGTATTATCAACATAGAATAATCTGTCTACTCTCGATTTATACACATAATATTAACAAAAATAATTTTTAGGCAAACAAACTTTAACTCTGATATACCTTAACTTTTTATAGACCCGTAATAGGCGCACAAATCTTTCAATATGGTGTATACCACCTTCTTACATGCTATTAGATATGTATTTCAACTTTTAAATATGGTTTATTTTCTTTAAATACCTTTCAATACATTTTGATACCTTTCAATACATTTTAGATACTTAATAATGGTTAATAAGCTTACTAATCCTGCTGCCTTTTATATTAAAGGTTGGTACCATAAAAAAAAACTAATATTTATAACAATTTTAAGAAAAAAAGACCAACTAATTTAGGAAAGCCCATGCACACGTTTCCATAAGTATAACTAAAATAAATATCTATTTATAAAAAACGAAAAATATGTTGTGTCACAAACACATAAGAGTATAAGGAAGTCTGTAGTAAAATAAGTTAAAAAAAAAACACACATAAAATTAAATAACAGTTAGTTGCATTTCCTGATTTAGATCTCTTAAAAAAAGAGGTGCTGGGTTAATGTATATTATTTGCTATCCCTTTAAAAACTGAATTTAAATATATACAAAAAAAATTTACAATTTTTTTTAATATCCATATGTACATTATGGTTTAACTGCTTAAAAATGGACACTTCGACGTAAAATGGGGGCTGTCTTGGGGGGCATTTTTAATGGCGGCAAGATGAGGGATTGTCTCCCTGAACAGAGGATAACGAAGGCCACTTTTTATAAGTATAATATATGAGCAGGGAAGGTATTATTGAAGCGTAATGGGCGTAGAATATTAATAATTTTTAGGGGATTAAAATATTCTGAAAAATCATTTTAGGAACACTTGAGTGAAAATTTCAATTAAATTGGGAAAAACATACTTACGTAGATATATTGATGCCATAAAATTGTGAAATCATTAACGTAGACACTTGATTTTTTATGGAAAATACTATATTTTTTTAATTTTTGGAGAACACATAACCAATTTCAATCAAATCTATACATATTTTAAAACATACTTAACGACCACTATATCAGTGAGAGTGCCAGTTCCACCCGTAATGGAGTGCAAACGGATGAAATGTGTACAATTAAAAATAAAATGTTCAAATTTGACACTGACCTTCGTCTGCTATGTAGGTGTCGAGACGGTTTGGGTCAGTTGAGAATAGAAATATTTTTGTGAAAATGGAAAAGTTATATAGTTAATTTAAGGCATATTAAAAAATATAATTTAGTATATTGGCCTTTTTAAAAAATAAAATTATAAGGCTCATTTTCGTATGTTTAAACTCAAAACATCAAATTAGTTACCATCTTGGTTATTATAAAAACTATTATGACAGGTTATTTTACGATTAATAACACAATGTGAAGAACATTGTTGAAACTATAACCAACTATAAAAGTAAAGTAACTGTTCTCTTTTTTAATAAGTTTTTTTATTCAAATTGAGTACTTTTGATAAGTTTAAATACTTTTAAATACATTTTTCAATATTTTAAATCCTATCTAATACCTAAATAATTAATTATGGGAAGAAAATATACGGGTTCACCGGTATATTTTGTAAAATAAATAAAAATAAAATTCACGAGCTTCTTGGAGTACTTTTTATTGCTAATTGTTTTTTCTTTAATTAATGCCTACGTTTCGGTAGTTAGGTTTTCTACCTTCCTCAAGGGTACAATAAAGAAAAATTTTTGAAATCTACACATATAAACGAAATATACAAAACTAGACACAAACGTTTTGTTTAAAAAAAAATATAAGCAAGATATAAAATTGAACATTTTTTACAACACTTACTTACTCTGTAGTTAAACAGATTACAGCCTAAAAAAAGGAGAAAACAAAATAAATTTTATGTTTTGTTTATATTTTTTTTAACAAAATGTTTGTGTCTAGTTTTGTATGTTTCGTCTATATTTGTCTATTTCAAAATTTGTTATTTATTGCAGCCCTGAGGAAGGTAGAAAACTTAACTACCGAAACGTATATTTAAAAATTGCTGGACTTGACTTCTTACTAACTAAATAATCAATTATTGCGTACATTTTGTCATCTGCGTACTCCTCGATTTTCTGCCTTCGGTGCCTCGTTAGCGCACCCAATTTAAAATTTTTTTTTTAAGTTTATTTTTTATAGATATATATATATATATATATATATATATATATATATATATATATATATATATATATATATATATATATATATATATATATATATATATATATATATATATATATATATATTTTTTTCGCACTGCGAAAAAGTAACTTTAAAATAATTTGAACGCAGCAACAGTTTAATTTAAAAAAAAACCCTACATTACCTTTCTAAACAAACTTGACTATGAACTATTCAAGTTATGCGAATTTAAGATGATACATATTTAAGTATCAGGTTGATTACAAATAATAAAATACAATTATCAAACAACGTTGTCTGCAGTGCTCCTTGACCTTCACTGAGTAAATATTTATAACCTGCTTCTTTTTTCTTTGTTCACGAAAGTGCAGTAACCGTGAAACAAAATGTAATCTGACTCATGTCAAAAGTATACATATAAAATATTTTTCAGTTACTTAATCGTGTCTACTTTTGGAAACTTCACGACAAATCCAAGTACAAGAAACTAGAAAAAAAGTATGTCAATCCAAAGCTATGATTGGTAAAATAAAAAATTATTAAAATATGGTGTATATTTATATTTTTTTACTTTGAAAAACATAACAGATATACAGCATATATGTAAAACAAACGCTAACGTGGTAAAACGAAAATATTCAATAGTAAGTAAAACATATGAAAATATATAGTAAATATAATGTTTGCCAAATAATAGCTAAAAAAGGTGCTGGACGCAACATTTTAAATACAAAAATAAGAGTTCGTTTAAACAACAAACATGTATATAATGAATCTTAAAAAAATTATAAAATGCCTAGTTCCAAGGCAAACAACAAATACTAGAGTAAACAAAATTTTGTAAACAAAAATCTTAGATACCAATGCTTTCTTTTTTTGAGATATTCAAATTAATAGAAAACCAGCATTTTTGATCCTCAACATTTTGTTACTTCTTGATTATTGATTTGATCTTGAATATTTTAACAGTTCTAGATTCAGCTTTTTCGAGATTCAATGCAAAAGACATTTTTTTTACAACTAGAAAAATAAACTCTCCCTAGTACTAATATTTTCTGACGATTTTAAAAAATACAAGAATAAAAAATTGCACTCGTGAAACAGTCTCACGAACATACTGGCCTAAAACAGCCATATGATTTAATTTAAATCCAAGTACTTCCCAGACTCATTCACAAAATCCTTATGAGCAGCTACTTTTTCAGAGAGGAGGTTTTCAAATCTAAAAACACAATAAATATATAAATTTGCATAAATTATCAATAATTATCATCATTATCTTTAAACAAGACTTTATTACACCTCAGCATAAAAACTACTTCGTAGAGGATCGTTTTCGTATCATACTTCAAAAAATACAAAATATACCCAAATGATTTAAAGGGATATCGGAGTAACTCACCCGGAACTTCCATCTTTATGCATCTTCCCTATTATTAGGAATAGTGAAGTATGACCCAATTTAGGTCTGCACATAGTCATTTAGTAACACATAGTCTTTTTTATTCGGCGCCATTTTATTCCACAATAATGATTTGTACCATTCTTTTATAAGTTTTATCAAGTTTCTACCTACGTCACACATGACTTTTGGTCATAATTTAAAATAAATTGAATAAGCAGTTTTTACACTCATTTTTTTAAAATTCCATTAGACCGCCATTTTGTTCCGCCATGTTGAATCAATACCATTTTTATACCAGATTTAATTTGTGTAGAAAATTTAAAGTGAATTGAATAAGATTTTTTACGCTGATTTTTTAAATATTTTATTTGGCTGCCATTTGATTCCGCCATCTTGAATTCGTACCTCACTCGTATCTCACTTACGCTTGCACCAAGTTTGAAATTAATCTAATAAGTAGTTCTTTCAAGCTGAATTTTAAATACTTTATTAAGCCGCTATTTTGTTTTGCCTTCTTCGATTCGTACCAAAATGTTGCCAGTTCATTCTTGTCCAAATATGAGGTAAATTGGATAAGTAGTTATTTTTGACATTTGACTTTGTTTCGTCATATTGGATTTTTACAAAATGTTACCACTCATCCCCATGACTTCCTTTTTGACCAAAATTTGAAGCCAATCGGATACGCAGTTTTTTAACTATGAAATGAACAGACCCGCCGATGGACAGACAGACCGATGGAATTGAGTAAAAATATGTTATTTTTCGTTAAAATGGTCAGAAAGTCAGTATTTTTCATATATGATTTGTTCTTGCTTCAAAAAAGTGGATCCTTTTATTTATTAAAAATTGCAGACTTCCTATATATTGCAGATATCATGCGATTTGTGTGCAGGAGCCGAAACGAACATTTAAATTCACTCCGATATCCTCTTATTGGTCTTATCTATACCGATCTTTATAAAGCAAGTAAAAAAGTAGTACACAGCCAAACTCTCAGAGCGGATTGCTGGGCTTATTTTAAGAGAAAATGATGACATAAACATAAGTCCTAAAAAGCTCCGTTCTCGAGACAAAGTGTGTCTCGAGAACTTTAAAAAAAATAAGGATTTTTATTAATATTTGGAAAACCGAACATATTATACTGAAACTTGATATGTAAGTAGGTGTTTAATATGCTACTCTTTCGAAGTGTAAGAAAATCGATTGAGCCACAAGCTTGCGCATGGACAGCCGTTCCAGTTTTTATTTTAGTAACGTAATGTTACTCCACTGCCCATTTTGAAAACCGATTGCATTTTCGCAAATAACAACCAAATCTACTTAAAAGTTGTATTTTGTGTTTTTTTGGAATAATGGACCGTTTTCGTTATCTTATTAAACTTTTTTATTAATATTTACAAAACCCCTTACGGTTATTTATAGAAATTAAAGTGCTACGTTTTCCGATCAGAAGAAAACCGAGTTAGCCACTGGCGTCCACATGGGCAACGTAAAAGCTATTAGATTTTAAAATAAACAGGGGCGTTAATTGACTAAAATGAAAAACGGAATGGTTGCCCATGCGCACGTCACTGGAGGTCTCGGTTTCTTCTGGTCGAAAAAAATAGCACTTTAAACCTTTATTTTACATCTCAAATTTCAATAAAATATCCTAAGGAGTTTTGCAAATATTAATAAAAATCCTTATTTTTTGAAAAATTTTAATATGATAACGTACTCAAAATTTATTTTTCTCTATTTATTTTAAACCAAAAACAAAACACAAAAGGCAACTTTTAAGTACTTTTAATTGTTAATTACGAAGCTATTGAAACTGCAAAATTGACAGTGGCGTACCATAAATTTACTAAAATAAAAATTGGAATGGCTACCCATGCGCACGCCTGTGGCTCAATCGTTTTCTTTCACTTGGAAAAAATAGCATTTTTTTACATACCAAGTTTCAATAAAATATGTTAAGGGCTTAACAAATATTAATTCTCATTTCTGTAACTAGAAAAATGGAGCTTTTTAAGCCTGACGTTTATATGAAGATTTGGCTAAGTACTTAATTAACACCCTGAATATATATGTTTAATATTATTAATGATTACTTCTAACTTTTAAAGTTGTCTTTTCTCACTGTAAGAATGTTATTTTTCCATACATAATTGAACATACTTACTGGCATCTTAATAATTTATTTTCTTTGACAGTGTTGCTAGTCTCTGCTGTGTCATAACTTAAAACCGATTCTGAAAATAATTCTTACTTCACCAATAATAATAATTAGCTGTTTCTTATTTCTGGTTGATCACGGCAAGCGGATATTGAAGAACCAAAGAGAAAAAAGTGCCCCGGCTTGCAGTGATCAGCATTGAACTAAAAAACATGTACTTAGTCAAGCAAATGATAAATCTAATATCTACAAATGGGTTTTCGTCGAGGAAAATTGTACACATTATAGAACGTATACAAGGCAACTGACCTGGTGCATTGTTAAAGTGCATCTAAATATTACAATTTTCATAAAACCATCTAAAAAATAATTGTTTAATTTTTCATCTAGGCTAACATGGATTGATCCTATAAAAAGATAGTCTTTTAAGAGTTATAAATATTTGAAAACCCCCACCTTTTTAGATGTGCTCGGTGGAAACGAGTCGATTAATTTCCAAAAAAAATTTAAAAAATTAAAAAGGAGAATGTTTACAAATGTTGTTAATATTGACTAAAGTGCAAAAGTTCGGGGGTTTGATTTAATCTTTGACCAAGTTACGGCTATTTATTTTTTTTCTGCAAATGAGTGCAGATACGAGAGAATTTTATTCGTCGTGACTTATACTACAATCGCAATGGTCTTATTACTTGTGGTGTCGATTTTAGGGAATAATAATCATGTCTAGCCAAAAAGTACGTCACATAATGTTGTTTTATCATGGCAAATTAAATTTTTAAAACTTTGTATTTTCTTTCAAATTTAATGCGTGTGATGTCAGAAGTCATTTGAATTTTAATAAATTCGATGTTATATAATTTTGAACAATGGCAATAAATGAAATTCATGTAAAAAAACTGTTTAAAATACATACAAATTTTAAATATTTGTGCTCATTTTTGAACGAATACATACAAATTTCAAATATTTGTGCACATTTTTGAACCTTTTGAAATGATAGGATATTTTGAGTAAAATAGCTTCATTTAGTCAAACCAGTAGTGGTTTTGTAAAATCAAAATGCAATAGTTTTGCAAAAGTAGTCGTGTTTATGGTGCATAATTTCTTAAAGTTAGACTAGCGCTTTCAAATTGTAGAAATCCGTATTTCAATCATCACAACGTATAAAATGAAATAAAAATTACATAAAATGCTTACTATAACCAAAATAAATATTTTACAATAGTAACAAATATTTTTCATAAGATATAGATTTCTCACAATTTTGCATATAAGAATTTTTTTTCCTGTTTAGAAGTCCTTTATGAACAAACTTTTTTAGTTCTGTAAGTGAAAGTTACGGACATAATATCTATATGCATAATAAGCTCATACCTAATAGTTTTTTTACTTGGTTGTGATTTACTGCTAGTTTTAAATCTAGTTTGCTGTAAAGTTGTTACAAATTCAGATATAAGAAATAAATTCTTAATAAAAAGCTAGTGAGTTGTTCATTTATTGCAAGATTATTATAAATTTAAAAATGTCTTTACATTTTTAATCTTTTAATGACAAGACCTGAAGAAGGTGAAATAATATTTATATAAGAGTTTTGTGAAACCTTACGATATTTAATATTACACGAAGGAAGAAAAATTATAAAAACTGATGGTTTTTTGTATCCCTGCATATCAAATACTGTATAAACAAAAAATACTTCAAATAGGAAATATAAACAAAGAACAAATAAAACTAATTTATTGCTACATAAAAATATAACACCTTTATTCACCAATGACATTTAAGTTTAGGCCAGGTCTAACTTGACAGTTATAGGTTTAAGATGACATTTTTAATAATTAAACAAATACTATTTCTAAATGTCACAATTACAAAATGACAGTGACATAAGCGAAACATAACTGGCGAACTTAAGAGTTTTAAGTACTATGACAACTAGACCTGGTCTAACTCTTAAACCTTTTTAGCGAATATGGGGGTAAAAGTTCTGGAGCTCATGTTAAAATGAGAGAGTAAAACCAAGTTATGCTATTTGAAAAGTCTCTTTTAATTGCTTCAAACCACGATTTCCTTTTATCACCTTCCCTATGAACGAAGATAACATTTTTTTCCAAAATAACTCTTAATTCTCCTGTCCACATTCTTTTCCATCGTTTTATAGACAGACGCAAAAATAAATAGAAGAAAAACCCGGACAACTTAAAATTGAGGTTAACAATAACCACTAACAGCTGACATTGCGACATATTTTCGAATTTGAGGAGAATGTCGTTTTTCATTTTCTCCGTTGCCAAAGCAATAGCATTATGTTGTCGGATTTAGTGGCGCGAAAGTATTTATTGAAATTAAAAAAAAAATTGGCTTATTAAAAAAAATATATTTCACATTTTTGCCATTCATATATCATCTACTTTCATTTCACAAAATAAAAAAAATGCTTGATAACCGGAATAATGGAAATTTGCAAAATAAAACGTCAAAAATGGCGTCAAAAAACATTTTGCTTATAAATTCAACGGGTAATAACTTTTAAATTAAAAAATAAATAACGTTTCTAAGGTGTTATTCAAGTAGCGGGTATTTTTCTGCGTATTAAAAAAATTGTTAACATATGTGCATTGGGAGCTAAGATACTTTTTTGTTTTTAATTCACTGATTCTTTAATTACTAATATTAAGAGCTGAAACTGCACAAATACATATACCATTAAATAGTTATATTGTATGTGCAAAAAATTTTTAAATCATAAAATAATGTTAATAACAACTGTTAACAAGAATTTAAATCGGTAAAAAAATTTAGGACTACCTAGTCTCAATTTCATTTTTTTACATTATAATAGGTATATAAAAACTTTATAAATATTTATATTTAAAAGATATTACCAACTGAATTTATAAACGAATTAATATGCTTTTGACGCTATTTATTACGTTTTATTTTACAAATTTCAATACTGGAAACAACTGTAAATTGTAATGTCAGTCAGAACGAATAAAATAAAATTTCGCAGAGCTGTCTGTAGATAAACAAATAGCTGAAATAAAAGAAGTCACAACGACGAACTTTTGCACATACATTTAGAATCCCGTAGAGTATATATGTACAAAGTTTTAAATCTATGTGTTGGAAATTATAAAAATTATTGGTATTTATAAAAAATCTCAGGGTGTTTCGCGATTTTCTCGGACATCAGATAACGCTTTTCCACCATCAAATAACACCTCAAAATATAGGGTCTTCAAATATCTAAAACCTTTAACATTTACTATCCTTGGCGACTTTAACATCCATAATAAAGAATGGTTAGGTTAGGTAGGTCTACTAAAACCGATCAGCCAAACACTTACCAACCTCATCAGAGAACCTATTTACTCCCTACCCGTCTTTACACATAGCCAAAATCCACTGGACCTCTTTCTCAGCACTCAGCCAGAGCCTTATAATTCTTCCATTTCCGCTCCTCTGGGTTGTTTATAAATTCAATGGTTAATAACTCCCATACAACATGAAATTGTAGAGTCCATGTCACCTCGTACTATTTGACACCAAAATTTCGCTGATTGGGATAGATTGCGGGATTTCTACTCTTCTTTCCCTTGGAGTGAAGTTTGTTTGTCTACCAATGATCCTACCGAAATTTGTTCACAAATCCCGGATATAATCCAATTAGGTATAGAAACCTTTATACCACATTCTATTAAGACTAGAGAAAATCCGGACTCATAATAACTTTCTTAAGAACTCAACTTCAGAAAATCTACCAGCTAAAAAAAGGCAGCAAATCGTTACAATCGCATAATTCTGGAATCCAAAAAAAAAAATGCCTTCAATACACACATAAATGGCAAAATTCTTACTTGACAAAATGGTAGCCAATCCACGTTTAAAGCAAAACCTGAGCTTTTTGCAAAACAATTCGCCGCAAATTCTACTTTAGCCCCTCCTCTTCACTTCCCCCTACCATCAGTACCAGCTTTGCCATACAATATGTAGGCAAAGCTACAGGGTTACCTTCAGGGTTAAAAAGGTAAGACATATTCTCAAAACACTTAATACCAAAAAGTCCTCTAGTCTTACAATATGTATACAATATGTAGGCAAAGCTACAGGGTTACCTTCAGGGTTAAAAAGGTACGACATATTCTCAAAACACTTAATACCAAAAAGTCCTCTAGTCTTGGTGGTATTCCGGCCATACTCCTAAAAAACTGCGGTTCTGAATTGGCTCCTATCCTCACCAGATTATTCCAAATGTCCTATGACAAGGCATTTTTCCTAAAAGCTGGAAATCTGCTCGTGTACAGCCTGTCCCCAAAAATGGATCCAATGCCAGTTCTCTTTCCAATATAAATATTTCTGTAGTGGTTGACGGCCGTTCATCAAACTGTCACCAAATCAACGCAGGCGTTCCACAGGGTTCAGTATTGGCACCTACTCTATTCCTCCTGCACATCAATGATCTACTTTCTTCTAGCAGCAATCCTATTCATATGCTGACGATAGCGCACTCCACTCCAATATAAAATTTCCCAAACCTGTCTCCAAGACTGAAATTGACGATAGGCGTGAAGTAACGACTTTATTCCTATCCGAGGACCTCATTAGAATCGTAGAATGGGGGTCCAGTGTAACACGTACTCACACCATTCAAATGAATAACCAAATGCTTGAAACCAAAGATTCCTTTAGCCCAGTCGGTATCACTTTTCAGAAAGATCTTCGCTGGCATGATAACATCACCTCAATTGCCACAGCAGAAGCGAAGAAATTGGATTTTCTTTTCCGAGCTCGAAAATACTTGTCTTCAGCCATCTTGAATCTGTCCAAAGAAGGGCTATTCGCCTGACTGATGATTCAAACCTTTCAAGGAAGCTTGCATCACTAGAGCATCGTCGATTTGTGGGCTCGGATTCTGTTCTCATGAATTATCATAAATTATGCCCCACTTAGTCATTCCTGTCAGTGAGACAAGAGGACACACAAAGACCAAGGACCTCCTACTTTGTTCGCTCCTTTATTCTCAGTGTCCCGATTATGGAATGTGTTCCAAGCAAATGCCTGTCCTTCTCCTAATCTGCAAGTCTTTAAATCCCGCATATAAAAACTTCCCCTATCTTTATTTAAAGCAGTCACGGTACCTAGTATTTAGACATTCGGCCTTTGTGGTCTGTTGATGGCCAGAAAAATCATTTTTTATAGGACCAACCTAATTTAATCTAAAAAAAATTCGGTAGCTTAGGCATTTGTTTATATCTGTTCAATTGTGTTGGGCAGTTTTATGAAAAATTTCAATATTAAATGGACTTAAATAACTCGCAAAATCAGATTCCTTATAACTAGACATAAATAATGTTTGTACTATTTTCCTGATCTATTTGTGTTAACCTCACTATACAGGTTAGCCTATTAGAAGTATCTGGAGAACCAATGAATAGATTACTCTGAAAATTTGGTTCTGGCCATATGTAAATATAAACTTTATATTTTTTTTGATTCTGCGGTGTTGGCGCATCTAGCCAAAGCCGGCATCAACATCCGTTTTTTAAATTTTGCGTATTTATTTTTTGTTTTATTTGTATCTTCCTGTATAGTTTAAATATTTTGTGTTCAATATTTCCTATACCTGCAGCCCTGTACCTGCCAAACGACTTAACTTGCAACAAAATGGATTTCATTTTCCTATCTTTGTCCTATCCTTTTTAAGTATCTATTTTCTCACACTAATTTCCCGTGTCCAAATATGACATTTCCTGTTAATTTTAAAAACTGTATCAAGAGACAGAAAGAAAATGCAATCCATTTTGTTCCAAGTTAACAAAAATATACTATTTTGTTAACCAAAAATATACTATAATATCTTCTTTTTAATCAGCTAATAGATATATAATTTACGTTAGGTCTTAAGTAGTCGGGTTTTTTTGTTTTTCATAATAATTAATTATGCACGTGGTAATCAAGTCCCAGTCCCCATCGCTATTGACCTATTACAGCTTTAAGGTCCCTCATCTTGACTCAGCTATCATTATTATCAATATTATTCTTACTTACCAAATATTTTAGATTTAAAAGCTTTTGATACAATCTGGTCATGTTTTTGCTTCATGGAATCAAATTCAATCGAAAGCTTTCGAATATTTTCAATAAAATTATCCGCCCAGGATAAAAGCTGCTCTGTCCACTTCAATATGCAGCAAAAATCTCTAAAAATATATGTATTTAGTTCTATAAATTCCTTGATCTCATTTTTTAAATAAACATCGTATGTAACAGTTGGCCAAATAATATACATTTTCACTTATTTAATTACTAAAATAAATGTCATACAAGAGTGCCATTAAAAGTAAATGTAAGTGGTAGTAGTCAAAACGTTTAATTGTATATTTAGTTAGAAGGTTATAGAACACCAATATGGTCTCAAATAAAAGCATTATTCCCAATAGAGACGTTTCGTGTTATAATTTTTTGACCATCGACTAGGGATGGGCGATATCAGATTTTACCTATCGATAGGCGATAGCACATCACCTATCGATATATTTGCGACAAAATTATTAAAGACCAAAAAAAGTCCTCACTTTCATAATGGCGCATAATTTGCTTGTAAATATTTAATCCGTTCAAACATGACTATTGATGTTTCTTGGCTACCTATCGATATAATCGGATACCTATCAACATTATTGCTCACCTGTCGGCACTTATCGATAACTATCCTTATATCAATAATTTTTTATTCACCTATTGTTTTTCGATATGCCGCTGACCTATCGATATATCGATAAAACGCCCCATTCCTACTCTTGACTAGTGTGAGAACCTCAAGTGTAGCTGTAATAGTGGAAATTTACAGAATAATAAAGATATACACATTTTTGAGATATCCTGTATACATAAATAATAATTTAACATAATAAAGGCTAAAACTTTCAAATGGAACGATTTTTTCTATCATTTAAAATTCAGCCAATATTGGGGTTGGCGAATTATGGGGAAAGACACTCTACCTAAGAGAAGTGCCCTTCTAATAATGTGTGAAAATTCAAAAAATGCTCTGTTTTAATATTATGTACTTATTTAAGGATCTCAGGTCCAATTTTAAAAGATATTTATAAGCATATATGAATGTATTTTCAAAATATTCTATTAAAGCATCAACCTTGTGTGGCAAATTTCGAAATTCCAAATGTTTATGTGTTTGTCTATACATTGCTAATTTTTAAAGTCCAATTTTTATTTTAAACTATATAACACCAAAAAAACTTTTGTATCAAACTGTTTTACTATATCCGTGGAAATTCTTATTAAGAATCGACCAGAATGGCTATGCTGTAGAGGGTGAGTCAACGATTGTAAATTTACGCACATTAAAACAAACTCTATCGGCTATGGTATGTATACATATGTAAGTTGGACACATTTAAAAAATATTATCAGTTATGTAGGGTGCGTCAAAACAGTGGAGCAACTAAGTTAAGTTGATTTTTTTAAATGGGACACCCTGTATTTGACTTGATATTTACATTCTACATAAAATTGTAATACTTTTTTGTATAACATATTACAAGGCTAAAGTTTATAGTTCTTAAATATTTGGCTTTAAAAAAAATAGTCAAATTAGGTTAAATATTTGAAATATAATTTCTGGACTCCTTTTACAGTAAGATGAATTTTTAAAATTATCAGAAGATTACATTAAATTCTTACAATTTATGGCTAAGAAAAAAAACTAAAATAAACGTAACAAGTGTTTCAGAAACATAACTATAACGAAAAATATAACAACATAAACATACCGTTTTCAAATAGAACAAGAACTAATACACACTTTAAATCTTAAAAGACATTTGACCAGATTTATAAATTAGTAGCAAATTCTTTTGCTTATTTTTTTTTGACTTGAACTTTATTAAAATACAAAAAAACAATTCGAAAGGTTAAATAGTAAAAACACTAACTAATCTTTATTCAAAGGAGGCGCCGTTAAAATTTGCTACTGCTTACTATTTGCTCAAAAAGTCTATCTGCAATTACTTGTCTTTTAGATACATTAATTAAACTGGCAAAATTGAGCATTCGTTCAGCCGAAGCCGAATATCCGGCTACTTTTCTTGAATTTAGCTGGATATTCGGTTTTTAACCCGATACTAAACTATTCGGCCGAATATCCGGCATTTTCAAAATATGTAAGAAGTAAGGAGAATAACGGTTTTAATTCAAGATATAAATAAAATCCAGTGCTTTTCCTTTTAATAATACTTTATTTTAATTAGATCAAACTCAAAAAAGGCACTCGTAAACTGACAAATGAAAAAAATGAAATTAAAAAAATAAATAACATTCTATGTACAAATTTAAATAATTGTTGTAATACCATAAATCAAACTACTATTGCTTAATATTTAAAATCAATCAAGAGAATATAATGACGTAAATATATTAACATTTCACGATTTTTTGGAGAAAGTCGGTTTCGTTTCTCCACAGACGTTACCCTCCTCCGAAAAAAAATCGTTCACTGAATATTGTGGTTGCTGGCTTATAGACATATTTTGATAATATAGGAAAGTCTTTCTTTGTATGTTTCATTCACGAATAGGGATAGTTTTTCCTGCCAATTAACGGTATTGCGAAGTATTTCTTAACTTCGGTATCTATATCGTTAATAGTTCTAGTCTCTTCTGAAGAATAAGAAGCAGAAGCAACTCTTGCTACTATATCCCAGACAGACATAGACTATTGAGTTTTTTTCTTAAAGGCGACTAAGTAATTTATCATCGGAATCTGAAGTTACAGTAGACTCAACAGAAATAGTGGACGCTGCTGCAATGTCTGTCGGTATTTCTGATTTTATTATTCTGATAAATTTAGATTTTATGTGATCTTTGTTGTTAAAGAAACTTCACTTGTATATTGAATATAAAATGGTAGCAAAAGTAAAGTTATCATTTAGTTATATATTTGAAAACCTGTTCTTTAAATTATAATTTAATGTTTCTCGCAGTATATACAAGTCTGGTTCTTTTATTTCTAAAGGTAAGGCATTTATGAAAATATTGCTGGAATAACCTCTAAAATTCCACACACTGATGAACTGAAATGTTTAATAATTTCCTCGAATAGCATAAGCAAACACAGCAAATATTCAATTAAAAACTACTGATTTGATGAAAGTGGCGGTATATTAAAATTTTCAGCTTTTGATAAGATAAGAGGCTTTTTTAGATCGTTGAGTCTGTCTAGAATATAATAGGAAAAGTTCCATTGGGTTAGAACATCCTGGACAATTTTTTAAATAATTGCAATATTTTTGCCAGCAATAATTGTCTCAATCACAGTCGTCTGAGATTTTATACAATCTAATAGACCAACTATAGGGACTGACTGAAACAAGATTCACGATTTAAGTTCGTAATTCGCTCACCTTTTTTAACGTTAGCTCCCGAATCTCGAACCAAGTGTATATTACTAAGAGGTATTTGAGTTTCTTGAAGTAACTTAATTAACATGTTGCTTATATTTTCTCCTATATGACTTCTTTTAAACAGCCGAATGTTTATCACAGAACGCTTTTCCTCAAAATCTTTATTAAGCCAGTAAGCAGTTAAACTAATATAACTATGAGAGCTTACATTAGATGTCTATAGGTCTGACGTTAAGTGACACTCATTTAGCAATTGATAGGAATCCCTTTATTGCCAGCTTACTATTTTCAAAAAGTTGTGAGATTACTGTTTCCGTAAAATATGTACGTCCTGGCATTTCATAAAGAAGTTGTAATTTGTTTATAAGACGTCTAAAGCCTAAAAATAAAACATACTGAATATAGCAAATTAAACCTTCAACCACTGTAAATGGCTGGTTCCCTACCGTTCCTCCTTTTGCTCTATGCATTTCTAAGGATTTTTGATTATTCATATCACATTTTTTGGCAAAATTGGCTTGATATTGACACCAGCTTCAATAATTTATGTACGCTCTACTACTACTTTTTTCAATTTCAGTTTGTAATAAATGTGAATGTTCATATTTAATATGATTTCAAAAACTTGTAGTAGTTGTCTTCTTTCCCACGCCGCCAACTATTTGTTATTGCACTCTTTGTATATTGCTTTGCTTTCATCGTTTTCATACTTAACAAAATAATTCCAGATTTTGCTCGATATTTTACATTCACAATTTTCCACTAATCACTGTCGCAGCCCATATTGCCTGATATTACTTTACCGAATATTCGGTTTGGCCGAAGACTAACTTAAACTTTAACTAAATTTTGAAGTTTTTGTCTCTCGAAAACCAATCCGCCGAAAAAACTGATTTCGGATTCGTGATCAACCTCAAAATCTACTAAAACACTGAGACTATCTAAAACGGCCAGGGGAAGTTTAAAGATACGTATACTCAACTTAGTAATAAATTCAATATATAGTATACTTAAATTTTGATTTTCAGTACATAGTTACTAAAAAAAAGTACTTTGTGGCAACGCTGAATTCGCCAAAAGGATTTTGTCAGAATTGTAAGTAAATGGGCAAATAAAAGTAGTTATATAATCGTTAGAAGTAGTCGGTAAGCCAATAAAAGTAGTTAAAATATGTAGGTAACTACTTTTTAGAGTACTTCGAAAGAAAAAACAATATTTGAGCATAATTACTTTGAAATGAAAAGTATTTTGAGTACAACTACTTATCTTAAAAAAGTCGTTAACTACGTAGTTCAACTACTTTAGTAGTTAACTATGTCCAGCGCTGCCACCAAAATGTTTAAATAAACAAATCCAAGACAAAGAGCAGTTCCTTTTTGACGAAAATCTCCGGAGACTTTATCATAAATTAATAGTGACTTTTCACAAAGAAACATTGCATTAAATTGCATTTTATGGGAAAATTCTGGACAACCTGATACAATTTTTAATTTTAAAAAATACTCACTTTGAACAATCTCTGAGCTCTTTTTCTTTAACAAAAAGTGCACATTTTAATTTTAGTGTATTATTAACCACATCAAGAATTCGCTTCAGAATGACATCTTGGGTTTCACCATCTGACCTCTCTAGGAATGCTTTTCCATTTATTTTGTTAAATCTAAAAAAAACATGATGTTTTAATCTATAGTAGAACACAATTGATCCATTTCAACATAGAATCTAGTCAATTTTCACATATTAAAGATAAATCACTCTTAACCGGGAAAGCTATTAACAATGCCTGAAACATTCCTACAATTTAAACATTCTAGTATCTAGGACTAAGGTTAGATTCAAGACTGAATCGAAATTATTACAGAGGCTGATCGTGTCTACAGATGAACTAATGGACCTAATGACTAACTCCATAAATTGTACAGGATCTAGCTACGGATGATAATCTAAAGTCTATTCAAATTTAAAGTAGAGTGCAAGTAAACAAAAGTTACTGAGCATGCAATATGCTTTTAAAAGTTTGCTAAAAACTTCACCGGCCACCTTTATTTAAAGGCATATTGCACGCAAAATAACTTTTGTTTAAGAGCACTCTTTCTTAAATCTGAATAGACTTTAGATGGGCTATGTGCTGCGGCTGATTAGAAACCGAAAAACAATCGAATGACACAGGTGCAGAAATGGTTAAGCAAGCAATTTCGTAACTCACCGCAAACGCTTTTTGGAATAACAATGCATTGATAACAATTCTTTTTAAAACAAAAAAATTTCACCATCATCGGTCTGAGAAATATTCGACTATTATTTCATTACTTTTTAGAGCTCGTTCCTTCTGTAAAAACAATTTACTTTTATCAGAAATAGGAAAAAATAAGAGGATCATTATAATCAAATGGATAACGAATTGAAGATATAACGTGCTTGACTAAACACAAACAATCCTAGATCTTATCGAACATCAGACGACAACAGAGACAAAATTTCACGGAATCAACATTTTCATGACTCAAGCACTGAGACTATCTGTTCTCGATAACAGAAAATTAGGTAAAATTCAAGATATATTTCTTAAAAACATCAGAAAACTTAAGCAGGTGATTATCCGTTAAAATCTCATTGGTTTCGAAGTTACAGATAGGCGTGGGCAAATATAACCGATTAACCCATTACCTCTTTAAAAAAAAACGATAAATCTATTATTTAATCGATATAAAAAACTCATCTATCAAACGACTTAAAAAATTGTTATCAAGGTATCGAATATATTGTGTATTTGATTGCTCGATCATAGGTGAATTGCATAATTGGTTAATAATATATTCGTGTATGAGTATACAACCAAATATATTGAGTTAAATTGCAATAAAATCAAGTAAGATAATAATTATTAGACATTGACTTTTCAAATGGTCAAAAATCTTGACTTTACGAAAAATATTTTATTAAACAAACTAATTAGTTGATATACGGAATAATCGATATCAATTTATTATAAAATGGAATATTCGATTTCGAAAAAATATATAGTTTGTTTTTATGTTTAGTTAATCGTCAAAAATCAAGTAATCGTAAAAATCGAATAATTGAAAAAAATCGAAAAAAACTGGTTAATCAAGAAAAATCAATTATTTTCAATAATCGGCAATCGATTATTAATTTGGATAATCGCCCAGCCCTAGTTACAACTGATGAAAGTTGTATTTTTTATTTAAATTGACCAAAATAAATTTTCCATACAAAGGCTGATATGTTATTCGTTTAAAAAATATATATTAGCAATTAAGAAAGGAGTCGTTTCGTTTTAAACAATGGAATGATCTTAAAAATGTAAAAAAACTCAACTTTAAGAAATTTGGCAAAAAAATTAGTTTCTTGAGGACAAAATTTCAAATGCCGGTTACGTCTGAATTTAATGTTTGGTCGCTTTAGAAAATGTGAGTATGGAGGTTTGGGTCTAACATTTTAATTAAAATATTAAAAATTTATAGACAGGAATTATTATTACAGTTATAATAATCTAGCGACAAATTTGTATTAAACTGAAACAGAAAGAGTTTTTAAGTGCGGATTTCTTATAACTGCATTTGTAATAATTAGAAAAATCTGTCGTTAAATTACTACTAAACCAACAACAAATCAGGAATAAACAACGATAAATTATCACCAAATTGAAAAAGAGCTATTAAGTAAGAGTTGTGATACAGGTTGGGGCACCCCATGCCCATCGGTATCTAGTTGGCACCTTCTTTTTTTAAATAACTTGTTATAATATAGTTTAAAGTTACTTTAAGATTTACAGGGAATGCCCAAAATACGTATACGTTGTTTTGAGAACGGTCTGCATGATATATAAACACAGGGATTTGATGCCTTTGTCAAACCACTCTGCACCTTCACATCCCTTCTTCAGCACTAATAAAAGATTCATTTATGAAAGTAAAAAATGTATAACCATCTGCTAGAACAGATTAAAAGATTTCTGTCCCTGTTATGTCAAGACATATTTTAAGACGTTTGTGTATTACTTTGGTTTTTTTAGAATTGCTGTGTAGAGCAAGAAGGTACAGAAAAGGTCCCTTATTACTGAAGATAAAGAGATGCGGTTTTCGCAACATTGTGCTACTTTTTTGTGAAACCAAAGAAGCCACAAATTTTTCCTAGCCCTTTTCGTTTTTGAGATACATGGTGAAATTGAAAATTTTGCGTTTTCAGGTACCCCTCGTATCTCGATGGCTTGGCAACTTACCGAAAAGGTGAAAACCAACATCGATAAAGTTTTGCGTAGAATCCAGTGACCTAGTCAGTTTTTGGTTAGATAGTATCGTTTTCGAGGCATAGACTAAAGTTGGGTTTCTTTAAATGGGATACCCTGTATATTTTTTAATATTTGGTTTCCGCTCATTTTTAGCTTCTCAAAAATATATAACACTTGATATTTATTTCAATCCGGTACCGACAATAAAGTCAATTTAAAGAAATTTTAATCTGTTTTTCTAGTGAAAATTGTGTGTTAATTTTCTAAATCTGAATTAAGTTTGTTATAATATCATAATTAAACAATTAAACAATAAATCAATAAACAAAGATACATACCTACTATTTAGTATTTACCCTGGACAACACAACTAACACAAATAATTAGGAAATCTAAAAAAAAAATATATACCTATTATACACTAAAAATGTTTTATTTACAACAAATGACGTTGGATTTAATACTTTTCTAATGTTGACAATTGTGTTGTTTGAAAATACTTACAACTATTTAATTTATCCCTTAGAAATACCCAAGATCTGTTTTAAATAAAATAAGGCAGCCATGACTTGATTAAACAAAAGAATATACAGATTCTGTTGAGCCTTTGTAGAAACTAATTGACATTTGTCATTGTTAAATTATTTTAATCAAATATTGCCTTTGTCTTGGAGAAATATGACATGCTTGTTTGTTTTATACAGTACCAGGAAAATCCGGATGAAGCGTCAGAGATGTATTTAATCCGGTAAATGACAGGAGTAATAATAAGTAAACAAAATAACTTTTCTTCTTAAACTAGGGCTTTTCGGAACTAGGGATAGCCGATGTAGAAGGACTCTCAGTATTTTTGAAAAACAAAAGTATAGATAATAATAAAACTTTAGTTTTGTGACTTTTTTTTCAGAATAATATTAATATTGCAAATTATGCCTATGGTTCCTAATAGGTTACAATTGTGTCCAAAATTTACTTGTAATAAAAAAGCATATTATTGCAGCAAGTCTGTAACATGAAAGATACAATGTCACTAAATTTCCAATAAAATTAATTATAATTAAAATACTTGAAAAGTAGAATAGCAGTTTTGTTGATAAGTGATAAGAAAAAACATCTTTTACATCGCCCTGTATAATAAAATAATTCAATTTAATTTACTTTGAATATATCGTTCTATACTCTATATATCTGTAAATAAGCATTTATTCCTTATAGATACCCAGAACGAAGACAGCCCGATAAGAGAACATTTTCAAGAATAGAAGTAAATGTGATCAATCACGGATCATTGAAAGTACCGCGACCGAAATCATATTACAAAGAAAATCGGGAAACTGAAGAGATTAATGTTTTAGCTGCCGTTGCAACCAGTCCGTCAACTTCCTGTCAAAAAGTCGAGGATGAAGTGGGAGTACCTAAGTCAACAGTGCAGACTATTCTAAAAAAAATACCATTTCAAATCATATAAATATAAGTTAGTGCACCATTTGCACCCGAGAGATGCACAGCGTCGCATAGATTTCTGCAATTGGTACATTCATATAACTAATACCGAAATATATTTCGAAAGAAGAGTTATATGGCCTGACGACGTATATATCTCAAGCGCAGGTATTCTAATTCGACACAATAATAGATACTGGTCCAAAGAAAACGAACACGTTATACTTCCACGCGAACAAGGCAGGTTTGAATTTAGCGTGTCCTGCTCTATCCTTGGCACAAAAATAAGGTATGTCATTTATAACGGTAGTCTTCCTGGAAACCTGTACCTAGAGATACTGGAAAATACGCTTCCTGATTAATTAGATAATATTCCTTTGGCACAATTACAAAATATTTTTCTTCAGCAAGATGGTGCTCCGGCTCATAATGCACGGACTGTTAGTACCTTTTTAGAAAATGAATTTCCAGGTCGCTGGATTGGTACAAATGGGGCTATAAGATGGCCGCCTAGGTCGAAGATCTACAAAACGACACAAGAAGAGCCTTTAGATATTTACAAGCTCGACAAATGATTATGCTTAACGCACTAAGTCGAATAAGAAAGACGTGTGATCTATGTAAAAGGTATAATGGGGAACAGTTCAAACAGTATCCGTAATTTCTACATCCTGCATAGCCTTTTTTCTAATTTAGTCAATAGTAAGTATTTGACAGAATACAACTTTATTGTCAACATTAAAAAAATAATCAAATTATCGTCATATGTATATATTTTTAGTTTATAATATGTGTTTTTAGTAGATTTCTTAGATGTTTGTGTGTTTCCCTAGCGTAAAAATTAAATAGTATGAATCTTTGTTAACTGATTTATTGTTTAATAATGATATTATAACAAACTTTGGTACAGATAATTCAGATTTAGAAAATTAACACACAATTTTCACGGCCTACTAGAAAAACAGATTAAAATTTCTTTAAATTGACTTAATTGTCGATACCAGATTGAAATAAATATCAAGTATTATATATTCTTGAGAAGCTAAAAATGAGCGGAAACCAAATATTAAAAAATATACAGGGTATCCCATTTAAAAAAACCCAACTTTAGTCTATACCTCGAAAACGATAGTAGCTAACCAAAAACTGACTACGCCATTCTACGCAAAAAACTCTACGGAAGTTGGTTTTCACCTTTTCGATAAGTTGCCAGGCCATCGAGATACGAGGAGTACCTAAAAACGCAAAATTTTCAATTTCACCCTGTATCTCAAAAACGAAGAGGGCTAGGAAAAATTTGTTTGTGGCTTCTTTAGTTTCACAAAAAAGTAGCACAATTCGGATACCCTGTATATTTATTTTTCGATTTTGTCTTCTGTTTTATACATTTTGAGAACTATATGTATGTATACTTGCCTTTTATCTAATTTAGATCGAACCTACTTTAATTTGTAACTGACTCCTTTATTTATATATAACATACATACACAAGTGACTGGTCTGTTATATAGATTGGGCTTTTTGTTTGTTTTTTATCTTGGCTTTGTCCAGAAGACATATAATCTTTTGACAATAAATCATATTTTGAATTTGAGTTTATATCTTTAATAAAAAATATTTTCCATGTATTTCTATGCTTTAATCAAAATCTAAGTCTCCCTCACAAACTTAATAAACTATCTTTTATCAGAAATTTGAAAATAAACGAAAATTAAAAAAAAGCGTAAAAAAATCATGGACTTTTGTCCGTTTAAACAGCATTCAAATCCGAGCATCTTAGCCGGCGTGTTAAGTCTATGGTGTCTGAAATAAAACTAACTGAAATATAATCTCATACTTACTGACTTTCTATGTTACATCTCTCAAATGCATCTTTGACTTTCGCCCGTGCATCATCTATTCCTGATTTAATTTTATCTAAAATCTTGTACTGTTTTCCAAAATCTTTTAAATTAGCTTCGCGTCTTTCTATATTTGCAACCAATCGTTGGAAATCCTTTAGGCATTCGCCAAATTCCGGATATGCACTTAAGTCATTGTTGTTGTTGAAATTTAAGCTATCATTTTTTTTCCTCTGAAAAAACTGTTCTACTTTTGAAAATATTTGACCGAATTCGCTTGTGGCTGTAACATACTTGTTTTTAATTTTTTCACAAAGATCTTCAATGTGCTGGATGAAGGAGGTGTAGGAGTTTTTGAACTCAACCACACTGCGAAGTTCATTATAAATGTAAAATAAAGCTTGTCTGTAAGCGTTTTTAGCAAATTTTATTTGAAAATTAAAGTTAACGTTAAACAGTTCTCTCACCAGATTTGGCATCTTTGGGTGTAGGTATTTCTCACAAAATAATGTATCTTTTCGAATTACATATAGTATAATATCACCATTTGAAACCAAAAATTCTAGTAAAGTATTATCATCATTGCAATACCATATCTTTTCCTTTTCGTCCTCATTTTTCTGGCACCGAAAAAGAAAGAGTAAATCATTTTTGGGCACTTTGATGTCTCTGGAAACCCATTCTTTAAGAGTACCGAGAAGAGTGCTATAATTGATTTCATAAGAGTAAAATTCCTGCTTATATACGGAGAAGACCTGAAATATAACATATATATTTTTTCTTGAAGAATGTATTTTCTTCAAAAAAAATAGAATATTATTAGTATTTTGAGGAAAAAAATGTGTTCACTGGGATAAAAATTTGCTTTTACTTGAATTTAGGTGATAGAACAACATGGCGAAACTGTGGCGAAACTCATAACCCAAGAGTAATTAATTAATTCGAAAGTAGGAAAAAATTAACGCGACAAGAACTAGGCTTTTTTTGGGACGGTCGCTAAAGCAATGAAATTTGGCTAACTATAGACACGTGTTTCTGACTTAAGGTCTTCATCAGTACAGTCAACTAGTTAAAAGAGGGATACATCTAGCGCCAAAAGTAATACACAAAACCACACCAGAGTCACCAACATGATGTTCTCTTTGTAACTACAAGTGTCGTTTTTGTTCCTGATCAGCAAGGGGATATCCGACGTCTAGGTGAAAAGTAACGCTGAGAAATAAGCCAAACATTAAATCAACTAAATGTAATTTGAATCACCAGAAAAACATGCAGTCTGTGCTATTTGTGAGTTATCCAATAAGTTAAGTTAACAAAAATGGTCCAAGTGAATAAAATATGGAAGTTAAGACTAGCAAGAAAAGCTCTTTGGCGCTTGTAGACATTGCCGTACCTTTACTCACTTGTTCCAAGTTTTTACTTATACTTTAAGGAAACACTTTACTCGCAAATAAACGTCTTCAAGTTCTTACTCCTCTTGATTTACCTTATATAACGTGTAACTCCGAAACAAATTTTGATGTAGAACGTTAATTGCCTAAAGATATGCCGATTTATTCACAGCGTTTCGATTGGTATTATACCTCTATTTATAAACATTTACAAATAGTTGAACATGAAAAATAATTATAATTCCTTTTTAAAATGCAATTGCAATGAATAAGTGGATCAGAGCGTTCTTCCTAAGAGTAAAAAAATCGATCGAACGAAACAATATGAAGAAAGAAGAAATTAATCTGAAAATAAAGTGTTATTCAAAAAAGGAAGAGCTAGAAGAATAAGTTGAATTAAAATTGTGGAGCATAAAATTTTAATATAAATGATCTAGATACTTTTTTGCTACTATTAAAATTAATAGAGTTAGGGAGGCTAGAAATTAAGGGATGATATCACTTTGAAAAATCACAGCAAACTGAAAAATCAATTAGTTTCAATCTTCTTCAAATCTATTAAAAATATAAAAACTTTCTTTTTAAACAATTTTAACAAATATTTTATTTTTAATTAAGAATTTACAATTTTTATTTTTTATATTCTTCTAGTTCTTACCCTTTTTGAATAATATTGAAAATTCTTTTTTTCACCCCTGAAGGGTTGAGAAGAAATATTTCTTGTGTACATTTTAAATGAATAATATTGTAAGAAAGGTTATTTAAATTTATGATATAGTTTATATCTAAATATGATCATTTGTTAGCGGATAGCTCTTTTGAATTCTCTATGGTATATAATCAAAACCTTGATCTTTATGTAATTTGTATTTATAGATCACCAAACTCTGATGTACAATCATTTTTAAATAGCCTGGTAAGTTTGCTAGACAGTCTACCGATTAAAGGTAAAAAAATTCTATGCGGGGACTTTAATATTGACTATGCTACTATTTGTGCCATCCAAAAATATCTAATTTCTATATTCGACTCTTTCGGTCTTTCAATGCATGTATCCTCGCCAACTAGAATTTCAAAAAACTCTTCTTCTATCATCGATTACATGGCGTCTGATTTTTCTCCATCAGAGGTGCATTCACAGGTCTATAACTCAGGTCTTTCCGATCACGAGGCGGTAATTTTCAGGTTTAGCTTACCTATTAGGCCCTTACCAAGATCTCGCCATCGGCATCGGGGCAGAATTTTCTCGGCCGCAAATTTCTCAGTATTTCATAATATTTGCTTTAACACCGATTGGAATTTTGAATCTGATAATGTCAACACAAACTTCAGAACTTTTTTAAATAAAACTTTAAGTGCTTTTAACAAGGCCTTCCCGCTTAAGAATATCAAACCTAAGCGGCATAAACCGTGGACCACGAAAGGAATACGAATTTCTGCTAAAAATATGCGCTCGCTCTCATATATAAAAAAATTCACCGACTCCTTTCTTATTCTCGACTATATCTCTAACTATAGGAGGATCTACACTACTCTTAATAAGTCAGCAAAAAAATTACACTACAGAAAACGTCTAACAAACTCAAATAACGTTTCAAAAGAAACCTGATCCATTATCAATAACCTCAGAAACAAATCAAACCCTGTGACTCAGATCTTGCCAGGGGCTAATGATCTAAATGATTATTTTATTAATGTAAGCAAAAATGTTACCTCTAGTATCTCGCCAAGTTTGGACCCTCTTTCGTATCTCCCTTTTAAATTTAGCTGATAGCTTTTTCTTAAGTCCCGTTAGCAACACTGAACTATTGAAGGTAATAAATAATATCAAAAGTAAATCTTCGTGTAGCACTGATGGCCTATTAATTAGAATATTCCTGAACTTGCCACTCCCAGTCATAGAGGAGGCCCTTACAACATTAATAAATGAGTCCTTTATAAAAGGTGTATTCCCTGATTGCCTTAAAACAGCTATAATTATTCCACTTCATAAAGGCGGCGAAAAAACTAACTCTTGCAATTATCGCCCAATTGCACTACTACCAGTGCTATCAAAAATCATCGAAAGGCTAAACATCAGATAATATCCCCGGAGCAGTTCGGATTTCTACCCAACAAGTGCACCAGCGACGCCATGTTCACGTTGCTTAGAGGCGTCTACTTATCTCTCAATAACAACCACCCAACTGCCTCAGTTTTTTGTGACTATGCGAAAGCCTTTGATTGTGTTAGTCATGAAATTCTGATAAACAAACTAAATTTTTATGGAATTCGTGGTACTTCTTTAAATTAGTTCAAATCTTATCTTGGGAAAAGGCAACAACTTGTAAGGGCTAATGGTTCCGATTCTGATTGTAAGTTGATTACAAGTGGAGTCCCTCAAGGTTCAGTCTTGGGACCTATTCTTTTTTTGTTATACATTAATGATATCACGAACCTTAAAATTAATGGAAGAATTTCCCTTTTTGCTGACGACACAAGCATAACTTGGAGTGATTTTGATACAACGTCTTTACACTCTAGTATCTCCAAAGACTTGGTTATAATTAAGGCTTGGTCCGATTCCAATATGCTTTGTTTTAATGTCGATAAAACGGTGGCGTTATCTTATAAGGGAACTTTACAACCACTTCAGGTACATAACAGCAATATTGAATACGTAGAGTCGGTTAAATTCCTGGGTTTAAATATAAATAACAACCTAAAATGGTCTAATCATATTGACACCTTAACTAAAAAACTTTCTACCGCCTGCTTCGCTATTCGATCAGTTTCAAAAGAACTAGACGTTCGTTCTGCCAGACTCACTTATTTCTCTTTATTTGAATCCCACCTCCGCTATGGCCTTCCCTTTTGGGGCTGCTGTACCACCGAGCAATTTCGTAGTATTTTTATGCTTCAAAAGAGAGCCATTCGTTATTTGTTTGGTCTAAATAATAGAGCTCACTGCCAATACTATTTCAAAAAACATGAAATATTAACACTTCCTGCATTATTTATTTTGGAAACGGTATGTATGCTGAGAAAACATATAAACACCCTCCCAGAAAGGCCACATCATGTATACCCTACCAGAAACTCTAGGCATGATATATATCTTCCCATTCCTTCCTCAGAATTAATAAGAAAATCAATTATTTACAATGCCATAAAACTTTACAACAATCTGCCAGTACATTTAAAATCTATCCCTATGCTTGCACAATTTCGAAAAAACTCCAAAGCATACCTCATTGAGAGACCATTTTACAGCGTTAATGATTTTTACAGCGAGTAAGTCTCTTTAAATTGTCACTAAATTCGCTTGTTTACTTAAATCTTTTGTGAGTCATGTCCTAACTCGTAGCATAGAATTTTAAAAATCATCATATAGAGAAAAGAACTGTCGAACATTCACTTAAAACTTAATTATTATTTAAAACAAAATTTAATTCTTTTTTGTATAATACATTCTACACTAGTTCATTATACCTTCTGTTTAACATCACAATTATTTGTATAACTATAATAACATAGAGTTTAAGGTCGCATAGTTGCAATTTTGATTTCAATGTCATCGAAATTATTCACCCCGTACATGTGCGTTTGTTTACTTTTATAAGGTTATTAGGATTCATTAACTGTTTTGCGGCAATGTTATGTTATATTCTAACGTGTGTTTTACGATTTGGTAAATTGATAATTTACATTTTTAAAAAGCACTGACCTATCGAAATTCTTTTCGATGAATGTTTTGATATGTCTTATTTTAGGTATATTTTGCTTTGTCTGCGGCAATAAAGCATACTTTGTTAGTTTGTTTGTTTGTTATTAACAGAAAAACGTGCAAAACCGTTTTCTGAACCATATTGTTTTTTGGAGACGTAAGATTTTTATTCAAAGCTTCTCACTATAGAAAAGGAAGTTGAACGCTGCAAATTTATGTGAATGAGGCGAATTCGAATAATATTGAATGATACTGTCTGATAGAGACGGTTTTCTATATACCTCAAACTCAATCACGTTATTTTTCCGAACTAGCAAGAGGTTTAAGAATAGAAGTTTATTTTCGGTCTTAGTTTCTAATGTAAAAGAGATCTTACTATGTTGTGAGTTTACATAGGTCATTAAATCAGACAGTCGTTGATCATTTCTACTCCACACTATGCAAATGTCATGCACATATCTTTTATATGCACAAAGATACCTAGCAAAAGAACCCTGCACGATCTTGTTCTCCGGATCATTCATGAATATCTCACTCAAAAAAGGTGATCGTCACGAATCCATTGCCAAACCTGCCATATGTCTATACATCTTACCATTAAATTAAAAAAAAACTGCTGATCTAATACAGTAGACAAAAGTAACCCGGGATTATCAGTCACAAGTCTAGGGATATGTTTTTTGTCAAGAAAGACAATGCAGTCTGCAGGCGGGACATTTGGAAATAGATTTTTGACATCAAGGGAAATTAACTTTGCACCATATGGAATTTCAATGGTATTCAGGTACTGGGCAAAAACAATAGAGTTTTTTGTGGGGTAGGGGTTTTCGAACTCGTTTTTTGTTAAGGAAGACAATGCAGTCTGCAGGCGGGACATTTGGAAATAGATTTTTGACATCAAGGGAAATTAACTTTGCACCATGTGGAATGTCAATGGTATTCAGGTACTGGGCAAAAACAATAGAGTTTTTTGTGGGGTAGGGGTTTTCGAACTTGAAAGTATATTATTTTGGCTACGATGATAAATTATACCAAGGAAAATCAATAAAAAAAAACTACAGGTCGAATGGGAATACTCTCCCTGTTTATTTTAGGTAGACCATATTAAAATACTCCAGTGTTTGATTCAGAACGTTTTTTTATCCTAGTGAAGAGTGAAGTAGTAGGGTCTCTGTTAATGCATTGAAAATCATCAGAGTTCAGAAAGTTAAGTACCTTTTCAATATGTTCAGTTGGGCTAATCTGTTTTTTTCATGATTAACAAACAAGGACCCTTTTCAGATGAATCTTTTGATAGTTAAATGTATTTTTGTTATTTGGGAGCGGGGGTGGGTCAAGTGTTTAAAAAAACTTCTTGCCCTTAAAATGTTTTTTTTTAGAAATGTCTGTATCCTGAATAATATTTTCGGCTTCAACTACTAAGGTTTATTTGATGTAACGGTTTGAAGAATGACAAAGTAGTTCCTCTTCTTGGGGGTGTAAAGGGGACCTCAGTGAGTTGTAAAAAAGCTTATGGAAATTAACGTTACACTGGCTCATTGAGATTCTATAATCTTGAAAATTGTTCGACTTAAGCGAAAGTCTTTGCGTTGATTTGAGATTTGAAATTTTATTGCTTAGTCTACGAAAAGTTTTATCACCAAAGGAAATAACCTCATCCCTAAATTTAGAGTTTAATATCACGATCTCAATAAGCGGCTGGACGGATGTAAGGGTCAGTAGTCAGTAAGAGATATTTAAGTTTCGAGGTTACAGAGTTAAGGATTTTATAATGATTAAACAATAAACAGACGCTAAGTCTTGGTCTCAGACGGAGACCGAGACTTAGTGTCTGTTTATTGTTTAATTTAGAAACAGGTCTCTTTGTGAATAATGGATGATTTACTACAATTTTATAATGATGTTTAATCTCTTCTTTCATCTAGGTGGGTCTGGCAATCTTCATTACAAATTATGATTTCAACACCAGATGTCGCTGTATCAGAAGGTTTTTCCAATACATAAGGATGAGTTTAGCTTCACTAGCATTATTTACTTCAAAGAAATTGTCAATTTTTCTCTAAGAGACCTGATATATGAAGTTAAAGAAAAAATAAACTATTCCGTTTACCTTTATATTCGTTGTGTTTTATAGAAGTTTTTAAACATTTGGTTCGACATAAGTGGAAGTAGTAGGCCTATAGTTTTAACATTTCCACCTCAGTGTTCGTCTAATATGCATATTGTACAATCGTTTTCTGTTTTTATTTTTAGTGGCCATCTAGTTAGTTATAAGGTAATTTTATATATCTGACTGAGACCGAGATTAGTTTATTTTTTTCTTTAAATTAAAGTTACTTTAGCACGCTTAAATAAGCTATAAAAATAAAATAGAATGTGTTTTATCGTTAATTTGTGTTAGAGGATGGCTCAAAGTTGAAGAATCACTTTTTTCAAATTTACTCAAAATTTTCAAATGGAAGTATATCATTTTCATATTACAGCTAAATGCACTTCTTCAATAAAAAGCTTACGAATACTATAAAAACATTAAATCAAATTAGTAGTGGAAATAAAAACTTTTAATTTAAAAAAAAATAAATGACAAGTAGGTACTTAGCACGAAACAAAAATCAAATCATATTTTTCTAAAATCTAGTCACTAATCAGGTTCTCTGAATGTTCTCCGTTGACTTCATGACTTCATGAAATCAGGTTCTCTAAATGTTCTCCGTTGACTTCATGACATTTTCTCAGGCGCAAAACGTTTTGTAATATTTCTAAAGTTTTTTCGTGTTATAAACAAATTTTTTGATCGTATCCCACAAAGGAAAGTCGGGCGGTTTCAAATCCGGGGAATGGGAAGGCCACCAAACTGGTGTATTATTTGCGATAAAACGTTGTCCAAAACTTTGTTGAAAATGAATTATCACGATTTACGCTTTGCGTGGTGGAGCACCGTCCTGCTGAAAATAAATGTTTTGCTCTTCCGCTAAAGGTAGGCCTTCTAAAAATTCCTTTCGCTCGCCTGTTAAATGTCCTTGAAAAAAGATCGGTCTAATAATACACGTGGCTTATATCCCAGCCCAAACATTTACACCAAACCTCTTATGGAAATTTCCTTCTTTCAGACGTTGTTGATTTTCTATTGACCAACATCTGGTGTTTCGCCTATTGAACATGCCATTGTTGTTAAACCGGGACTCCTCTGAATGCACTATGAGTGCAAAATTATTATTTCTATTGTTTATCTGTAAAAAATCAGCTACAGTAGTCCAATCTTTCTGAAAGTCGCCGATATAAATGTATTGATGTAATTCATATTTGAATGAGCGGTAACTGTGTTTCTTCAAAGTTCTTAAAAGTCTTTATTTCCATTAGTTGACCACTATTTAACCTAAAGTGTTTATATTCGTTAGATTCGTATTGCAAAGGTGCATTTAGCTGTAGTATGAAAATGGTATACTTTCATTTGAAAATTTCGAAAAAACTGATTCTGTCAACTATTTCGATTTTATATTTTATAGCTTATCTAAGCATGTCAGATTAATTTAAGCCACTTCATGGGACACTAGACTGAACAGTAAAAATAGGTATGAAAATTTCAAAATGGCGGATTGAGTTGATTTGTTAATACGATACTATGTATTAAAAGGCTAGATTTAGAAAAATCTAAAACTATACAGTGTCCCATTTAAAAAAGGAAATCCGAGTCACTTTCAAACAAACTGTCGCAGAAATCTGTCAAGTACATCAACAAATGTCATTCTAATAACCCAAGATAAAGATACCTACCAAATTTCGTTTCGATAGGCTAAAAAATAACAAAATTATTATTATTAATTTATTCCCAACCAACTATAATAGTTTATTACAGGCAAAATAAAATAAACTAAAAATATAAAAATAATAACAAAATATTCATAATACAAAGAGAACTAAAAGGAATACTTGTAAAGTAAAAAACAGTAAATAAAAGAAATATAATACATACATTTTTAACTCATTATTCCAGGAAAAACTTTTTAAGTGCTTTCTTGAACTTTTCCTAGATTTTCTTTGGTAAATTATTATAGGTGATAATGCCAGTGTATAGAATTGACCATTTTCCAAAATTACTTTTTATTAATAATGTCGGTAAATCGTCTGTTTATCTAGTATCGTGATGGTGTATTGTATTTGTCTTATATAATGTGTTATTTGAGTGTTTTATTTTAAGATTTATAGAATGAATTAATATACAAACTTTTAATTTAAAAAGCGAATTTATGTCTCTTTTAATTTATAAAGTGAATTTATGTCTCGATTTACTTGATCTAGTCTAGGGTTACTTGATCTCAAAAATCAAAATTCCTTCATTTTGGCTGCTAAGAGTTTTTCATGATTTTTTTTTCAATGGCAGCCAGAAAGCAATCTCGATTATACCCGGTATACAGGGATATTCACGGTCAGTGACGTATTAGAAGTATCCGAAAAACCAATGTATAGATTACTTTAAAAATTTGGTTCTAGACATAGATGAACATGAATCATACTGCAAATGAATAAGCATTTACAGAAAAATTGGTTAAAAATCCGCCTCCATAATATTTTTTTTATTACTGAGATTTTAAGTATCTGAAAAACCAATCTATAGATTACTTTGAAAATTTGGTTCAAAACATAAATGAACATGAATCATACTGTAAATGAATAAGCATTTATAGAAAAATTGGTTAAAAATCCGCCTCCATATTTTTTATTGAGATTTTAATTATTGAAAGAGCGGAAAACATGCTCTCCTTTTGAACGTGACGTCATATAGAAATTCCCGTTCTCCTGCAACCGTATTTAAATTTCTTAGCAGTGAAAATCTACTGTTGTTCCTTGGCAGTAACTATCGTCACTTTTTTTAATACAGATTTTTTTTCAAATTCAATTTATTTTGTGAAGGATATAACAAATATTTACACACATCAACAAATATACAATAAAATATCAAATAGATAAAATAGTCCAATTTAAGTAAATTTAACATACTTGTAGATTTATTTTAAAGAAACAAAGAATTACTTATTTACAACTACACCATTTCGCAACTATAGTTCTAATCAAAAATAAGTAAAATATAGATATTATAATAAAAATTGATAAATATACTTACATTAAATTGATCTTCAAAGGGTACTAGACAGTACTTATAATATGTAGGTCTGTAGTTTTCCATAATAAAGAAACTCAAAATTCACCGATAAAGTGAAAAAAAAATATTGACCAGTAACAAATAAAATCCAAATACAAACTAAACTAGATCTGGCAATACCGACGCCGACGGATGACATCAACTAAATGGCGTAAAATTTGTTCGCGTACGAAGTCGTTTAAAATGCTCTGTGAACGCTTGAAACTTTGAAAATATATAATAAAGTTATCTATTTTAGTATATAATATTAAAAATATATCATTACCTGGATGATCTTTTTATCCAAAATATATTTTAAGTAACCCAATGCACTTAGCTCATTGCTAAATGTCCTTTTGGCAGGATCCATTTGCAGTACGCGTTTAAGCCAGCTTTCCATATTCTGTTTGAAGCAGCTTGTTATAAAGTTTTCCTTTTTAATCTCCGTTGAATATGTAACTGAACCTGAATATGAAGTGTAAATGCATACATCATCTGGTCCCTTGTCTTTGATATTTTGAAATCTAAAAAAAAATTGAATATACAATACAAACAAACAAAAAAAACAACACTAAAACTGAAAGTTAGTTCCAACGAGTGAAAATATTAATAAACACACACTTCTTGAAGGGATATTCATGCCTACTTAATAGATCTGGCTAGAGTAACTAATCAGGATAGTTCACAAGGGCCAATCTTCAACTACTATTTTTTTTACCCAATGACGGACCAAAGATGTTCACCGTCTTTGGTCCGTCATTGGGTAAAAAAGCCTAAGTACAATGATTGCATTAAGTAAAGGGAAAAAAGTCTGTTAATAAGGAATTTCAATTGTTTTCAATACTAAGCACTATGATTTAGACACTGAAAACGAAGAAGTGTACAAAATGGGAGGTCCTTGGTCTTAAATTCATTTCACCCAATTTTTAACAATAATAATAAACTATAAAATTAAATATAAAGTAAGAAAAACAAACAGCATAAAAATGAAAGAAAGGTATTCTTACTGAGATAAAGAGGATCAAACGTCGGAATTATAACAAGAAAAATTAACTGCTAACATTTTGGTATGATTCGAATCGTTATAAATTCTTTAAAAAATCTATGTGGAAACTGGTTATTAAAATTGAAATTCCACAAAAGAACTAGTAAGACTTTGATATGAATCTAATATGGTGGGACAACATGGCGGCATAACAAAACTTCTAGGAAATCAGTGTAAAAAAGTACTCAATTGACTTTAAAATTTGTGCATAAATCAAGTATGACTTCGAAATAAAGTGGTAAGATTTTGGTACAAATTCAATATGACGGAACAATATAGCTTAATGAAGTCTGTAAAAAATCAGTATAAAAAACGCCTTATTCAATTAATGTCAAATTTTGCACAAAAACAAAATTTGATATAGTGACGAACTAATCAATTTGATGCGAATGTAATACGCCGGGACAAAATGTTTAAAAAATTCGATCAGCGTAATATATTTCTTTCATTAAAAAAAAACGGTAAATTCGCTTTATTCACAACTTCCCTCGTACAGAATTCCACAAAGTACAGATAGCACAGTTTATATATGCATATAATTACTTAATAACCTTATACAAGCCCTAAACACTATACAGTGGGTCCGAAAAGTCTTAGTATGGCCTAATATCTCGAGTACTAGTAAAGATAAAAATATTCAAATCTGAAAGTTCCATGTGTACATCAAATCAGCCTTTCTGGCTGTTTATAATTTTTTCACCTCTTCTGGGGTACATCATAAGTGCAACCATATATCGAATTTTATCTTATTTTGGAGACCTATAAAAGACAAAAAACTCTGCGCAAATCGGAAGACACTATCTCGACCCGTTTTCGAATGGATATTGAAATAAGAATTCCAGTCAAAGACCTAAAACTGTTATTTTAAATTTGATTTTATAAAATGCTGCAAATAACTTCTTTGCAATAATGAAATCTACTTTCAAATTTGCTTTTAACATTTTGGAGTGTTTCAAGCGTCACACTAAGACAAACATCAGTAATTTCTTATTATAGTTGTTAAAAATAATTTGGTTTTTGTATCAAACACGCACTCTTTTTAGTAACCCTAAAGAAAGAAATCAAGTGGAGCATGGTCAGGCAACCATGCTGGCCATTCAACATCTCAACGATGTTCAATCTACCGCACATGAAATTCATTATGAAGATACTCTCTCACTGGTAAACAAAAGTGAGGCGTTTCATCCTCTTGAAAAACTGAGTCATAGTCAATATCGTCATCTTCGATAGGTGCTAGAACTGCAGGTATAACAGTTTCTTCCAACAGTTGCAATTACAAGGGTTTGGTAAGAGTTTTATTAATAAAAAATGCACCAATTAACTTATTTGTCATAATTCCAGCACATACGTTAAGTTTCTGATGATGCTGCGTATGAGCCTTTTCAAACCAGAGAAGATTTTCATCACTCAACGAAAAGTATGTCTATTGACTGTGTCGTTCAGAAATAAGTTGCTTTATCACTAAATCATGTCCGAAACAAGTAATATGGTTGAGTTTCAATTAAATGTAACATTTCTTCACAAAACTGTAATCTGGCTCAACTTCGTTAAGTTCTTGTATGAGGTGAACTTTGTAGGGGAGAAATTTATGTTTTTTTATAATTTCGCGAATTGCTGATTTACACACACCCACATCAACAGCTACTACTCGAAGTGGTTGCTTCGGTTGAACTCTGAATGTTCCTAGAATTTGAAATTCAAGATTTTCAGAAGGACGACCAGATCGGAGAACTTCATTAATGCTAAGAGTTGTTATGAACTTGGAAACAATATTTCTCATATAACTTGGAGAAAATAGCCTATATGGAAAAGCTTCTTTGAACAGTCTGGCTGCCCCATTGTAATTTCGATTACGTTATCCATACAAAATAAATTATCTCGATTTTATCTTCATTAGTATGAACTATAATGAAATTAATGAAACTCTAAGAATTAAGTAGAAATAGCAAAATTGCTTCCAAAACCCGGTAACGAGATTTTAGAAACAATTTTTTATCAATAACAATGACTATAGACATTTCATTTTTTGCCACAATGTTTCTCACTTCTTTTTTATTCCTTTCCTGTCCAAAAATGGGTCCACGTGGACACCTCACCTCCGGTGTGCGCAGAAAATTGGGCCTTTTAAAAAAAAATCAGTCTGAAAAACTACTTATTAGATTGATTTCAAATTGTGTACAAGAACTAAGTGTGAAATACAGATGAACTGGTAAAATTGTGGTACGAATTCAAAATGGGGGAACAAAATGGAGGCCAAATAAAAAATTTGTAATCGTGAAAAAAATACCCTTCCAGATTTGCAGAAATCTTCGCCTTTTAGGCTCCCTAGATAACAAAATATGTTTTCCCAGTTCCCTCGGCCTGTCTATAGGTTCGCGACATAGCTAAAAAACTACTTACCCGATCGACTTCAAATTATGGTCAAAAATTAAGAGTCACATGTAGCTGACCTGCTAACATTTTGTTAAAAATCCAATAGCCTAGTCAAATGTTAAAAAAACTATTACTAAAAACTAATAATTTTCCCAATTTATCTCAGATTTTGCCTAAAAATATATATGAATGAACTAGTGACATTTTGGTACGAATCTAAGGTGGTAAAACAAAATGGCATCCAAATAAAAAAACAAATTTTAAAAATCATCCTGAAGAACTAATAATTATTATTAGATTGATTTCAATTTTTTTCAAAAATTAAGTAATATTAAGATAAACTATAAAAATTCTGGTACAAATGCAAGCAAAACCAAAACGGAAAGAAAAAATATTTAAAAAAATCAACGTAATTTTTTTTTACTCAATTAACTTAAGGGATAAACTGGGAATATGTTGCTACGAATTCAACATGACGGAACGAAATCGCGGTAATATATTTTTTTGAAAAATTTAGGTAAAAGCGTCTTATTCAAATTATTTTAAATTTTGCCCAAAAATCAGGTGTGGCATCGGTAGACACTGATAAAATATTGGTATGAATCCAACATGGGGGAGTAAAAATGCTTGAAAAGACAGTATATATAGTATATATATATATATATATATATATATATATATATATATATATATATATATATATATATATATATATATATATATATATATATATAGATTCATAACAAGGGAAGTTCCGGTTAAAGGAAAATTACCGATTTTTTTATAACTTTATTTTCATAGCCCATGAACAATAAATTATGTTATTTAGTATTTTTCTCCATTAAACGGTTTTATTCCAGAAAATCTTACGGAATTTTTGAATATTTTATTAGATCATCATTTTGTTTTGCCAAATTTTAAAAAGATGAAAGATTCATACTTCACTATCCCTAATAAAAGTAAGAATTCATAACGAGTTAAGTTCCGGGTAGAGCCAATTATTTCTAGTTTAGCATGATATTGAAATTTGAAGTTAACAGCTTTCAGAGAAATAATCTATTAAATATTATAGATACTTTAAAATTTGAACTAAATCTTGTATTAAATTACTTGAAAGTCAACAAACAATAATGAAACGTTAATTTTTTAATATATCCAAAAAAACGCATTTCAATAGATTTCGATAGTCCCGTGATATTGATTGAACACTTTTGAGTATTGGGACGTCACAATCGAATCAAATTTAATAAGAAGAAAACAAACAAAATAAAAAATCTTAAAAAGTAACTACTACTACACTTAAATCCTATTCTAAGCATCAGAAAAAGTCAACATGTCTGCACTATGAAAACTCCAACCGTTTATATTCGAAAAATTTTGTAACTAATCTGTTTTCATCTACCTCTTTCTATAAAAACTAACATGCACTCTCATTTTAGGAGAATTTTATACATCTCAAATATTTATAAAGTACAGGCATTCTATTAATCAAAAAAATATTGCACTTACCTCTCATAAGGATTTAATTCTGGTAGAAAGGGAAGAATACCACAAATAATTTCGAAAACCATGGTACCCATAGACCAGTAATCGACACTAGGACCATAATCCTGATTGTAAAATATTTCTGGGGCCAAATAATGTAATGTTCCAACGAAGCTAAGTGTAGCATCTTGTAATTCTTTAGCATATCCTAAATCTAATAATAATATGTACATTAATTATTTATTTTTACGAAAGTATGCTGTTTAAACTGTGTACATATTATTGTTATTATGTTGCAGCAAATCAACAACATATAAACAATAATATTTGAAGATATGACTGTTGATATCTTGGTGTAGTAAATTTTGGTTATAATTTAAATAGTAGTGTGTGAAAAGAAAAGAAAAATAAATCGTAAACGTCTTCAAAAAAAAATAAAAAGCATGGGAACCACTTGACAATATATAAGAAAATTGGAGAAAAATCACAGAAACCTAACGTGGATTCAATGACAGGAGCCAACCAAACCTTTATAAATACGGTCAGAAAAGCCCAAAATTTAGGGTCAACATCTGACATATCTAAGAAAGTAACCTTAGCAACTTGCCCTGACATCCAAGCCCAAAGGTATGAATAAAAAAAAGAGAGGTCATTGTGTGGATGAATTGTTAGCTTTCTTTTTAACAGAAATAGTTCCGTAATAGTTCACTGTCAATGGTCATTCATCTAACTTTCACAAAAACAACGCAGGAGTCCAATAGAGTTCAGTTTTGGCACATACCCTACTCCTTCTACACATCAATGATCTGCTTTCATCTACCAGCAATCTTATTAATAGCTATGCTTATGATAGTACTTTCAATTCCAACATCCAATTTCCCAAACCTGTATTAAAGCTGAAATGTATGATAGGCCTTTAATGACTTTATCATTAACTGAGTTTTTAACTCACAAATTATGTCCCAATACCGACGCCATCCAAGCGAATACACACTATTAAAGACCAGGATTCCTTTAGCGTAGTTGGTATTGGTTTTCAGCAGTATATTCGCTGGAAAGAAATAATCACATTACAACAATAAAATTAACACGTCAGCCGCTAATAAATTGTTCTGCCAATTTACCCTTTAGCTTTAGTTTACCATTCTTGAATATATCCAAAGAAGGACTATTCGCCTGACTGATGATCTAAACATAACAAGGAAGCTTCACTAGAGCATCGTCGAATTATGGGCGATCTGTCTATGCTTTACAGATACTACAATGGATATTGTTCTGACGAATTATCATCCATTATGCCTTCCTTAATTATCCCTGCCAGGGAGACATGAGCATTGACCCAGACGTAAAGATCAAATACCTTCCACTTTGTTCGCTTCTTTATTCCCAAAGTTTTCCGATTATGAAAACTATTACCAGAAAAAGCCTTTTCCACTTCCCCAACCTTCAAGTCTTTAAATCATACATCAATAAACTTTCCCTCTTAAGGTACCCACAGTACCCAGTAATTAGACCTCCGGCCTTGACCTTGGCCTGCCCATATAAATAGAAGGAGACATTTTCTAAAGAATGTAATAAAAAACAGTTCCATTATTAAAATTTAATGAGATCCCATAAAATGCCAATTTCAATTTTATAGGAACTGATGCATAAACAAACTAGTGGACTAGAATATATTTAGTTTGGGGTGAAGTTGATACAAGAAATGTAACTAATAAAAAAATTCTGTTTACCTATAATTTTGTACAAATTCTCACTCTTGCGATTATCACAGTGTTGTATAACTATGTTATCAGGTTTTATATCACGGTGGGTTATGTTTTTCATATGCAGGTACTCCAGACCATTTGATACATCTTCTAATATATACCTTACATCGTGTTCCGGTAAGCCACAAAGCCTTATTGGTTCACTAGTAAGGTATCGTCTGAGATTTCCTGCAAATATATAAACCAAGTTGATTTATTAAAATTATTTTACTTAACAAACCTCATGAAAACTAACTATAATACTACTAGCGAAAATATTGTTTTTTTAAATGCAATATAATTTCAAAAATAGCCTTTCTCAAGCTTTCAAAGCATTTTTAAATTTAAAATTCTACAAATTATTTATAATCGTTTCTTTACTGAGAACTTAAAATATCACTTTTATTTTCAGTCATTTATTAGATCGTATTCAATAGTGTTTGAGGCAAAGATAGTTGCTAACCAACAACCTGCATTTAACGTCAACATGTTAAGTATTTTGCCAAGTGTCCCTCCTGTCTCATGAAACTTCTGTAATTTGTCATCAATATAGTTTTCTTTAAAATTCTGATTTTTATTCGACCTTATTTCGAATCTCGAAAGAGATGCGTTAACTTTTTTTTTGCTGTATTTGATATAATTGCAGGTTAAAATATGTATTAGAATATTATAGCAAATATTAAACGAAGTTAGCCGTTACTTGATGGGAATCCATTTTAACTAAGTAAATGAAAAAATGACAATGGTTTCCTCAACACTATGGCTTCATTAGATACAAAAATTTAAATGATAGTGTCCCAAAATATAGATAATAAATATTGAACCCATTTTAACTAAGTAAACGGGAACACTTGGAAAATGAAAGAGTGACACAAAATATAGATAAGAAATACTCAACCTTTTTTCAAAATCGCAGATATTATACAGGTATAAAACAATTGGAATTGTGCATTATAAACCAATAAAGTGGCAAAAATGGGGAAGTTAAGTCCAAGATTATTAAATGATGTCATTCTCGGAGAATAGACAAAACTGATTACAGTTAAATCAGTACTATTTAAAAAAATTGTCTCTTATAGGATTTTTTATTAAGAGCTCTTTTGCTACGGTCATAGTTTTGACTTGCCAGAAATTATACTGACTACTATATGGTTAATATTATGAAGAGATCATTCTCGAAGAACAGACAAAACTGATTGCAGTCAAATCAGTAGCATTTAAAAATTTTCTCCTATACAATTTTTTATTTGGAGCTCTTTTCTGATGGGAATAGTTCTATCTTGCCTTAAACTATCCTGACTACTAGATTTTTTGTAAGTAAATGGTGGTCGTTTTGTTCACACTTTGTATCTTAGAAATGATGCATATTCATTTCTTCATACACCTTTTTTCCCTTATTTTTCATAATAAAAAATACACTGCAAATTGATCTGACCACTTTTGACCTATTATTTTTAAAAACTTGATTAAATGCAAAAAAATATAGATTTATTAACAACATTGAAATATTGAATTCAGTGTTTAGATCTCGTGGAGTAAAAACCCTGAAGATGCCTCGTGCAATCGAAGGCGAAACATCGGCTAGTAATTACAACTTGACACGGTCTAATCCCAAGAACCATGATTTCTGAATAATAATTATATCTTGCTAAAAAGTAAACCATTTACTTCAAATGTTGTTTCTCATGTGTATTTTTTGGTGTTTTATTATATAGCCTTTTAAAATATAAGCTATATTTGCCTTTTTTTTTGTTGCACATCTTATACGTTACACGTTTATCAGACCAAACTAGTGAATTCAAACTGAATTTCATTCTCGATTTCCTGCGGTGCCAAAGTTTTACAGTTTCTGACATCACGCGAGGTATGTTGATGGATTTCCATGGCGCCAATATATTTTTGAAATACTAGCTTGATAAAAATAATAAATTCCACGTTTTTGAGCCTACATTTGACGTCTATTTTCATTTTACAAAGTAAAGCCTGGTTTGTAGATTGAAAAAGTTTGCGTCTTCGTCGTCCGTTTGAGCTAAGTGTTTACGCTGGTTCTTAGCCCGAATTATATATTGAACAAGTTTGCGCTTTGCGTCGCCTGTGGAATTAACCTTACTTTAATGTTTATATGTATCGCCTTTTTGTGTAATGCAATTTTGTCTTGCTTGTTTTTCAGTTTCTGTGCGTTTTTTTAATTTGCTGAGTATGGATAATCAAAATCATAGTAATAGTGCCTAGTAAAGACTAGGCATTGTGACAGTGGCGGCTTACGGGTGAAAAAGTAAGTGAAGTGCAAATGAAGGAAGAAAATATCGCAATAATTTTTTTTCCAGAATTTTTTAATATGTGGAGGGGGTAGAATATTTTTTTACGACTTACCTAAATTTTTATACTAAATCAATTCTCCTATCCTTCATAGCAGCAAATTTATTTATAACATCCACATAAAATGGATGAGTTGCCCTGATCTCCAGAAATTCCTTTTGAATTGAAATATTGCCAAGAGAAGTTCTTGAGATATTGTATTTCTTAAATAAGTTTTTACACATTTGAAGCAAGAAAAACTTTTTTCCACTGAAGCACTTGTCGACGGTATTGTCAAAATAAGGGAAAACACTTTATATCCTTTGGTTAAAATATCTTTATTTTCATAAATTTTTTTCACTTGCTCTTGCAGCGATATATTCCAATTACTGTCATTGGCAAAAATAAGACCAAGCTCATTTTTAAGTCGTTGACTTTTTGAAAATATTTCCTCATATAACTGTAACAAATTTTCAAACGGGCCAGTCGGAAAATTTAAACTATATTCGGAACCTGCCAAACATGAAAATGTAAGTTTTTCAGTCTTGAAATCTTAGTGTCATTTTCATTAAAATATGGTCCAATATTTCATAAAAAAGGGTTCTATACTTGTCATATAAAATGTCATTAAACACTAATGCCACAAAAGTGAATTCAAAATCGTTCATCTCACCTAAAAATCCTTTCGCAACGCGGATTGATTTTTCATCAGATTTGCCACAGATTGTAATAAATTCAAAGACGTCTTTTAATTTATTCCAGTCTTGAACAATCACATTTACTAACTTCGAATTTGAAGTTGTAACAACATCATAAATAAATATAACACAAAACAGTCAAGTTAACTGCAAAGGAACTCACCGGTTGCAGCGAAATCCGCGAAAATAAAAGTAAACAACCACCGCAAACTGAACGACACGTGGGTGTAGTGTACTGCGCCTGCAATTCACCGAGAGCGTTGTATGGTACTGGGCTCAACATAGTTGGAAAATCGTAAACTAAACATAGTACCTCCAGCAAAGTCAAAGCGGTTTGCGCCACTGTTATAGTTGTTATAATAAAGTTCGATTTAAAGTTTTAAAAAGACATGCCGCTAAAAGGCCCTCTAAAATTCATCAATTTCATTGGTTGCAGATTAACGCAAACGTCGATTTTCGGCAGCCGCTTACGTCAAAGTTAAAAATCGTCATCTTTTCGACGTCTAGCGGAAACTCAAACGAATAGCGGCAAAAATATAACCGTACTCATTGCTTTGCGTTAAGTAAACTTCAAGGACAGAGCAAACGACGACGCAAGCTGCAAACGTTTTCAATCTATTACCCAGGCTTCAGAAAACAAGGTTTATAACTGGATTACTTAAAAAATGTATACAAGAAAAGGCAGTAGAGGATACTTAAGGGCTAAGATTAGAGAAAATGCATTATTCCATTATTACCCAATGAATATGAAAAAAAAAATTAAAAAAGTTGTCGAGAAGAGTTTACCCATTTTAAACATTTGATATATTGCAAATGTATAAAGTTAATCAATCATTTTCTTCTACATAATTAATTTTGTTTTTTTTTAATCACTAATTGCCCCTCTTTGCATTGTAGGAAAGGGATCATATTTCTAATACATTTCCCTTGACCACTTCTTCTTTAGAGCTCTATAGGACATAGTTTTTGAGATATGACATGTGACACCCCTAAAAATAACATTCTGTATATGCTAAAAAGATTGGCCTAGAATAGCCAAACTTTTATATCTTTTCTATGTTGAAACAGAAGTTAAGACAAAATCTGTTTTTGTCTAAAGAATTTAAAATTCCATAAGTAAAGCTGTCTCCACCTCTTCATGTATAAATAAAAATTAAACTTAATAATAAATACTGATGATCATCACCTGCTACTTAAAAAAATAGTGGAGTTGGCAAATAGCTCAAAAATAGATATAGGTGTGGTAACGATAAGATAATATAATGAAAAATATTTCATTAACTAAATAAAAAAGATATTATCTTATACTCGATCTTATATTTTCAATAAACATTTTTGGTATGACATTTTATATCACAACACACTTCTACAAAAGTAAAAAATGGAATGCAAATGTGCGTGTTAATTCATAGAATATTTCTTACGTTTTTATAAATCTTTTGTTGTCTTAAGATTTAATGACAATAATTTCTAGTGACTAATAAAATTCCTACAAAGGCAGTATGCTATATAAAATATTAAATCTAAACCATGAACAGAACAAAGGAACATAAAAACAAAAATTATAATACGTTAATAGTAAATACAGAAGACTTACATATTAATTACCTTAAAAAAAATCAAAATCTTGATTTACAAATTTTACGCATTGAGATAAATCTTTAACACTAAAGTGCTGTCCCTTTATCAATCTTGTTGAATCTATTCTGTGTTATGGATTCTTGGTGTAAGGAAGTATCATAGTATGTGGAATAGTGGAAGTGTTAGAGAAAAGTAGGACAGACAAGGTCTAAAATAACCACTACATGCAAAACATTTTTTGCAAATATCCACTGCTACACGGCCACTTAAAATCAGAAAACAAAGAATTTTTGAAATGATTATTGTAGGATTTACCAGAATATATAATGTCTTTTTTAGCACTAATTATCAGCACACTTGTTTGTCGACCAGAATTAAAAGGTCATTTTTGTCATCTTCTTTCCAATGGGAAAATGGAGTTTCTAACAAACTACAATGTCACTAACGGGCCCAAACGAATTCATTTTCAACCACACACACGCGCCATTCTTCCAAAGAATAAAATAAAAGACCCCCGATAAAATACTGAATTAAAGCGCGATCGCCGTGATCTACTTTACTTACAATACGAACGGAAGCATTAAACTGCGGCTCTTCCCTAGATGCGCGGTCTACGTACATGCGAAACTCTCGTTGCCATAGCAACGCATTGTTTTCGTTTCTCTCTGGAAGATTTTTACGGAGCTCGCACGTGGCTACGCGTAAGTATATCATTTCGTTTTGTGTTTGCCTCTAGGTTTCTAACGTGCGGCCAGCGGCAATCCTAGGAATGCATTAAATTTAACATTGTAATTATTGATAATTTTTAATGAAATGAATTAGATTTAATATTGAAAAGATTTAATATTGAAAATTAGTATATTGTATTGATTTTTAAAGTGTGTTAAAAAATAATTTGCGAGGTTTTTTTGGGGAAGAGGCACTTCCCCTACTTCCTCCGAATAGCCGCCCCTGGGGTGTATGTTCAAAACCACCTAGACACCTCTTCAAATCGTACAAAAAAGAATATTAAACTTAATTTGGAAAAATAGTATATTATATAACAAGTTCAGATGAGTACACTATTTTTTTAACGAACACAAATAATATTTGGTAGGACTGACCAAAAAGACACAAGCTAACTTGGCCAGAAAGTATATTTCACAAGCGTGTTGAAAAAATGTTTCAACACCTATTGAAACATTTTTACACTAACTTTTATACACGAATGTAAGATGATTCATACATGAGTGTATAAAAGTCTTGACGCACGTGTTGCACCCTATACTTTTCTAATACTGTAAATACAAAATTAAAGTTAAATTATTTAATGTTTTCCTTTATAATAATTGTAATTATTAATAGTCACACTGTTTATACAGTGTTTGTATCAGGACTTTGAATATTCATTACTATGACGATACAATAATAATAATATAAATTAAATAATGTTATTAAAGATGCCTGAAATCAATGGCTAAAGAAATGCATTGTATTTCAGATATCGGTGTTTAAACACAAACTTTAGCTGCTATCTGCTATCAATGTGTAAAATAGTATTTCAGGTACGGTTGCAGAAAAAATACTTTTCAGCACCACATTATTTGAAAGATGGTGAGACAAAAGAAAGTTAAAAAAGCAAAGCCTACTTTTAACTTATTTTACTATTAAAAAGCGTTTTTTTAACGCGTTTCAAATAATCTACTGTTAAACGACACTTTGATGGAATTGTCAAAGATATTATAAAATTTGTATGGGGCAGTATGTTTGCAGTTTGACGGGGCAATCTAAATCTAAATTTAATTGAAGGCATTAGGGATAAATACATTTACTTGGATATCTTATGAAACAACTTAACTCAAATTGCAGAAAAATAGCAACATGATTTTTGTTTCCAACATAATGTGATCCAAAACATACTGCCCATATAGTAAAGCAATGGATTATGATGACTGTTCCCAACTTTTTGGAGACACTACCACAATCACTGGATCTAAACCAAATTGAGCACCTGTGGGCAAAACTTGAACGAAAAAAACATGGTGTTACAAGAAAATTTATAGAATCAATGCCTAGAAGATTACATTTAATTCAGCAAGAACCTTAATTAAATTAAGATAAAAAGTAATTGTTCTTTAATAATGTTATTGTTCTTGTGACCACACAAAACCTTTTTTGTGCATTATTTTAAAATTAATCAAGCATCCGTTTTATAATAAAAATGGGTGGACCCAGACCTTACTACAGCTTTAACTAGAGGACATACAAAAAAAATTTAAACCCCACAGTTGCAAGATTTTTCTTGTATTGTGTCTTAAGAATATCAAACATTAAAAAAATCATTAGACATTAGAAATATAGACATAATATATTCTTTTAAATGGGATACCATGTTTTTTAGTACCTCATTGTAACTGTTCTTACCGATATAGAAATTATTATTATATTGTTATAGAAATAGGAAATTTCATACCTTTATCTTTAAAGGCAACCCTCAAAATTGACAAAAACCCTACCAAAGAGGTTTTAAACGGAGAATATTCTCACATAATTATTGAGTCAATAAGAATACATTGCATCATATGGCAAGTTCTATATCAATTTTCTTAGGTGTAGTATAAAGGAATCAAACCTAGTATATTCAAATCGGCATGAAGATACCCATTTAATCAGACATATCATATGCTAATTTTTGATATTCTTGAAAGAAAAATCCAACAACTTTTGTATTCTAAAATTTTTTGTAAATCATTTAGTTTTAAGATGAAGAAAGCTGTCCAAATTTAAGTGAAAACCCTATACATCAGTTTTTTATGTGACTCATGAAACATAACTCATGACAAAGTACCACCCAACGGTTTATTAGATTGACTTTCTATTCCTGGCAATACAGTTTTCTTTTTAAATTATTATAGTTTATTATATTATGGATAATACTAAATATTTTACTATTAATGATTCCTGCGATTATTTTTTGCTTTGTTAAAAACTAATTGTTTTGCATTATTGAATATTTAAGGATAAATTTTACGTTCCACCATAATTAAAAAACATTGTCAACATTTTCTTTTAATTTCTTACAACTGTCTAATTATTTAATAAACGTAAAAGGTTTCAAATCATTTACATATAATCATTTATTATAGTAGAAAATTAATTCCCCTACATCACTGATATTGGGAACATAAACGTGATCTCATTTAATATCACCCTGTCACTTTTTTCTTATTTCCAACTAGAAAATGTTTAAAAGTATCTGCAGATATGGTGTCTTTATAGTAATGTGTTGACCAGCTTAAAAATATGGGCTTTTAAGTTTATACATAAGTTTTCATCAAAATATTATCTGTAGATTTCGAAAGATTGAAATATCAACCTAATGACCACTCTAAGCCCAGAAAATTTCCCTGTTCTCTTCACTGCCAAGGTAGGAAAAAAAAAGAAATGAACTTCTACAATTGTATAAAAATTACATTAAATTCAACTTACCTTTCTTACAATATTCCATTGAAAGCAAAGGGAGTTTTGTAGGATTATGTTTGTTGATCATATCTGCTAAAACAGGATCCAAGTTTTTAAAGCTTATTATGTTTTGATGATCTATAGATTTTAGAAAATCCACTTCCATACGCCATCGCTCTTTCTGCTTAGTAGATAAAGCATCTGCTTTTTGAAATCTGCATTTTTTTATTGCTGAAAAAGACAAATTAAAGATAAATGAATAGAACTTAAATTTTATTCACAACTTTCCATTTTAATCATGGATATTTAACAGACTGGTTATAAAACTAAAAATGTTGCTCCAGCTAAATCTATAACTGAAATTACATTTTTTTCCTGATTAACATCTATAGCTAGAAAAAAGGAGATTTCTTTCTTCTGCAATAAAGAAATTGTGCTAATAGGGGGCTTTCCCGAAGATTTAGGTTGAAGTTCTTATTTGAACACCAAATAAGCAAAACACAATTGACAATGAAAAGGAATAATTTGTGTGTTCTGGTGACTGTGGAATGGGTTATGCAATGGATTAAGGTTAATTGTTTTATATCTGTGAGGTTTAATTGCAATGGAGTGTTTTGGTTTTTTTTAATATTTAACCTTCATGTGATATAAAAAAGTCAAGCAATGTTCCAAAAAATATGACAATTAACAAAAAATATAATAAATATTAAAAGTGAATAAGAAAATGCTTATGTTGATTAAAAAGATATTATTTAAATATATTGTTTATTCATTAAGATTATGGAAAAGTTGGTATTTTTTTATATTTCATTTTTCTTGTGAAAAAAGTTTATCATTTTATTTATTAAAAAACTCTAGTTTTTCCAATATTCTGGTATAAAATTTAGAAACAATTTATTTTAACTTTTTTTCCAAAACTAATGAAGTTTCCTCATATCGTTTTATCACACTGCAGATATCATGTGTTATATGTGCAGTAGCATTCAAACTAGAAGTATTGAAAATAAAACTAAATAAGTATGTATTTACCTATGAAGTCTGAGTTTCTTTGATTACGCCATAACATAACAGTTCCAAAAGCTCCAGATCCTAAAACGGATATCTGTCTCCAGTCTCCTACTTCATTTGGTTCTTCCATGGTTTACCTTAATTGGTCTAAAACATTAACTTAGGTTAGGTCATTAGGTAAAAAAAACCCACATATAATTTATTAATCATTAATATGCTAAAGGTAAGGTTACCAATTTAATTTGAAGGGCTTTTCATACAATTGACAAATATTTTACTGATAGATTTTGACTGTACAGGGTGTTTTTTTTTTCGTTGATATAGGATATAGGCTGAACGGTAAGAGATACATAAAAACTAAGATACTTGTCCCGTTCTCTTCTTTAGTGTTTAGTTTAATGGCGCGGTCAGATCTACGCTAACTGGATTGGTTTAGAAAATACAGGGTGATTCTCAAAATCTCCCGTTTCTTATTATCTTTTATTACTCGGGTTATTTATGTAGATAAAAAAACTACTTTAAGTACAAAACTATTATGACTTTTTACGTAAAATCCAGCGGCGTACTTAAATAAAATATAGATGTTTTAATTTTTGAAATATTATCAAAAGTAGCATTTACTTAAATGGGACACCCTATTTCTAAGTATCCAGAAAAATTACATTTTTTCTTGTGATTGCAACAATATCCAATACCTAATATTTTTCTTTGTCCTAAATAGCCAAAATACCAAAAAAACATTTTTTTTTTTAGTTGGCCATGGATTGAATCATTATTCTTTTATTTTATAATAGTTATCTTAAAAATTCAGTTACCAAGAATATTAAAACATTGATAAACCAAAACATCTACAAAAAAAATAAAAACAACAATTATCTTGAATACTTAATGATTAGCATAGTTGTTTAATCACAAAAGGTGCTAAAATTGTCTTCCATTCTGCTCGATGTATTTTTGGACTCGGCTTGCAACTGAATGAGTACCAGTATATAAATGAGTATTTGCTACTCTTCCAATGCACTTAATAAAAGTTGCTCTAAGTCCTTCTAAAGTATTACTTCGGGTTTTATATACTTCATTCTTGATAAATCCCCAAAAATAAAAGTCTAGTGGAGTCAACTCCACAACAGGGGGAACTTAGAGGCCATTTGTTTGGTTCATATGTACCAAGCCAATTTTCGCCTAAATTGACAATTAGTAAGTGCCTTACCATACGGCTGTTATGGGCTGGGGCGCCGTCTTGTTGTAGATAAACATTATTTCTAGTAGCTAATGGCATGATATCCAATTCTTTATTACACATTCTGCCAAAATTTGGGTGTATCCTTCAGCATTCAAATTTTCATTACAAATCCTGTAGTTAAGGACTCTATTTTGATATAGTGCCACCCACAGATAGAACCCAAAGCGTCCTCGTTATACCCTAGTAGTGGTCTGATGAGGATTTATGTTTGACAATTAAAATTTCCTTCCCTAGATATAAAAGCTATGTGAGTCCATCTTACATTTTGAAAAAAATTGGGATTCCTATTAATCTGTTGCAAATACCAATGACAAAATTCTAAACGCAGTTCTTCATCTACAGGATGTAAGTTATGAACTTTCCTTATTTTATATGGTTTAGACTTATGCTTTTTTAACGTTTTTAGAACTTTAGATTTACTTATGCCAATGTCTTTGTCAATATCACGGCTAGATACTGTCGGATCATCAGCAACCCAAGCTAATATATTTATTTCATCTTTTTCTCTATTTTTCTGATTGTAACTCTTACCACTTGGTTTTGCAAATGATCCATTCGCACTTAAATTGTCATATAATCTTTGAAATATTTATTTGTCTGGCTGTCGTCGTTCCGGATAAAGCTCAAAATATAGGTCTAAAGCTGCGTCTTTATTTTTATTACTCTGAATATAGCACTCAAACAGGTTTAATTTTTCGTAGTTTTGAAAAACATTCATTTTGGACACCTTTTGCAATTGTAAGAAAAAATGCAATTTTTCTAGATACTTAGATATAGGGTGTCTTATATAAGAAAATGTTACTTTTGATAACATCTCCCACCATCCTCTGTTTCAGAGGACACTCTTCTTCTTCATTCAGGGGACCTCCTTTCTCTGATATATAGAAAAAAGAAAAAAACGAGATGCATCCAAGTCTCAAAAGAAATATGTATGTATAAAAACGACTTAATTTAACGTTTCATATATAATGTTTTATTCTTTGTCTTTAAATAAAGTCTTTGATTATATATATATATATATATATATATATATATATATATATATATATATATATATAAAATACTTTATTTATTACTTAACCCAATTTAATGTTTTTTCCTTAAAAAAAAGGTTTTCCAAAGCATCCTGTTGTATGTGTAATAATTTTAAAGACAATTTTAATGCATAAAAATTTAATTTCTGATACGTCTAAAAAATATAGTTAGCTGTTACTATTTTGTTGATTTGTAGGTATTAGCACATCTATTCTGAACGAATCCTCTATTTTTATATGGAAAAGTTAGCATCCCTAACTTACAATAAATGTTATTTTGTCTACCATATACTACCACCATATGTTTATTTACTTTTAATTGTGTACTTCTCTCAGAAGTATGTACAAACTATTTTTTAACATTAATACAGAATTTGAATAAAATTTAAACTAGATAACTTGGTCTATGCCTGTAATGTGTGTTCTGAACTGATTTTTTTTTAATTAGTAACAAAGAATATACATTTTATTATGATTATGCATTTCAAAGATAGTATAGACAAGATACTCTATTCAACTGCAGTGTGAAATTGAAACACTCGAATGATGCAACACCAATTATCTGCCTCTTAACATGAATAAATGTAAAGTGCTCTGATTCCATAAATTTAAAAATCCCATACATTCCACCTACTTTACTTTATAAGCAACTAATTCTCAAAGTTGTTAATTCTTCCAAAGATTTGGATCATCTATTTTTGATGAAAATCTGACATTTAATTTGCACATTGATAAGATAGTACTTATGAGTTTCATATCGCTGGGCTTTATGAAATGACACACTAAGCGCATGTAACTGATACTAAAGGAAATAGTCTCTAGCTAGCACTAAAGTAGCTACAACTGTTTCCACTACCACTCTTCAAGAGTTTTTACTACTAATAATCCTACTAAATACAAATAAACACTTTGGGTTACACGTTTTTAAGTATTATACATGTATTTGTTACTGTGGATAATACTTTATAGTAATTTTCCATGAAAAGTAAATATATAATAACTACTGTCAAGCAACTACTTAAGGAATTAACTCCAAGGTCGTCATTTCTTTTTGATACATAATAGTAATTATTCAAAGTTACTGTTTCTAATCTGTTTACTAAATTATAACTTTTAAGTATCAGTGCCTTCTTGAACTTTGCAGAGACTACTCCATTACATTCGAATGTACTCCTATAACATATTACTATAAAGTAAAACGAGTTATTGCAGAATAGAAAAAGTTATCGTCTACTGCTACTTTAAACTGGCTATTACGAGTTGTTATTCTTCTGTGGCAACTTAGAAGTAAGAATTACAGTAAATATTTACTACAAGTAAACTATTACCTATTGTACTTGAAGTTCCTGAGATAGGGGGCCCTGGTACAAGATTCAGTCGGTGATTTTATAAGGCAACCATAGAGTAACCTCGGCCATATTGCTGCTAAAATCATTTTGTAACACTTTTCCCTATGTGGGTTTCTTACGAGGTTTGTTGTTTTAGTGTCTCATTTTATTATTTTTTGTGATTCTTAAAATTTATATTGATTTAAACAAGGTTTCAGCCATTGGCCATATGGAGAAATGTATCTAAGCCTGGTTCACCTGTTTTTTGCTTATAATTAAGTGTTTGTGATGAATGTGACCGTAAATGTCTTAAGTTTAAGTTTACTCCAAGAAAAGTCATTAAATATTGCACATTATTATATTTTGGTTTTATTTTGCTGTAAACGACAATATTGTTTCATGTCTTAGTGTACGTTTTACTTCATTCAGCACCTCAAATTGAAGTAGAAGCTCTCTAAGATTAGCATAAAAGAAACCTTATTTTGTAGGCCTTCTTCAGTACATATTACATTACGAAATTTACTTGGCAGACCACTCTCATTAATCGCTTGCACAAACATTGTTATTTGTTAAAAATCTAAATGAAACGTAAGTTTGTACTAGATAGATCGAATAGACTATTAAAGTAAAACATTAACATAACCCTACATTGACAACTGACTCTGACAGATGTTGTCGATATAAAAGTAGATTAATTTAGTCATACTTTGCCAAAAACAAACGATAATATGGGTGCCCCCATTTAAACCTTTAGAAATTTTACATAAATATGGCAGATGGGTTCTATTGTTGCCACTGTTCTTCTAAAGTCATTGTAATTCAGTCTACAGCTATTAATTAGTTGTGTATTATGTGTTGTGTTATCGTCTATGAGTAACAGGTTAAAATGGTTCTCAATGGCTTCACATACCATAAGAAAAAAGTAGCTTACGTCACTCAGCCACATCTTATATGAAATAAAAATATCACAACTTGGTTATGTCATACCTGAACAACCTGTGGTATTTTAAGGAAACAAAAAATAAAAACGTAACAAAGGGTTATAATTATGATAGATGGCAGAATTATAGTAGAGACTCAAGTACCGCAACTGTCCGCATGCTACGACACAACGCATTAAATTTTAAAGAACTGGTGGAATGTTCCCAAATCGTAACAGTTAGGTAATAATATACAGTATAGGTTTAATAATAACATCAGTGTAATTGAGTATAAGTGACAGTTGCATATTTAAAGAATCCAAAACTTCAAAAGCGTATGGGAGTAGTTGTAGACACTTGATTATAAATATTTTTCTCGGTAAAGAAATGCAGCCAACCTAAAAGTAAAAGTTCAATAGAACGCCATTGTTTATTTTCATCCCTCCTATAAATATTTAGCTATGATGTTTGTTTTTGTGAGTATAAAGATTAAAAATACGTACAAATTAAACATTACATTAAAAAAAGAATCAATCTCTATAATAAGATATTTAATGATAATTACTATTTAAACAAAGTCCAAAATTACTACAGTTTTCAGATTTAAATTGGCCAATATGCTTGACCAAAATGTATTGAAAATTAACGAATTTTAAAGGCGCGTAATTTTTTACGACTATCATCAACATATTCACCAGAGAAATTGCTTGTGTTTTAATTTTAGGTCCTTAGCATAACCAGAAAACTAAGTGAAGTGCATGTATCCTATCTCAAATACCAATAACGTATTCTATATACTCTACACCATTTTCCCATTGGAGTGTTTGTAGTCGCCATAACTGTTTTGTTTGTATTAAAACGAACCATACATATTTTTAAAACGGACTAAATAAAGACAGAAATAAGGAAGCGATGAATAGGGTGAATTATTACTATTCAGTTACTTAAATAGTACTAAACAATTTTCTACTATCTACGTAATAGTCAAAGTCACAGTTACATGTAATTCACAAAATAGTTACCCTAAAATTGTTCCCCACTTTGGTAATGACTATGTAGTCTCAGCTTAAACAGAACATGGTGACTCCAAGTTCCGGTTACTTCAATAAAATTACTTGTGATAACAGTGATGTATTTATGACTAAAAGTGCTACTTGGGTCTTTGTAAGTATAAAGATTAGATGGAAAAAGTTTAAAATAAATTTGCAAAATATCTTTTAATTAAATTTAATTTTCTATATTAAAGTCTGTTTTATAACACTAGAGTTCGTTTTTTAGAATACAATAGAATAATATATTTCAAGTTAATACAACAGTTTAGACATGTCAATAAATAAATTTAAAAAACTACAAACAAGATTTTTATTTTTACAAACTAGACAGAAAGTGACATTACAATAATTAGTAACAATGTTATACAATACTTAATTAAACATATTTTAAAGACAAAATACAAAAAAACTTAGGTTAAGTCAGGTATGTCACAATCTAAAAATGTATTCACAAAACAGTAAGCCTTCTTTGCAATGAATCTTTTGATTTTTAATTTAAAGTGCTTTAGAGACACCAATTTGATCTTATAGGGAAGTTTATTGTATAACTTAACTCACAGTAATATAGGCTCACACTGGCATCTCTTAAGTCGACGATAGATCAAAGCCAATCCATCTCTATTATGTATGTCCCAATCATGTGGGTCACAATTAGATTTATAGTTTGACTCATTCTGTTTAATATTTTTCAGGTTTCCAAAAACATAAACGGATACAAATGTTAAGATGTTAAGAGATCTAATAACTTTACACTAAAGTCGGAAATACATCTTTTAATGAATCCCAAAAGTTTTAAAGATTTGGAAATAATATTGTTGTAATGGGGAACGAACGATAAGGAAGGGACCAGCAGCACCTCTCACCTCTGTAACAGCTTGAAGTGGTATGTTTTATAATAGGACATTAAATGGTACTTCTCATCATTGAGGTCCATTCCATTTTGAAAGCACCTATTAATATCCAACTGAACACATAATCATCATCATTGGCTACCACTGAGAATATTTCCAAATTGTCCGTGAATAGTAGAAAGTTGCTGTGTTTGAAGCATTCACCAATATCATTGACAAAGAGGTCAAATAGGAGAGAGTCCAGTTGTGACCCCTGAAGTACACCTGAGCTTACTTTAATCTCTCAAAACTGATAAGAACCAACCCTAATAATCTGAACACTGTCAAGCAGATAGCTCTTCAACCATATCAATAATATACCTTTGATCCCAAAACCATAGAACTTATGAATCAGAACCTAATGATTAACCCTCTCAAACGCCTTTGAAAAGTCAGTATAAAATGTATCAACATGAGATCCCTTCACCAAGGTATTCAATAGAGCATCCCCAAAACACAGGAGATTGTAGACCTTCCAGCCTGAAAACTCAACTGTTAGTCAATCAAAACTCCCCCCAATAAAGGAGACAAGCTTTAAAAAACAAGACTCTCAAACAATTTTGGAATTGCACAGAGGAAACTTATCAAACTGTAATTTGTTGGTGGGCTCTATCACCAGATTTAAAAACAGGTACAGAAAAACTTACTACTACTAACAATGATTTTAAACTGTTTATGAATGTGCCTAGTTCATACCAAATTCATTTGGTTATCTTGTTAATTTTATCCTATTACTTTAAAATGGGTCCATTATTAGGAATTTATATACCGAGCTATTTGCGGTTAACTGAGTGCGCCTCTGGTTTTAAGTTTTGTGATAAATAAAAAATATTAAGATGAGTTTACACAGGAAATATAATAAAACAATATAAAATAAAAAATAAAATAAGGAGATCAATGCATACAACTCCCATTTATACAGCGGTGAAATAAAATTAAATAAGAGATTGCCAACTTTCATCTTCTTATTTTATTTCAAAAATACACCTGCACATTGTGCCTTGGAACATATGATATTGACAATTTAAAAGAATATTTTTGTATTTGGATGAGATGTGTGTATTTTTGAATTACAGTTGTGTTAAAAAAATAATCCAATAAAGTAAGAAGTACTGAAAAAAAACTGACAAAAAACTGTTGTGTTTCTGGGTTTGACAGCATTTGTTTAAAGCAAATTTCTCCAATTTTTTCTACCTTGCCTACATACAGTTCGAAGAGAAGATTAAAAAAATAAACAGGGAGCTACTAGTGTTAGAATTTATTGGTGATGTTATTGAAAAGTGAGGTACTTTTTTCCAAAAACTCTAAAAGTGAATTCTAATTTTTTTTCTTTCCTTTCCCCATCTAACTTGTCAACACCCCAATCCTCAAATGAAATGTGAATGGCAGCAATCCTAGTCACAAAGTAAGACAAAATATGATCAGAAGCTGTATATTTTAAGTATACTACTTCAGTTAATGATTCCTCATAAAATCTAATTTTTAATATAATTTGAGCTTCAGTTCAAGTATGTTAACTGAATAAAAACTTAAAAACAAACACAACTAATTTAAGACAAGGCAGATTGCTTTGAAATATTTAAATAAGCTCAAAATTCAGGTTAAAAATAACATCGTGTTAAAAAAAGAAAAAACTTATGCAAAACTACTAGTGAATATTGCTTGATTGGATCACTGCAACCTGTAATAAATCAAAAATCTCGCTGAACAGCGAATATGAGTTTGAAATTAACTTTTGTAAAAAATGTTTTAAATACAATATATACATATATAAAATAGGTACATACCGTACATAGGCAAAATAGTTTCAAAAAACAAAAACTTACCTATATTATTATACCAGGGTTTACAAAATACCCAAACAAGTAGTGTACTAGAGTCCTATAATATGGATATCACAGCACAGATTGTTTACTTTATGAATACTTTCCGATCACAGAATGATATCAAAATTTTAATTCTGATAGCCTGTTGAGTGCTGAATACCGTTCCTGCTAAACCAATATCAAATCATATTAAAAATTAACATATAAAAATTAGTAATTGTATGTTAGGTTGCCTATAACCTGGGATCTGTCACCGTCCAGTACAGGATATATATTTTTTACGTTTTCATTTATATGACACTGAAATGTGTTCGTTTACATGGGCGACTGAAGATCGTGGTCAAATACTTTTTGATTCGTGTAATTGTTGTAAAAAGTGTTTATTTTTTGTTAGCTGGTTTATTTGCAAGGAAGTGACTCCCGAAGCCGCCTCTTCCTCAACTGTTGATAGGTAGCAATAACTATCGATAACTAAAATGTACCGGTAGGTGAGTTGCTATTGCATATGGATAGGAAAAATCTATCAGCGCTGATTTTCTGCACTTGACTAAAAAAAGGCCATTTCTTGTGTAAACCAAAACAACTGTCGTGAACGGAATACAAAACATCATGCCTTTTGTATTAGTGTAACATCTATTAATTTTGGTATAGCGGGTTGAGCAATTTTGGTACAACGGGTCCTAATTGTAGGTACCGACTTTAATTGTTTCCAAAGTTGTCTTATTTATAATTAACCAGCTTAACCTAAAATTAACCAATTCTTCAATTTAAAGGGGTCCAGATTTCTTATAGAATTTGCACAAACTTATATGTGAAAAAAAAAACAATTTAATGAATGCATACCAAAAATTATCAAATTCGACGGTAATACAAAAACAGTAAATAAAAACTAGTTAATTTAACTTGCTACCTAATTAGAAAAGTTAATTATCTTTGGGTAGGTAAATGAAGCTTATATTAACATGGCATTTACTTAAGAAATCATGGTTCTTGTGATTAAGCCGTATCAACTTGGAATTACTATATCTTTACTCTACGAAATTTTAACACTAGACGAGCTCAAAAATATTCAGGTGGGCTTTTATACCCGTCTTGTGCTCGCCGAACCGTGACCTTGAGTTAATATCGGTTTCCACGTGATGACCGGGATCCATATCTCGATTGAAGTTGTTTGTATGTTTAAAAATTTTAATAGATTCTCTAGTTTGTCGTTTATAAAATGCTGGAACAGATGCTACACCTTGGTTTCTTTTATATTTATAATAAGGCCAGTTGTATGCTGGTGTTGAGCTACAGCAGACTGAAGATTTTGTTTCTTTTTAATACACCGTCCGTGTTTCTTAAGTTAAGTTTCTGTTTCTCCCACATACTCTTCTCCAAAGGAGCAAGGAATTTTATATATTCATTCAGTTTGAAAAGGTACAATATCTTTCATCTAACGCTGGCTTCTTATCATTCTCCTTTCCCATAATCGAATTACTATCTTTTAATTGAACGCATAGTATATCTTCAATGCCATAGCCAATACCCTCTTAGAGCTTTAGTCAGTTTCGATGTTTCCGATGATAGAGAACCTTGATCAGAAATCGAAATGGCTCTAAATATTAGTGGGTTAATAACCAGGTTCTTTTGTGCTGGATGGTCGCGGGAATTTGCACTTAAGTATCTATTTGTCTACGTCAGTTTTCTACACACAGATTGTCTTAATGTACCGTTTTCCTTCCTTTGAGCAAATACGTCTAGAAAGGAAACCTTTCCATTAGGTTCAATTTCCCGTAGGTCTGTTAAGTTAATAAGTTATTATCAAGATTACTATGATCCAATATGTCTGACGTACAGGAAATTGAGTCGTTGACAGGAACATTTGTGTAAAGTAATTCTACACTGACCAAAATATTTTCGGGATCTTACTGGATGCGTTTCAGTGGAAGTAGAAAAACGCATCACCTTCAGATTGAACTAGAAAAATTCCCTATTGAAAATAGCAATTTTATTAATGTGATTTTTGAAAGACATAACTTTCTAAATAAAAAAGGTTCGATGTATTTGGCCCTAAACTTCACTTGCCCGAACCTACATTACACATAACCGTCACTGGCGCTAACAGTCGAAATCCCGACACATTGGAATGCATGGAATTCGTCGTTGGCCTTAAACGTTGAAATACATAAACATGCACGCCAATGATGTAAGAAACTTCTGTCACTGTTGCCAAAGTGCATTATTGTTCTAAAGAAGTACATATTTCCGACAATATTAGTAATATTGTCAATTGTGTTTACTGTTTTTTTATTTATGTTTGATAACATGTTATTAATATTCCTGAATAATAAGTTTTAAATCGTTCTCAAAGAATTACCTAGTTTATAAAAATAGCAAATAGCTACGTATTAATTCTACTGCTACCGTATCAGTGTTAAGATACAATAAAATAAGTTTTACTAACATGACGAAAAATGCCTGTAAATTGTTAGTTGGTTGTGAAACGTGCAGAAATAATATGCAAGCTTTTACTGTGTTCCCGATAAGTCCTGAATTCTCAGTTTTTCGCCCATTTAAATGCAATTTCAAGAACGAGATTACTAGAAAGTTAGATTCAGCAATTTAAATGGGCTATCAAATTAGGACATCAGAAAGTATATTGTAACATACATATTTCATATTGGTAAGCCATCTAGATTCTTTTTTTGTGTATACATCTATTTTCTTTAATGTTCCTCTTCGGATTTTCTTCAATATATCGGTTTTTTAATGTATAGTGCACACTAAATGTTAGTTAAAAGAAAAACCTCGACAAAAACATTTGTATTTGGTTGATAACATGATTATGATATATAGTTGTGTTTGCATTTTTAGGAAAACCAAGTAAATTCATGGATGTATTAACCACAGTGGGCTCCATCTTGGCAAATCGGGGTATGTATCTCAGGCAACAATAAAAAATGAAAATCAGCTTTGCATATAAAATTATGAGTAGTCAGACAAAGCAGTGAGGAATGCTTCCATAGTCCATCTGAGAATAAATATAGAACTGCTGAGGTAATTCATATGTCAAAATAATTATATATTTTAATAATAATGAGGCATTTTTTCTTTTCAAAATATTTTCTATTTAAAGATAACTTTTAGAAAAATTTGTTAAATAAGTAGCAAAATAAAGTGCTTTGAAGATTTATTTCACATTTTAAAAAGATAACTATTACTCTCATACAGAGCCATGCTTACCCTAGTTTTGGCCTGGGACAAAATTTATTTGGGGTCTGTATTTTCAAAAAAGGCAACCTATTTTGTTAATGTTTACAAAATGTAACACTTGTGTCTTCAATGTTGGAAAACCCCTCGGAACCCCGAAGGTATTTTGATGTTCTCTATTTCTTCAATGATTTAAATGAACAGTTCATTCATAATAGGCTCTGGGGAACAGAATTCTCTTTCAATAAGAATTTTTTGGTTTACTTTTATCTTTTGAATACATTTTATTTTTAATGGTAATATATATAATTTTATACATCCGACTAGAGAACCCTTATTAAATAAAGAAATTTGGTGAAGTGTCATAACCAAATCGTTCCTACCCCTGTGTTGATATTATTGGAGATATCTCTATTTCTAGAAATTAAGTTTCCATTGTTTAAAAAATACATTATTTATACACTAAACGAAAGAACCTTGAAAAGAGTTGATACTTTTGAAGACTTGGGAATTCTATTGAATTCCAAATTTACTTTTGCCAAATACATAGATAATATCACGAATAGGACAATAAAACTATTAGGCTTTATTTTAAGATGTCTTTGACCTTATATATATATATATATATATATATATATATATATATATATATATGTATATGTATATATATATATGTATATATATATATATATATATATATATATATATATATGTATATGTATATATATGTATATGTATATATATATAATTACTTCGAAAATATTTCTTGGGTCTAGGTTTATGCATTGAAACAATAGTGGTTATATTTATACGTTTCGCTTTTGATTAAAAGCATTTTCAAGAGCATTTATTTTAGCTAAAAAGAGAAAAAAAAACAATATCAGGTCGGTACAAACTGGTTTGTTAAAATTGCCGTTTTGTCAATTATAAAAACATTGATAAAGTAAAATTCTTCATTAATCCTAAAACATTTAGCAGCAGAACACTTTTCCAAAATGACTTTCACAATTTTACACATTAAAAAATATTAAAAAACTTATTTACATTATTGACGAAAAAAAAACAAAAACATTTGTACAATTTGGTTTAAAGCCGTTAATTAAAAATAGGTAACCTACCTTGGAAAACAAAGCTTCATTTTTAACTCTATTATATTTAAGGCACCTATAGTATCAGCATCATAATGTCTAGGTCGGTTTTGGGTGACATTACTTGATCTTAATAATTGTAAAATGATACTGATATACAAGAAACGGTACAAAGTGATGGCGATAAGACAAGAACTTTTTATTATTTTGTTAGTTTTTTTTATAGGGATTGGAAGCTAATGTTATTATTTATACCAGGGCTACTATTTTCCACTTATGGTTAGAATATACGGGTGATGTTGACTGAGTACTATAGTTACGTTATTAAATTAAATTATAATAGATTTGACTTAAATTATTTATGTCTTGCTTATCGTTGACAGCGTTTGGTTCTTTCTTTATGTGGAACATCTCTTTTATAGCTAATTTATGATAGTTTGACTCCTGGCACAGAATTTCAGTCTCTACAAATCCAAACTCATGTTTTTCATTTTTTTCGTGCTTGTGCAGAGCAGTCGAAGCATTTTTTGTGTATTTGTGACCATTGAGACGGTTTTCTAAATATTGCGTTGTCATACCAATGTATTTTTTTGGACAGTTTATACACGGCACAGAATAAACAACATTAGATTTCTTTTTCTTGGGTATTTCGCTTTTTAATGAGGTGTATAGGGGTGTTAATAAATTTTGTGCCTTGTGGCTTACGATTATGTTATGCTTAAGCAATATATGTTTAATTTTTTCTGACAGGTCTTTAGTGTATGGTATGGCTACGTGTCTGTAATTTTCAGTAGAAATTGTTTTATTTTTATTTGTATTGTAGAATTTATAGGTACGGTTTTTGAAAATGCGTTTTATAAGACGAAGGGGGAAGTTGTTGTTTTTCAACGTTTCTTCAACTTTTTTAATGCATCTGGTCGAAATTTAGGTGATGTTAAAGCGATTGCGCGATCTGTAAGGCCAATTATAACACTATTTTTTTGATTGTTTGGGTGATGCGAGTTATAGTTTAGGTATCGGCCTGACCAAGTCTTTTTTGTGTACCATTTTGTATCAATTTTATTGTTGTTACGAACTAGGGTTAAATCTAGAAAATTTATTTCATTATTTTGCTCAATTTCGGATGTAAATTGAAGTTTTGGATGAAAGTTATTGAATGCATTTAAAATGTTTATAATTTTATTGGCAGGTACGGCTGATAGACAATCATCAACGAAACGCTTGAAAAAAACAACATGAAAATCTAATTTATCTAAAACATGTTCTTCCAAATATTCCATTACTAACTGCGCAATGGTGGAAGATATTGGGGACCCCATCTTCTAACTCTAATCTTCATCAACTAACAAAATAATAAAAAGTTCTTGTCTTATCGCCATCACTTTGTACCGTTTCTTGTATATCAGTATCATTTTACAATTATTAAGATCAAGTAATGTCACCCAAAACCGACCTAGACATTATGATGCTGATACTATAGGTGCCTTAAATATAATAGAGTTAAAAATGAAGCTTTGTTTTCCAAGGTAGGTTACCTATTTTTAATTAACGGCTTTAAACCAAATTGTACAAATGTTTTTGTTTTTTTTTCGTCAATAATGTAAATAAGTTTTTTAATATTTTTTAATGTGTAAAATTGTGAAAGTCATTTTGGAAAAGTGTACTGCTGCTAAATGTTTTAGGATTAATGAAGAATTTTACTTTATCAATGTTTTTATAATTGACAAAACGGCAACCAGTTTGTATCGACCTGATATTGTTTTTTTTTCTCTTTTTAGCTAAAATAAATGCTCTTGAAAATGCTTTTAATCAAAAGCGAAACGTCGAGCGAAATATAACCACTATTGTTTCAATGCATAAACCTAGACCCAAGAAATATTTTCGAAGTAATTATAAATAAAAGGTTTAAGAAACAAATATATATATATATATATATATATATATATATATATATATATATATATATATATATATATATATATATATATATATATATATATATATATATATATATATATATATATATATATATATATATATATATATATATATATATTATATATATATATATATATATATATATATATATATATATATATTTACTATATATATATATATTTTATATAGGTATTTATATATATATATATATATATTATATATATATATATTTTGTAATTTGTCTAAAAATGTTAATGACTATTTTCTGTTAATATATATTTATTTATTTGAAAAAAACATTGTTTTTTATAAAAACAGACCAAAATACACAAACAAAAAGGAAGTGTTATGATAACTAAAATCATTTAAATTTTCCTCTACCCTCTACAAGGTTTTCTATGAGAGATGAATAAGAATTTATTTATGGCACAAATATAATTGAAATTTTAATGTAACTTAAATGCTTTTATTGTCTAAGAATTCTGTCTTATTGACAAATCTGATTTAGATATTGAATTAAATTTGCTTATATAATTAAAAATATTGAGCTGAATTAAGATTTTAAATGAATGGAAAAAGCAATGGTATGTGATTGTCTTGTATGACCAGTTTGGATGAAATAGGGAATATTCAGGATGTTACTGGAGTGGTCCCATAGCAAACATATTAAATATAGCGGAATGATGCCATATTTAACATGTTCTACATGTATACACGAGCGCGAAAGACAATCTATACCACGTTCACTATATTGCCAGGAAAAAAGTATTGATGTTAATATGGTGATTCTGGTAAAATTTCATATGCAATGGACTCAAGGCGTCTAAAATTTTAACCTAAGTTTAGGCTTTATAACTTGAAACTTTGTATAAAGAAAACTAACAAGGATGAAATAAAAATTACTAAATCAATATAATAAACAACAAAAAGTAAACAGTAATATTTTATTCCCATATATGTAGGTACTCATTATATAAATGTCTGTTTATGATTAAGTTATTAAGAATTAGTTTGAAGATGACTTCATAAAGTCAAATTTTCAATGTGGAATAAAATATTATTTTTTACTCTTTAGTGTTTTTTTGAAGTAGATATTGTGAAGTAACTCGCCAGAAGCGAATCCCATACCCTGTGTCTGTGAAGTCAAAGCCAAACTTATTCTTAATTACCAAAATATATTAATGTAACGAGTGTTTTGTTTTACTATCTCTATTCGCTTGGTGACTAAAATTTTCCAGATGGAATATAATATTATTTTCCAATTTTAGGTGCATTTTTTGAAGTCAGTTTAATTTTTATACATCTTTTATTTCATCCTTTTTAGTTCTATTTATATGAGTTTTATTTTAAAAGTCATATTTAATAAATAACCATAGAATATCTATGTAAATTCCTGATAAAATGGTGAACGTCATACTTTTTTACAATATGCTAGCTGTGGGACCACTCGAGCAATATCCGGAATATTCTCTGAAAAGTTCATCCAAATTGTTGAAACCATCGCAGAGTAATCGTTGTACATACATAAAAAAATGCATAGGGTGAAATTGATAACCTCCTTTTTTGAAGTCTGTTAAAAATTGCATTAATATTTGTGACACGGCCAGCTAAACAAAATAAAGGAAATGCCTGTAGATTCACCATTTTTTGTCCAATTGTAAATATTTAAAAACTGACATTCATAGAATTTAAAGTTTTATCGGAATATAAAAATGCATATATGGCACAACTTCTGATATATTTATAACATACTTCCACAAATAAGCATTTAGTTTGATCATTTTTTTGAAATTATATGGGATCATTATTTAAATATATGTAGTTTTTTTTTTCGTTTTCTTTTTAAAATTCAAATAGCATAAGTTCACCAGTGATTATTTTTCTAAGTAGTGCCATATCTATTTCATTCATTTCTTTTTTTTTTTAATAAGTGTGTTAATGTTTTTGAAAGTAATTAGAGATTTTCTTTATTTTTAGTATGCCCAAGGATGACCATTATGTAATAAGATCACCAACAAGATGGAAGCTCTAGAAAGTAAGAAAATGATATCTTGGACTGTGTCATTGGTTAAAATCTGGCCTTCTTACCAACTATACCGATTCAGTTATTGCCAGGGGCGAGGCATGTGAAAACAACCCCTTTGTGAGTTGAGAAAACCGATTACATCATAAGAAGATAACATTTACTGTAATGTGTTTTAAATAAAATTTATGTTTAATATAATCTTAGGTTTAGATTTATTCTGAAAACAAGCTATATAAGGACTTATTCACCATTTTGTGAAGTAGGTTTTTATTTATGCCATTACAATGTGTCTTGACTTATTTATGAATAGACTTTTACTTCTTAAAACTTTTTATTGCTTTATTTCCTAGCTGTAATAGTACACTCAAATAATCTATGCTAATTTAATTAAAATTTGGATGATTAATTGATGTAATTGAATAAATTAGTTTTCTTTACATTAAGAGTCAGTTTAAAATGATCCAAAAACCATTTAACCTTATTCATGTCCTTAATTAATAAATCCTACACTTCTTCCTGTGTATTACTGGGGAAAATCAAAATAAAGTCATCAGCATAGGCTGGCTCAAAGCTCCTCCTACTTTAACATAATCAGATACATTTTAAAAACTTTTAACACAGATCCTCCACATCATATAGCTATGCACAATGTCCAGTAGCATAGCCTGAGGGATTGTGTCAAATGCCTCACAAAAATTAGAAACTTACACAGATGTATAACTTTTACAAATATTTGTGACTAAATACACAAAATGATTTAAAATATATCATTTTTTAAAATATAGCTATTATTATTACATCCAGGGTTAGGCTTACTCCAGACTGGACTCAGAAAAAAATCATACAGTCTCTACATAAACTTAATTAAAGTTATCATAGGAAAAATACAGGTATCTGTATTTTAAAAACAAGACAATGTATCTTGTTAATCTTTTCAGAATTTGAAAGCTTGCTTCTTTAGCTTTAAGAAGCCAGTTATTTTGATTACTTCTTCAATTCATTAAAAATAGTTCGTTCACATCTTAAATCTAGCTTCAAAAACCACCACCATATTTAGTCAAAAAGAGGGGTAGCAGTAATTCATTTCTTATGAAATTTGTAGTCAGACTTAAATTATTCATATTGTAAAAAAGTGATGTGAGTTGTAGCATTTTAATCAAAACCAATGCAATCTAAGCTTCAAAAATGATCATAGGAGATTAAATATCAGTATTTTTTTATTGTAAGGGTAAAAAAACTCACTAAATTATATGTAGCTTCATTACGCAATACAAAAAAAAATAAAGAAATATGGATCACTAAAACATCTGTTTTTGTATAATTAATAATTATGGTCTGTTGCATTTGGAGAAATTGAAAAAGCAAAACAATTGTTTTTTAGGATCAAGATCAAAACTTTGGATATTGTGATTTAAGTAACAGTTTTCCATCTCAAACAGACCTTACCATCAAAATGTTTAGCTAACGTTTGAGAGTTAAGCTTTGCTGAGGAAGGAAGTATAACATTGGAGTGAAAAACGAAAAATGTATTCTCTTGATGTCACAGAGTCTAAGTGGACATTTGTTACTTAAAAGTTTTTATTGAAATTTACCAAGTTCTTTCTCATTATATTTTCTTATGGGAAATTATATAAATCATTTCTCTAAATGAACTTTCGAACTAAAAAATCTTCTGTTGTTGACTCTGATGTTATTTATTGAAAGCTTTTTACTGTACTTAAATTTGTAATAGTTAATGTAATTGTATGATTTTTATGCATTCGGGCACAAACAAATAAATCAGTAAATTTATGTGTTTTAATTAAAAAATTACAAAACTTATTCCTAGTTATTATATATTATATTTATTTTAGCACTTAATTTTTTCTTTTGGAGTTAAACTTATATTTTACTTCTAGTTTCAGTATCTAAGTTTTATTACCTGACTGTATTAAATATTTTAGGTTTCATTACTTAACTATTTTTCTATGTTTTGTACTTTATTATTTCTTTTGTAAAATTAAGTTTTCTTTTTATATAACAATATATTAAATAAATACAAACATTGTGAATTTGTAAACTAGCAAAATGCTAAATAAAGGATAATAATGTAATATACTCACTATACCATGGTCTATAGCTGTATGTGCATTATTTTAAAATTATCATATTAAAACCGTGACAATTAAAATTGAAGATAGGTTGTATCAGAAATACTTTTACCAACAACAAAATATAATAACAATAACAGGCAAACAAATAGTATTTTTATCATCTAAAATGATCAATTATCATCTAATGATGTACAGGAATATTGATTATAAATTGAACACCTCATTTTTTTGTGGGACACCCATGTTATATTATGTCCATTAAATAGGCATCTTTTTGCTAATCATAAATATATTAGGTTTGATATCTTTACCTTTAAAGGCAATTGAGAAAAACCATGACATAAGAGGCAAGTTATTCATATCTGTGTTATGTTTTCTCTAACATCTCTGATAATAGATATATTGTCAATTTCCTGTGTTCAATGTGTCAAACCTAATATAATTATAATTAGCAAGAAAAGACCCATTTGATGGACATATACAGGGTGTACCATCAAAACAAAAAAAAATTGTCATGCTTTTCCAAAAAACAACCAGTATACATAGAAACTAATAGATTAAAAATCTACAACTTCTGCATTTACCATTTTTTCTACCCCTTTCAACAAAAAAGTTAAATGAAGGTTTAATTTATGATCAATCAAAATTCGTATGCCATCATAAAATGCTTACTTCCTTTTGAAGTATTCAAGATTTTTGTGTAATTATATAATATGATTTGTTCTTAAATTCCAATGGGATTTGATTATATATCCTTGGCACCATTTACTATGAGTTTATTTTAACAAATAATGACATTATGTCAAAGTCAGTTAAATAAGATATTGTTTAAACTAGATTTTTCTCAATTACAAATTATTTTACTTAATCCAACATTAAACAAAGCACTACAGGTATTATAAGGGATAATGCTTTTAGTCAATGTCTATCCCTCTTGAAACACTGTCTCAACCTTAAGGTTTGGAACTATTTATTTAAAAAACTTAACATTTACTTGAATAAAGATTCTAAAAGATATACCACAATTTTTTTTAACAATACGCATTCTTATAAGTTTGGCGGCCAGTTCCCAACATATGGTAAAGTCAACAATAAGATGTAATATTTTTTGGAAATTCTATAAGATTAGGCTATAAAAGTTTATATTTTAAAAGTTAATTGATAAAATAATTTACAAGATCTAAACTACTTTATACCAGTTAATAAACTTAAGAATCTGAAAGCATGAAATTAATTGAGGGTATCTTCGAAAGACTTTTGTCATTTAAAATTATATCATGCACCTAACTTTTTCCTAAACCATACGTAGATTTAAAAAAAAATTGAAGATGTGATGTGCGATATCTGGCATACTTACTAAATTAACTTATTACTGAATTGTGTATACCAACTGGAGAAAATATATAAATAGGCCACAGTTAATATTTTTAAAATATGGGGAAAAATTATTTAAATTTCTAATCCAGTTTAGCTATATATCTTTAATTAATATACAAAATATGTAATACATTTTAAAAAATTTATTCAACATGGAATTAAAAATAAAGTTGACACTACATTTATCATATGGTGCATCTTTTTTATTTCTCAAACTACACACTTTCTCAGCAACAGTAATTATAAATGAGCAACTTTATGTGACAAGCATATTTAGTAAATTTATCCACTTTATGTGACAAGCATATTTAGTAAATTTAAAGGTGCAGAATTTGAAGCTTCCATATAACAAAGAGGCCCAATTATTACATTGATGGAATGGGCTATAACTGGGGCTATATGACACTCAGATCAATACCCGTAACTAAAGTCTTTTCTTTCTTCCTATGCAAACAGGGCAACAAAGAGTACTACAAAGTATGACTATTATATACACGTCACTAATATCTGCAATGCACATACATATGACCAGAACTAACTTCCTAAGCCTTGTCTACGATACCTATATCAAACATCAAGACTTGCATTGGTCCTAAAACAAATTATAATTAATAAAGTACCTACATGAATAACAAGCTTAGGGAAAATCATTAACAATCTTATAAAACCCTAATCAATATGTGACTGATAAAAACTGATTTTTAGATAGGTATTTGCTTAGGATCAGGATAAAAAATGAAACACCAAAAAAACTTAAAAAAAAGTAGAAATTATGTGTCTCAAAAAGCTCACAAAACAAATTAGTTGAAAGATATATATTCAAGCTTAAAGGCTTTTGTGGATTTTTATATGGTCTTTTGTTTTATCTTTAGGTAGGGAACAACATCAACAAATAAGACTATCTGAGTGTAAAAATTGAAATGGTTGCAACTTTATACCATATTCACACTATTCTAAAATAAACATACCCAGTTTAAAAGTAGAAGGTTTAAAATCATCTCGATGCAAACAAGCAATAACCTCTTCCTGGGCTTTCCAACATTTTTTTTTTCAATATTCAATCTTCATTATTCCATTAAATAGAAATTATCTTGTGATAAACAAATGCTTTATAATAAACAAAAAAAACAATAAAAATATTTTCAATTCAAAGTTAGAATACAGGGAAATACGCTATCATTTTTTCATGGTGTAGTTTTGATTAAAAATGAATAAACAAACAATATATTTATTTTTATCAATAAAACTTGACAACACAGGAGGCCCATTTAAAGAATTTTAGCCAGTAGCGTAGCTCGCCAATTCGCTATTTAAAGTGTCAGGCTAGCGCCGCATTCCACACATCCAATCTGTCGGGATTTCGACTGTTAGGGCCAGTGAAGTTTCGGTCCACTAACTGTTTGGGCCGATGTAGTTTAGGGGAAAATACGCACTACCATAAAAAATACGTGTTTTTTCGATATTTTATTTGTGTATTTAGTCCTTTTCCTATAGAGTTTGCTGGAGGTAAAAATGTAACTTCGGATTTGTGATTAATGGCCCAAAATCTAGGGTTACTAGGGTATCAAAAATCAAATCTTCCATAATACGCCCACGCCCGTACTAGAAAATTACCAGATCTCCAACTGCACATGCCACTGGAAAGTAAATTAATAAATTTATATTTCGCAATCAGTGCTACCGCTCCCTCTAGTCATGATATCAAAATTCGTATATTGACTAAAATAGCAATTTTATTAATGTGATTTTTGAAAGACATAACATTCTAAATAAAAAATATGTGTTTTTATTCGATATTTTATTTGTGTATTTAGTCCTTTTCCTATAGAGATTACTGAAGGAAAAAAATGTAACTTCGGATTTGTGATTAATGCCCCAAAATCTAGGGTTACTAGGGTATCAAAAATCAAATCTTCCATAATACGCCCATGCCCGTACTAGAAAATTACCAGATCTCCAACTGCACATGCCACTGGAAGGTAAATTAATAAATCTATATTTCACAATCAGTGCTACCGCTCCCTCTAGTCATGATATCAAAATTCGTATATTGACTGAACCATATGTACTTTTTTTTTGGCGATGGGGAATGTTTTACGCACGAATTCCCTTCTGGTAGAAGGGAAGACAGTGTGGGACTCGTTGCTCTATCAGGTTCTCACCTGTCAGAGTCAACAATACCCACTAAACCCCAACGAGCCCCCATCAGATGAACCATCATTGGACAAGCCAAAGATCCTTCGATGGGGTTTTTCCTTCCTTTCGGGAGAAGCTCATATGAAGGACATGGTCCTCACTATGTCGTGAGGGGAGGTCCTCGCTTGGCAGGATGTTTTGCCACCTCTCGATACTTGTAGACATCTGAAATAAAAGAGATTATTAATAAGGAAAAGTGTCGTCTTACCAGGTTTGAGATATTTCTCCGCTATCCTCCTTTCGTCTGTCCAGTCTGCCGTTGCCAGTGTCCCTCCGTCCAATACGCCTGGTGGTCTTCGAATTTGGGTCCTGTTCTAGGCCCTCAGCGACACTGCTGTTCCGTGATCCGGCAGTGTTGAGGCTGAGGTGGGGTGTTCTTTTACCTCAGGTTCAACTGCAGCTCACGCCGGAGCCAGTTGAGGTACTTGGGATACTCTTCTTTTACCTCAGGTTCAGCTGCAACTCATGACGGAGCCAGCTGAGGTACCTGGGAGTCCTCTTCTTGGAGTTTGTTGGCCACTTGTTGATACTCTAAGGGTTTCTGTGAGCAAGGTCTAGTTTCTGATGCGCACGGAGACTCAGAAATTTCGATTTGCCCACTTTCATCCTAGAGTATATTAGTGCAGGAGCCCGTGTCTAGGTCTCTTGTACCTTGTCCAGTTGTTGCGAATCGGAGCTAGTGGATCATAGTCTTTGGGAAGAAAAGATTAAGGAAATACGAACAGAACAATTAATACTTCCCCCTATAATCCCTTTTACGAGGGAAGTAAAAAGGAGAATGTACATAAATACGAATTTTTATTCAATTTCCTAGCTCTGCACTACTAGTGAATGGAGAATGATGTCAAGAGTTGCCAAATAAAAATAAATTGCAAAACTTAGAAATAAAAGATCTAATTTCAGAATTAGGTAGTTTGAACAATTCTTTTGGAGAAAATAGTTTTAAATTTACGTTTATTTTTAAAAACTATATTTTGTTTACCTCATAGTCTTACATTAAAAAAAAAAGAAACCGATTAAATGTCAACTCTTGCCATAACTTACTTTCAACCAAGGAAATGTTGCGCGAAATAACTTGTTTTGAATGGGAGCCACCAGCTACTTTATTTAAAAAAGCAAAGTACCTATGTGTTATTACCTTTTCTGTTTTTATTAGAATATTAATTTTTATTTTGTGTTGTTTAAGCTTAAATGTTTATTTTTATATATTTTAATAGATATTATATTATTCTAATCTATTCCCGACGAACGATTTCTTCTATATTTGAAAGTAGCATCCAGTAAACGACCATTTTTTTAGTGTGACGCTCGGATTGTATTTAGTACATTTTCTTGTAGCTTCTCAGTACAACTCATAAATCATCTGCGGCAACACTGACGGTAGATATTCTCAAAAATCGGTACTCGGTAGATACTAGTTTTAACTTTTAACAGTTGCTTTGTTGGGGGTCCCAGACTGAAATTTCTTAAGTAAACGATAACTGATGAAAAAAGGAGTCCTCACCTTTGAAAATTGTGCGCCGCTTAAGTAATAATGACAACAATTATCAGCTGATGACTAGAAAAAGATCTCCACCTTTAACATTTTTTTCCCGACCGCCCTCAAACATGAAGAAAGACGAATTAGTAATTTTATTAAAAAATCGGTAGAATTAACACAATTTTCACAGAATAAATGCCACGACCATTCAGTGTCAGCTGCGTCACTGGCATCTTAATGACAGCGTTGCCAGTGCTAAATTTCCGACTTCCCAAAGATCTAGCTTAAATTCCCCAAATATATGGAGAATAAAGTCCCGATTCAGTCTTCCGGTACGTCTCGTCGAAGGCAGACCTCTGTGTTATTAACATAAGTGGTTCCACGTATTCGGTTCTGCCGCTTTATTTCGGGGGGAAACGGGAGACTCAACTGCTCAGTGTGGAAACTAACGACCCCGCTAGAAATGGAGCAGACGCTGTGAACGTGTGAGGCCTAGTTGTTCCTGCATTCTATCCCGTTCGTCTGCCGCAGTTCTACAAAAAATATTAGCGTAATGGTCGCTATGTGGCGGGAGTGGGAGGGGTAAGGGGATAGCTTGAAAGAAAGGGTCATCTCGTGATATCAGTAGTACTCTCAAGGGGCACCTAGTGGAAGCCCAGATGCATTTTAGAAATTAAAAGAGGAAAAGTCAAGTATTTTAAAAATTCAGGGTGTCCGGGAGTTTAGAACTCGCCATCCGGACATCCTACCGATAACGCCTCCAAACTGGAATAAGGTGCAGGGTCGACTTCGAGGGTCGCCGATTTAACGACTCTGAGCCCCGGACGGAGAGCAATCTGGCGACTGCCTAGTAGCAAAGCCAATAAGTCCTGTTATGTAACAGGATAAGTCAAGTCAAGTCAAAGTCCCGATTCCCCACAAAATTATCGGAAAAAAAACAAGTTTTAGTAAAAATAGAAACAATATTTTATTAATTTATTTTTATTCACACATTTTTTTTTAGCAATTTTACCAGTAAAACATAATTAGAATATGTTCTGAATTTAAACGTAATGAATTTAGCTCGAAACGTCCTCGATGTTATGAGGCTAACAAGTAAATAACTAAAATTTCCAAGAATTCACATAAATTTAGTCAATAACCTACCTTTGAATTATCTTGTACTTTCTTGTTTTGAACTTTCAACAACCATTTTTCAATTTTTGCACAAAACCGTTATTATTTCGCAACAGAATAAAACAAAACCTAGGCATTCGCACGTATTTGTCTCTAATACTAATGTGCATTGTGTTTCGCTTATGTTTTTAATTGTTAATCATTACGTTTTCTGTTAAAAGGGGATTCCCGGAATTATAAGTGATGTGGCGGAATTATAATGATGTTAGGAATGGGCTACGTATCAAATAAATATCGATTTAGTATAATCGATGTTTTAATCACTAACAATTAAACTGATTAAATAGAGTGTTGCCAAGTATCGACAAATATCATACATGACAAAAAGTAAAAATCCCCGCATTTTCCATAGTACCAGTCCCCAATCGAGATGTTATTTCCCGCAGTTTGGGGAATTTCCCACAAATTGGCAACTCTGATTAATGGCCATAATCCTCGGAAACTGAAGCCTAAAGCAAATCTATTGAAACAGGCCACCAGCATTGTTGGGGGTATCTTCGTCTCTCTCTCACGGAGTTAAATGGAAATAAGGGAGGCTTTGCTATCTGTACTGAATTAAGGGTGGCACCTTTTAATAGATCCTTAAAAAAATACTTCCTTTTACAGTCATTTTAATCAAAATTAGGAGTGTGAAATAAACCGAGGTTTTCAGGCTTCTTGTTTTTAAAATATTTTTAAGCATGTTCAGCTTAAATGAAATATGTAATATTAATAAAATGATATTCTTGTAATTATCTTAATGTATTTTTTTGTAATTTTACATGTATTCAAAATCCAAATTTGGTTATTTAACGGAAAGTTTACAATTTACGAAAAAATGTAGGCATACTTCCTAACACTTATCGAATAACAGGTAAATAAAAAAATATTGATATATCGATAAGTGCCGATTAGTGAGCAATAAATCTTATATCGATAGGTAGCTGATAAATTCGGCATGTAGCCGAAAACATCGATCTTTATGGAGAAATGAATTACATATTTATAAAGATGGGAACCTTTGTTTTTCAATTATTTTTCCGGAAATATACCGATAGGTAGCAATGAAATATCGATATCGAATATTTATCGATAAAACGGTATCTATCAACAGATCGATAAGTATACTATATACATAGGTTTTGTGCTATCACCTACTATCGTTAGGTAAGATCTAATATGGCCCATCTCTAGTCCAGGCCTCCCTCGCTTCCTTCTCGAAATTTACATTTTTTTCAGCAAATTCTTATCTACGAAAACAATTTGCTTTAAATTCTAGTAAATGATTTATTAAGTTTTCCTAGTAACACTCTGCTTTTAGTGTTAATAATGTCATATTTAGCCTCTTATTTATATTTACCACAATATAAATATTAGATTTCTAGACCCCCCCCCCCGCCATGAACAGGATTTTAGAGAAAAAAATTATTTTAACCAACCTTTTTTTAAATTCTACAACATTTTCTTTGCAGGCACAAAAGACCTTTAAATTTTATTACCATTTTCGCGATATAGGCATAAACTATAGAGACTTTATACCGGCAATACAACAAAAAGTATTTTTTACTTTTATTCTGGTATCATTTTTATTACAAAAAAAAATGCAATTCAATTATTGCAAGCGTAACTATAGTAAATCTAGTTTAGATGTGGCGTAATCTACACAATTAATCATCATTGTATGTGCAAATTTTACTAGAGCCACTACACTGAACAAATGTTTTTGAAAAAAATAAACACTATATCCAAAATACAAACCATGCGATTTAACACACACTTAATAAAGTAAAAAATTTGCTAATGCTTTACCTCGATCTTAAAAATTAATAGTCATACAATTTTTGCCTTAAACAATTTATTACAACATTTATCACGATTGCTGTTTGCGGAGTAAACGCATCCACTTCAACTAGTGACACAGAAGCACACACAATCCCAGAGGGCGCAGAAATCATACCTCCCGCGAAATCGATTTTCGACTCTTCTAATCTCAGTTCTCCGGCTTTCAGAAAAAACTCGAATAGACATGTCTGAATTCCAAATCAACCCTTTGTTGCATTTTTTCAAATAATTCCTATACGTTTAAATAATCTAAACAACAATGGTGTGTACAAATGTGGTTTCTTAATTTAACCTTTATATAATTTATCTTTTTAAGTGTTTACCTTATAAATAAGCCCAAATACACTCAATTTGTTTTCCGGAAAAATATTTCCTACTTATGGGATGTCCTTCATCTTGGAAAATCGGTCATCTCTCAACTCACTTATCATAATTTTGTAACTCACATTCCCCGTTTAATTTGGCGAAAATGGAAACAACTACATTTGTAGAAGATTGGTTATGTTATGACACCATTCTTGGAGAAGGAGCATATGGAGAGTAAGCTATTTGTATTTATGGATACTTTTATTAAAAAAGTATGACATGGTTCTTTGGACTTTGGACATATTACAATAATGTTCGATATGGGTTTAGCGTAGTTCAAATATTTTATTTATTTTTTATTTATGTGTATTAAAGATAGATCAATTATTGTTTTTGTTTGTTATATATTTGCTCATTTTTCAAATCCAGGTTGAAACCAAATGCTGATTAAGCAGGCACTTTAGATAGGTAACTTGTTTCTGAATATTTTTAAGAATTTGTTAAATATAAGATTCATAAAAATTATTTACATGTATTATTGATAGCACACCATAACGTGGTTAGGGTAGGTGTGATGTTCAATTTGAGAAAGAAGTAGTAAGTTTATATCCACTTAGACATTCAGACCATTTGTCGAAAAACACTATTCCTGTTTGCCAATTTCACATGTTTTGAAATCTTCAGTTTATTTTTTTATTTATAATTATTGATGATGCACATACAAATAGTATTTTCACATGTCATAAAAAGTGCAATATAAAGTTTTACAAATTAAAAAAAAGTCTAATACATTTAACATTTAAATCACTAAAAATAAAAAACATTACAAACAGACAAAACATTAAAATACAAACACGGGTAATACATAATTTTGCATTTCCTAGTGTCAGGCTTGGGCCTTTACTACTATATTCAATTATTTCATATAATTTAGATATATTTATTAAAGAATGTACCAAATATTGTCACAGATCAAAAACATATGGAACAAGCTATACAGTTCAAAAGTTATTAACATATTTTATTTCTAATATTTAGATTATTTATTCAATTAAGTATTTTAATCTATAATAATTATTTTTATTTATTGATGATGTACATACAAAAATAGTATTTTCACTTTCATAAAATATACAAAGTTATGCAAACCAAAAGTTAGTCTGATACATATAAAATCACTAAAAATAGAGATATTGATGATGTATATACAATAGCATTTTCACAGGTCGAAAAAATGTTTAAATCAAATGAAAAATGTAAGCTATAGAACAACTCTATTACCAGGGGTAAATAATGATAGAAAATCTAAGCAATGTTCTGAAAACTATGTAAAAGATATTTTTCAGTGCTGTAAAAAGCATTTTTCTTTAGAATATCCTTTATCTTATATTCAAACTGTCTAAGACTGAGGTTTTTGATTCTATCAGGTAAAATGTTAAGAAGAATTACACCGTAATGGTCACCGCCATCTCTGGACCTAGTGCTCCTGTTGAATTGCAATGTTAAATCATTCCTACCTCGAGTATCATAACTGTGGTAGTCAGAATGTCTTGTATAAATGATGGTATTCCTTTTTATGTGCATTAGACAGGTAAAGATGGGGTAGCGTCAAGATACCAAGAGAAATGAATTTATGCCTACAACATTGCCTGAATTTCAGTCCATACATTATACGTAAACACCGTCACTGCAATGCAAACACCCTGGCTGCATGTTATGAATGTCCCAGCACAGAACAGCATAAGTGAGGTGAGAGTGGATATAACCATAATAAGCACTTAGAAGGACACTGTCAGATACTATGTTCTTTAGGTTTCTGATAATGAAAGTGTTTCTACTTATCTTGCTGGCAAGATATTCAGTATGTGACTCTCAGGTTAACTTAGAGTCCATAATGACTCCGAGGAACTTAACTGGATTATTGTTAGAGATTTGTGGTTTTAGGGAAAAATCAATGGTTTGTGTTTTTGCCTCGTTTATACTTAGTTTGTTTGAAAGAAATCAGTTCTCAATATTGGATTGCACCTCAGTACTGCATTGATCAAGTAATGTTAAATCATCTGATTTTTCAAGTGCGGTAGTGTCGTCAGCATACAAAACAATGTCTGCAGTGCTCTTAGAGATACAAGCACTAATATGACTAGTTTGATTGGTTATTTACATGTGTTATTTATTATATTTGACTGATATCCTCCGATCTAACTTTAATTCTTATCCTTAGTTGTGTAAGCCTATGTTAAGAAGAATTTTGGTAACTGTTGCTGTGATCATCATGACCACAATACTAGATTTAAGAATATCATAACTGTTAATATTCTTGAGGTCAATGAAGTCATGTATAGGTAGTTTTAATTCGAGACTTATATTGGTTAATAAACTTCCAGAACAAGTTAAAAATCTGTTTGTCAACTGGTTTAAAAATTATTTGCTGTCATGCTTTTTATAGCAGTTAATAGTTTTTAGATATTAATATCACATTGTAAGCTTTGGGTATTATAAATTTTAAATTGTTTCCTGCTTGAATTTATTAGGTATATTATACACCATTGATTGTACTGTGAATGACGGCTTTATTAACAATCCTGGTGCTAACCTAATGAGGGGATATACCTAATAGTATAGATTTTGTTGAAAAAAATTCATTGTTTTAATATAGACCGGCAACTTTGTTCAGTCCTTATAAAATTGGTGCTTTTTATACACCAAACCTAACCAGTCCTAAGTTGACCTAACTTTAAGAACATAACTAATCTTCATTTTTATTAATTATAAGTTTTATCAAAAAGACTAATAAAAATGTTTGTCTGTGTTGGGAATTGAACCCAAATTTTATATGAAGCGGGCCAAGAACCCTACCATTATGGCACAAAGCTTCTTAGAGAAAAATAAATAAACTTATATTAGTTAGTATGAAAGCTAATAACATCAAATCTGATGTCACGTGAACCAAAATTTTGAAAGTTCATTCACATTAGCGTGGAAGGGGACATTGTCTATATTATATGTTTTATATTTTGCTGGCACAACTCCCGGAGAGAAAAAATATGGATTTACCACTTAATAAACCTCATAAATAGTTGTACATAACCATTAGTAATATAAAAAAATAAATGTTTATTGACCGACTAGCCATTACAAAATATACATGACAAAATTAAAATAAATAAAAAATAACATAATACTAAATATGCAGATCTATATAACATAATCTCTCGTTCACAGCCCTTACATGTGATAAACTAAAATTAAACATGTCCATATCACAACAGTAGGTATCTGCCAAATAAGAGGCTCTATTAATAAATGATGTTTTGCCATAGTTAGTTCGATGACAATATTAAAAAACTCATGATTACGGAGACATCTCTGAGGTACATTAAATCAAGACCATTTCTATAAGTTGAGGGCAATCTATTTTTGAATTTATAATCTTATATAAAGTATAATTATATAAATTTGTGACATTCCTCTAAAAGAGGTAGTTGAAGCAATCTCATTATCTCTGGGTATTCTATATGGTCAGAAGGAATTGACATTTTGAAAGCAATAAATCTGAAGAACTTTTGTTGTATCTGTTCAACAAGATCAATATGAATTTTATAATATGATGACCAAACCTGACTTGCATATTCCATAGAAGAACAAAGATATGAACAATATAATACTTTAAAGCAGAAAATATCAGAAAAAGGCCTAAGTGTTCTTTTTATAAACCCTAAAGTTTTTAAGGCCTTGTTAGTAATATACTCAAAATGATCACTAAATGAAAGTTCTCGATCAAAAAACACTTGCAGATTCTTAATATTATTTACTCTTTCAAGCCATTGCGAGTTGATACCATAGTCAAAATCAACAGTTTTTATGAGAGAATAAAATTATTTTACACTTACATTCAGTGTCATTCAATTATGTTCACACCACAGTACTAAATTATTTATATCTTTTTGAATTTTCTAGCATCCTTAATGGACTGTATCTTCTTAAAAAATTTTAGGTCATCAGCAAATAAAAATACTTAAAAATACTGTATAATTTGGTATATCATTAATGTAAATATTAAACCATATTGGTGAAAGATGACCCCCTTGAAGAACTCCAGACGTACAATTAATTCTATTTGAAAATATGTTATTTATTTTTACAACTTGGGATCTCCTACTTAAATAATCTTCAATCCAATTCAATAAGTTTCCAAAAATACCCAATGCTGGTAGTTTATGCTGGCTTTCAGCTACAATCCCATTAAGTTGAAATATCAATTTCTTAGATACCAAGGATTCAAAGTGAAAGATTCAAGAGAAAATTTAGAAATAGGCCTATAATTTGTAACCTCTGTCTTTGAACTGCTTTTATGATGGGGTGTAATATAAGATATTTTTGAAAATGCAGGGAACCTACCACTTGATTATGATCTTTTAAAGAGAATACATAAAATATGAGACAGTATGAATTTACAATTTTTTAGAAATAATTCTATAATATCATCTGGTCCAGCACTTAGGTTACTCTTCAATTTTGAGATTGCAGTAAAAATATCAATGTACTTATGTCTACAGTTTTAGGAACATTAAACTCATGAATATCGCAAGACTTATCACTATAAACACTGGGGAAAAAAATCTGCAAAAAAATTTGCTATTTTTTGCAAAAATTAACTGTTTTAAGTCATTAGAACACCATACTGGAAATATTGGCTTTCTAGACCTACATTTAGGAACAAAATCATTAAATGCAAGATACACAATATTATAAAAAGCATCCAGCATTCCATCAACATGATTTACATTCAGTAGTGCAATCAAACATGCCAAGAAATTAATCATGTAATTATCCAATAGCAGACGGTAGAAACCGATGAAGCCATTGTCTCTTCTTTAGGAGTTCTGTTCTCAAAACAATTTAAGCACTATAATGAACCAGTCTCTCTGCACTGTGTTTAAGCTGTAGCTCCAATCTGTTCTTAAATGCGTTCACACTACCGGAGGTCACTGTATTCTCAGTCAATGCATTCTACGAATAGACAACACGGTTTACCAGAAAGTTCTTTATAGGGAGTTTGACAGCCTTTTCTTTGTCCAGTTTCTTTGAGTGCCCTCGAAGTTGTTGGTTTTGGTTTTGGTGAAATTTACCTGATATGTCACCTTTGTAGTGACCACTTGTTATTTTATAGGTTTCAATCAAATCTCCTCTGTGCCTTCTCTCTCTTAATGTTGTTAACTGGAATCTTGCCAGTCTCTCAGGATAGGTCAGGTTTCTCAGTACTGATGGAATTTTGGTTACCCTCCTTTGCATTTTTTCCAACAGTTCTATGTCTTTGATAAAATATGGGTTCCACACTGTGTAGGCATATTCAAGTTTTGGCCTAATGAAACTTTTGTATAGTTTGCTGATCATTTCAACTGAGTGATCTTTGAAGGCATGTTTAATTAGGTAGACAAGAGAATTAGCTTTTTTAGCTATTTTAGCAATGTGGTTTTCCCATTTCAAATCGGATGTTATTAAGACTCCTAGATCACATTGCTTTGTAACAGACATTAGTGTTAAGCCATTCAGAACATATTCCTCATTGGGATTATTTGGGCCAATTCTTAGCACTGAGCACTTTGACTCATTCAGTTTCATGCCCCAAGTTCTAGTCCATTCCTCAATTTAGTTTATAGCTGTAAAGTATAGAGATAAGACTGTCAGCAGCATGCAACTTTTATAATCTTATGGCTGGGTTCTAAACTTCCTCGGCCTTTTGAACCAATTTCGAATCGGCAGTTTAGTTGAGGATGACTCGAGCCTTTGTCAGTTGTGGTCAGATCTAATATATCATCCAAAATATTCTTAATACTGCATGGGATATTTATCACATGTTCTAAATGTATTCAAAGTATATGGATGTATTGGTTGATTGTTAATAAGTATAAATAGATCAAAATAAGAATTTTGCTTGCTATGAAATTTATGGTTACAAAACGATAGTTATTTATTCGTGTTAATCTGTACATGCGTCTGATTTAACACACATCAAGTAATTTGAATAGAATAGAATACATACATTACGATAGGCAAACCTAATACATTGGAGCTAGGTAAATTTTATTTATAACATATGTTTAAAAAAAACAATTGCACAATTAAAAAATTGATGCACATTACTATTATCTACAATCAAGCATAATTTACAAACCTAACATTTAAACACTTAACAATCTTGTCAAAACTACACAAACATTTCGAGATTTTAAAACACCTAACAACAGCAATTTAAAAACTTACTACTGACTTTGCATTTTTAATATTATCAGGTAGATCATTATAATTAGAAGTAAAGTAGAAGTAAGTAAGTTAAGTAAATAAAAGACATTTAAAATTGAAAATAACTATAAAACATAAAAGTAAGGAATCAATTATTATACATTAAAACATTCAGTAAAATAAAGATATTTAAAATGTAAAGTAAAAAACAATAAAATAGTAAACTAATTAAAACATTAAGACATTCAGTACCTAAATATAAAGCAAAACGATCAATTATTTACAATACATTTGTTTTAAAAGTATACTCACATCAACATAGTTGTTGGACCGTCAAAATCAGCATTAATAAATTCATCTATTGAGTAAACACTTAAGTGTATCAATAATTTTTTAATTTTACTTTTAAATTTGTTCAATGGTAAGCTCTTTAAATGCAATGGGAGTTTGATGTACAACTGAGGTGTGTGGAAGTTAACACAGCATCGACTTTTTGTTAGAAGAATAAAATTAAGGGCATTAAGGTGTGCGTTCCTGGTATTATATTTATTATATCACTTTGGAGTGCAAATTGATCCTGCCTTTCATGAATCTATAGGAGGCACTGAAATATATATATTGAAGAGAGAGTCATAACAGTGAGGCCCCTAAAGTGGGCTGGAAGTGAAGACCCCCTTATAATACAAAATGAAGTTTTAGAAAAGCATAATTACACAGAGAAGGTTGTCAAAAATGTCAATTTCATTTAAGAAAATTCTTTGCCACAGACAACAGGATACTAAAATAAAATAGACTTTGTTAGTGTAAAGTTAATGGCACCATTAAAAGTAGGTTCAATTAAAATTGAATATTAAACGTAATTTTAAATCACATATTTTATTAAATTTTTTCCGAGTAAGATATGATCTTGAAATTAAGTTTTTTATTTGTTCTTTTTTTTATGTTTGGACAGACTATGAATGCCTACCATTGTTACCTTATAAGGCAAGGGGTTGTAGATTTCAACAGTGTTTTTCAAATTCAGTAACATGCATTTGCATTTCACAATATCTTTATTGAAAATTTGGTTGTACTGCCGCAGTCATTATTGTATAATTTTAACAAATACTACTGAGTGTTAGCAGCCTGTCTTATGGCAGCGCACATTTTTTCCAGGTTGCCACCCATTAAAGTACTGGCCACTTTCAATATTGTTGGGTACTGACTATCGTCCATGACCAGTCAACATATGAATGAAGCATTTTCGGTTTCTAGAATATATTGTTATCACAGTCACACAATACAATAAAAAAGAACTGATTACTAGACACAACTTCACATATTAAAGTATGTAGAAAATTATTTTTTTAAACTTTTTTTTTTATCGTATATAAAGAATTCACCTGACATCATAATGTTACAATTTCGATATAGCTTAACATTTTAAAACTGTATTCAAAATCATGAGTGGTGGTTTATAACTAATTGTGTTTAAAATTGACGAAATATAAGAAGTAACAAAGGGTACAGTCTGATATTTTTTACCTTCTAAAATACTCTTTTGAAATTGAGGTATGTTTAATGAGGGATAAGGGCATATATTTTGGAATTTAAATAAACCCAATAACAGATTTAACTAAATGTATACATTTTTGCATATTCTTATCATCGGTGGGACATAGCTAGGGTCAACCCAAGCGGTGCTCAAAGGGAGCCAACATTTGATATTTGTAAATATATTAAATAGAAGTTTCTAATTTATGCATAAAGAGGGCATAACAACAAAAATGTGTGGGCCCTACTTTACTTTTTAAGATGACTCTGATATTAAAGGAATTTGTATAATTGTGACACTATATATCTTATTGAATCCATTAGAAAGAACAAGTAATAAAAGTTAAGGGATTGGCTTTGTATCATAAAATGTACGTTTTTAAGTCAATATTGATAACATACACGCGTATGTCTTTATATATTATCAGTCTAATTGAAAAAATAACATTAATTATGACTAATTTCTAAATATAACCCTATATATATTTCTTTTGTTATTCATTTAACTCTAACTTTTTTTTTTGAATGATATATCATTTCTGCTTAAATTATGGCGATAATTGGTATGATGGGGTATTAAAATAGTCTATAGTATTAAGAGGAACTTAAAAATATCTTTGACTATAAGAACCGTGATAATATTTAGTTTGATTTATGAAATATTTATGAAACATAGAATATTTTCGTTTAAATAAATAATGGTATTTAGCATTATACTTAACAGAGTTAGTTTCTTTTTATGTTTCTTGGTTAAAATATAGCTAGGATCAATATCCGTGAAGTTCACCCCCAAAGTATTTCCAATTTGCTCAATTTATTTGGTTTCTTTAGTTTAGGAAATATTAATTTTTTTTTAATTTCAGGATGAGATCCAAAAATTTCGCGACTCAAAACTAGGTGTCGTTCATTAGTGCTTTCTTATTTTTGTAAATTTTCTCCTAACTTTGTTTTACAAATACAAATATTTATTTGGAGCCAATATACAAATTGCACTTAACACAGGTCAATAAATTTAGTCTTATTTCCCAACTTTGTCAGATCAGCCAAAACTAGGTGCCGTTTATTGATACTTTTTAGTGCTTCAAATAGTTTCATTATTGCTTGCATAATTTTGGAAACAGTGATTTGATTAAAAGTCAACATTCAAAGTTGTTCTGATCGATCCAAACTAGGTTAGTTCTTTGATTAGTTTTGTTATTGCTTTCTTATTTTTGGTAAATGGGTTAGCATATCTTGTTGTAAGGTTAACTCTTACAGCTTTTCTGATCAGCCCAAACAAAATTACCTAAAGCACCAGAAAACAAGTGTGTTTGCTTTTCATTATGGATTACTTGAACTCAATAACTTTATTATAGTGACAAAATATAACTTTGCTAACTAATAATCCAGTAAAATTTAAAAATCAGTATTATATTTGTTATTCAGCCTTTAAAACATTTTGCAAATTATACAATAATACCTCCAAAATATTCAATAGTATTTCTCACATATTCATCTATCCTGAAGGCACGCAACCCACAACACATTTATCTTTATTCTGTTCCCAGAATTTTGTGCTCTCGTGTGTCAAGTAATCCGCTAATTTGGTATCCTAAATTAATAGCAATGTAAGTACCTACAAAGTACTAAATCCATTACCATTTAGGCCTGCTGATACTAGTTATTTATTAGTATATATTTCCAAAATTAAGCAAGTAATAATGAAACTACTTAAAACACTAAAAAGCACTAACAAATCACGAAAAAACGACACCTTGTTTGTGCCAATGAGATGGACTTTGGGGCCTGACCTTGAAATATATTTGTGAAACTAAGGAAGCACTAATGAAACCATGTAGAGTACTAAGAAGCACAAACAAATGAGACCAAATTTGAGCGAATCAGAGATACTTTGGGGGCTGACTAATTAAACAAATATTTACAAAATTTAGCTTCGGCTGATCAGAAAAACTTTGGGTGTCGACCCTAAGACAAAGGCAAGCGAATACTTGCAGAAATATGAAAGCACAACTGAAACTAATCAAAGCAGGAAAAAGCACTATCTAGGCGCTACCAAACGACGCCTAATTGGAGTCGATAAGAGAAACTTAGGGGGCAGACCTTAAAATTAAAAAAATATATATTTCCTAAACTAAGGAAGCAGTAATGAAAGCAAATAAAGCACTAAGAAGCACTAACAAATGACATCAAATCTGAGCAAATCAAAAATACTTTTGTGGGCTAATTTGACAGATCTGTAGTGTCATAACAATTTACGCGAAAATTTTAATAGGTTTAATCCCTTTTAAATGTTATTGGAAAGAAATATTATAAGTAAAAAACGTTATTGCATTTAAATATTTTTTATAATTCGACAATAAAAATGAAATTAATTTTCATATTTTCAAATGAAAGAAATGCTAATAATTATTACGAGTTAAAAATATATTGATTATATCAAGTCTTTTCAGAAGTAGTATTTTTTAACTGATTTTAAGTTCTTAATTGGACTATGCTGATTTTCTATGACCATGTATGTAACTATAGTTGGTGCTTAAATATATTATGAGTTACCATCCCATTGTTAACTGACTACTCCGTGAACATTTGACCATCATTGATGAATTTTTTAAAAGTAATTTGGGCATTGCTGAAGGTACATCCCTGACCCAGGGGAGGGAGCAATTTTTTCTCAGGCTATTTCGCTAGGTATAGAACACACACTTTTTCTTGTGGCAGTAATTGAGTTTGCTTGGAGAGGAAGTGAAATTGAAAGGGGTTTAATGCCAAATAACATGTTTCATATGGTTTTCTGGCTTTTTAGATGTAATGATTTCAGTTTGCTTATCGTTTCAATTTTTGTCAATTGGTATTATTGATTCTATAAATATGTATAGATATTTATATATGACGCTGTTTATTTAAAACTGGTTTTCTAGTGTCTGTGGTTCTAGCAACATTTTAAGTTCAGTACTTGTTTAGTTATTTAGGGATGTCTAATCCCTAGGTTCAGGCCCTGACCTTTACAATAAAACTCCTTACAAATAAAACTAAAAAGGTTAAGATACAAATTTTTATAAAGAAAATAAAACTGACTTCAAAAATTTGAAAAGTAAAAAATAAAAAATTTTTCCATCTTGGAACTTTCATTTTATGAAGTCAGGTTCAAACATTTATAAATTTCTGTGAAAACACTACAAAGATATCAATATTAGAATAAGTGTGTTAAGGAAGTTGTGGAGAAAATAGATCGTGAGGATGACTCATCTAATGCTGATGTTATAGTTTTGGAGAAACACCCACGATTGCACTGTTGAAACAACTAAACAATTACCAAGACAAACTTGTTCATGATGGTACAATATTGAAAGAGCACGAACCTGCTGATTGGGTCAGCAATACATTTATAGTTCAAAAGAAATTTTTTTTAAAATAAAGTGTTGAATACATCACATCTCCAGTTTAGCACTATTGAAGATTCTGGCACATAAAACTTAAAGAAAAAAGTAGGAAACTAACTACATTTTACACAAGCTCTGAGCCTGTTCATGGTTTATTTGTATTAGTGATTGGACTGATATTGACCTATATAATAGTAACATGAGCAGTTTTGAAAAAACCATTACCCAATTCTTGTCGGCAGAGTTCATTGTAAGACTGATTTAGTTTTTTACTGTATGTTGATCACTGATTCCGAGCTGTGAAATGTTGCTATGATTTCTATTGTAATTAAACAATTTAAATTTATTATCCTATAGTTGCTATGATTCTATTGTAATTAAACAATTTAAATTTATTAACCTATAGTTGCCAACACAATAACTATTATTGTTTTTTTTTGGCTTTAATAATTTTATATGTATGAGTATAGTACCAAAATTACTAAATGCATTATCAATTTTAAATCTCTGCGATATTTATAACATAGTATGTACTTTTTTTTCTTCTAAAGCCACTTAAAGTAGGTAATTGCCTTGTATTTATTTTACTTTTACTGGTATCTTTATAGTTTTAAATTTGTTATCTTTGTATGATTGTCATACATGTTGTGACCGATTTTAGTTTATTTTATTTTATTATATCTAAATTTCCATATTGTATTTAATTGTCTTTTTAATGGGAACATTCCTTTAGACAATTGAATTTATTTAAATACATTATCCTAAATATTTTTTTTAGGGTGAGACTTTTGGTTCATAAACGCACTGATGAAAAAATCGCCTGTAAGATAATTGACCATGCCAAATATAAAGATGCCAAAACTAACATTGCTCGCGAAGTTACAATACATAGCATGTTAAACCATGAAAATATTATCAAATTTTTCGGCAGAAGACAGGAACCTAAAAAAGAATACATATTTTTAGAGTATGCTTCAGGTGGGGAACTTTTTCAGATGATTGGTAAGTCAGATGGAATTATACAACTTAGCTTACAAAAAATATTAAGATGTTCAATTAAATAAAATAAAGTGAAAAACATTAGTGAAACTTTATAATTCTACAAAGTATAGTTAAAATAACATTGGACTAAAATATGTTTCATAGTTTTCAAAATGTTTCTATTAGTAAATTTTTAAAAATTAAAACAATAAAAAATATTTATTTTGACAACAATATTTGCTGAAGTTTGCTGAATCATACATTTATAAATTTGTTTATTTATTGGTTAGTAATTATTATATTTTTAATAAAATTGGCAGCAATAGCTGTTACAATATTTGTGTGACCCAATTTATGACCCTTATCACATTGCTTAGCAGAGTTGTGACCCATATCACATGGTTTTGCAATTCTAAGGTGGCAGTCACACAGGATCGTTTTCAATCGATCGCGTACAACCAATTGCTGTTGACTAAACATGTATACTTTAGAGTGCAGTCACTGCAGATCGATCCAGTACAAGCATCTCAAATTTTCTATAACCTACTAAAGCAAATTATGTTACTATTGTTTTAGATTGATGTTGATGCTTGGTCGATTGATGTAATGTTACAGTTGATTACAATTGATAATTTAAGACAATGTTCACATAATTTGCTTATTTTTAATCAGTTGCTGAAGATCGTAGACTCTCGTAAACCATCAATATGTGTGACTGCAGCTTATTAGTAGGGATCAAGCAAATCTTATTAATTTCATTTTAACTCTAACCTTCATAAGAATATCTTGCCTCCAGAATTATTTAAAAATATACTGAATACCAGTCAAAAAAATTTATTGTGATTTGATTGATTCCAAAACCTTACAGTGTTAATAATAATTATAAAACGAAAGAAATGTGTATGTAAGGTATATAATAGTTGTATAATCAAAATCATTACACCATTAGGGATATAATAATAAAATCTTATCCTGCATGTTATAGATAAAATATATTTATATATGGCAGCCTGCCACCTTCATCAATGAAATTGTCAAATTTTTGCCTTATTCCTTATTCCAGTATGAAATAAATTCATATATATATGTGTATGTGTGTGGTGTGTTCATTCCAAGTGTACATCCGTTCACTACTATAGTTCTGGAAAGAACAGTTTTGCGGATGTTTCTCCAAAATCGCATTTGGCATTTTTGAAGTTTTTTCTTTTTCAACCAAGCAAGTAGATTCATACTTTGCCTTAATTGAATTGCACTTGTGCTATGGTATCTGTTTTTGGGGTACATGTTCAAAACAACTATTTCAGACTTTTTTTTTTTGTGAAAAAGGGTATTAGGATATGTTTGTGGGGCAAGACGAAGGGAGTCATGTAAGCCCTTGTTTTGAAAGAAAACATTTTAACATTCGCATCCTTGTTTATTTTGCAAACTGTCTGCCTTATGCATAGGAAATATAGAGACATTAGTGTTAGGCACCAATTACAATATGAGTCAATTATATAAGATATTTCGAAAGTTTCGATAATGCCAAATGTGATTTTGGTGTCAGCAAAACTGTTCTTTTCAGAATGAAACATTGTATTTTCCGATATTTTCCGTATATATATATATATATATATATATATTCATATATATATATATATATATATATATATATATATATATATATATATATATATATATATATATATATATATATATTCAAATACATATTTATATGTATATATATATATATATATATATATATATATATATATATATATATATTATATCCTTTTTTTTATGTTTATGATAGTAATATGTTAGGTTAGTTAAAATCTCGGTTAAACTCAAAATGCTTCATTATGAGGAGAAAAATTTCTTGTTAAAAAAGCCGATAAATGTTAATGAAGAGAGAGAAAACAGTCATATATAAGCACAGTAACGATGTCAATAACAATACACAACACAATGCCAAAGACAAGGAAGAATTAAAAAATATTTAGATATAATAACATCAAGCTCAGTTCTTATAGTAAAATTGCAGCAAAACAGATCATCTCAATAGAATGCTGATCATATAAAATAATTAAAACAAAACCAAAAACGTACACACTTTTAGAATATTGTTAAAAATTTATAAAAATAACATTTACAAGTTAAGTCAAAATCTTTCACTGAGATACTCTTCTACATCATAGTAGGCTCTCGCTTTACCTCACACTGAAACCTATTTCCGTCATATATCTGTCTAAGATTGTATGGCAGATGTTTAAATTATAGGCGGCTAATATAAATAAAAGAATCCTGTATCTGCAGATGATGGAATGGGGAGAAATATCTTATATAACACTGGTTAACAAAATTAAACTTTTTTCTTGCCACACGAACTAAATAAGGTACACTATATAAAACTTTTTACGCTCAATTCAAATATGTTTTCAGATTTTTTCGATCACGCATAGTTTTATAGTGACAAGGCCTTTAATTTTTGAAATATATATATATATATATATATATATATATATATATTTTTTTTTCATAAATAAGCATACAAGAACGTCAGTTGTACAATAAAAAATTGTCCTCAAAATGTAGTTATGTGGCATTTTCGCTTGTATTTGGCTTCAGGTATATCCCTCTTGAGTGTCCAGCAATAGTCTGCCAACATACTGGGACTCCACTTCCCCTGGTAACGCTTTTCCATAGTAGAGATATCCTGATGGAATCTTTCTCCATGCTCGTCACTGACTGCCCCAAGATTTTTCGGAAAAAATCCAAGTGTGAGTGCAAAAAATGGATTTTTAAACTCATGTTACATCCCATTTTTTGATAGCAATTTAAAAGATCATTTACAATTTCCTGATAGTTTTCTGATTTGTAATTTCCCAAAAAATCGGTGCAAATCCTGGTAAACGATAGCCATGCTTTTTTTTCAAATGCATTGAGTTCTGAAATAAATTTGTCATCCTTAAGCAGTTCTCTGATTTGGGGTCCTACAAATATACCCTCTTTGATTTTTGCTTCGCTGATTTTAGGAAACTTATTTCTTAGGTACGCGAATCCATTACCCTCTCTATCAATACCTTTAACGAAATTTTTCATTAAGCCAAGCTTAATATGCAAAGGGGGTAGTAAAATTTTCCTAGGATCTACAAGGGGAGGATTTACAATGTTCTTATTCCCTGGAATCAAAGATGTTCTTTCTTTGCTTACTTTCTTTGTGTAATGGTTTTTCTTGTCTCTGCTGTCCCACTCACAAAGGAAACAACAATACTTTGTGTAACCAAGTTGCATTCCAAGTAGAAGCGCTACAACTTTCAAATCACCACATATGGCCCACTTAAAGTCTTTATAATTAATTTTGTCCAACACAAGCTTTATGTTGTCATATGATTCCTTCATATTGGTAGCATGAGCCAAAGGAACGGACGGAAACCTGTTTCCATTGTGCAGTAGAACCGCCTTCAAGCTGACTTTGGACGAATCGATGAACAATCGCCACTCATCTGTTTTATATTCATGCTCAAGTTCCCGCATTACAGATATAACATCATGACAGAACACTATCCCATCTTCAATGGAAAAGAAGTCACTGAATTGCTGGTGACGACTACGATAAAGCGAAACTTTAGTTTCCTTCTGAAGGAGATTCCAATTCTTTAACCTAGAACCTAAAAGTTCGGCTTGCTTCTTAGACAAGTTTAAATCTCATACAAGATCGTTCAGATCCCCTTGACTTAACAAATGTGGCTTATTTGAAAAATGACCTGGGTCAAATAGCCTATCAGATTGCAAATTTGTTTCTGCCCTGTTTACTTCTAAAACATCTTCCGACTCATGATCACTCAGGATCATATGCTCCGGAGGCTGTGGTACAGGTAGCTGATCACTGTGAGGTACTGGTCTTATTGCCGATGGTAAGTTTGGATACTTGACAGTGTGTTTGGATTTTGATGTTATTCCAGTTATATTTGTTAAACAGAAATAACAATCCGAGCTATGATCTTTAGGTTCTCGCCAAACCATAAGAATAGCAAATGCCATATGATGAGTTCCTTTTGCCCAGGCTGTGAGAGTTTTAACACAAGTAACACAACAAATATGGGGGCCCAAAGTTTATCTTGATCTATTTTACAGTCAAAGTACTGTTCGTAGCATTTTTTAATCAGAGGTGTAAATGAACGTTTTTGGAATTTAAACGTTAACTCACCGCAGATATAGCAGAAACTGTTTGGGTGATTTACAACTGAATAGTTCTAAATTCCGGATTGCACACGAGACACAATAAACGCGCTTGGTAAAGTCTAACAAACGACTAAGCCGTTGGACTGATTGACCGTCATAGGTGTATAAAATGGCTACGTGTCGTCGGCAGCAGCGGCGGCATAGACTATATTATATTACCTGTATAATAAAATGTTCTCTTATCTGAACTTTATTATGCTAAATATATAATAAAAACAGGTAGTGTACTGCAAAATTAAGTATTTGTGCACTATATTGAGCTGCTACCTGTATTATAATTTAATATACTACCTGTATTATATTTTATACTGGAACATAAAAACTGTGGGTGATAGAAAAATTCTAAAAATATATTTGGTTTCAGTGCACAAAAAAACACCAAAAACAGGTAATTTTTTTTCTGTGGCAAATTTCTTGTTAACCAGTGTAATTGACGCATATTGTAATTGGTGCCTAACACTAACAACGTCTCTATATTTCCTATGCATAAGGCAAACAGTTTGCAGAGTAAATAAAGATTCGATTGTTAAAATATTTTCTTTCAAAAACAATGGCTTATGTGACTCCCTTCATCTTGCCCCACAAACATATCCTAATGCTCTTTTTCGCAGCAAAAAAAAAACAGCCTGAAATAGTTGTTTTGAACATGTAAAAAAACAGATACCATACCACTAGTGTGATTCAATTAGGGCAAAGTAGGAATCAACTTGCTTGGTTGTCTAATTCTTTTGAGATTATTCTCAATATGTAACGATTTGGGGTAACTTATTAGTCAGTGATTTAAAATAAAATCCAAATTTTAGTTTTCTGTCAATAAAGGGATCCAAAAAATTATTTTCGGCCAATTCTTTTACAAGATTCTCCAGATACATATTGTTTATATTACATGTAAAACACATTACGCTGGTTTTTGATACGTTAAAACACAATTTATTAGAAACCCACCATTTCTTTTTAAGTCACAATTAACAATATCTTACAAGGTGTCTTAATTCTTTTACAAGATTCTCCAGATACATATTATTTATATGGTGGTTTTTGATACGTTAAAACACTGTTTATTAGAATCGCACCATTTCTTTTTAAGTCACAATTAACAATATCCTACAAGGTGTCTTGATCAGCATGGTTCCATAGGATAGTTGCATCATTGGCAAACAACGTTATTTTTCCATTTATAGATCATTTATATATAACAAGAATAGAATTGAGCTCAGTACTGAGTCTTACGGGACACCATAGTTTAACTTTTGTTGATATAATTTTTTTTTATAATTTACTGATTGTAACCTACCTGTCAAATATGCCTATAGCCAGTCGAGACATTTACCCCAAAAGCCATACTTTTCTAGCTTCCGCAGCGGAATTCTGTGACTTACGCAGTCAAACGCTTTCGACAAGTCACCGAAAACCACGGCTGCAGTCTCCTTATTAAGGCTTGAATATAATTTCTCGAGAAAAGCAAAAATTGCATCATTCGTCCCCTTTTTTGGTTGGAAACCAAACTGTGTTGACCTTAGAATATTATGTTTTTCTAAAAAACTAACAATTTTTTTCTTCACCAGCATTTCCACTATTTTGGAAAGTGTCATAGGGTCATTCTGATCGCCCGCTTTAAACAATGGTACAATATTTGAAACATTTAAACAGTCTAGAAAATTACCCAAAACAAATGATAAATTTATTGTCTGTACTCTTACCTCCAGAGCATTGTCAGGAAGCTTTAAAAATATTTTCTTAGATATTTTATCATAATCGGGAGAGACATTATTTAGACAATATTCTTGTTTGGTTCGTAACAATATAATACCGTTTTTTGACTTGAACTTTGAAAGGGTTGTATAAAATATGATCATGTATTTTAAATCTGTTTACTTTAGAACCTGATGTGGGTATGCCATCACGCAATGCACAAACTTTTATGAAACATTTGTTAAGTGGAGTAAACTATCTTCACCATAAAGGAATTGTACATAGGGACATAAAGCCAGAAAATTTATTAATAGATGGACAAGGAGTCTTGAAAATAAGTGACTTTGGAATGGCAACTATTTTTAGGTTAAAAGGAAGAGAAAGGAAATTAGAAAAAAAGTAAGAATTTAATTTAATTTCTGTTTCCATAAATTTGTTTTTGTAATATTTATCTTGTATGTAAGCTTTAATTAGGAGTGTGCATGGGACCAGAAATGTAACCAAATATTTTATTTATTTCAATTGAAAATTACTTTTTTTTTAATGGAAAATGCGATCACACATAATATCTACTCCCGTTTACTTATTTATTTTTGTCAATTCAAAAAGTTAAGAAAATGTACTCCTAGGTGGTTGTATGTACTTTTCGCACGTGGATGTAAACTTAGTTGTATACAGGGGATTCCATTTAATAAACAATAATTTTTTGATCTATCCTATCCTCTATACCAGGGGTGTTCAAACTTGAACTGCTGGCGATCTACCTCAATATTTTTAGACTACTTACGATCGACTCTGAGAGGTTGCAAGTATGTGTGATGCAGGGTTGTCATACATACACGATACATACACCCTACCTACATAGGTAGGGTGTACCGTAGCATATATAGATATTAGCTTTCCGCACAATATACATTATTTTAGTCAAAGTTTGGGTTAGGTTTAGTTAGGTTCTTCTCTACAATATCAGTGAAAAAACTCATAGTTATTCAAAATTGCGAGTTTATTGGTTGTTACAAAACAAAAATGTTACATATGGTGTTAAACATAACTAAGGAGTGATTTTGGATGTTGAAGCGTGGCACTGCATGTCCTCAGCATACTTTTTATAAGATGGTACGTAACCACTGAGTGCTGATCGCAAGCATGATGACATAATCGTCAGTTAGTCGATTGCGATATGTTGACTTAATTATCTACATTTCAGAAAACGCAGACTCGCACAAGTAAGTTGACCCAAACATTGCTGTCAGTTGAAGGGCGATTTGCCTTAGATTCGGATATTTATCTTCAGATATAAAACACCAGAAGTTTGTATCAGATGCTGTAGCTTTGAGATGTATATCTGATATAATCTGTACCAACTCATTTTCAACAGAACATGAGTTCATATTAAACTGACTTGCTATTTCAGTAGCTAATTCCTCAATGTTTTTACATGAAAAAGGATAACTCATAAATGATGCTACATTTGCCAATTTACTATTTGATAATTCAGCCTCATACGTATCATAATTCAACTGAGGAATCCTTGCTTTCAAAGACGGAAAATGTTTCAGATCCTTTCTTTTAAGTTGATCTATCATAAGTTGCAATTTACTTTTGAATGCGTTTACTGCGCTAATCATCTCAATAACAGTTTTTTCTTTACCTTAAAGCTCCAAGTTAATGGTGTTTAAGTGCATTGTGATGTCAGTCAAAAATGCCAAATCAGTCAGCCATTTTTCGTTTTTCAACATCTGAGTGTCATCACCTCTTTCGTCTAGAAAAGCTGTTATTTCGGGCAATAATTCTTGAAACCTTTCTAGGAATTTTCCCCTTCAGAGGAATGATTGTCAAAAATTCTTCCTTAGCCAACATGTCATTGAATACCACCCGAATAAAAATACACAGCTGGGCAGTGTCTGTCATATCGGTGGATTCGTCGAACTGTAAAGAAAAGTATGTACATTTCATGGTATCATTTTTTAGTTTATCTGCTATGTCCTGACTCATGACTTCAATACGCCTTGTGACAGTCGGACGAGATAACTGAAGTTCTTTAATAGCAGACATGATTTCTGTTTTATTTTTAATATCTCCAAATAAAGTCTCACCCGCTTCAATAAATGCTTCCTTCACAACCGATCCATCTTCGAATGGTTTCTTGTGTTTCGCCAATATATGAGATATTTTAAATGACGCGATCGTAGCAGCTTTTCATTGTTTTGCTGGTCTTGTGAACATAGTTTGTTCTTTTTTCAAACAAGATATCAAATCACGTACTTTTCGTATTCTTAATTCACTCTGTGGCGGAAAATCCTTTTCATAGTTTTTATGAACCGTTTTATGATGCCTCTCTAAGTTACCACGCTTAGGTATTGCAACTGACGCACGACAAATAAGACAAATGCACTTATCCTTCACAAAACAAAACAAAAATTCTTCCTCCCAATCGTTATTAAAATGATACGTTTTAGATTTCTTCGCTACACTCATTTTGTACTATTTAATAATAAACTTTGCATCGACGTAGTATTGCCTTCAAGTTGCAATTCAGAATGACTCTTCCCGCAGGCGCAATATTTATATCGGCGTGAACAAAAGTCTCGAATTTTCCCGTCAAACGTGCCGCCCGAAATTTCTAGAAAAGCGGCAAGAATAAAAAACACGTCTTTTCTTTGACAAGTACCGCGCGTTCCTTTGATAAAGCCGCCTTTTGCCGCTAGCAGAGTGTTATTGTATTATGTAATAAATGTTTGTAGTTTAGTTAAGTACCTACTTCTTAAAAAAAAATTTCTTCTCGAGATCTACACCCCTGCTCTATACTATTTAGTTTATATAATTTTCCAAGATTGTGTAAAAAGTATACAAAATATCCTAGGAGCTTTAAAATATTGAAGGGGGTGGATATTATGTGTAATTACCCTGTACATTCGTATTATTAGACCTTAGAATTTGAATCAATCTATACGATAAACTGTTGTAATAGAACACACATTTTTAATCTTTCAAATTTTTTAAATTATAAAAAGTTATAAAACATTTTTTCACAAAAATAACCTTAATTTAAACAGGAAACTAAACTCAAAGTTAAAATGTCTGAATATGTAAAACAAAGTCAAATATTACTAAAACATATTCAGATTTTATTTACGTCCGATGTAAACAAACCCACGTGGACACATGAATTTTGCAGGGCCGCATTTTATTTTACACTCTTGGAAAAAAATATAATTTTTTTATTATTCTATTATGTATATTGTATAATAAACATGTTCTATATCTATACTTTCTAGAATTAATGATATAGGTGTCTCCCAGGTTTTATCGCCACATTGGTACACAAAATGGCGGCCTAGTGGATTGTTAAAAAAATTATTAGTAAGAAATTACTTATCCAATTCACCTCAAATTTTGCACAAACATAAGATATTATCTAGGAATTGTGGTATAACTAGTAAAATTGTGGTACTAATTCAAGGGGGCGGCCAAATAAAACGTTTGTAACCGTAAAAAAATCACCATCTCAGTTATTATATATCTTCACGTTTTAGCGTCACTAGATGCAAAAAAGATATGTTCTATCAATTCCTTCGGTCTGTCTGTCGGTTTGTCGGTCTAACTGTCAGTTCGGCATAGCTTAAAAACTACTTATAAGCTTGACTTTAAATTATAGTGAAGAAATAAAGGTCATTTGGGCATGACCTGGTAATATTTTGGTAAAAATTTAATGTGCCGGTACACGATGGCGGCCTAGTGAAACGTGGAAAAGGAAAAGTCACCCTGTCGGGTTTTTATAGATCTTCACGTTTTAGGGTTCCTAGATGTCAAAAACGTGCTTTATCAGTTCCGTCGATCTGCCAGTATATTTGTCTGTTCGCCGCATAGCTAAACATGCAGATTTACCGATTTTTTCTTATAGCCATTTTTGAATATTATCTTTTCTAGACACCATTGTAGGTAGTACTAATAAAATAAAAGTCACGCAATACGTAAGCACTAAAAGAAAAGTTAATCAAATGTACATAAACGTAACTAACATATATCTGCCACCGTAAATACTTCGTTTGAAATTTGTAATTAGCCCCAAGCAGTGAATCACAGCGAAGAGTGACAAAAACTGAATTCAAATGATGCACCTATTCACCAATATAAGCGCAAGAATTTACCGGTCGAGCTTTTATCAGACGAGGGGGATTGTTTTGGCGGTGCGTAAATGAAATTTAAATCGACTATAATTAAAAATGTCACGCGCCGGGTGCAATCACAATTATTCAGAACCGGGTTGCAATGCACAATACATTTGATCAAATATTTGATTATCCAATATTTTGACCGTGGTCAAATTGACCTGCCAATTTGCAGATCAATTGATACCGCACAACTCTACTGTTAGGCCCAGTTTCACAATGTGTGGTAACCAGGGTTATGGTCATTTACTATGGTTTCTACAGTTGAGAAGGTGAATTTTCAATTGAATCTATAGCTACTAACACAGACTTTTTGGTCACCAGATAATGAAAACATTTCTTTTGTTGTAGATGTGGTACAAAGCCCTACTTAGCGCCAGAGGTTTTAAAAAGACCTTACTTTGCCAGACCTGCAGATTTATGGAGCTGTGGAATTGTTTTTGTAGCTATGTTAACAGGAGGTATGTATATGAAACTTTATTTTAAGAGACTCATATTTAATAATTGACAAGTTTGAATGATCCCATACTCTGATTTGTATATATCTATGCATATGTCATTATTTTTTTTTATATTTCACAAGATCACTTCCCATATGTTTACCCATATATAGATTGGAGAGATGCAAATAAAATTTTAAATTCAAAAGTTATCAAACAATTTAAATTTACATTTTTTATAATAAAATTCATAGTTCAATTTTAATGGTTCTCCTATACTCAATTAAAGTTCTTATAAGTACATTGTAGCAGACACAGATGTAATAAGAATAAAAGCATATTTTTCTTCTTATTTACCACATTTTGCTCATGGGAGTTTTCTTATGTGAGCCTCGTTTCGATATATTTTATGGCAGTAGGTTGTATAAATTCAGGTTAAATCTTTATATATGTTTTTTAACTTCTAAAATAGGGTCAGTAGGCTATGGCTCAGTATATGGGATCCTTGACATAAGGGACCTTTTAAACAGATTTTACTATACTCATACCAATTTTATCAATTTCATATCAGATCATATTGGTATTATTCTGTATATTTCATCTTTGTTCTAGAACTTCCTTGGTCAGATACCACTGATAATAATGAAGAATATTTGAAATGGAGAAAAGATATGTATTTATCTGAATCACCTTGGTCAAAACTAGGAAACACAGCACTGAGTTTAGCAAGACAGATTTTAAATGAAGATCCAGAAAAACGAATAACCCTTGATCAAATTTGGAGGCATCCTTGGATGAGATTTAACTTTGGAGATGGTATGATCCAGTTTTTATTTAGGATGATCTAATTATAATAACATGTATGTAACAAAGACAAAATCATTAAATATATCTTGTACTGTTTGCTGATTATTTTTGTGGGTTTATATGAATGAAAGGAGTTACTTGATTTTATTAATGTAGTGTGAGGAAGATAGCCTTAAAATATATTCAGTTTAAAATTACTTTGTTGCAAAAAAAAAACAGTGAAAACATTCATCCTTAGGGCAGACATTATTAGTAATGAAGTTGTTTTCATTATAAGCATAAAACTGTTTTTCAAGTTAGTATCAAGACAGCTATACAATACTGGGTGCAGTTTAAGTTTATGTATCCAACTTATTATTATAGTGAAATACCAGCAATATATTTTTGAAGCATATTAGTTTCTTACCCCCGTATTCACTAAAAAGGTTTAAGAGTTAGACCAGGTCTAGTTGCCATGGTATTTAAAAGTTTTAGTTCGCCAGTTATGTTTCTCTTATGTCGCTGTCATTTTGTAATTGTGATATTTAGAAAAATTATTTATTCAGTTCTTAAAAATTTCATCTTAAACCTATAACTGTCAAGTTAGATCTGGTCTAAATTTAGACCTCTTTAGTGAATACGGGTGTTAATTTTGCAAAGAAATTACTTTATTATTGATTTTAAGGTTATTGTTAGATGTTTTAATCCAGTGATTTAAAATTATGTTTATATTCTAAATTTTATATGTTGAATGTCTGAAAGAAAGAATATTTTGTTAGTAAAATTAGTTAGTTTTTTTGAGTTTTGAAAAATATAGTTAGTGTTTTTTCAAGTTTTGAAAAATATACAGGGTGTTTTTTAATTAATGACTAAAAATGAAGGATGTAATTTTTTGCGTTATTTTAGGACTAAAATTTCATATAAACATGTACCTGCTAGGCGTTTATTTTTGAGATACAGATTCTTGGGCCTCGTACATTTCTAGAGATAATTCATCCAAATTTGGCACACACTATACTGTAAGCAATGTCTACGAAATGGCCATAATACATTTTACAAAAATCTACTGGGTGCTACTTTTTTCCAGGTCGCGACCCCTTTTACCTACCCGAAATTTTTACTGTGATGCCTTTGGGTATTTTTATTTAAAAAATCAGATTCCTCCTTAGCAATTTGCTAACTAACGTCTAAACGATTCAAATATCGGATTAAAGTAAGAAACCAAGTTAGAAAACAAAATGAGGAATCTTATTTTCTCAGAAGTAAAAATTTCTGAGGGGTAAAAGGGGTCGTGACTTAGAAAAATGTTACACTCAGCAGATATTAGTAAAATGTATGATAGCCATTTTGTAAAATGTATGATAGCCATTTTGTAGGCATTGCTTACAGTATAATGTATGTCAAATTTTAATGATTTATCTCTAGGAATTTACGAGGTCCATGAAAAAAACTAACAGAAAAATAAAATTTTTGACACCCTGTACCTCAAAAACAAAGGCCTTGTGGACATATTTTTTTTTTAATTGTTCCTTGTTAAATCAATTTTAAAATTTTTGTTAACTGTAGGTAAGTTGGCAATATTTCACCATAATTTACATGAGAAAATTATCAACTTCAACGTACCAAATCACAGTTTTTGTGGGAAGAAAAAAGATATTTTTCAATGTTTTTGCTTTGGTATTATAGCTGTATGGTATTTTTGAAATTCATAAAGCTAAATTACCAAAGCATAACCGTTGGATAAATCGACAGTGGATGGCAAGTAAGTATATTTGTTACTTCATTGTTAGATTTTAGAAAGTTTCAAACTAGGTTCTAATTTAGAGTTTATTTTTTTAATATTCCAATTAAAATAGTTTTTATTTTATGAAAAAGGTAAAATTTTCTATACTGGTAATGTGATAATACTTAAGAATTATATTTAAAAGGAAAAATCATATAATTTATATTTTAATCATAGATTATGCTGTTGTTTTTTCTTTTTTATGTATTTTTTGTGGTTCTTTTGCATTTGTCATACATAACATATTGGTCATAATAATGTTAAATTTGTAAACCTGCAAAGGATCTATAATATTTTATTGTACTTCTCTATATACAGGGTAATTCATTTTCACGGGGCTACAGTCAATTTTTCCAGTGTAAATAGATCGCCATGCATTATTTACTTTATTCTTAAGCTCTTTAATATTAAAGAAAACCAGCTTTAAATCAGGCTCCACGTTATGGATTATGTTCAACCTTTTAAGTAAGTAAAGAGCAGTTCCCAATAATGTAGGCATGTAAACCCTTCATTTCTTCATCGCATTTACATTGCAGGTCTGTGGATATCTAACATCAAGTTCTCTCTGGCTTTATTGCTGTACTGGCAAAATATCCTGATGTTTATCTTATTTTAATAATAGCTTCTTGCAATGATACAACACAATGCAAAACATTTTTTACTATTTCTTGTTTAATGTATAGTAATAGTGTGTTTTGCTCTCTACTATTAAATATGTATTTATCCCTACTTATATATAATATCAATACATGTAATATAACAATTGTTTTGATTATAGATATAGATTGAGCATGTTGTTTTTGTTGGATATAATGGATTTTATCGCAATTTATATGTAGGCTATGAAAAGCTATTTTTATTCAAATTATAAAGGAAGTTATTTGGGCAGAAATAGACAGTTTAAATACCGTTTGTTTATATTAGGAAAACTTACTGTTCAAAATAGGAAATTTCATAAAGTCAATCTAAATATATCTACACTCGGTATTAGAACCCTCTAACCCTTTCCGAATAACCTTTCGTTATAAAATTTTTCAATACTAAAAAATATAAAAGCATTTATGAGGTAATTTTAGATTTTTATAATTTTTTGAAAAATTTTTAATTGGAACAACTTATGAAAAAATAATAATCCAGGGACATACTGTGTAAGAGATATTAAAGCTACATTATAACAGGCTAGTACCATATTGATAAAATTGTAAATGTAGGTTAACTATCAAATAAATACCTTTCAGATGTCACAGCAGATCAGCTTGACGGTGAACCGGTTAACCCTGCAAAGCGTTGGAACTCTATGGTGGAGGCAGAGACAAAACACATGAGAGAAACGCCGCAAGTCACACTTTCGCAACCCGCAATGGCTCTTCGAACTTCATCTATTGATCAGCTAGTGAATGACATGAGAGCAGCGAAGGGCAGAGATTCGATATGTTTCTCACAACCAACAAGAAACGAGGATGTTATGTTACAGTTCACTCAAAGCCCTATTACAAAAGACAACTTCCACAATTTGGTCAAGAGGATGACGAGGTTTTATGTGGCATGCAAATTACAAAAAGCGCTGGAGTGCCTCAGTTCAGTATTGGACAGTTTGCATTATACTTGGACATTGGATGCGGCAGGGACAGTGAGTTTTTATTTTTTTTCCATATTGAAGATTTTAAAAATTTGTTATGGGGAATAAGTTTGGATAAAGATTGATCTGTAGAAATTTATCACTATGGGTACATTTAAGATCATAAGACCCCATAGTTTATTAAAAAATAGTTAATAGCCCAAGAAACATTTTTTAAACCAGACCTCAGGAAAATTAAAGAGCTGCTTATTTTTTTTTCTATATTGTAGATTGATAATTTCTGAGATAAATCGATTGGAAAGTTAATTTTCTTCCACTGACCAAGACAAAAGTATGAAATCTGTAGCTACAGTATGTGATAAGTAGTTTTTACGGCAACGCGCACACATAATTCAGCAGTGCTGAAGTATTCTCATTCATTTTCTTTCTATATAGAAGTTATCTTTTTTTCCACATACACAAAACGACTTATAATGAAAGAAAATATTGTGCATTCCTCTTTGATTTCATATATATCCAACATCCAAAAGGAGGCAATTTCACTGTAGCTTGTTGCCCTGTTGTCTACTTCTACTACCTCATCCTGTGCAACGCCTACAATACAAATTAAAATTAGTTTCTTGGAATACTGCTTTTTCTTGACCAATGATGTGCTGTTTTGTATTTGATTCGATTCACTTCAGCAACCGTTTTCCAATCTCCCTCTTTTTTTCAGCCTCTCTTAAAATATGTAATCTACATTCTCCAGAAATCTTGTTTTTCTGAAATTGAATCTACTATCTAAAAAAATGATGACTATTCTTGGTCAGGATATTTATCACATTTTTTTTTGAATTTGTGGATTGTGAGAGCTTTAACTATAATAAAAAGTTAATCTGCTTCCTATGGTTTCTGATGTTTGACCTTCCAGATACTGGGGTATAACTTTATTGTAAATCAAATTAAGTGCAGTTACATAATGAACTAGCAGTATTTATGTGAACTCTGTTAAAAATGGTTTCAATTAAACTAGTTAATCCACAAGAAGAAAATACATAACAAAATTGGCATAGTCAATTAAAGATTAGAATTCATAACCACAAAAATGGTATAAAAAAATTAATTATTATATGGCTTTAATTCATAAAATGTATAACTACATTTATAATTAAAATATAATTGTGACCTTGATCTTATATAGGCGTACAAAGAAACACAAATTCCATTGGAGGAGAGAACCTATTTGTTTAAATCAGGGAGAATTGTTGTAAAGTAAAAAAATGACCTTGATATTTATGGGATTCCGTCAGTTGGCTGAAGACAACTGGCCGAAAAGACAATCCATCGGCGAAAACAGCCTCGACTAGCCAGGTTAAAAGTAGCCACGTTTGCAAAGTTGCTATAATTTAAGACTAGCACTTATTGCTCGGTACCGCTAGATGGACCACACCGGGTTAACACTAGGCTCATCGTTGCCATAATAGAAATATTACGGTTTCACCGTATAGATTAAGATTGCCACTAAAATCAACAATCGGTACAGCTAGGTGGATCCGCAACGGGTTCGTCAATAAAGTCATCAATAAAACTATAATAGAAATATGGCGGCACTTCCTATGCAGGCGCAACAAAGTGCGCCTCAGGCGTAAATTAAGAAATGTTTTTATTATTATATGAAATTAACGTCTGTTTTATTTTAGATTTTAACAAATTAATTTACAGTTTAAAAATACATTTTCACACAATTTAGAGGTACCAATATGAATTTCGTGGACCACGAAAGGAATACGAATTTCTGCTAAAAATATGCGCTCGCTCTCATATATAAAAAAATTCACCGACTCCTTTCTTATTCTCGACTATATCTCTAATTATAGGAGGATCTACACTACTCTTATTAAGTCAGCAAAAAAATTACACTACCGAAAACGTCTAACAAACTCTAATAACGTTTCAAAAGAAACCTGGTCCATCATCAATAACCTCAGAAACAAATCAAACCCTGTGACTCAGATCTTGCCAGGGGCTAATGATCTAAATGATTATTTTATTAATGTAAGCAAAAATGTTACCTCTAGTATCTCGCCAAGTTTGGACCCTCTTTCGTTTCTCCCTCCTTCAAAAAATTTAGCTGATAGCTTTTTCTTAAGTCCCGTTAGCAACACTGAACTATTGAAGGTAATACATAATATCAAAAGTAAATCTTCGTGTAGCACTGATGGCCTATCAATTAGAATATTCCTGAACTTGCCACTCCCAGTCATAGAGGCCCTTACAACATTAATAAATGAGTCCTTTATAAAAGGTGTATTCCCTGATTGCCTTAAAACAGCTATAATTATTCCACTTCATAAAGGCGGCGAAAAAACTAACTCTTGCAATTATCGCCCAATTGCACTACTACCAGTGCTATCAAAAATCATCGAAAGGCTACTGAAGAACCGTCTTATGCCATTTCTCCTGAAACATCAGATAATATCCCCGGAGCAGTTCGGATTTCTACCCAACAAGTGCACCAGTGACGCCATGTTCACGTTGCTTAGAGGCGTCTACTTATCTCTCAATAACAACCACCCAACTGCCTCAGTTTTTTGTGACTATGCAAAAGCCTTTGATTGTGTTAGTCATGAAATTCTGATAAACAAACTAAATTTTTATGGAATTCGTGGTACTTCTTTAAATTGGTTCAAATCTTATCTTGGAAAAAGGCAACAACTTGTAAGGGCTAATGGTTCCGATTCTGATTGTAAGTTGATTACAAGTGGAGTCCCTCAAGGTTCAGTCTTGGGACCTATTCTTTTTTTGTTATACATTAATGATATCACGAACCTTAAAATTAATGGAAGAATCTCCCTTTTTGCTGATGACACAAGCATAACATGGAGTGATTTTGATACAACGTCTTTACACTCTAGTATCTCCAAAGACTTGGTTATAATTAAGGCTTGGTCCGATTCCAATATGCTTTGTTTTAACGTCGATAAAACGGTGGCGTTATCTTATAAGGGAACTTTACAACCACTTCAGGTACATAACAGCAATATTGAATACGTAGAGTCGGTTAAATTCCTGGGTTTAAATATAAATAGCAACCTAAAATGGTCTAATCATATTGACACCTTAACTAAAAAACTTTCTACCGCCTGCTTCGCCATTCGATCAGTTTCAAAAGAACTAGACGTTCCTTCTGCCAGACTTACTTATTTCTCTTTATTTGAATCCCACATCCGCTATGGCCTTCCCTTTTGGGGCTGCTGTACCACCGAGCAATTTCGTAGTATTTTTATGCTTCAAAAGAGAGCCATTCGTTATTTGTTTGGTCTAAATAATAGAGCTCACTGCCAATACTATTTCAAAAAACATGAAATATTAACACTTCCTGCATTATTTATTTTGGAAACGGTATGTTTGCTGAGAAAACATATAAACACCCTCCCAGAAAGGCCACAACATGTATACCCTACCAGAAACTCTAGGCATGATATTTATCTTCCCATTCCTTCCACAGAATTAATAAAAAAATCAATTATTTACAACGCCATAAAACTTTACAACAATCTGCCAGTACATTTAAAATCTATCCCTATGCTTGCACAATTTCGAAAAAACACCAAAGCATACCTCATTGAGAGACCATTTTACAGCGTTAATGATTTTTTTTTTCAGTGAGTAAGTCTCTTTAAATTGTCACTAAACTCGCTTGTTTACTTAAATCTTTTGTGAGTCATGTCCTAACTCGTAGCATAGAATTTTGTAAATCATTATATAGGGAAAAGAACTGTCGAACATTCACTTAAAACTTAATTATTTTTGTTAGGTATTGGATTAAAAACAATTTAATTCTTTTTGTATACTACATTCTACACTAGTTCAATATACCTTCTGTTTAACATCACAATTATTTGTATAACTATAATAACATAGAGTTTAAGGTCGCATAGTTGCAATTTTGATTTCAATGTCATCGAAATTATTCACCTCGTACATGTGTGTTTGTTTACTTTTATAAGGTTATCATGATTCATTTACTGTTTGCAATGTTATGTTATATTCTAACGTGTGTTTTACGATTTGGTAAATTGATAATTTACATTTTTAAAAAAAAGCACTGACCTGTCGAAATTATTTTCGATTAATGTTTTGATATGTCTTATTTTTAGGTATATTTTGCTTTGTCCATAAAATTGTAAAATTTTTCTGCGGCAATAAAGCATACTTTTGTTTGTTTGTTTGTTTGTTGTTGAATAATAATTTAAAATGCAATTAAATGGCCGACTCAATCATAATAATCGTCATAACCCAAATAAAAGATTAGATATTATTTGAAAGTATGTGAGGAGAAAAATATTTTTGTATTTATCATGGTGGACGTCATAAACTTAATTCTTGCAGATTAAAAATTAATTAAATGCATTTGCAGATTTTGATTTTTGACAACCATTTTCTATTATAATTTTTAGGAGTTAATTGTATCTGTTTGACCTAATTTATCATTTGTTAAGCTACAGCTAGCGCAGTACTTGTAGTTTCAGACAAATTCATATATAACCAAATTTTCTCATGTGTTCTCTTGTGAAATCTGTGCACCTACTGTATATTTTATATACAACAACAAAACAGGTGTTGGTTTTTCCAAAAATTACATTTCAAGTACACTTCCTGCTTTTAACGTTTCCGAACAATAATTTTGTGATTAAATGTGTTGTATAAACATATTAACTCAAAACAAACAAAAAAACCTTAAAAAACTGCTGTCTCCCTAAAAATTGAGGGGCCCATGTCTGACAAGGGGTGTCACATCTATGATCAGAAAAAATATATGCAACGGTCGTAAAACCCTTTGAATAACAAAACGTTTAGTTTTCCGACTATGTCGGTATAAGACGTAATAATAACGTGGAAAACGTGTCTAAAAAATAGAAACGCTCTTCACAAATGCTTACAAAAATGTTCGCCTACTTATTAGATCTTTGGAAGTTTTAGAGTTTAAATATTGTTGTACACTAAATCAGCAAAGGGTCTCGAAATTGAAGATTTCTAAATCCCCAATACTGTCAAAAGTTGCTGTTTAGTACCCTGAGGGTTGCAAATCTATTGAGTTCAAAATTCCAATTCATACATAAGGAAATCAAGAAATAATAAAATTTCCCATTGGCCGAAACCAAATTGGCTTGGAATACGAAAATTAATATTTTTGGCAGTTGAAGGAAGGTATTTATATTCATTCCCCCTCCTCCTAACCGCCAAAACCGATTTTTTGGACGCGACTTTGGTTTCAAAGCGCTGTGTTTAATAAAAGTATAATGCGGTATCCATTTATTAGATATTTACGAAGAACCATGGTCCTTAATGATTGAAATGTTTATGTTTTATGAATTTATACATAATTTTAACGTTGTTGTCTGTGATATGTTAAAGTTTATACGAAGTCAATTGAAATTGCTCAAAAATCGGGATACGATCAATTTACCACAAAATACATTTAAAGAAAATAGCATTATTTTGGTCAATGACAGGTTTTCATTGATTCCAAATTTCTAGGATGCATTTATTTTCTGCGGTATGGGCGATAACTGATAAAATTTAAAAAGATATTTTCATAGGCGCGTAAATTTTTGTATTCTTAAATTGCAAAAGGGTAAAAAGGATTAAATCTCGCTAATTTATTTCGTTCCATGGTGCCAGTTGTTTATTCGGTATTGGTTAAGAAATGCCATTTGCAAGCTCCGGGCGTAGATTTGAAATATTGTCAAAAATTAACTTTGGTTTAATGTTATTGTTTTTATTATCTATCTATACTAATATATAAAATCCTTAATTGACTCACTGATTAAACACGCTCCTGCTCAAACCGCTTTACATAAGAAGCTGAATTTTGGCACACAGATTGATTTCCGGACGTAGAAGTTCTATAAGAAGATATTTTTCGGAACTCAAATTCCAAGGGGGTGAAACCGCCCCCTTAAATATCACAATATTATCAGATCTTATTTTGTTTACTTATTTTATTTTAAAACTTCGAAACTGTTATACACGGTGTTTTAAAAAATCGGGTCGCTGATTAATCACGATCTTGTTCAAACGCTTGCCGTAAAAAACGGAATTTTAGTACAGGGATCGACTGCAAGGTGTAGAGGTTAGGAAAGAATGGATTTTTCAAAACTTAAGTTACAAGGTGATGAAACCACCCTTAAATAATACAATATATTTTATTTAAAAAACGATTAGTTTTTTATTTACTATTAGTTATTTATTTTTATTTTTTATACATTTAAATATATTTAAACAATGAATACAGGGTGTTTAAAAAATCGGGTCACTCTTGACATAAAATGCTGAATTTTGATATAGAGGTTGATTGTACTGTGTAAAGGTTTGGCGAGACGGGGTTTTTCGAAACTTAAATTTCAAGGGGGTGAAACCGCCCCTTGAATATTAAAATCTTTTTTATTTACAAAACGCTTAGTTTTTTGAAAAAAACGCTTGAATAAGGGCATTTTTGTATACGGGTTGACTACAGAGTGTTTGATAAGGTATGATTTTTTAAAAGACTTGTGGGGGATGAAACCGCCCCTTAAGTATTAAATTATTTTCTATTAAAAAAAAACGCTTAGGATTTCGGGTATTTTTTATTTTCATAATTTACATATAAAATTTTTTAAAAAATTGTACAGGGTTCAATATTGGGCCATTGATTAATCACAATCCCACACAAACCTCTTGACGTAAAAAGCTGAATTTTGGCACAGAGGTTGAATGTATGATGTAAAGATTTGATAAAAGGGGATTTTACGAACCTCAAATTTCAAGGCGTAAAACCGCCCGGCCCCTGCAATATTACACTTCTTATTATTTACAAAACGGTTAGTTTTTTTAAAAAAAAGCTTTAACAAGTGTATTTTATTTTATTTTTTACATATTTTAATTTTTTTTAATGTATACAGGGTATTGCATAAAAAGGGATCTTAAGAGGTATTTAAATAAGACGATTTAAGTACCTTTTTCTACCCCTTTCATTGTCGACATACGCGAACGAAGTCGCGGGTAGCCGCTAGTAGTTATATATGTAAAATAGTCAATGTACCCTCAATGTCCGGTAAACGTTTTTCAGTAAACTAGAGATATGTACATAATATTATTTATATTAATATCACGAACAGTTTTTTTTGCAATATACAAAAATCGATAAAGTGGCCTTACCTGGAACTTTCTTCGTTACTAAATTGGTAATAAGTTTATAAACGTTATATTATTCTTAATATGTCACTTTTCTTGATAAAAAGAAGTGTGTATACTCATATATGACCCATATATTTACTTTTTGATACAGGATTATTCCCGGTGAATGTCCTATTAGAAGTATTTGGAGAACCAATATACAGACTATCTTGAACATTTGGCTCTGGCCACAGGTAAACATAAACTCTATTTTTAAAATATTTTAAATTATGCGGTACTGCCGCTTCTAACTGAAACCGAAATCGACATCCGTTTTCTAAATGGAAGGCCCTGTATATTATTGCAATTTTATATTGGCCTGAAAATTCTAAATATTTTTGTTGATGTTTCCTATACCTAAATTCAAATTTCGAGAAAATGGAGGATGAAAATTGACATTTTTGACGTTTTAAAGCTCCTAAACGACTTAATTTGCAACAAAATGAATTTCCATTTCCGGTTTTGCTTTTTAGTTGGCTATCTCCTGATACCAATTTTAAATTTGACAGAAGCTGTCAAAATTTGACATTTCCTGTCGAAGTTAAAATTGGTATCAGATGATAGGTAACTAAAAACTAAGATTTCCTATCTTTGTTTTTAGTGCAATCCGTTTTGCTGTAAGTTGGGGCGTTTTGGAGTTATAGAGCTTTAAACAGTAAAACATGTCAATTTTCAGGTGCCATTTTCTCAAAAGTCAGTTGAATTTAGTTATAGGAAATACCATGCAAAAGTATTTAAAATGTTCAAGATATTACAAAAATGCAGTAATATAGAGGGCATTTCATTAAAAATAGATATTGCTGTCGGTTTGGGTCAAAAGCGGCAACACCGCAAAATTTAAAATATTTTAAAAAGAGAGTTTATGTTCAATTATGTGTAGAGGCAAGGTTTGAAAGTACTGTGTTTATTGATTCTCCAGATACTTCTAATTGGACACTCACGGTGAATAACCCTGTATATATACACAATACAACTTTATCGATGAGATCTAATATATATACGTACATACATACATACATACATACATACATACATACATACATACATTAATTCACTTACCACCCCTATTTAAATGAAACCACGGCTAGGATAATCCAGTATAACATTTTTTAAATATTGTTTATATTTGCTAATTTAAATTTATTTTAATATTTGTATTTTTCGGGTTAATAAAATTACACAAACACAAAACTTTTAAAAGTTCTGTGTATTTATATTTAAATATTTTCACATATATTTTATTTTGTACTTTCCAGCAATATTTAGACTTGCCACCATAATATTGCATTGTCACTTGTTTATATAGGTGTACACTATACAAGACAAGATATTCAACACCATAACATCGTATCGTCATCAAGTTTATGTATATATACCAAATTCCTAAAACGGAAACTTTTTTGAACTTATTAGCAATATTTTGTAAGCACCCTGTATAAGATATTCAAGATTGGATGACATATTGTCATCTGGTTTATGTATGTATACCAAATTTCAGTCACTTCCGATAAAGAGAACAGCTTCAAAATAAGTTGCAAGATTTGACCCAAATATTTTATGAGGGCGCCGTTTTGTTATGCTATCTTGGATTGGTACCAAAATGTTATTAGTTCATCCCCATGTCACAGTTAATTTTTGTGCAAAATTTTAGGTAAATTGGATAAGTAATTTTTCAGCAATATTTTTTTACACATTTAACTAGGCCGCCATTTTGTTCCGCTATATTGGATTTTTTCCAAAATATAACGAGGTCGTCTCTATATGACTTAATTTCGGACCAAAATTTGAAGTCGGATAAGTAGTTCTTTAGCTATGCCGCAGACAGACAGACACACCGACGGATTCGAGAAAATATCTTTTTCGGCATCTAAGAACCCTGAAACGTGAATATCTGAAAAAATCTCGGAGGGCGATTTTTTCACGATTACATACTTTAGTTATTGGCTAAAAACGTATTATTTGTTAAATAAGTATATTTGGCGGGACATACAGTATTTAAGTATTAATAAAATTACCTACATATATTCATTAGGAATTACTTAATATTTCTCATATTACATTAAAATTCAAAACATATATTTTTTTCTGAGATCCTGAGATATTGTTGATCATCATTTTACATATATATTTTTATTTGTTCAAAAACAAATATTAGTGGTAATAAATAATGAAGTCGGCGCCACCACTACGCGAAGATACAAAGAATTTCTGTTTCAAATGTTTTTTTAACGATTTCAATTGAGATCGTATATACTTTACCAATATTTTATTGAATTTTATATAGTATTACGTTTATTTTAGGTAACAGTTACTACGGTAGATTCTCAAAAAAATCAACTTACCTTCAAAGCAAACCTACTAGAAATGGATGGCAAAATTCTCATGGATTTCCGACTATCCAAAGGCTGTGGTTTAGAATTTAAGAAAAGGTTTATTAAACTGAAAAACTGCCTTTCCACCATTATTGAAAAATCTGAATCGTCCGAAACCAGTTCATGTTAAAGCAATTTTAAATGTATTAAACTCTATTTTTCGAATTATGATAAACGTTAGAAAAGACGATAATTATTATCAGTATTTTTAGAATTTTGTTGTTAATGTTGAATATGCAGGCTAAAAATTGAACTGTCCTACAAAAATAAATCTTTAGACTTTGTTCTATGTTCAATTTAGCCTGTAAACATATTTTTTTATTTATTGATTTAAGAAACTAATTGTGATCCGAAAACACTTTTATTGTTAATAATGTTTTGTAATTAATAAACTGTTGTATAATAAAAAAATGTTATTTATGTTTCACAAAAAAGCTTTATGGATTTTTTTTGTTTAGACTGATGAGGTCATCTGATTTTTAGATTGATTAGTACCGGATTTCTGTTCATATCTTGAACGGTGTCTGCAAGCCTTATTTTAAAAGTTTTAATGTTTCTGCTGAGCCAAAGAATTTTCTTAAGAAAATAAACAAAATGACAATTGGATTTTAAATGGGACATCCTGTATAATATCTTCAAATTAAATATACCTGTTACTGCTGAATATAAACATCATGTTTGATTCCTTTAACTTTAAAGACAAAAAAATTGACAAAAATCATGCCATATGGCCCAATGTGTTTCTACATGTAGCTATCAAATCTGGTATATTTATAATTAGCAAGAAGAGACCCATTTAATCAAAAAATATACAGGGTGTTCTTTTTAATTGTGATTTGTTTATTTCTTTTTAGTATATCTATGAAAATGTGATTTACTAAAACTCGGCGTATCCATGGAAACTGCCCTTTTTTGGCAAACCTGTTTGTTTCATCTTGGTTTCAGATCCATGAGGTGTACTATAGTTGACAAGTATGTCACAGTTTTTAATGGCCAAAATGTAGTACTTTATTTTGGTAATTAAAAGATTCTTTTTGTTTTATTTTTATTTAAAAGTCAAACACTAAGATTTAGAATTTATGTACTCTTAGAGATTTCTTACTAGACAAGGCTATGTTCATAAGCTTTCTGGCTGTAGTTACATATAATGTCTTGATTTACAGGAACAAGAGGTAGGTATGTATAAAATTATTTTGTAACGACGAAGCCATTTTGTAATTATAGGTCACTGTTCATTAGGTATGAGAATTATAATTTGTATTGATTTATACATTAAAAAGTCCACTAGATTTGATTGAACTGTCTGCATCCAGTACGACATGGTCCAGTAAACAATAGCTTGCTTAATTAAGTTCTTTGTTATTCAAACGGGCAATCTTTTTTGGTATCTGTGTTCACGCAGAATGTTCCAAAGGCCCTAAAAATACTTTAATGTAAAATGCTGGTGACTGACTAAATGCATGATGAGGACTTGGGAATGACCTAAATTATAATTGCTGTTTGTAGGTAATAAACTATATATCTTATAAATCTAAAACTAATTTGAATTAGTGTTTGGTATTGTAATTTATTTATAATATGCAAATTAACGCGATTTTACTGTTTGTTTTTATGTTTAAAGAATTTTGATATAATTTGTACAGTGATTGATAAGGTACTATCTTTATTCCGAGTTGTTGATAAACTTTTAAAGTCATTGTTGTAACGAGCCTTCAATTTAAAAATTCCTCTGTTATGTTAGTGCTCAAATATCTCGAACAGTTAGATTGCCAAGTTTACGCTCTGGTCGTATTGAGTTAAAAAAATTTAATAGAGAAATTTTTTAAAAAATCGGATATTTATTTCACTTTATATAGATGTGAGTTTTTTTTTAGCTAAATATATGTAGTCTGCAAATTCAATAATAATTCTTCCTCTTAAAATTCTTCCTATGGTGAAGTGCGTATACAGGGTGGTCCTTTTAAAGTGTTACAAAGCGATATTGAGAAAACGGCTGATTGAAAATAAATGAAATTTCTAGGCATGCAATGGGTCGTTGGGGGACATTTTATGACGCAGTAAGTAGTGTTTTAACCCTTTCCACTGGTTAGGGGTGGGGGTAACTTTTAAATGTTAAATAAAAAGGTGAAGTTTTCATTCCAGATTCGTAATCTCCAGAAAAAACTACGCTATAATCAACGAATAATTTATTGTCAATGTCACTACGCTACATTCAACAAAATTAAAAAGAAAATCAACAGAAGAAAAAACTTATATTAGGTACATGATTTTATTTTATCAGATGTTCAAAATGACGGCTATTTTGCTTTAAACATTTATCAACTCTCTTTCGAAAAGAATTCCGCACTCTAAATAACATATCTGGGGTGATTTCACGAACTGCACGCGCAATCCTTTCTCTTACGTCTTCGGTTGTAGTTGGAGCAGTCACCATTTCTTTTTCTTTGACAAAACCCCACAAGAAAAAATCAAGGGGGGTTAAGTCTCTTTTATATAGCACGTGCTTCTCGACAGTAATGTGGTGGTGTGCCGTCTTGTTGGAACCAAATTACTCTCGAGAAGCACGTGCTATATTGAATGACACTTACCCTAACAGATGGATTGGACGTGGGGGACCAGTAAATTGGTCTGCAAGATCGCCAGACTTAACCCCCCTTGATTTTTTCTTGTTGGGTTTTGTTAAAGAAAAAGTCATGGTGACTGCTCTAACTACAGCCAAAGACATGAGAGAAAGGATTACGCGTGCAGTTCGTGAAATCACCGTCATTTTGAACATCTGATAAAATAAAATCATGTACCTAATATCGGTTTTTTTCTTCTGTTGATTTTCTTTTTAATTTTGTTGAATTTAGCGTAGTGATATTGACATTGACACTAAATTATTCATCAATTATAACGTAGTTTTTTCTGGAGATTACGAATCTGAAAAAAACACTGCACCTTTCCATTTAACATTTAAAAGTTACCCCCCACCCCTAAACTGTGGAAAGGGTTAAAACATTACTTACTCCGTCAAAAAATGTCCTCCAACGACCCATTGCATCCCTAGAAATTTCATTTATTTTCAATCAGCCGTTTTCTCAATATCGCTGTGTAACACTTTAAAAGGACCACCCGGTATAGTCTCAACATCTGCGTATTTTGAACTACGCAGATATGTTTCACTGAAAATTTTAAAAGAGGGCTGTGAGCACCCGACAAGAAGGATAGATATTTTTTTCTTTGTGACACACAGTAGGTAGGTACATGTTTATTTACTTTAATCATTGCATCAAAATATACACATTTTTATGAATGAAACAGCACAGGATGTTGAGTAGCCCTGTTACTATGTCTTTTTTTCAAATCTGCCTGCGCAGATTCGACATTTCAACATATTTTACTTATGCTTCAGTTTTCGATAATAACTATTCTTATCCCCACTCATAATTTTATATGGGTAGTAGGTCATTTTACGTGGAACACCGGATGTTACTATTATAGAAGTAGGCGCAAATCATGATACAATAAACCGAAGGTATGATATCGCGCATTCCTCTGCTATGTCATCGCGTGATTAACGCCGGCTGTCATTGTCCGTTGAACTTCGGCCATATGATTTCAGTGCTTTTTTAGTTGATGTTTAAAAGTGTGTTCTTTTTTGTATTTAGTTAATTAAACAACAATAAATATGAGGTGTGCTGTGTTCGGGTGTGACGGGGATAACCAGGCAAAGAATTTTGATATGAATATAAGGTTTTTTACTTTCCCTAAAAACAAAAAATGTTTACCTGAATGGACACGGTTGTGTTAACGCAAAGCTAATACAAATTTGGCGCGGATATGCTCAAGGCATTTTATTAAGGATGACTATATGTCATTAATCTATATCAGAAAAGACAACAATGTAAATCTGGACGAAATAGTCGATATGTTTAATAAAAAAAGAGTTTTTCAACTAGAATAAGGCTGTATTTTATCTGTTTATATAATTACATATATAGGAAGAAACGGCAGCTTGTGCACGTAATGGTTAAACTTGTTTAGTGTGTTTTCCCTGTCATACCTGCATTTTTTTTAATTAGACCTCCTCCCCTCAAATGAGACTTAGTTACGTTTCTGTACTTATCAAAAAACACAGATGTTATAGCATTTTTTAGTTTTAAATTGAACTAAATATAAAGATGTATAACAAAATAACAGTATAAAATTAAATACTGTTGGATTTTATACAACTTTAACTCGTTCTTTAGCGTGTTTTTTGTATTTTTATTAAATAAATATATAACTACCATGTCATGAGTTTTTTATTTTAGTGGATTATATGTCAATGTTTTATTAGAAAAACATTTTTAATTGAAAAAAAAAGGTAATATAATATCTAAACTCTAGAAACGACATGCATCTCCATAAGGAATTTAAAAATCTACGCACGCAATGACGTCACTGCGCGAACCGGACGCAATTGAGACCGTCTAGATATCATACCTTCCGTTTATTATATCATGGGCGCAAATGGAGACGCGGCAGTAGACTAGCTATTCAAGGAAATTTCGAAACAGTATTGCTTTTTTATAAATTATAGCGTTTCTTAGTTTACTGTACAAGAGTCTTACCCGTAAGGTGTGTCGTGTCCCATGGGTACAGCTTTTCCGGGAAGATAGCCCCAGTTGTTATTCTTCTTTGGACACGTTTGCGTACATGGTCTGCCTATAATGGAATCAGGATATTTTACGGACTTCGCGAAATAGCATGCTGATTGAAAGTGACTACACCGAGCTATTCCTACAAAGTAAAAATTATGAACTCATAACTTTTAATTATCTGATTGATTAGAGTTCTCACTAAATCAAAATAGAAAGGGTCATTTCCACTGAAATAAACCAACGCGGCATAGTTTAAATCACAAACAAATTTTAAATCGACCATTCACATGCCAACCAATCCTCCCGATCAGTTCGTTTAAACCTCGTTCATTGTGTATGGGCAATAACAAGTTCGCGGTCGACGGGTTGGGTTTGCCTGTATAAGGGAAGACCCACTTAGCGCACCGGGAGTCATCCTTCCCCTATCAACCAACGCAGATTAGTGAGCATTTAAAACTGTTTGTAAACCTATAATATATCAACTTTTGTCTCTCAGCTTTAATTGAATTCACATCCACAAAGTCCTAATAAATTAAATTCAAATATCATTAGGCCAAACATTATTTATTTTTATATTTTTGTGTTCTTAATATTAGGTTTCTATTAAAATATGTTTTTTTTTATTTTTTGTCAGACCTTTAATTACGCTCATACAAGCACAATATGGTTAACGAAATACAATACTCAACCACAACAACACAAAATATATAAATATAAGCTGACTTACCTAATTAAAACAAAGAAAATATAAACTGTAATAATCGCTGTAACAATCCCGGTCTCTAGTGCTTCATGTGAGTGAACTTTCTCTTGTTTAAGAATAATAAAATTATTTTTGAGAAATAAAATTGGAAATGACAGACTATCAAACTTGGCTATTTTATCAATTAAGAAGTCATTGATAAAAAACATAGATCTTCAAAGAGTAATAGATATTTTCGCGGAAAATAAAAAGAAGAATAAATTTAATTTTATGAATAGTTCTTTTTTGTATTTTTTAGTTAACGGTTTATGTTGCTCATGTTTATTTTTTACTAGTTCTAGTAATAATTCCACAACTGTACATTAAATAAAAGTGAAAAAAACATGTCTCTTCAAATGTGTTTAATCAAGTTACTTTTGTATACAATTTGTTAATTAATTCAAAAACCTAAAATAAATGTAGAACATTTTTAATTTTTTTACTGGCACATATTTGTTACAGAATCATTAATGTAAAAAAATCTTTAGTAGAAAAATATGTTACTTTGACAGACCCTGTATATAGGCCCCTGCCCCTCTAGAACTATTTGTGCCCCCAACTGGCCCCCCAAAATGAATTTTCTGTCTACGTCCCTGTTCCTAACCCATATCCCGAGAAATGTACGATTGCAAACTTCTCTCTAAATTAAAGAAGTTATTGCTCGAATTCGCAATTTTTTTTGTAGTTTTAATTACAAAATTATACCTTCATAACTAATTATTCACAAAAGCACTCATTAATAACGTTATTTGATGAAAAGTGGCTGATAACTTGTTCTAGCTGCTACTTTAGAAACTTTAGTTATCGCACGAAGCTCCCTCTAGAAGTGAGTAGTTTTAACTCTTGAAATGAAATTAAAAACTACATATATTTTTCCGTTCCCTCTGTTTTTGGAGATAAGTTTCGCAATTGCGGCTGAGTTTGTAAGAATTTCACAAGGTTTGTATTTAAATGAATTACCTACGATCTATTTTACTCACGAAGGCTGTTTCCTTTGCATCCAGGTTGTCTCATTCCTCCATTGACACAAAAATCTACATGACCTACTTGATTTACTTCTCCAAGAAATCCAGAATTTGTATGAATTATTTGAACATGATACGCATCATCTTTGGTTAATCTAAAGTATTTGTTAGCATATCGGTCAATGAGGGGTCTCGCGGGATCCAATCCTAAAAAATATGTAATTTTAATAATTACTAGATTCAATTCGTTTGGTATTGCGCTAAACTGAAGGTAATTTATGTGATCCAAAAATAAAGCTAACTTATTTTTATTATTTCTAAATGAGAGTTTTCAATTTAAGGAATTTAAAATATCCTGTATCTTAATAATTCGATAGGTATGTATAAATATACAAATCAGCAAACAAAATAAACATCCTTGAAAATAAATGTAAACTTCAAAGATAAGACAAGAGCTAAGAGACTTACCTACGATTTTATGTTGTTTAATGGACAAGTGATTACTAACCATTCCACAAATATGAGCTCCTAATGAATGACCAACACATGTGGTTTCCTCTGCCTTGCCTCCATTATCCATCACAAAGGCGTAAAGTTTTGCAGTACATTGGGATACAAGTTTTGTATTTGATAAGGAAGATAGGTAGCATGGGAACGCAGTAAGGTCTGCCCAGTCTATCGTAAAAATGTTGTAGTCTGCTCTATATAAATATGCTAAAATAAATAAAGAACGATTGGACATCTTGCACAAATGAGAAAAGACAAATTTGTTGGAGATGCCTTAGTTTGAATGAAAAAAATTGTTTGATTACTGAAAATCATGTCTGGCTGATGCCGGTGTATGCGCTTATGAAAGAGGTAACTAAGTAAACAAAAACACTTGTTTACAATTTCCACTTAATTTATTTTACCATAGAATAAATACATGACAATTGTTTCGCCAACACTGTGGCTTCATCAGATGTTAAATCTCAGTGGCGGCTCCTCCATTAGGTCATACGGTCAATGACCCCCCAATAAATATTTCCAAACAGAAAATAATAAATAATTTATATATTTTTAATTTCTTTTAAATTTGGGAAATTCCTTCTATTATTCTAAGCGTACGAACTAATTAAAAGGTCACTTTTTTTCTCGGCACTCGCACTATCGATGCCTCGCGCAGGGATCTCCGGGGGTTTCGTTTCGTTGGATCACAGCCCCGCGATGACCTAGTGATTATAAACGGAGGCGAGTTTTTCCCGAGGGGGATCGAATTCGCACAGGGGCGCATAAATATTTTTGTCAGTTGATGCGTTTAATGTGAATCGTGTGATAGGTTGTGGTTACGATTGCGTATTTTTATAGAAATTATTTCATTTTTAAGACTTGTTTGTTGATTTTGTAGTTTAAATTAATTGAAAAAAATAATGTTTTAAAGAATAGTAGCCACAGTGGTTCAGAATATTTAGACTTTAATAGCCGCTAGTGACCTAAACTTTGAGAAACGTCTCGCATTTTAGGCCAGTTGTCGACCTTTGCCAGAACTTAAAATTCGGCAGACCAGTAAAGACAAAAACGGAAAAGGAAATCGTTATTTAAGATAAGGGCATTTTATTGTTTACATGTCTATGTGGTGTAAAATATAATAATTAGGAAATTATATATATATATATATATATATATATATATATATATATATATATATATATATATATATATATATATACATACATTATACGGATATTATACAGGTAAAATATTCTGGGTTTTCCGTTATAGACTAATAAGAATTTAACAATGGGGTACTATTTAGGTCCAATTGATCGTTTCATAATGTGTTGTTATTTTTATGTTTGTTTATTTCCATTCTTTCTAGTAAATTAAGTTTTTTACTTTTTCGTTCTACGTGGCAAATTTGAAACTCATTCTTAATAGTTATTGTTAAGTCTAAGAAATTCATTTCTTTATTATTTTCTAATTCAACTGTAAGATATATCTTTTTGGGTAAGTTATTTATATAATCTAAAATTAATTTTAATTGTCTGTCAGTACCAGTAAAACATGCCAGTATAGCATCAACATACCTATACCAATAAATGAAATTTGTACTAAGGGAATATTCATGAATTTTAGTTTCTGAATGATCCATAAATATCTCGGCTAAAATTGGACTTATAGGGTTTCCTATTATTAAACTTTCCTTACTTATATACATAGTCTCGCTAAACTCAAAATAATTTGGATCGAAACATGTTGACAAGATATCCTGTATATAAACTGGATTAACATTATTTTTAATAATAAGTTCTTCAAAACAGTATAACATCAGATGGTGCTATATTCGGGAACAAATTTTCAACATCAAATGATGATCAGTTTGGCGTTACTTGAAATAGTCAAATTATTGATATTACTTATTAATTGAAAGTTATTTTTTATACTGTATTTAGGTTTAAAATTAAAATATTTTTATTAAAATGTTTATTAACTTATTAGAAAGAACTACAACTGGTCTAATTGGCTGTTCTTGTAAAAATTATGTATGCTACTTCTACTGATTATTGATTTTACTACAGAGTATTCATTAGAGAACACACCCTTAATATTTTCGAATTTTTGGATAACTCTTTTATTTGATAATAGGTATTTTTCAGTATTCGAAAGTTCCATATTTTAAGCTGCTAATTCACATTCAACTCCTAATTGTTCCCTATTGTTTTTATTATAATTTATCTTAAGATAATAACTAGAACCTTTCTTTAACAAATTGGACTCTTCTTTTGAAAAATTAACATCGGAAAAATATCAAAAATTCACAAATCTATAGTAGAATTTATGATTTGAGAATACCACGTTTTTATTATTAATATTAGTATAATCTTTATTATTTCTTAATTTATTTAGTTTAAACTTTTTATGAATAATTGAATCTTCCTGATCTCTTGTCGACTTATCAAACATGTCAAATTCTAAACTAGAGAGCCTGTAACTAGGTTCACTGATACACTTTATAAATGTCTCCGTTATTGTACTGAATTTTTCGGTCTTGACAAATCCACTTTCTTAGTCCATAGTGTTGAGCTGTACTAGCTGACTGGCTTTTGTTATCAGTTTTTAACTTCATGTAACTTGGGAAAACACTAAACTTCAAGCATTGATTGAAAAACGAAGTGTTTTGTGTGCACACTCTAGCTTTAAGTAGAAGTTTAAAATACCACAAGGCTAAAAAGAAGAATCTAATTTGTTAAAGAAAGGTTTTAGTTATAATCTTGATGTAAAAGATAATAAAAACAATAGGGACCAATTAGGAGCACCAAATATGCAACTTTCGAATACTGAAAAAAACCTATTATCAAATAAAATAGTTAACCAAAAATTGGATAATATTAAGAGCCAGTTCTCTAGTGATTACTCTGTAGTAAAATCAATAGTTAATGAAAGTAACATACATAATATAATTTTTACAAGAGCAGATAAAGGGAAAACTATTATAGCTGTGAATAAAGATCAATATATTTCTAAAACACTCAATTTTTTAAGTTCCGACAAGTTTGAAAAAATTAATTTTAATCCGACTCAACTTTTCCAAAAACTATTTAGGAGAAAATGTTAAAGATCTCGGTTGTTTACCGAACAAGAGAAATATTATATTTCATTAATGAATCCTCAAGCTCCTAAATTATACTCTTTTATCAAGTTGCATAAAAATGATATACCAATTAGACCAGTTGTAGTTCTTTCAAATAAGTTAATTAATTTTAATAAAATATTGAAATTTTAAACCGAAATACAATATAAATAGCTTCCAATTAATAAGTAAAATCAATAATTTTACTATTTCAAGTAATGCTAGACTGATATTATTTGATGTTCAAAATTTTTTCCCGAGTATACCACCATCTGATTTTATACTATTAATTAGTTGAAGGACTTCTTACCAAAAATAATGTTAATTCAGTTTATACACAGGATATCTTAGAGTCCTTGTCAACCTGTTTGGGACAAAATTATTTTGACTTTAACGAGACTATGTATATAGAGCGTCCCAAAAGGTCCTCCAATAATTTAGGAATACATAGATTTGATAAAAATATCGCGATTTAACCATCTTGCCTTAGTCCAAAAGTTAATATTAAGAAAGATACATTGTGATTAAGTTAAAATTTTATTTTTGGATTTTTAAAAATAATATCTCTGGTTTTTGAGATATTAAAGTGAACTTTGGTGATAATGGATTTTTTATAGCCAGTAATAATAATTTGCCTTCAATTTTGATGTAACTTGTTGAGGGAGCTAGGAGCGCTACTTTTCGCTTTTAAAATTGTTGTAACTTTTTTATATACAAAATTATGGAACTTTGTACAGAAAAAATAGGTTCTACTGTCTTTTTTCCCAAAAAGAGCTGTACTAATCTATCTAAAGTTCACCATTTACGAGATATTTGCCATTTTATTACTGAATGATGTAGCCATATTCATCATTTAGCATATTACAAGTTTCATCGTTTTTATAAATTTTAATAAATCGTTCAGAAATAAAGCTAATATGTTTCTTTGCGACAGATGCGTTAATTCCAATTGATTCTTGTTTGATAAAAGCTTACTTTATAAAAATGATAAAACTCGAATATCCTAAATGATGAGTACACGGGTCTGTTTCAAGTAATGAAACAGCAAATATCATGAAAGCGGTAAAATTTAGGTAGGTTTATAAGTTATAGTTTTTTGTGAAGAAAAGATAATAGAAAATATTTATCCTATACAAAACTTCCTAATTTTGTATTCAAAAAAGTTAAAACATTTTTAAATACAAAAAGTAGCGCACCTAGCGCCCTTTACAAGTTACATCAAAATTGAAACCGTATTATTATTACTGGCTTTAAAAAATCCGTTATCACCAATTTTCACTTTAATATATCAAAAACCAGGGATTATATTTTAAAAAATCGAAAATAAAATTTTAACTTAATCACCCTGTATCTTTCTTAATATTAACTTTTGAACTAAAGCAAGTATGGTTAAATCACGATATTTTAATCAAATCTATGTATAGGTATGGAAGGTTTAACAATGAGAAACCCTTTAAGTCCAATTTTAACCGAGATATTTATGAACCATTTAGAAACTAAAATTCATGAATATTCCCTTAGTAAATATTTCATTTATTGGTATAGGTATGTTGATGATATATTGATATGTTTTACTGGTACTGACAGACAATTAAAATCATTTTTAGATTATATAAATAACTTTCACAAAAATATAAATTTTACAGTTAAATTAGAAAATAATAAAGAAATTAATTTCTTAGAGTTAACAATAACTGTTAAGAATAATAATCACGAGTTTCAAATGTTCCATATGCCATCTCATACAGATATTACAATGCACAATACCTACTTCTACTTATCCTTTTGCACATAAAATATCAGTCTATATTTTTTTTGTTCATAGACTGATCAACATACCTCTAAGCAATGAAAGTTATACTAAAGAGTTAAATATAATAACGCAAATAGCGGTGAATAACGGTTATCATGAAAATCTCATAGACAAAATAGAAAAAAACAAACAATATAAAAAAGCATTACAGTTAGTTTATTTTGATAATAAGTTCAAAGAAAATACTCAATTTCATAATTTTACTTATACAGGAAAAATAACATCAAATTTTGCTAAGTTTTTTAAAAGTAAAGGAGCAACTGTTGCTTTTAGGACTAGCAACAGCCTTGATAGTTATATCAAAAACAATAAGACGAAAACCAAAAAACAGAATAAATCCAGTGTTTACAAGTTAAATAGTTGAACCTGTTCAAAATTTTATATTGGACAAACAGGCAGAACGTTTAAAAAAAGAATTAATGAGCATACATTTAGTTACAGACGACATAGAGATAATTCTAATCAAACGTTTAATTGAAGAAAACCGTACTTTCGATGAGACCTTTGAAATTTTGCACGTAGAACGAAAAAGCAAAAAACTCTATTTACTAGAAAGTATGGAAATAAACAAACATAAAAATAACAACACATTATTAAATGATCAATTGGACTTAAATAGTTCTCAATTGTTAAATCTTTATTAGGCTATAACAGAAAACCGCATAGATGGGCCATATCAGGGCCTATGTTTCGAGGGGAATTGTTATAGAAAATTACAGGAGGAAGGTCATTGATTTACGTTTCCAATTTAGAAAATTCCAGAAGCTTTTAAGGTTTCCATGCACCGAGACACAAGATAATTTTGTTCCAGTAGATTTATATATTGTATGTTTTATGTGGATAGTTAATTTCCTTAAATTAGCTGAAAACTATTTAGGAAATTTTCTGCTTAATGCCCTGTTCCTGGGAGAAAACATATCAATTGCGCAGTATAAGACAATACAATATGCTCACCATATCATCAACACCCTTTCATTGGCACCATACCAAGATTCTCATTTAAAATACCTTCAAATCGTAATAGAATTCTTCCGGTTAGTGTGATACAATATTCTTATTTTGAACTAAGGAAAGGTGAAAACCGGTTGGTGAGTATAGAGCATCCGAAGATACCCGGGAACCGTCTCCAGCAGTTATTTCTAAGGTAACTCTATGACTAGATCTAAAATAGAGCCCATAATTTGAAAGACATACAGTGCACACATTAGTCATGACCCGACACATGTCACGATGTCTCAGAGGTAGTTGGTTACGCAGGGAACAGACAACAAGTCAAGATCCAGACAGCCAGGATACTTTGGGCATGTTAAAGTTATCAGTGACATACACATCTTAGGTGGAATATGCTTCGGATATACTAGTCAATATATCAGCGAAAACTTCATATAACTCAATAGGTGTTTGTGAAGGAAGGTAAACCCACTACAGTTCGATATCTTCCACACTGGTATAGGTTTTGTTTTGGTGGTTTACTTAATGTTAAAATTCTTTCCACTTCTTGTCAGATTTCCTCTGCTTTCTTTTCTTTAGAGCAGCTTCCATGCCAGCTATTTGTTCTTTAGGCATTTTCTTAACGAGTTAAAATCTCTTTTTTTATATATCGAGAGAAGGTTGGAGTAAATATGTATATATTTTGAAATCGGAAGATTATGTCGATTTCTATAAACACACGTTGGTATGTATCGACAGATTTGCGATGTTCATTTATTTTCATTTCATTTTAAGTTCGTTTTTTTCTCTAAAAGTAAAAGCTATAGGAGGGAACAAAATGTAAAGAGACATCCTGTACTGGGTGATCTCTTATATTTGGCACCCCCCCCCGTATCTCGATTATTTAAAAAGATAGCAAACAATTTTAAATACAAAAGTTCTAGGGTTTTTACAGAATTTTTATAACATGATATCACAAAAAACAATTGAACATAAAAAATCGGACTTATTTACCAAACTTTTTTCTAATGGAATACCCTGTATATTATATATTCATCAAATGGGTCTCTTCTAGCTGATTATAAATAAACTTTATTTGCTTTTATCATTTCTCAGCAACCGCTGAATCGATTTTAAAAAACCACGGCATTGAATAGAGATCTTTTATATGAGTGTTGGAAGACGCCCCTTTCCATTTAATTTTTTTCTTGGAAGTGTTGATTTTCGTTAAAAAGTTGCAAATATACTCCTAAAAGCCGAGTATAAATTTCAAGAAAATATTCTTTGTCGTTCAAAAGTTAGAAGGGGTGAGGGGTCTATATTTACGTTCGAATTCTATATATATATATATATATATATATATATAATGTGTTTTCATTCCGGGTGTACATCCGTTCACTACTGTCGTTCTGAAAAGAACAGTTTTGCTGACGTTTCGCCAAAATTACATTTGGCATTTTCGAAGCTTTCTTTCTCGCGTCCGAATAGAGACTGAAGTGTTGGTGACTGCGACGCTTCCTTTTATACCCCCACTCGGGGCCGAAGATTATATCTGCGCAGGCGTTGGTCGTTATTTATTTTTTCCGGATGGTGCTGTTGTTGTTGCGCTAATTGCGCTTGAGTTTTTGCGATTTTAGATTTGTCGATTATTGTCTTCCATACTGTTGGTAGTTTTAATGATTCGTCCCTTTTATCCAAATCACCTTATTTTTCAATTTCTATGGCTTCTCGGATTATTCTGGTCTTATAATATTCTATATTATTCTCCGTGGTTTTCCAGTTTGATTTTATCTTTTGGGTTTCCGAGTAGTTTACCTATAGTTGTTTGTGGCTTGTGTATTGTTTGTATGTTGTGTTTCCTCAGAATTCTTCCGATTCTGTCTGTTGTGCCTTTTACATATGGTAAGACTACTCGTTGCTTTCCCGGCTCATATTTTTTGTTGTTCGTTGTTCGGGAAACCTGTGCATTAATAGCTTTCTCTATGGTGCGATTTGTGTAGCCATTTTTCTTTAAAGCACTAGATACTACCTTAAGTTCGTTTTGTTTCGTCTGTGTTTCAGTTAGTCGCACGGATCTAGATATTAGAGTATTTGCCACAGCTTGAATTTGTGCTGGGTGATGATGTGATTTTGCATTTAAATATCTGTCTATATGTGTTGGTTTTCTATACACGGTGTATTCGAAATGTCCGTTATGTAGTTTTGTGACCAAAACATCTAAAAATGGTAGTTTGTTGTTTTCCTCTAGCTCTAGAGTAAATTGTATTCTGGGGTGGATTGAATTTACGTGAGTCAGAAATTTTTCGAGCTCTGAATGACCATGTTGCCATATAATAAATATGTCATCCACATAACGAATCCATAATTTGGGTTTTAAACTTGCTTTCTCAAGAGCTTAGGTATGATTTTTTGTTGAATTTTGAAGTTTTGAAAATAAAATAAAAAGTTCACCAATAAACCCCGAAATTCAACAAAAAATCATACCACGGGAAAAGTCGAGCAGATGTCCTAAACTCTATGGTTTACCAAAAATACACAAACCAGGGGCGCCTATCAGACCTATTGTTAGTGCTGTTAATTCGCCGCTACAAAAACTGGAGAAATACCTTTCTGAAATTATGCAACCAACTGTAGAAAAGGCTGATTCATTTGTAAAAAACTCGGAGCATTTCACTCGAATTATACGAAATATCGTCCTTGAAAAAAACGATATCATAGCAAGCCTAGATGTCAAATCGTTATATCCCAGTATTCCAATCGACGAAGCATTGGACAAGATTGCTATGAACGAGGATTTCCAGGCACATATAATAGAACTCTCGGAGCATTGCCTCAAAAATACTTATTTTTCTTTCAACGGGCAAATGTATAAACAAATGGATGGTGCTCCAATGGGGTCCTCGCTATCACCAGTAGTCGCGAATTTATTTATGATATACTTCGAGAAAGAAGCTCTTGAGAAAGCAAGTTTAAAACCCAAATTATGGATTCGTTATGTGGATGACATATTTATTATATGGCAACATGGTCATGCAGAGCTCGAAAAATTTCTGACTCACGTAAATTCAATCCACCCCAGAATACAATTTACTCTAGAGCTAGAGGAAAACAACAAACTACCATTTTTAGATGTTTTGGTCACAAAACTACATAACGGACATTTCGAATACACCGTGTATAGAAAACCAACACATACAGACAGATATTTAAATGCAAAATCACATCATCACCCAGCACAAATTCAAGCTGTGGCAAATACTCTAATATCTAGATCCGTGCGACTGACTGAAACACAGACGAGACAAAACGAACTTAAGGTAGTATCTAGTGCTTTAAAGAAAAATGGCTACACAAATCGCACCATAGAGAAAGCTATTAATGCACAGGTTTCCCGAACAACGAACAACAAAAAATATGAGCCGGGAAAGCAACGAGTAGTCTTACCATATGTAAAAGGCACAACAGACAGAATCGGAAGAATTCTTAGGAAACACAACATACAAACAATACACAAGCCACAAACAACTATAGGTAAACTACTCGGAAACCCAAAAGATAAAATCAAACTGGAAAACCACGGAGTGTACAGCATTCCGTGCCAGGACTGTGAAAAGCTGTACGTAGGGCAAACTAACAGGCGAATATCAGCAAGAGTGGAAGAGCATAAACTCAGCATCAAAAATAAACAAACAACCTCAGCTTTATTCCTACATTATCAGGAAACCGGCCATAAAATAAATTTCGATGGGTGTAGGGAGATTGCCAATATAGAAGATTATAAGACCAGAATAATCCGAGAAGCCATAGAAATTGAAAAACAAGGTGATTTGAATAAAAGGGACGAATCATTAAAACTACCAACAGTATGGAAGACAATAATCGACAAATCTAAAATCGCAAAAAATCAAGCGCAATTAGCGCAACAACAACAGCACCATCCGGAAAACATAAATAACGACCAACGCCTGCGCAGATATAACCTTCGGCCCCGAGTGGGGGTGTAAAAGGACGCGTCGCAGTCACCAACACTTCAGTCTCTATTCGGACGCGAGAAAGAAAGCTTCGAAAATGCCAAATGTGATTTTGGCGAAACGTCAGCAAAACTGTTCTGTACACCCGGAATGAAAACACATTGTATTTTTCCATCCGTGAAGGAGTAAAAATCAACATATATATATATATATATATATATATATATATATATATATATATATATATATATATATATATATATATATATATATATGTGTGTGTATATATATATATATATATATATATATATATATATATATATATATATATATATATATATAGTAAGTGGAGTTATTTTCTTGGATCTTTCTTGTATATTGTTAGTATTTGTTTCTTGGGATATGATCCTCCAATTAAAAATTAAACAACTATTTTCATGTCTCATTTTAATAACGTTTCAATATTAGAAAGATGAAAATGGCTTTTAAAATCAAATACTAAAATAAAAACTTACAGTAGGAAACTTGGAGCACATACGCTCATACATAGTTTCAAAAATATATGGACACAATTACATTGAAAAACAAATTAAAACTACACCGATCAGACTGGACATTTACAATAATTTAAAAACTAATAATACTAGAATAATACGACGTTGTTTTATGTGGCAATGCTTTTTTTCCCTTTAAATACTTGGGTTGGTTCTTATTTTATATACAAGGACGATCTAATAAATTGATGTATTTTGGAATCTACCGTGTTTGTTTATTACATGTCGCACATTTTATTTTAGAAGGGTGTGGTATATTTTTTTTTGAAAATCGAATCTATTAGGTGTTTTGGGTAAGAGTTAATTGCGTCTTTTCGGAATTCAGAGTCAGATAAATTTATGACTCTATCTGCCAAACTGGTGATAACGGATTTTTTTTGGAAAATAAAAACAAAATAAAAAACTTAACTTTACCTGAAAACCATACCTTGATCTCTCTGGATGTTGTATCATTATATACAAATGTAGACTTGGCTTTAGAGGTGGTGCAAAAACGGTGGAACTTAATAAAGCAATACACAGACATACCCCTAGATGAATTTTTAGAAGCAGTCCAACTCACTTTAAACTCTACATATTTCTTATTTAACGATAAGTATTACAAGCAAATCGAGGGTTGCGGAATGGGAGCTTCTATATCGAGTGTCATAGCTCAACTTGTAGTTAAAGAGCTCGAAAAAACAGTCATTAATAACTTGAACTTTGACTTACCCTTTTTCTATAGGTACGAAGATGATTGTTTGCTAGCTATCTCTAAAGAAAAATCCGAGTACATTTTAGATAAGTTCAACAAATATTATAACAAATTAAAATTTACCATCGAGTTTGAGAAAGAAAATCAAATAAACTTCTTAGATCTGACCCTTTACCGCGTAAAAGATAAAATAAGAACAGCTTGGTACACTAAGAATACTTGGTCTGGAAGGTATCTCAATTTCAACTCTGAACACCCTATTTCCCAAAAAAATCATCAGACGCAATAAATAAAGCAAAACAAGCATTAATCTCAAACTCTTACCCAAAACACCTTATAGATTCGATTTTTAAAAAAAGAATTCATAAACTGTACAACAACCTTAAGCAAATACAACATAATGATAATCCAAACCAAAATACGTAACCTTGCCGTACGTTCTTGGTTTGTCTGAAAAAATAAAAAATATATTTACGGGCGAAAACATAAAGGTAAGTCACAAACCTTTTAATTTACTTAACAAAAATTTTAGTAAATTAAAAACAACAATACCAAAAGAAAAAAAGAGCAACATTTTATATGAGATACCGTGCAGTGACTGCAATAAAGTATATATTGGGCAAACTAGTCAAACTAAAAAATCGGATTAACAGTCACAAGTACGATAGAAAAAACCAACCATACTTTTAACTATGGTGACACTAAAATACTTATTACTGAAACCAACTTAAAAAAAAGAAAGATACGAAATGTTTTACATTCAAAAAAATTCTAATTCTGTAATCGCCAAAAAGAGAAAATTTAAATAAAATATACCACGCCTTTTTAAAATAAAATGTGCGACATGTAATAAACAACCCGGTAGATTCCAAAATACATCAATTCATTAGACCGTCCTTGTATATAAAATAAAAACCAACCAAAGTATTTAAAGGGAAAAAAATCACTACCACATAAAACAACGTCGTATTATTCTAGTATTGTTAGTTATTGAAGTAAATGCCCAGTCTGATCGGTATAGTTTTAATTTGTTTTTCAATGTAATTGTGTCCATATATGTTTGAAACTATGTGTGAGTGACTGTTCTCCAAATTTCCTGCTGTAAGTTTTTGTTTTAGTATTTGATTTTAAAATCCATTTTAATCTTTCTAATATTGCAGAATTTGATAAAGGCTCAAGTTATAGCCGAAACGTTATTAAAATGAGATATGAATACGTGAAAATAGTTGTTAATTTTTAATTGGATGATCATATCCCAAGAAACAAATACTAACTATATATATATATATATATATATATATATATATATATATATATATATATATATATATATATATATATATATATATATATATATATATATATATATATATATATATATATATATATATATATATATATATATATATATATATATATATATATATATATATATATATATATATATATATATATATATATATATATATATATATATATATATATATATATATACATACATATTTATTTATATATATATATATATATATATAAAAGAGAAACAGAAATTTCAATTTCTGTGCGTGAAAAGTTATACAAAACGAAACCAGTAACGGTAATGATTACTCCTTCAACATTTTGTCGAGAATCGACCAAAACATGACGCTATGTTTGTTTCCAGGGCCAAGGTGCCATCTGCTACCGTGGTATCTGCCCCGGCAAGGCTCATCATGCAGTTTATATATATATATATATATATATATATATATATATATATATATATATATATATATATATATATACGTATGCATAAAATTACCTTTTGTTGACCCGTTGTAAACAAAAATTACAAAAATTAAAATGGTAATAATTCTATTAGGTATACCTATAAGTTTTCAAACCTCGCCAGGCGTTCTAATATCGTAATTTGCATACGTTTATTCAGAATCAACTTTTTTGAAATAAATAATTAGTGCCTTTCAGTGGTTATGGAAATGAAAAACCTACATTAATTTTGTATACAAAGGTAAAAATTGCACTTCATAATAATATTAAAAGGAGTTGGTTAATTACGAACATTTAACACCTAAGTGGGCGTTCGTTTAATGAAGGCACTTTGCCTTAATATTCCACGAATCTGCAAAAAAATGAAAAGTGAAAGAAAATTAAGAGTGATATTTTAGGGTTTGCTTAAAGGAGCGTAAACTCTTAAGATTATCCATTCATTAATCTTAGTCATACTTTCTCTGTTTTATTTTATTAAATGTGAGATAATAAAGTTGATTTATTCTTGAATTAAATTTCCCCTTTCATAAAAGTATAATTACTGCTATTTAGGTATTACTACTTAGACAGGTTGATAAAACTGTGAACGGCAGTATGCATTAGGTAGATAATTATTTGATAGTTAAGAAATTACCTGTTTAATAATATTTTTCTCGTCTGATAACTGTTCCAGGATTCCACGGATCTGAAACCGCGACGAAAGGGGAAGGTTTGTCAAAAGCAGACGGTTTCTATGGATATGTAAAGTTTTAGCCAATCACTAATGAGTAATGCACCGTTTCTATAGATACTTGCATTCTTTTCATAGTCTCACGTTCCCTGGACTAACCCCTAAGTACGCCCATGTTCCTTATTACATAATTAACTATGTTGATGATGCCATCATACAGCTCCTTACCTTTTTTGTAAGTCTCACCTTTCAAACTAGAAATATAACCAGCCTCATAACGTAGACACTCGGATAACCCCTTGTAGGACACATTATTGGTCAGGCCATTCCTGAGCGCTACTGGAAGTGCAAGAACACCTTTGCCAGGTCGTAATTTAGACCGGATGGCCAAGGACGTCCGAGAGACGTTCACTGATGGACTTAAGACGTCGTCACACGTCCGCTAACCGTTTAATTTTGTCCTTATATTTTACGGATGAAGGGTGCCAGGGAACGGTTTATGAACGTTCTATGTATACTCTTCACTGGAATTTGTAGGACCATGTACGTTCAGTGGACGTTTGCAATTGGTCCTTTATCTTATCATTTTTAAAAGTTTTTTTGAAATTCTTATTTTTTTTTAAAGCCACTAAGTGATTTTCTTTGCTGGAATTTCTATGTCCGTGTACGTTTAGTGAACGTTCTCATCGGTCATATATCTTTATTGACGTTTATGGGACGACTTATTTAAATGTACATCAAGACGTAGTTTTTTTAACAAATTTCATCCGCTCTACGTTATACCAAAGAAGATTATACGCTAGGCGTAATAGCGGATACTTTTTTTTGGTTATTCATTTATTTTTCCTCAGTTGTGTTTTAATACGATACTTCTCAGCACAGAGATTTTTGGTTGGACGGTCTATGGAGAACATTTCCGACAGGCTAAAAATGTCAATTTATTATCAACTCTAATTACGGACGTAAAAATTTCGAACTTTCCCAAACTTCCAGCGTACGTACAGTTTTTTACATGTTATTTAGGTGAGTATATAGTGAATAACCACTCGCGTTCCGTCTCTTTCAGGTTCAGAGAAATATTTTTATTATTTTAATTTAAATTAATATCATGTTTTAGTTTCCGTCAAGTATAACAAAAAGAACAAAGAACATATTCCAGAACGCAAAAATATAGGGACATTTATACAGGGTACGCCAAACTCAGTGGTCTATTAGAAGTACCTATCCGGAAAATCAATGAATATATTACTTTGAACATTTGGCTACTGGCCATAGATGAACATAAACTTTTAAATATTATTCAATTGACTTTAAATTTTGCAGAAAAATCAAATGTGGTATAAGGATAAACTGGTACGAATTCAACATGACGTAACAAAATGGCGCCCATTAAAATTTTTAAAAAAGTTAGTATATAAGTGTCACTAAATGACTAGGTACTGAACTAAATTGGGTTACACTTCACTATTCCTAATAAAAGGAAAGAATCGTAACTATCTAGTCGGATATTACGATAGCAAAGGGAAATAGAAAATGTTCAGAAGTTTCTCCATCGACGCTTGAGTTGTTAGCTTCCTCATCTATAGTGGTAAACAATATATGATTTGCTTTGAGTAGATTGATTCTTTCAATCGCTCATCATCCCAAAAAAATGTTTTAGTAATAATGTCAACCACGTTTGCAGGTTTGATAGCAGTATTAAAAAATTTACCATTTGCTGCTAATTATGAATGATCTGTGTGGACATAAGTACATCCGAATGAGACGTCTACAAAATTAAATGGGCGATTATAGGACGTCTTTTGAATTAGAGTGGTTGTTCAGTGTGTTTTAAACGGACGCGACGTCCAGGGAACAAACTTTTTCATAATAACACTCACATGAAGTGCAGTGAAAGTTCAGGGGTCGTGTTATGGACGATGAATTTCTTTGAAAATGACGAAAATACAAATTTTCGGAACATTGCTTACAGAAGGTCCGATGATTATGAAGAAAAGTGGATGGCTACGGGACGTCCCGCCTGAAGCCTGAAGAAAACAGGATAACAGAAAATAAGCTTTTTCAACATTTTTTGTATTCCCCATGCTGTTTATATGGGATCAGGACAGAAATCAACACTCTGTATCTCAAATCTAGTCATATGATAAAGTTGGTTCCATGAAGACTTTTGATAAGAAAGGTCACGCGGAAATTATATCAAAATTAGCAGTGGATAATGAAAATGATACGTTTTTACATATATATTTTTTGTAATTTCCGGAACCATGATTGCTCTAACTGAATTCAACAGCCTATTCTTAACTTCATTCCAAGCTGAAATTTCTGCGATATGTATAGCTTGTTCGAAATCTGCTATCATTATTTTAGGTTTAAGAGTTAAATAAACGTTACTGCAACTTTCGCATAAAAGATTAAGTATGTGTTTTCCTTTGTTTTTTGAAGCAAGGAAAATACTGACGGAATGTAACATCTATTTAATTCAGTTTGAAGTCTATATAATTGCAAAAAATATTTTCAACAATACGAAAATATATCATCCAAATATATTTTCTCTGTGTTGCATAATGCTCTTACGTTAGATTTTGTCAAAAAAACACGACTATTTTCTTTTCTAAATTGTTTACAAATAAAAATTGACCACCTTCTGTACCCGTTTCTTCAATTTTATCCAAAGTGGCTACTGTTTCCCCTACAGTTTTTGGAAATGATGGATTGTGTTTGTGAATGCAATTTCTTTTATAGTTGATATTTCTTGCTGTTATGGTAGACGCATTATCACTGTGTTGCTTAAAAGTTAAACGAATTATCTTTGAAGGCTTTTCTGACAAATTTTCTTCTGCTTTGCGTTTCTTATTCGAATCTAGTTGCCGATTTACTTTCTTTATGACTACTGCATGGTTGTGATCCAATACATTTCTTAAAATTGTGTTTTCTTCCCTAACTATAAACATTTTAGCAATTTTCAAGTAAGTACGTCCAAAACTTTTCACCAATTTTCAAAATTTTCTTTAAATAAAATCTCGAGTTTTCGAAGAATAATAATTGTCCTCCCCTTGTCCACTTAAACATTGTAACACCGACATATTTACTTAGCTTGTTTACTTAATATTGACAAAAGGGCACGATAACAGTCTTTTTTGTACTGACTGAAGGGGTAAATATGGTCTTTGGTCCGCAATTCGCAGGTCATTAAAATATACTTTGAAACCCTGAAAACAGGTAATGGTTTTTGGTAGGCAATTCATGTACGCCCCATTAAAACAGGGCATCCTAGTCCAGCGGACGCCCAAACGTTTCTCGCAGAAAATCAACTGGACGGCCGGAAGTCCGTTGTAGGACGGTCTCGTGCTACTAGGGACGGGAGTGCCCTGGGAGTCTAAAGATGAAACTTTAAAACTGGCTTGTATATAAAGTCAGATATTAAATACCCAAATAACTCTAAATCTATATAGTTCAAAAAAATCAGTTTATAAAAATTATTCTTCAAAAAATATGTACTGTATAGCGTAAACAAATTATTTTGAAAGGCCAATAATTTTAATGAAATTAGAGCTACCGAAATCAATGTTTTAAAAAACAGAATTCATTAGTCAAAAGTCAAATGAAATTAGCCCAACTGAACCAAGCATATGGAGCCTAGGGGTATTGCTCTAGGTTGCCAAACCCCCTTAGTGCTTCACTGGCCAACATTTTCTTTGATTAAGGAATGGGTTTGAAATTCGAGTTGTATAGTATGTAAGGTTGCAGTTTGTTACTTTTTGCAAAAACCCAAAAACTGATTTTACGGGGAGCCCTGATAGTTTCCGTCTCGTCATTGTCATAAACCATTTCGTTAATATTTTATTCCGAGTTCATTATCGCCTCAGAGACTGTTAATGTCTTTACTTCAGCAAAAAGAAACCACTATTAGAGAATTTTTTTTATAATTAATCAGACATAAAATTATATATATATATATATATATATATATATATATATATATATATATATATATATATATGTTCAGGTCTATGACGAAAAAAACAACACAGGGTACCTTATATGTTTTACTTTAATAAGAGAACTCCGTAAAATAATAAATCACGAATTGTAATAATTTTCAATACGATATGTTTTTTAGTGCAGTTTGCTTTTACTTGCATTTAAGTGACTAGGCTAGTTATCAGATTCTTTTAACCAGATAGCATCGCTATAGAACGTTACCTACTTTTGAATTCTTATTACTTTTACTCCATGATTTAGTGTTTTCTACTTTTAAACATATATTGTCTCATATTACGAAATTGGAAATATATTTTATTGACTGTGCATTGTATTTAGGGCCGTTCCTAGTGCGCAAGCATTACTTGGGGCGCCCTCCTTGAACTTACATACATCTAGAAAATATACATACTGTTTTAAAGATATCACATTTCTAAGAGTGGTTATTGTTATTTTTATATTGCATTAAAAAAATAAATAATCGCTAACTTTTCTATTGCAAAAAAACCAGAATTACAAAAATTCTGTCTTGCTTTTTGTTTAAGTAAAATCGGTAGTTAAAAATCTTTGCTGTTCCATGGTTGATCTTAAGTAGTTTTTAATAATTTGGAGATACTTGTGTTCCCATTAGCAACAGTTTACCAACGAGCAATTTGCAAAATGTTCCTTATAAAGTGCTTTAAAATAATACATTTATTTCTCACACATTACTATATTAAAGAGTAAATGATTTGGCCCTTTCACCAAATGCGAAAATATAATAATATAAAATATAACAAATATTCTACATTGGTCAGTTTGGCGGAATTTTGTTTACTGTTTATCATTAACAACAAAGTGATAAAATAAAAGTAATTAAATCAATCCAGTTATTAAGCAGTCAAACCCAAAAAGTATTCACTTATTTTTCTTCCTTATCCCTCTGCGGTTCACTTCCGGACGTCTCCCAGTCTTTTCAATTCATGCCTAGTTTGACTATACATCCCACCTCATCTCAGGGCTGCCACTGCCTATTTCACGTGGACTCCAGTTCATTTTCCATTATTGCATGTTTTTATTCTCCCTGATTATTATTACATTTCTTTATCGTCCGACGATAAAGAGGAAACTCTTAAAACACAAAATGTGTCCATTTGTCAATACTTCTATTTGATCTGTGTGCAGGACTCGGAGCAAGCGAGAGCAATCTGAAAGCACTCTGAGAGCAAGTCTTATTTTCAAGGGAACAAGGGAAACTTGGGAGCAATTTGCATCAAATTAAACATAAAAATTGAATCGCTGAGGAGAAAAAGGGAATAATTCCAATTTTGTGGGAAATTAAAATGAGATAGATTTTGTTTGTAAGAGTAAGATGCATACGTTGAGTGGAAAAAGGGACATATTTAAAGCTAGTTTTTGGTTGCCTTGTCAAACGCTGAGCGGAAGAAGGAAATTATTCCAAAAATAATTTCCTTTTTCCACTCATCGCGTAACTAATGAGCGTGATCGCCATCTATTATATTTCTAATTTATTACCTGTTCGGATGTTTATATGTCCACACGTATTTTGAGTGCTGGCAATTAGTTTTGCTTTTGAAAGTGGTAGAAGTTGGTACGTAGCAAAATTGTATAATTTTAAATTTGTTTATATACAGTTAGTTATTTAAATTTAATGGATATTTGGTTTAAACGCTTTTTAACAAATAACGAACTATAGCGAATTCGTTGTAAGCTGTAAAGGCCATAGACAAGGGAACAATATAGAAGGGTCGCGTAATAAGTATGATCTACATTAAAATTTGACCGTTTTCGTGCCAGGTCAGAGTGATACTAAGGGCGTATTCCGTTTCCAAACCTGGTTAACCAATCCAATTGACAGAAGTCTGTCTGTTCAGACATTGGTTACCCGACAACAAAATTCATCGGTTGTTCTGGTGACACTGTTGACAGTTATTTTCAGGAACCGTGTTCCGTAAATAACCGACTTTTCAGATAACCGGTGGATACGGAACACGAAACCGAAACCACGATTGGAACCGGAATACGGCCTAAATTATACAATTTTGTTAATACTTGTGAGGTTTTCGGGGATTAAAATGTTACATTAAGTATTTATGTATTACGAAAATATTGTTTGAATAAAAAGTGATTAAACGGTAGCAGATGTACAGTAATGTCTAGTTCCGACTCGAGTCGCTCCGGTAGTACTTTACACAAAAGAAAAAAGGGAATTGTTAGAAAGAATCAACATAAAAAGGAAATAAGTTAGATTAGCTCGTTTAAAAGGGCAACAATACCACAATAGTAAAGGAAACCTGGTATCTTAGAAGAAGACCGGTTCAGATTGTTGATGTCGACGAAAATGCACGGACGCGTTTTCAGATCCAGAAAAACAGAATCTCATCAAGTCGCTGTATAACGGAAGGCCAAAGAATGAGCAGGATACTTTTTTAATGGGACTTATCGAAAGCAAAGGAGTGGCAAGACGAAGACCTAGCAATGAATCTAGGCAGCAATCGTCGACTTTTAAATATTTTGCAATGAAAGTCATCATTCGTACGGAGGTATGCAGAAAGGCATTCAGTAGTCTTTTTGCTGTTTCAAACAAAGCCATATTCAGGTTAACATCGCTTGTAGCTGCTAACGTTTTGACACCTGTTGACATGAGAGGAAAACATCGTAATCGAGGCAATCTACTTTCTGCGGATGTCGTTGCGAAAATTGATGAGCATATACGATCGTTTCCTACGAAGACTTCATATTATTCGCCCTACCTGGAATGTGACTTAACTTGTTTAAAAATGCACGAATTTTTCCGGAATTACGAAACAAAGTGAAGTACGAATATTATTTAAAATTCTTCAAAGAAAACTTTGAATATCGCTTCGGAAGACCACAAGTAGATGTGTGCAGTACCTGTGAGGATCTTAACGTGAAAATAAAATCCCCAACATTAAACGAAAACGCCAAGAGGGCGGCAGTGGCAGAACTCATGATCCACAGAAACAGAAAATTTTATAACAAACTTCAGGAAGTCCAACAACTATGCAAAAAACAAGAAGGTGTAATGGGTATTGTCTTTGACTATATGCAAAATTTACCGCTTCCACACCTACCAGTTTAAGAAATGTTTTACCTAAGGAAACTTTGGATTAATGTATTTTGTGTCAATAATCTAAAAAATAACTTAAGTGTATTTTACACCTACCATGAGAGACTTTCTTCTAAAGGCCCTTACGAGGTATGCTCATTTATATCCGATTACATCGAAAAGTATGTTCCCACTAACATAAAGGAGCACCATATCTTCAGTGATGGTTGCCGTGGCCAGAATCGGAACCACACAGTGACAAGATTATTACTGGCCCTCGCAATGGGATACATAGATTTTTGCCGTGCGATAGGAATTTTGCGAATATAAAAAGATCGCTCCTTAAGCTTGACCGAATCTATGTACCTGATCAGTACTCTAACCTCATAGCAAATTCCAAACAGCATGAGCCAAAATTTGTGGTCAGAGAAATAAAAATTCGTGACATAACCAACTTTAAGGATTGGTGGAGGAGATACTTCGAGAAATCTTCCCAAGGCAGTGGGGTACCGAAAACGACATTTGCCATCAGTCAGTATCGACATTTTATCTACAAGTCAGGATAAGGGTATTCTGACCGTGTCAGAGTTTCATCGATAAACTCACAAAAACTTCCTTCGGTAATGAAGAAATTATTTTGCCCACATCCGCGGCATATAATGGGCACATCCCCATCAATAGTAAAAAAATCACAGATCTCAGAAAAATTGTTCATTATATACCTGATAAATAAGCAGATTTTTACCCGAAAATATTGATATGGCCTTCCTCTACTCAAGCTGGAAAACAAAATCAAGAGGAAAACGATTAGATTTTTTGCTTTAATGTTTTTTGCTTTTTTTTTCCTTAATAAATGTTAATTTTTAAAAATTTTCTCTTTGTTTTTATTTTTTTGTTATTTAAGTATTTTTATTTCACTATTTAAATTACCTCTACAAACAAGAAAAAAGAAATATGTATAAAAAGAATACAAGGAACTTACAAGAGTCCTAAATCCGTATTGCTCTGATCTAAAATGTGTCTCTAGTGACGCTACAGAAACTAGAGAACTTATAAGATTTTTTTCGTTTTTCTCAAAACAGGGTTACTTGGAATTATTTCCTTTTTCTTCTCACCGATTCAATTGCAAGAGTGTGTTTTGAGAGCACTACAGAGCAATAAATGGAAGAAGGTATGATTTCGAGTATACTTCTTTCCATGACTCGCTATATTACTTTTAAATGAACTTACGGTAGTCTAAATCGTCTTACAGAAATAATCTGTTCTTATAATTTTTCATTTGAAGATTATGTCGATCATTAGAAATTGACAAGATGTTATCATCAAAACGCAAATAACTTGAGTGCTATGCACCGCTCCTAATGGTTCTTCGTTCCAGATGAGCTTCTTGAAAACATCTTTTAATATCAGGGTAAACAAATTTGGTGATATTGAATTTTTTTAGTCTTTACTATTTGCCCGAGTTTTACTTATATTGTTGCTTTCTGGTATTTTATGAATTCAACTATAGAATAAGACCTGAAGTTAATAGATTTATAAGTTGCAGACATATAGACTAGCACATGTTTTGTTCAGTTATTCAGTTCACACCAACGGATTTCAGTGCATAAGTTTTAAAAGCTGAGCTGGAGCATGAAGCTCTGCTTTTAGTGTGCTCAAAATATCCGTTACTGGAAGCGCCTCTGGCAATCTCATAAACATAACGGCGGTAAGTTCTGATACATGATACAACGGCCACCATTTTGAAAAAATTATTTATTATAATTTATCTTTTGAAAAACTTTTTATACGAATAATCAGAACCTAAATCTGAAGACTAGTGTTGCAACATTACGATATTTAATTAGTTCAAAGCAATTTAACTAAGTATATAATTATTATTAAAAATGTCCTAAAAATGTTATTTCATAGTAAGTAATAGTAAGTATATGTTGCCATCAAAAATGTCTACCGAATGTAAATCGAGTGCCTCGGTGTTGTGAGCCTTGAAGGGTTTGTATTACCGTAATTAAGAATTTATTGTTGGTTATAAAGTGTAAAGGAGAAGTTTTAATAATAGTAGTTGATATTTGCTGTTTTTAAGAAGTTCTTTCTGCTATAATTAAAATTATATGAAATTGAATATCAGTGTTCATGTTCATAGGCGCCCAGAGGGGAAAATTGCAAATATTTAATATTACATATTACATTACATATACGGCGTCTGCCTGGATTTAGGTAACATATAGACAATTTTTTTATTTGTGATTTTAAGCCCAAAAGTTATTCGTTATAAAAAGTTTTGCATATCTGAAAAATAAGATTGATTAAAAGAAATAATGTCATTTTATAGAAAAGTAGAAGTTTGTAAAACAAAAAAAAACTTCAATTGAAATTTTTGAGACAGCTAAATTAGAGAGCCTGCAAATATAAGTCAAAAAACTTTTTTTTTACTTATATTTGCAAAAGTTTTTTGATAACAGATATAGTTTATTGACCATTAAATTACCTAAAAACTACACCTCATACAAAAAAACTCTAAATGCCTCTTTATCTCATATTTTTCTGGTTATAGCGGTTGAGCGTTTCCTGCGCAACCTGTATATGTAGAGTAACTTTTTTTCCAAAATCAATAATAATTTTATTATTATAATAAAAATATAATAAAGTATTTTTGTTTTTGTTCCGACACCTGGACAAAATCTAGGGGCGCTTATATTTTAAAATTGTGGTACTTTTCGCCGAATCTTATATGTAATCACAAAATATTAATTTTGTATATACCGATGTCCAAAAACACATATTTTTCAAAATATAACCTGTCAAAATTTTATTCTGCTCTTAGTTTTTTAATTTATAATCTGCATTTTTTAAGGATAATTGAACGAAAATTGGAATACATATCACTTTTATAGTACCTATTGACAGTGATGAGTAGAGGCTCTTGTATTGTCGTTTTTATTTCCCTCGTAAGTGGGAAGTATTGTTTGTGAAAAAATCATCCTCCGAGATTTTTTGAATATCTTTGTGGTTTAGAGTCCCTGGAATCCGAAAAACATGTTCCCTCATTTCCGTCAGTCTGATTAAAATCAAATTTTGAACAGGGTTAGACTGATACATTTTTAATACGAATTCTATATGGCAAAACAAAATGGCAGCCTAATGAAATGTTTAAATAGTCGGTAAAATTCCATTTCCTGGAATAAAACCTTCTTTTTAAACAGGAAAATCATAACGGGCATAATTAATTTTTTATATACTATATAAATAATGTTATGAAAAATCAATAGTAATAATAATAATAATAATAAATAAATTAAAATTTAAAAAATATATTTCCAAATAATTATATGCATATATTGTTTATTGTAAGTAGTGGAATTCTATACGAGGAAAGTTATGGGTAAAGGTGAATTTAGCGATTTTTTAATTTCTGTAACTATGTTTATGGTCAATTTCAAGACACAAAAAAATAAAATTCGAATTAAAAAGTACAAAACTCTTGCTTCCGGCGTGTCTTTGATCTTCGTAGGTTAACCACATATCTGATAGTTTGAAAGAGCTGAGATGGCTAAACATAAGAATATTGCATTCTGCTGGATATGTTCAGTCAATTATGTAAATACGTCAAACAACCATCATACCTGCGTTCATATTCAGAATATAACCTATACTATTAAAACGTTCCTGGATATAAAACTGTTACGTATCAAAAGTGTTCTTCACAACAGGCTACAGTTATTTACAGTACAGGGCGATTCTTTTAATTAACAATATGCATACAAATAATGCAATCTCTTGGTATTTTTGTTACTTTGTGTATTATTCTATAATCTGAAACATTACGTTTGTTCCTTGTTATTTTATACACATTTTACATAGGTATCTATTTCATTGCCACTGGTAGATGTTTAATGTAAGAATAGCTATATACTAAAAGTTAAACTGAAGATATTTTTCTTTAAATCAAAAGATTTGTATTATTATTATTATCCCGAGATCACCTTTAAAGCCCCAACAATTTTATGACTCAGCTTAGTTTCTGTCTCTTGTATAATATTTTGATATTCAGCACATTTCCATTCGACTATAATGAATTAGTTTTGTACTGAAACTTTATATGTATACAAAGTAAATAACTCTTAAATAATGCCATATAAAAAAAGCAAACAAAGAATGGAGAATTTGGTGATGCTATTAAGTTGGGTCAGTCTCGTCAGATAAAAAAGTTAGGGGCGTGAATAGAGGTGGTGATCCCAAAAAATTAACACCCTGTACATTGTCTCTAATGCCAACATTATTGTCTTATAGGTTTAACAAAAAGTAATATGTGCTTAAATTTTCATTCAATAATCTTTAAAAATACAAAACAAAAATTAAAAAAACTTAAAACTAAATAAAACTTTGCAACTCTGTATACCGAAAAATAGGCGTTTACCGGAACTTTTATACTTAAAAAAAATCAAATCACATGCTCTAAATTATTATATTGTGGTATGATATGTAACTATAAAACGAAAAGAAATAAAATGGTTTTTGGATATTTGTTTTCTATGAAGCAGTGACTAAATACATTTTTACGATATCCGTATTGCCACATTTACATTCATCACTTTCATTCCTTCAATAACACTCACGTACATTAAAACCGATACTTGACACAGTATACCTCTCGTAAAGAACAATTTGCTATTATTCCCTGTTAAAAGATTTGGTTATTTGATATTTCTGATTGACTTGTTTTGGCATAAAATCTATAACTTTAGTGGATTTCAAAAAGACAGAGTTGTAAATTATATTAATTTGAGAAAAACCGCTTTTTTACAGAATGGAGAACTAATAATAATAATAATAAATTATAAATTGTAATATATTTTTACAAATATTAGGCTTGTTGGTTTATAAATGTCATCCTATTTCAAATTTTCACATTTTTTCTTTTTCTGTATTTAGAGGATTTACATATTTTTTCGCCCCTTGGGAATCGGCTTGCTTTAAAGCCTCTTGAAAAATACTTTCAACATCCTTTATTTTAAAAGAAGTTATGCTATGTCAGAAACCCTTAACTTCAGCCCAAACCAATTCTATTGGATTTAGTTCGGTGTATGTTGAAGTACTAATAATATTTTCTTTATAGATATTTTACCAGCCACATATTTTGTGCAGGAGGTTATATTTTTTTTAATTAAATAAATTATTGCTACGATTTTTAGAGGCTCCGAAGGTTGAAAATTCTGAATTCACTTTTAAAAATATGTTTGTCGATCTTGTGTATCTAAATTCTAAAGCAATCATGGATAGATTAGTCTACCTGTTGAAACATATTTTTCATTTAGTAAATAGAGTTATTCATTTCGATAACTGAGTAACCCATTGAAGATTCAGATCCAGCATCTGTTCGAAATAAAAATAATAATATTAATAAATGGTTTTTATTACTAAAAAGGATTACAAACCAAACAACAACTCAAGAGCTCATCCCGTCGAAGTCTACTAGCCTTCTGACTGCTGCCACTCAACCAAGAATGATTCCATTAAATATCCCAAGCAAAATTAAACCTAAATTAAATTTATACTAAAATGGAATACTAAATAAATACCGCTACACCACTTTTGATATTATTTTTAAATACAACATTTAATTGTACCAAGAAATTATAATTTTTCATAAAATATTAACAACCCAATTTCCAAAGAGAGTTTATCGCAAATAAAATTTAAAAAATTAGAAAAGAGTTTCCACGGTAGTCCACAGACACCCCCACATACCAGTGCGAACTTACCTAGTCGATAAAATTTGTTATCTGTCATTTAACTGCTCATAGAACAGGTGCTTCCGTAACTAATGTATCTGTTAAAAATTGCAATTTTGTTTATCTAAATTATGTTCTGTAAATAGATCATAACTTGCTTAAATCATTATACACATTTTCGTGTTTAAAATTTTTAAAAGAATGATATTTTATTGTTTTTGGTATATACCTTGAAAACGTTTGCATTTATGTCCTTGTGAGAATCACCATTTTTTTTTAACTAAAATGCTAGTAAACCGCCTTCCCCCAGGCTACTTTTACTATCAAGTATCAATACTTCGTTTAATCAATACTTCGTTTGTCAGAAAGCGTTTTAATTCTAGTAAACCATCCTTGTTTCTCAGATCGCTTGGCGCTCCATATTTTACAAACCGTGTATCTTTTGTTTATTCAAGTTTTGTCCTGGTAATATATATTAATTTACATTGCTTTCCCGACACTTTCTTACAACACTTAAATGTCATGATCACCAGCAAATAATCTCATCTTCTTGAATAATCTTCAATCTCCAAAATTATTACAAAACATATTACCAACAAATAATATTGATTTTTTTCTCGAATAAATAAGTTTTATTATAGATAATAACATTTCTCCGAAACGAAAAATAGGCATTACGCCTATATAAAAAGCAAACCCAGGCTCAGGTTGAAATACATGATTTACAACCGAAAAATGCTATTATATAAGCTTACCATCTCTCAAAATTGTCATGGGAGTCTTGCTCTCCGTTCCATTAAATCCGTGTATTATAAAGACGTTTTTTCTATCAGGATCAAAACCAGACAACTTCAGTGACAAACGATTTCTTATATCTAGTCTCAGTCTTTTATGACCCCTTTCTCTAAAAACAAAAATGATATACGGAACGTGTTTTAACGAATATTTATATTTTTGTAAGGGTACACAAAGATAGGTAAAAATTAGAGATACACAATATAAAAACTGATTCATAAAAGTCAAATATACAAAGAGCTTTGTGCGTAGCATTTTGACGTTTAGAGCTATCATCTGCTATAGGTTATGTCTCTACTTGTTTTTATTAATAGGATTCTAGATGTTAGACCGAAAGAATTGAAAATATGAACCACATTTCCGCAGACAATACATATACAATTAACAACTGTTTTAAATGTTTAAATAATATGGCGAGGTGCCGGCAACTTTGTCAACATTGTCCACATACCGAAGTATCGTTTATGTTCACAGTACCAGAGAACATAGTATTGCCGCCAAGATTATCATTACTACTATAGTCACTAAGAAATTATGGTTATTAGACTTAGACGTCAAAGTTAAATTACCGACTTTTCGCCTCAGATTACATGGGACATCTTCAGGGAGCTTTTCTTCATAAGAACATAGTACTTAATAAGCCAAAAAGTACCAAACAAAAATTTTACATTTCAAGTGCTGATCTAACAGTTTCTCAGTGTTACGAACCAGTTTCTTCGTGTGTTATAGATCGTAAACCTAGATCTCTCTAGGCCGTATAAATCAAATCTGACAAAATTGTTATCAAAAGCTTAAATGACGATGACATTTATTTCTTCCACCTGACAGGGGAAATATAATTATCTTCCACATACCGAAGTATCGTTTATGTTCACATTACCAGAAAACATAGTATTGCCGCCAAGATTATCATTACTACTATAGTAACTAAGAAATTATGGTTATTAGAACTAGACGTCAAAGTTAAATTACCGACTTTTCGCCTCAGATTGCATGGGACATCTTCAGGGAGCTTTACTTCATAAGAACATAGTACTTAATAAGCCAAAAAGTACCAAACAACAATTTTACATTTAAAGTGCTGACCTAACAGTTTCTCAGTGTTACGAACCAGTTTCCTCGTGTGTTATAGATCGTAAACCTAGATCTGTCTAGGCCGTATAAATCAAATCTGACAAAATTGTTATCAAAAGCTTAAATCACAATGACATTTATTTCTTCCACCTGACAGGGGAAATACAATTGTCTCCTTCATGAATAATATAGAATATGTGGAGAAAATACAATTATTACTGGACGATACCACGTACACATTAACCCAAACCCCTATCAAGCAAAATCCGAAGACTAAGCTAATGTACCACTTTCACCGATTATCAGTACAATATACTTACCCTTTTAGAAAACTTGTAAATATCTATTAAATGTTATTAACAAGAAAAATAGACTATGGCAAAAATTGTATAAATTTTGTAGGACAACTAAAAACCGCTCAGTTAGATGCCAATATATATTTTAATTATAACTAAATATAAACAAATTATTAATGGTTTTTTAATTTAGATATTTGGCATATTTAGTCCCATAAACCTTTACGGAATACTGGTAGAGTGGATTGAACAATGTCTCATATCAACATATTATTTCAAAGAACTTTTTTTGCCAAGATGAAGACAATTCAGATATTTGTAGGTGACAGTCTCGTCATATAGCAGCATGCTGAAAAAAATATTCTCCTTTGCGGATATAATAAATCCCCAAGAACCAAATATAAAATTTCAAATGAAATTAAATCAGATGGTAAGATTATCTGTTTAGATATCCCTGTACAAAGGAAAGATAAAGGTATCTTAGGGCAACTAAAATAAACAAAACCTTAGACAATTAACACGTGATAATATATACTAATTCGTTAGTTGTCCTCGCGATATGTGCTAACAATTATTTACAATCGGAAATAGAGAAATTGACTGCAGCTTTTCTTATTCGTGGTTAATAAAAAAATATTTTGCATTTGTTATGAACAAATACATTTTATCATGTACAATAATATACAAAGGTATTTTTGAACGAATTTTAAGAATATAAAACTAAAGAAATAGCCTGGAGCGTAAAACGTTTAATTCAACTTATTCTATAATCGTCGATTCAATACATTTTTATATAAACCGAGTAATTGTTATGTATATGTGTTAAATTTGAAATTAACATATGTGAGATTATTTGTGCAAATTTTGGCCTGGTCACGTGGTCTCTTCTTGGGTCTTTCTACAAAAAACTGTTGAACAAGAAATTAATTTAGATAAAACTATTTCTAATTCTGACTTTTCGAACCGTCTTAAAATTGAACTTGCTACAAGGATTTAAGCTCTTAATTATAATTAAATCAGGAAAATGGCCCTTATTGGTATATTTGGATGGATAATTTATACGAGGCAAAAATCCTCAAATGGAAATTTTTTTATGAAGTCTATCATATATATTCCAATTTTAATTCTCAAAAATAAATTACCATCCAGAATATTTCAATGAATTATCTTGACAGGATTGATTAAACGCTAGTGGTATTTATTACCCCATACGTTAAGAAGTAACTTCCTAATATCACAAATTTTACACCGCAAAATGCAGGTAAAAAGATACCCAAATTGTTGAAATTCTAGGATAGTTTTTCCCACATTTGGTTGTTTATTTGGCAAATACCTTAACATACACAAAATAAACAAAGGTTGAGACAAACCACGGAGTCAGGGTGAAGATTGTATATTGCTCCATGAAAAGTATCCCCAAAATACAATTACGCTGTATAGTGTGAGTAGGATGAGTTACGCATTTACCTAAAAGGGACCGACCACTCGCTTTAACTGAAGACAAAAAACTTGATATACTCCTATCAGTACAAGAAAGTCCAAATTCTTCAATTAACTGTAACAGTACAGCGTTTATCTTTAATAAATATCACTCGTATAAAGTTCATGTTGTCCAGGAACTTCTTGAAGATGACTTCGCTATAGGAGATTACAATTCTGTGAAGAAATGATGGGATAAGATATCATTTTTTTTTTAAATATTATCTTCTCCGATGAGGCTACTTTCTGTTTAAACGGAATGATCAATAGACATAATTATTGATTCTGGTCTGATCAAAATCCACGTAGATACGTGAGGGACATACACAACAACCCCAAAAAGTCAATGTGTGGGCTGGCATAATAAATAACCGAAGTTTAGGACCATCTTTCTTTGAAGAAAATCTTACTGGTGAGCGTTACTTAGATTTCCTCTCATTCGATTTAATATCTGCAGTAGCAGTAATGTTTCCTAACGAAGGTGATGTTAAATGTTTAAAAAGTTATTTACCCTGTGAAGCCCGCTATGTCGTCACCATCCTGCCATATATCTATTTTTGTGATTGGCACCATCATGAATATTAAAAAAATACAGACTAGAATTGCTAAATAATATTTATTCCAAATGATAAAATCAATAAGCAATACTGCTTAATAAATCTAATAAACGAAAAATGTGCTTATGAGTTTAAAAATCTGGTGTAGGTACCTATATACCTAATTAAAACAAATACATACATTGCATGATATACTTATATTATCAATGATTTTTGTTATTATTATTTAGATAAAAAAAATAACAAGCGGTTTACTATATTGTAATATGAAAAGATATTGATGAGTAATTAGATTGTAAAATTGAAAATACTTACGGAGTATATAAATAATACCTAATGTCATTGTCAGGACAAGAGTATGTTTTCTTGAGGATACATCTCCAATATCTTAGGTCAATAAATGCTCCTAATTGACCATATACTAAAAAGTACAACTGAAATTAATCATGTTTATTTTAAAGATGAAGTTGGCGTAATGTAACCAAAATAGATAGAATGGAACATTTTTAGTAGTAATATAATAAATGCAAACCAGAAAAAATCGAAAAAATATTGAGGCACAGATGTTCTTAATAAGAAAGAATGCACAAGGTAAATAAGTAGAAAAACTTGGCTTATTGACAATGGGTACAATTTTTTTTGCACGCGTTATATTTTCCTAGTAAATATTGTAAACATAAAACGGGAAACTAAATTTTGTTTTAACTAATGTATTTACAATAAAACTAATTAAATTAACTTCCGCTGTTTGTTATTGTTTGTATTTAGCGAGCGCAAAATAGCCATTCCAAACCTACATACAGCAACTCGCGATTCGAGTCAGATCGGCTTTTGGCCTAAGCATGAAATGACTCAAATCAATGTGAACTGCAAAAACTATCTGCACCTTTTCAGTGAAGTTAAAAAAAGTGAATTCCTCTTTTTAGTCGAAGGCGAAAAGGACTGGAAGATCTTCAACTGGCGATTAAAATCATATCAGCTTTTGGGCGTGAACATGAAAAGATTCAAATGAATGTGAAAAGCAGAAACTGTACCCTTTCAGGGAAGTTGGAAAAGGATTGGGAATTATTTTCAACTGGTTTGAAATAAAAAAAGAGGGAAATTTAAACCCGTTTCTTAAATTAAAATTAAGCTAACTTAAGGACGTGTTTAGCCAAAATTATGAGAAAAACTAAAGGAATTCAATTTTAAGGGGGTGGATGGATAAAGTTTGCCTAGGGATTTAATTAACTTATTGGAAAAATTAAAAGGGGCAGTCCTTTACTCAGGCACCCGATTCCATTGGATTTTAATTATTTTTTTTATGAATAATGGTTAGGTACAGAGATGAGAATAATTTAAGGAAAAAAACATAGATTTGATATTGTAAACTATAGAGACCTTCTTAAAACCGGGAATTTTGCAAAGAAAATCCCATTTCAATAAAAAAAAGTACAGGTCTTTTTTAAGTATACGAGATTTTTTTTTGTAAAATTTGTCAAAAATTTTCTTGTACTCAGGCGGGCTTTTGGAATGAGAAACGATTTTTAAAAATTGCTCCTATGTAAGGATTTAACATTTTCTATAGTACTGAGAGCCCAAGTGGGCCGCTCCCATTCTCAAACTATTCTATTCTTAGTAGAGATCATATTTTTTTATACAGTAGATGCAAGTTTAGAATTAATGGCTGAATATTCTCCGGAAGAATGTTTGCTTGTAGATATAATGACTGGAATAGTTCTTACAGTCTCCATCCTCCACAACCTCTTTATATGATCTTCTGAATCTCTGTACAGGCTGATCGACATATTTGTGAACAGACCCTATTTCTCCGTTATTCGTAGACAGAAGAAAAAATTTACATATCAAAGCTCAGGAGATTTTTGTGATGTTTTTAAACATTTTATTAGAAAACAACTGACTATTGAATTTAAAAAAACAACACAAAGTTGAAAATATTCCTTAATATAAATGCAACACCCTGTATTCTATTATATTTTTAAATTATATTCAAAATTATTGGCTAATTTGATATGACTACACCTATCTTCAATAGTAATCGTTTTCGAGATATTCACGTTTGAAAATTGGCAATTTTGAACTCTGTCAAGTTGTAGACAGTTCGTCCTAGGTCAAAATATACATTCGTATCATAGTTTTTTTTATGGTGTTGCTAGTGCGTTAAATTCAATGAATGAAATTAATGCTTAAACCAAAGTAAAAGACAATTAAAAACTAAGACAGGAATATGCAATTCGTTTTGTCCTAGGTCAAACCCCTTAGATTATACAGCCTCTCAAAGTCTGAATTTTCATATTATAAATATCTCGAAAACAATTAGATAGGGTTGTTATATTAGATTTGCCTAGAATTTTAAATATAACTAAAAAAATGTAATAAAATATAGGGTGTTTAATTTAAATTAACGGTTTTTTTGAACGCTCTGTGTCATATCAAATTTATCACAAAAATCTCCACAAGTTTCGCATTTATACTTTTTTATATCTCTACCCGGTAAAATAATTAATAGTACTTTATGAATTTTATATTTTCCGCGCAAGTCCTTATCATTGGGTATGGCGATTTTCTGGAAATTTTATCAAGAAATATAATGTCAAGTCTATTCACTGGGGAACAGCAAAAATGTTTCCGAGACCAAAATATCAAAATCTTATTAATTTTATTATACTAATCAACAATCTGTTTTACAAAAGTCTCAGTTGGCTCCGGTTTTATGGATCCATGCTTATTATGATAATTTACCTACTTGCCCTCAATGTAGGGGAAAGTTCGACCATTAAATGATAAATACCTGGATTAGTAACCAAGGATATTATACCAGGTGTGCTTTATAAGGGGTTTAATATACATAACATAACGTACTCTTAACCCTTTAATAAAAAAGGCTTACCACTTGTATGTTGGTTGCAAAGTTGGAGACCAGGATAAAAATTGGGCTCCCCATAAATGCTGCAACAAATGTGCGTCTAACATTCACGGCTGGCTAAGTGAAAAAAAGCGTAAGATGCCCTTCGTTGTACCTATGATCTGGCGAGAACCGAAAGACCAAGTTACTGACTGTTACTTTCGCTTGACACCTCACACCAATAAAGGCTTTTCGGAGAATTCTGCAATACAGTATCCAAATTTTCAGTCCGCCATATGTCCGGTGCCTCATAGAGACGAATTGCCTGTACCTAATCCACGTCAGGAATATACCTCTGATTCTGATGATGATCAAACGGATTCAAACGGTAGTGTACCGGTAAAACATCGCCGGCCCATCAACCTTGCAACATTCTGATTTTTTCTGTGAACTTCCCAGTAAAAAGTCTCACAAAATAAATCAAAGTGAATTAAGTGACCTTAAAAGGGATTTAGAACTGCCCAAGAAAAAAGCAGAACTATTGGCCTCCGGTTGCAACAATGGAATTTACTGCAAGATAAAGTAAAAGTGTCTGTGTGTCGAAGTCGTAAGAAAAACCTAACACCATTTTTTAACATGGAAAACAATTTGGTATCCTGTAAGGACGTTGAGGGATTACTGGTAGCTTAAATCCGGGCTATGATCCAAAAGACTGGAGACTTTTTATTGATTCCTCAAAAGTACTTTGAAATTGTTACTGGAGACCATACAATATGAAAGATATTAATGACAAAATTTTGGGGATTCAAAAGTGGTGGCGATTTTGCTCGGAATGCAACTAAGTTATACCAAATACTGCTGCTTCTTCTGAGAATGGGACAGTCGAGCACAATCGGATCATCACAGAAAGAAAATTTGGCCACCGAGAGAGTCTTTTGAGATAGGAAAGAAAAATGTAACCAACGCGTCATTTGTTCCCCCTGAAAAGATTTTACTACCGCCACTTCATATAAAATTGAAACTTTGTGAAGGCCATGGACAAGAAGGCCGTGCTTTCAGTTATTATTCTTGCGAGCCAACTAAATTCATTAATAGGTACTAATATTTTTTTGCTAGCCAACTAAATTCTTTAATAAATATTTTTTAGTTACTTGGGTGTAGTTGAATCAAAAAAAAAATAAGTTTTGTTCAAGAAACAAACAAAAAGTTGAAATTTGTTCCCCAGTGGAGTCTCTCTTTTTGGTGAGTATAATTCTTATTATATTATTACCTTCCTAATATTATAATTATTGCTAACTACGTTATGTTAAACCCTTCTGGAGAACAATGGTTCTGAAGTTTTAAATGAAAAGAATCTAAACAAAAAATATAGTAGGCTAGTACTAATTGTAATAATTTTGTAAATATTCTCGATTGAGTAGGTGTTTCGCATTTCTCTGTCTATTTTTTATCTAATGTCTAAATTTAAGTCGATATTCAATACAGTCGTCTGAAAATTGCGTTTTAAACCCACGAAATAATTATTTCATGCCACTTGAAAGTTTGAAGTCTACGAATTCTAAAATATTATTTTGTTAAATTGGACGAAACTGCTTCATTTTGCCAAATAAACACTTTAGGCGATTAACCTATTGTCAGTTGCAGCAGTGGTAAACATATCTAAACAAAATAATCACAATGGATTTTAAAAATTGTGGTATAAAATTAATAACTGCAAGAGAGATCCTAATACATACATACATACTCCATGCAAGGAGGTGGCAATGACCTGTCTGACAATGGAATTCTGACTGGACACTGTCAGCTGATATAATATCTATAATATGAAACTAATTGATACTTTTCTTCATAGTGGTTGTAAATAAGAAAATGAAACAGTAGCATATTTACGCAGAATATGCAAGAGGTCCAACGCGGTCTAGTAGCGACGACATTAATACCCATCGTTACAAAAATAGGAGCATTAAATTTTTTGAAATGCTCACCTTCAATTTTTCAGAAAAGAAACGTTTCGTCGAATTATATTACGGTTCAATATTTCATTACTTGATATAAGTATTTGGTTTGTATAGTATTCGAGGTTATAATGGAAAAAAAAGAGTTTCTTGACAGCATAAGTAACATTTTGTCATTTCGGATGTATCCGGAAATGATCAAGAATGTTTAATGTTTAATGGAACACCCTGTATTTTTAAGACTATTTAAATGCAGGGTGACATCCTGAATGCAAATCACCCTCACTTGTCATATTTGACATGTCGTGACAAAACCATGTAAATTTTATTTTTAAATCTAGAGTGCCATGAATCATCTAAATTCCTTAATTTATCGCTAAAAGTTACGTAAAAAATATAAGTTATGATTTAAATTTTATGGGGGCTTTACATGAAAAAATCGATTTTGTTTATTAAAATCAATTTTTTAAATGCGAACATAGTAGGCCACTGGATTCAAGAAATTGTTCCAATTTTCTTTTAGAAACGGTATTCTTAATGCCTACTTTAAATTTAGTCAGAATCTAAAAACTTAAACTTAAACGTGCATAGATGGTAATGGATGGTAGAATCAATTAAGTTCAATTTTGCCTGAAGGCGGACTGAAACGACTGGTATACTTGACAATAATCGTCACTTGTTAACATTTATCATGTCGTGTGCATCTGCATAGTTTACTTGGTTTACTTGTACAAATATTCGGCATTTGTTTATTTGCCATCGGTTATCGGTAAATATTGCACAGGTCAAAGGGTTTTGTCTAAATGCATTGAAATGTTTGTCAAACACAAAAACAGTGTGATCTAGCATCTTTAATACTTGCCGAATGAACGATTAGCTATTTGTATATTTATCAAATACGCCAGTCGTTTGAGGATTATTTCAGGATCTTGTGTCCACAATTTTCATTTTAACAAAACTGTACTGTTTCTACATTCGCTTTGGAGGTTTTGATGTAACAATGAAGCTTTTTTTTAACTCTGCATACTGACGTATTGTTTATATCCCATTACTAGTGTGCGGTTTCGTTTTCCCGTAAGGTTGTTGTTGAGTTAACTGTACTTTCACGATCTATAACCACCTATAAATTCAAATAAATTATAAAACTAAAGTTATTATGAAAACGTTTCATTAAGTTAAATTTTACATTTTGACTCAAGTTTTTATTTAAAGTAGGTCTTATTATTATTTGGCAAATTTTTCAACCTAGTGGTTCACTACTTTTATATTTGAAGTAACTGATTTATTTAAATAATATCGTTCTTTTCACCAGACCAGAAATTAAATTATTTAAGGTGGTTGTCAAATTATATTTTTTTCCTAATATTTCTACGATACTTTAAGGAATTTAGATGAGAAATTAGATTCAGAATTACATAATTTGCTTATAAGGCAACATTTATGTTAATTGTTTCCAACCTTCGTAGCTATCTATGCGTTTTCTAATTAATTTAGTCATGGCACTCTAAATTATATATCAAAATTAAAGGTATTACTGAAACGTTTAAGTTAATTTTTAGATTCTGGCTAAATTATTAATTAAAGGTAGGCATTATAAATATCGTTTCTTAGAACTTTTTCTTCTCAAAATTGATTTTTTTTCATGTTGAAGCCCTCATGAAATTAAAATAATGAATAAATATGAAAATTCAAATATTTTGGTTTTAACTTTATAATTAAGGGAATTCTATTTTTAACTCTAGGGTTCATGACAACTTTTTTTCTGTCAAGACTTGTCAAAAAATGGCAAGTGCTGGTGGTTTCCACTCACAATATTGCCCTGCATTTAAATAACTCTAAATATAAACGGCCTTCCATTTAAAATTCAAGATTTTTGATAATTTCTGGATCCTAATCCGGAAGTGACAGAATGTTTAATATGTCGTCAAAAAACTCATTTTCCATAAATTTCAAAACAAATCTGTTTACAACATCCATGCTTTAAAAAATAACTTATTTACTTGTTACAAAAAGAGAGGAAGCGATACCTTGAATAAAACACAAACAACTCGCAATTAAAAAACACACACCAAACCATAACTTCATGTTTATAAAACAACAAAACACTTTGTCATTGTTTTTCTTTCTCGGAATGGGGAATACCTCAACACAATCACACTGCGGATCCGACAAGAAAATAACCGTCGCTCGCGAATCAGTGCCGAAGAGATTTTGTTCAAGTAGCAGTAGTAAAGAAACTATTTGGCGGTTGACCTAATCTAGTGATCTAAGTTAGTAGCGCATTAGGCTAGGAAGAAGTAAAACAACGTAGGGAAGCAAGAAGCGAGTGAATGCCCGTTCACCGGATGGTCATCAGTCCAAGCGGAATAGTTTATAATCCATCAACTGTATTTATTTTCGTTCGACGTCGACGTCTGACATTGACATTGACCTACACTCAGGAAAAAGAACTACTCTTTTTCGTATAATGTGTACTAATATAATAGTCTAGTTCACTAACTCAAATTGTGTTAATTCTTGCTATTGTTTGTAAAAACATGAGTGAGGCACATTGGATTCGGAATGACGTTTTAAGTTATTATTAACAAATTAAGATAAAAAAAAATAACTCGTAAACTATTAACATTTAAGAATTTAAAAAAAAACCCAAAACCTGCCGTAACAAACAAGTAAAAAAAATATACTATTAAATATTAATTTAAAAATTAAAAAAAACTGCGGCATTATATGACACTTGAAGGAACAATATGCCGCTAAAAAAATTTCACTAATTTTTGATAAAATGGGCCTGGCCTTCGGCCTATTGGTAATTAACCAATTTTATTAGCTTTCGTTTATATTTCAAGTCGCAAACAAAAGCCACTAAAACTAAAAGTTTTCGTGGAGAGATAGTTTATCAAAACTATAATACTAAAATTAGTGAAACCATTTTTTTTCAGCGGGATATTGTTCCTTCAAGTCTTAAGTGTCTAGATAATACTATAATTTTTTAAATTTAATATTCAATAGTATAACATTATTTTGCCTTTATTAAGTATTGTAATCGTGAAAAAATCACCCTCCGAGATTTTTCAGATCTTTACGTTTCAAGGACCCTGAATGCCGAAAAACATGTTTTCTCGATTCCGTCGGTCTGTCTGTCTGTTCATGGGGATGATCTGGACACATTTTGGTAAAAATCCAATATGTTGAAACAAAATCGAATTCTTGTGAAATGTTAAATAAATTATAATTAAAAAACTATTCATCCGATTTATCTCAAACTTTGCACACAAATCAAATAATTCATAGGAATCAACTGGTAAAATTTTGGAACGAATCCAAAATGGCGGCCTAATAAAATATTTAAAAATTCATCCTGAAAAAATTATTTCAAATTTTGTGCAAGAATTAATCGTGTACGATAGTTTATTGTGGTATAGAGATGAACTGGTAAAATTGTGGTACGAATTCAAGATGGCCAGACAAAATGGCGGCCAAATAAAATTTTTGTATCGTGTAAAAAATCACCCTCGCAGGTTTTACCTATCTTCAGGTTTTAGCGTCCCTAGATGCAAAACATAATAAATATGTTTTCTCAATTCCGTCGGTCTGTCTTGACAGTTCGCGGCGTAGCTAAAAAACTAATTACCCGATTGACTTCAAATTCCGCTCAAAAATTATAGAGGTCATATGAGGATGATTTGGTAATATTTGGGTAAAAATAAAATATGGCGCGAAAAAATATCGGCTTAGTGACATGTTAAAAATCAGCCTGAAAAACTACTTATTAGATTAATTTCAAATTTTGTGAAAGCATTAAGTGTGACAGTGACATAAAGTTCAATGGTAAAATTGTGGTAGGAATTTAAGATGGCGAAACAAAATGGGGGCCAAATAAGACATTTAAAAAATCAACGTAAAATAACCTTTTTATTCAATTGACCTAAAATTTTGCAGAAAAATTAAATATGAATGAGAAATGAATAATTCAACACGGCGGAACAAAATGGCGGTCTTAAAAAATCAGAGGAAACTACTTATTTAACTTTTTATAATTTTGCCCAAAAATCAAATGTGACATAAGTAGAAACTGGAAAAATATTGGTACGAATCCAATATGGTGGAATAAATTGGCGCTCAATAAAAATACTTGTGACAGGTTTGGTATTGTCCCTGTACAAATGATTTGTTTATTTTATTACCAAGTGAACTGCAATAAAGCTATGTTTAAGTGGATGCTACCAGGCACCACATCAGGGCCTGCAGAGGTCGTTTTACGTAATATTTTTATAATATTACAAACTTCAACTGAATATGTTGGAGTTAGGTAGAGAGAGTTATAACTTATTGCATTTTGGGTTTAAAGATAATTTCTGCTTAGCCATGAAAATATGTTGAGGATTTAAATGTTGCTGGCCATCTAAAGTTTTAATTGTTACAGCCCGGAGTCTAATTTTTTCTGAACTTCACAATTTAATTCCTGGTCAAGGGGCAGCATTATCTTATTCCGGAGCCATACAAAACTAAATGTTTAACCATTAATGCTCCTGTAAAATATACTTTGTCTTCTTAGCGCTAGTTTTTCATAACATCAAAAAGAAATCCTTAGGTTTATTTATATCTGCTTTTTCAATGTATAATGCAAATACTAATGCAAATGTATAATTAGTGTTGCGTGCAAGTTTCATGTTATACTTATGAAGAAAGGAAACAATGTTAAAAATAACGTTTCGTAACAGTATAATAATTAAATTAGTCCAAATTTGATGGAGAGATCTTGTGCTTTGAATAAAAAAATATAAAATTAATTTCTGCAGTACCTATATATTATAACATAATGACAATGATTGATTCTTTTCGATTCGATTAATTTCTTGTATTCCAAAAATTGTAAAAACGTTTCTTACTTCTTACTAACGTTATTAAATAGATATCGATAATTATAATATAATTGTATAAAGTAGTTCTTTTGCTTTGTTAAAATGGACTAAAATTTAAAATACTTTTAAAATATAAACATATAGGAAAATAACAAAAACCTATTGACATATGTACAGAGTAGAATGTTTAGTGGTTTATAATTTTGTAAATGATTTACAATATTATAATAAGATCTACGTCGGTACTTCTATTTATAGGGTTGGGATATTTTTTAATTACAGTAATTGCATTAAGGAGGTCTTTTCTGTAGTTTATCTGGTACTTTATTGTACTAATGCTGTTAAAATCAAAATCATGACATTATTATAATATTATCGATCGATTAAAAAAAATATTTAAAAACTAATTATTCTACTGTATACATAGGTATATCAAATCAGTAGGCAACCAAGTTACCAATATTGATATAAAGATTAAAATTTTGTCTATTTATGGTGTGAACAACAACCGTAAGTTCTTGTCTGTTTCCTATATATAAACCTTTTTCATAATCAATTTTTAGCTGAATTTATCAAAAACAAAATAAAAATAGTTGTTTATGTTATAAGGATGGACATAATGGATATTATGAGACTAGCCGTGAATTTATCAGATGAAGTGTCAGCCGAGGGTGATACGAATCAGCGTGTCTCAAAATGATTGTTTCCGATCCGAATAATTGCCCGTCACTCGGAATTTCCCTCGTAATGAATTCAACTACACCAGGCGCATATACAAGGGGGGGGAACTCACATAATATTATGTTGTATGAAGAAGACTGGTATAAACCTGTGTGCTATATATGAAAGTGCCTACTTTTTTTTTTGGTCCTCAGTTTTGTTTAATGCATGAAACACTTACAAATTACCGTCCTATAACTGCAAGCTGCATACGCGCCTGCACTACACACCGGTAACACTGTTTGTTTGTAAACGCATACAGTTATTTGGTAATAACTTTAGGCATAGGTGATATAAAAATTGCAATATATTTAAATTTTCATAATAATGTGAAAGTTTTCCGGAAAGTTTCAATATGAGGAAATTTCCGTTAACAGGGCTTTACCTATTATTTTACGTAAACTTACCTCAAAAAAAACTTCCGTTTTACTAAGAAAAGTGCAACATATTAGAATATATCTAATCTATAAGATTATTGCCATATAACCGTATAAATATATAAACTGTTTTATCTGTATTTGGTGAAATTCCTTACGAGATAAGTGTTAATACGTAAAGATTTTTTTTTATTCCGGATGTCGTTCTGAAAAGAACAGTTTTGTTGACGTTTCGCCAAAATCGCATTTGGCATTTTGTTCCACTATCACTGGATTGGATTCAGGCCAACATATTACTAGTTTCTATCACACTTATACAAACTTCGGAGAGGTTTTCTACACTGATTTTTTGAATATATTATTTTGGTTGCCAATTTGATCCGACATCTTGAAATTATACTAAAATATTACTAATTTATCTCAATATCACACTTTATTTTGTATTGCCATCTTGGATTCGTATTAATATTTTACCAGTTTATTCCTTATTGTATACTTGATTTTTGTAATATATTTTTTAATATTTTGCTAGTCTGCCATTTTGTTTTGCCATACTGGTTTTTTACCAAAATCTTACCATTTCATTCCCATATGACCCTTAATTTTTTACAAAAATTTGAGTTTTCCTTGATTATCGAAAAATTCTTTTTTCGGCAACCATCCGGAAAGTACTCACTTCCCGGACCCTCTTGTTGAAAATCCGCTATTGTCTTAAAGAAAAAGGGTGCAGGAAGACTTTCCACACAGTTGCCGAAAAAATGTTGTACGTAACACGACGAAAAACTGTTTTTTTTTCGGGCTTCCAGGAGTCTTGTCTACTCGTCCAAAAAACAGTATTTTTCGGACTTGTCACGTAAATTACTATTATCTTACAAGGAAAATTACCAGTCCAGTAAAAGAAACTTTTTTTTTCGGCATAGGCAGGTAATTGCAAGTAATCAGTTTTTGTTTTGCAATTTTATTGGAATTTTTGCTTAACGAAGAGGCATATTATCATCATCACAATTAGCTTCCAAACCTACTTAAAATGTAATAATAACAATAACAAGATGCTTGATGTTATCACGATTTTAATACAAAGGTCGTTACTTCACTTATTTTAAGCAATTTTATTTTAATCCCGCCTCTTCACTTCACCCTTCCAACAATACCAGCCTTGCCATACGGATGAAATTACCTTCAGGGTTAGAAAAGTCCGACGTGTTCGTAAAACACTTAATACCAAAAAATCCCCGGCCTTAATGGTATTCCGGCTACAGTCCTAGAAAAGGGCACTTCTGAACTAGCTTCTATCCTTACCAGGTTATTCAAACTGTTCTATGACAACGATAGTTTTTCTAAAGGCTGGAAATCTGCTTGTGTACAGCCTGTTCCCAAAAAGAGAAAACTCGTCCCTCTAAGTACAGACCCATATTCCTCCTTCCGTTTATAAGTAAGGTAATTTAGAAGTATATTAATAATGATCTTTCAATTACCTTGAAAGGTATAGACTTATCCATGACAGGCAAAACGGCCTCCGCCACCAAAGATCTGTCCAAAGTAGATCTATTCGCCTAATTGATGATTCAAACATCATCACGAAGCTTGCATCAATCGATCTCTTTCTGTTTTATAGATATTACCACAAATACTGTTCTGATGAATTATCATCCATTATGCCTTCCTTAGTCATTCCTATCATGGAGCATTGACCCCACTTTCTTCGCTCCTTTAATCCCAGAGTGTCCCGATTATGGAATGTGTTGCTAGCAAATGCTTTTCCTTCTTCTCCTAATCTGCAAGTATTTAAATCCTACATTAATATACTTTTCCTGTCTTCACTTAAAGCAACTTCGCAGTCGAAGAAAGGGGGTGGGGTGGTCCGCCCCGGACCTGTTTTTTATGGTCGTCGCTTTTTCTGATGGGCTTCTTTATGAAAGACTGCCTAGGGCCTTAGACGGTCAGTGCAACCACAGTACCTGGAACCTTAGCTCTTCGGCCTTTGTAGTTTGCTCATAGATTAAAAAAAATTAGTTTTTTTTCTATTATTGGTAAGGACAGGTTTCCCTCTTTATTGTATTTATTTTAAACGATAATAAATGTTAATGCAATCTCATTATACGATCAAAATTTTGAGGCATTCTAAATATGCGAAAAAATATAATAACTAATACTATTTTTAAAACCTTGTACTAAAAAATAGAAATTATAAATCTTGTTAAAATAATTTCTTCCTTGTTCTTATTAGGTCAAGTTTCGGTCGAAGTTGTATCACTTAAACATTATGTATGTGCCTTCCGCCTTGTAATTAAGGTTTAAAATTGAACTTAAAGGTGGGTACTTAAAAATTAGCTACTAATCCGGTTATCAATAATTTTTTTTTAATTTCGTAAAATGAAAGTAAATGCCATATAAAGGCGCACAAACCGGAAATTATTTTTTTTTAATGAATCAAAAGTCAGAAGTCGTAATGCTTTGCTAACGGAGAAAATGGAAAACGACATTTTGCCCAAATTTGAAATAATGTCATAACATCAAATATTAACCTAAATTTAAAGCAGAGACAATCAAGTTGAGATGCAAGGCCCATTAAGTCTATAGGTTGCCTCGTGCGATCTTGACCTATCCCAACTCAGTGTGAGCGGTCTACGTCACTCGGCGACTGGCTTGCTTTAGCACGGCATTGTCCCTATCTCTTCTGTGTGCGTTTAATTACATATATTAATCTTTTTTTGTTCAAAATTAAAACTTTTTTAATTTTTATTTACAATAAAATGCAGCCCTCAAGATATAAGTTATTATAATTTTAAACTTATGTTTAGTGGTGTTGGTCCAAATTTGAACCAAGTTTTTTTGCTGATATATATATATATATATATATATATATATATATATATATATATATATATACAAAATCTACAAGGTGTCCTAGGAGAGTGTTCTCGGTTTTAGTGATAACGGTTAGAGATAGACAAAAAGTCTATATCTAAATATTGACTATGACTTATATATCTACTTAAATAGTTTTTCATATATAAAACACCCTATATTTTATAACATTTTTGAATTTCATCTAAAATTCTACGTCTACTTCATATAATGTCCATAGACATAAATTTAATTATTTTCAAGATATTGACATTTAAAAACTGGGATTTTCAATTTTGAACAGCTGTAGAGTCTAAACGATTTTCAAATTAGAAGGAAACGGTTTGCACTTTCCTGATTTAGTTTTTAATAGTTTACCATAGATTTCGTCTCTATTTTTAACCGGTACCAAGATATCAACCGAGAACACACCATGGGAATACCTTATATATATATATATATATTTATATATATATATATACATATATATGTATATATTATAAGTATTTTTCATATTTTATTAACTATGCTATTTGCAGCAAACAGAATTATTTAACTGTTCAAATATCTTTTTTAATAATAGGAAATAAATCACCACACAAATTATGCTTAAACGGTAACAAATTAAAAATTCAGTTAATATTTTTTTTCATTTTTTTTATACAGCTTTTCGTGGGGGTCCACTTCAGAATGGCTTCTTTTTTTTCCTTCGCCAGTTCATTTAAAGATTTCATTCTTATAAATAACTTTTGTCTTAAGAACACTCTTGCGGCATCTAAGTTTATGTTGTTGTAACTATTTGCAATTATTTTCAATAGTTTTTCGGTTATTTTGGTTCCCTTCATTATTAATTCCTTATTAACATTAATTATTAATTAATTAACACTAAAATGTCTTAAAACTTTTACTTGAGGAAGTAAAAAAATACTTTGAAAAACACAGCTGACAACCATCGCAACGAAAACGTCAAGTTGAATAAGCAATTTGTCCTTGTCAGATCGGGTCGCCAGTCGACGACACGACCTCCACCTCACCCCCGCGTCCCCCTCGCCGGATAGCTACTCATCGAGGTAACACTATAGAGTTAATGGGCTTTGGTTGAGATGAGCATCCAAGCTGAAAAATTTGTCCGATATATCCTCCTCTTTCATCCCGCATAATTTACTGTATCTTTGTCCTTGTCTCTCATCATGGGAAGCTAACATAGATGTACTGTAATCGCTCTCAGCACTATTGCAAAACTGTATTTTTTTTCTTTAAAGTTTATTTTTGATCTCTGTCTTCCTCACTCATGTTTGTGCGACAGGAGAATTGTCATTTATTAAAATAGTTTAACTTGATAACACTGAGGTCCGTCGCGCGTCGCTCTGTTTTCCGTTTTCATTTTATTCAGTTTTCCCTGGACTATTTTATTTGATTTTGTGTAGTGTTAGTGTGTATATTATAAAAGTTTCTTCTTATTTATAGACAATAAAAGGTAACCAAGAAATAAGCGGTGAGCTGTAAATATTTACAATTTTGTAAATAGACTAAATATGTTACATGTACCTAAAGTCTGTTTTTAAACCCCTGACATCGTGTTGAAATATTGGCATTATTGATATTTATATATTCCTGGAGGTAAATCTTTTCCCGATAGCATGACGGAATTTGGTTCAATGATTTAACATGGGGATGATTTTCCACTAAGATATATTTCGATACATTTTCACTTGGTGCATCTTTTCCATTTCAATTTGCAATTAAAAAAAAACAGACATTATTATATTTTACCGGCCAAATTTTTAGACATTAAGTGCCTAGCACTGCAATTTACTGTCTATAATGTGCGATTTCCCAATAAATAATATTTAAAATTTCGCGTTGTTTTACTGAATTAAGTGTAGACAATTTTAGAATACAGAAAGGTAAAGAAAACCGTTTTGAATTTCGCAGGCAAACAGCAGCGTCAATTTACGGCGCCATGTGATTTCACTTTCCGTGGAGACAGAGTGAGAACGCGAAGTAGCTATCTCTTACTCAGATAATTTATTTACATTGACTTGCGAGTCTCAACTTGGTTGTATTTCTTAAATTTATTTTTACGTCTATGTATAAAACTATGGAAAACGAGGTGGATAGGATAATTAAGAAATGTGTTGTAGAATATTGCAAACATACACCGGCAAACACGACAGAAAAAATGTTATATTTGTTCCTAGTTAAAGTGATAAAAAGGAAATTGTGGTTTGAAGCAATTAGGAGAGAATTTCCAATCAACAAAATTTATTTTTACTGTTGTAAGAATCCACTTAATTTATTTTATAAAGAATATAATACATAACAATTGTTTCGTCAAAACTGTGGCTTCATTAGATCTGTAAATAAAAGTGTAACACAAACTGCATTCGTGCTCATTGATCATGGGCACGAATGCTTTTATTTAAAGAAAATTCATGCGAAACAAGTTTTGGAGTTTCCGAAAGGATTTTTTTTTGTACGCGTTATATTGTATTGTATTTCACGAGTAAATATTGTAACCAAAATTGGAAATTGAATTTTGTTTTACCTAATGTATTCACAATAAAATTAATTATTTTAACTTCCGCTGTTTGCTATTGTGTGTATTTAAAGAAAGCGTGGGTGTTGTCGTGGTAACGCTTGGAGTGACATACATCGTTCAAAATGGCCATTTCAAAACTACATTTACATTTTTAATGTTAGCCGTACTAGATTTACTTATTTGGCGTTGTAATTCGCTATTTTTAATACTCCTACATAATATTCGATTTTTGTGCAAAATTTGAGATAAATTGGATAAGAAGTTTCTTAGTACCTAATATTTTTTTAACATTTCACTAGGCCGCCATTTTGTCTAGCCATATTGGATTTCTACCAAATTTTTTTATGTCATCCCCATATGAACCCATTCTTGGTTGCACAAAATTTGAAATTAATTTAATAAGTAGTTTTTTCAGGACTATATTTTAAATATTTTATTAGGCCGTCATTTTGTTTTGCTGTCTTATATTCATACCAAAATGTTATCAGTTCATTCCTATGTAATTGTTGCGCAAAATTAAGGGAAAATGGATAATTATTTTTTTAGTAATACTTTTTTAACCTTTCACTAGGTCGCCATCTTGTTCCGTCATTAGATTTTTATCAAAATATTACCAGGTCATCCCCATATGGCCCTTAATTTTGGACTAAATATTGAAGTCAATCTGATGAGTAGCTTTTAAGCTATGCCTCAAACTCACAGACACAGACAACCGACAGAAGGACCGACGGAATTGATAAATAAATATTGTTCGGCATCTAGAGACGCTAAAACCTGAAAATATGTAAAATCTGAGAGGATAATTTTTTCACGATTATCTACAAATATTTTATTTGCCCGCCATTTGGTTCCGCCATCTTGAATTAGTACCACAGTTTTACTAGTTCATCTCTATAACACACTTAGTTATGACACATAATTTGAAATTAGTCCATTAAGTAGTGTTTTTAGGCTGAATTTTTAATATTTGATTAATCCTTCATTTTGTTCGGCCATTTTTAATTCGTGCTAAAATTCTACCAGTTGATTCCTACATAATACTTGATTTTTGTATAAAATTTGATAATTGAGACAAATTGGATAAGTAGTATTAGTATTAGTATATTTTTTTCATTTCACTAGGCCGCCATTTTGTTTTGCAATATTGGATTTTTACCAAAATGTTACCAAGTCACCCTTATTTTTTTACCAGAATTTGAAGGCAATCGGGTAAGTAGTTTTTTAGTTATGGCGCGAACAGACAGACCGACAGACCAACAGATAGACAGACCGACGGGATTGAGAAAGCATGTTTTGAAACGAAAACATGTAAAAAGTCTCGGAGGGTGATTTTTTCACGATTACAATACTTCCCTTTTACGAGGAAAGTAAAAAGACAAAAAGGTATTTATGAATGCCTATTTACTTTACATAAAAATAAACAATGTGATACACTTAGCAGGTTGAAACACTCACAGAGCTCTAAATTCATAGAACTCTCAGATAATTTTTAAAAGAAATTCCTGATAATGTTAACTTATTGCTGAGTTTAGGAAATAACTTTAGTTTAGATTTCAATAATAACGAACTTCCAATCCTTCAAGTTTTAAAAGATGTAGAGTTCTCAATACAACCACATCCAGATGAAATGAGGAATCAACTTAGAGCAATACTATTGACATAATCATACATTTTATTAATAAACCTAGTAAATTAAACTATGAATCTAAAAGTAAACTAGCTCGTTACAAATTGAAGGATTGTGGTCATATTAATAAATCTCAAGCATAAAACCTTAAAACATATAATTCTCAGCCACCAATAATTTATGGATTAGTAAAGATTCATAAATACAACAAACTACGCCCTGTAGTACCGTGCATCCATGCCCGTATGGTGCCCTTATGCCCTTCTGGTAAAATATCCAAGTTTGTGCGTAATATGCTTAATAACCTATACTATAAAAAATTCAAACGAACTGTTGGATATTCTCAGGCAGATCACTACCTCCGAATTACGTTCTAGTTAGTCTGGTTGTGATCAGTCAGTCTGTTTACAAATATTCCTAAGAACGTTGTGTTTGATATTATTACAGAAGAGTGGAAGTTTATCAAAAAATGGACCAACCTTCCTTTGAAAATGTTTTTGAAACTTTTCGCTTATTGCTTTGACTCTAGTTATTTTCTTTATCAATCAAAATATTATAGACAAAAAGATGGGACAGCTATGGGTAACCCCGTAAGTAAGCTAATATAGTAGTGGAACATCTAAAATATTTTGTAATTACCAGTTTATCTTTTGACATTTCACTACGTAAAATATATGTGGATGAAACTATTATGGCCATTCCAACAGACTAAGTTCCACATATAGCCAAATATTTTAGTAGTTACCATCCCAAAATCCGTTTTATTAATGAAGAAGTGGATAAAAACTTCCGCTTTTAGACTTAGTTGTCAGAAGAACTATTGAGAATAAATTTTTAAATCATTTTCCAAACCACACCCCTTAGTCAAAAGTTGTCTATCATGACAACATTGAGTCATCCAAAAAAGTTTGTCACTCTAATCACTAACAACAATTCTCCAGATGAAAACAATTTAAGATGTTTAATATAACATACATTAAAATCCCCTACATCAGAAGGATATTTGAACAACTAAAAAAGGTTTTAACCAAAGATATAAAAATATTTTTATCATTTAAAAAGGGTTGGTAACTTATTTGATTCTATGAAAGATAAATTAGAACAAGGATTGACCAGTGAAGTTGTTTATAAAATTCCTTGTTTGCATTGTAATGCTGTATATGTAGGGCAAACCAAATAACTTCTAAAGAACCGATTACGAGCACATAAAAGCTCGTGTAACAACAGTTATAGGAACAAACATAAAGATACGGCTTTGGCTAAACATCATTCTGAAACGATGCATAGCTTTGATTTTGGGTTGGTTCAGATATTGGATAAAGAATCAAATTATTTAAAAAGTATGATCAGTGAAAAGATATGTATTCAAACAAATCATCCAGCAATTAATAAAAAAAGCTAAACAGATAACCTAAGTATATTTATTTCAATATAATTACTAAAATAAACCGAAAATATTAATCTTCATACAATCTTCTATATATTATTTAAAACACTGAGCCAGATTTTTCAGCAAGTTCGTGAGAAAGTCGTACCAATTTACATGATTTTTTTTTAAATGAGTGTCTGGTAACCGTGACCTTGCAGCACTATTTTTTGTATTGTTTTATTGTGTATTTTTTCTATAAAATAAATAGGATTTTCTTTAATAACATTTCTGGACGGTGTGGTGAATGTCTCCAATATTCTTATATTCCTCTGGAAACTCGTCGTGTCATCTAACGGAAAAGGCAGAACAAGGTCTGCCGGGCCAGCTAGTACTTTTTAAGGCAAGAACGTGAAAACCTTACGATTTGACCCTTTTTTTGTCGAATTCCTATTTTATGTTAAGATTAAGGAATAAATGACATACCTTTTAGTGTCGTTTTATGCTGTGTATGTACGGGGTGTCCATTTAAGGTACTTCTGCGGGATATCTCCGTTATTTTTACAAATAGAGAGTTACGGTTTTCGCGACAGTTTGCTGCTTTATCGTAAAACTAAAGATGCCGTTAACAAAACTATCATAGCACTTTTAGTTTTTAAGATACAGGATAATCGGATATCAGATAACTTATCGAAAATGTAAAAATTGTTTCTTATATAACTTTTTCCGTAGAACTCAATTCCGCCTTCGGAATTAGTATACAGGGTCAGGTCAAAAAGTTATGGGACCCTACTTTATTTTCTTTAAATGAAACATTCTGTATATTTATAGTGGCGCCATCTTGCTGTAGGCAAACAGCATTATATTGGGCTAATGGAACATTTCCGAACAGTTCTGGAATAATTTCCTCAAGCATTTCTAGGTAATAGATACCTAGTGTAGTGCTGTAAGACCTCCTTCAAAAATCCTGTACACTATAAGTCTGCCCAAAATAAAACATGACACCCCAACTCCAAAACGTCCTTGTTGTACCCTTTCAAACATTAAATGCTGATTTTCACTATGCCAGTTTCTGGTATTGTGACGATTAAAAATTCCCATACTTAAAAAAAAGCATTCGTCTAACCAGATAACAAGTCCAAAAGCCAAATAAATCGTTAGCATCGATTTGTTGCAAATAACACTGGCAAAACCGTGCCCGGCGCTCGGCCTCGCCAGGACGCAAATGTTGCACTATATTAAATTTCCATGGATGATACTTATATTAAAATCAAAATCCTCTGAAAGTCAGTTTTTGCAATTTCCTTTTCAATTTTTTTACATAAGGACGAAGATGTTGCTTTTATATATCCCAAAATATTTATTTCTTTTCTTTCCCTGTTCTCTTTGTTGTATGTTTTAGGACGCGGGTGAACAAATGATCCGTGCTCCACTAAATTTGCTGTTAAACGAGCAAATATATCAAAAAACGGTTGCCTTCTTTCTGGATATGTAACAAGCAAAAACTTATAATGATAATACAGATTTTCATATCCATAATAGCTTATTTACCTTGGGAAATATAATTACGAGGCTGGGACATCCTGTACGTGTCATTATTTGTGTGTTTAGCACTCTGTGGCCTATATAAATTCAGATTTCACTAGGTAAGAATGCTTTTCGAACTATTTATGTATTGTTTCTGTAGTAAATATTTTATTTTTACAGTAGTTTTTTCCCCTATCTCTCTCCCATTAAGACAAGGGAATATTTTAACTTTATTTAAAATTTGTTTTTATTATTTTTATTGTTTAATGTTTGAATATAAACATAACAAAGGTAAAACAAAAATGCTAATGTCTTTCTTTATTTTAAAGTGTGCAATTTTTACTTATTGCACCCTGAAGAAGATCTCAAATAAAGATCGAAACGTTGGCGTGGTGAAAAACGAAGACCTTTTATTATCCTAAAAACCAACAAAACTAGTACAAAAATAATTGGAGGACTACAAGGTGACCCACCAATAATTTATGCCACTTCCATAGTTTGGCACTGATCTAATTGCAAAAGTCTTTCTTTTCATCAAGTGCAGGTAGTACCACCCTGCTTTCGGCCGATTTAAATTTAACGAAGTTATATATAATATGTACATAATATATATATATATATATATATATATATATATATAGATAAAATAATTATTATTTTATATTGTTATACAACAATTAACTTATAATAGGTTGTATTCTTGGTCATCTGAGGAACTGTCATCATCTCTTGACATTATAATTAAAGGATCGACCGACTGATCGATCAATCACATACTGGATTGCTTTTCACCAGTTCATTATATTTTTCAGCTATATCTTCCAGGGTATATTTCATAAAACGATTTTTGCGTTAATTTGTTAATATGGCTAGTAGTTCTTTCTTTATCAAATTGGGTGCAAATTCGATACCTTTGGTAGTTAGCCAGTCGATAATTTCCTGTTTTCTCCAAGGTAAAGTTGCTGTCTTCTCTACCTGTACCGAATCAAACGGAAAATATTTTATCATTTCACCAAAATAATCCTCGAAAAGATTCGAATTCATGTCCGCATGGTAATCTCCCGTCCTGCATGACAGAACAGTTAGCAAACCTTCTTTTAAAAAGTTAGCAAACCTCTTCGCTTCGAATGTGTGCAATTATTAGTCTTTTCACTTTTCCCCAAGGCACTTTAATACCCGTTGACAGGCCTTCTATGAAAGCTTGGCGGGCACTGGCTATATTTTTGTCTTCATAAATTTTTTATGCTATATAACTTTCATTGATCCACGTCTCATCAAGATAAAAGTTTTCTTTAGCTCCGTGAGGTACTGCTTTATACTTCTCAAGTATTTTCGTCGCCAGAAAACAATTTCATCGCTTTCCAGTAAAAGTTCTTTTCGGTTATGCTTTTCCGAGGCAAAATCCGTATTTTTTAAAGTTGTCCCTAAGAATTTTCTAGTTGTCAAAGGAATACTGTCATCTTGGCCAAGCTAGATCAAAATTTTATCTAGAGTGGTTATTTCTTTTTTAAAATAAAAAGAGTGAACTTCTCTTCCAATTCCACATTTGGTATTTTCGCTGGTCTTCCTGAAATTTTTTTGGAGGTTCCACTTGATTTGCTACCTTTCTCTCCCGCAATAATTTGAAAACGGTGGACTTTCCAATTCCAGTCATTCGAGAACATCATTCAACAAAAAATAACTTTTCCACTCATTGATAGTGGAGAATTATTATTATTATATCTTTTAGTTGGAGTGAACGTCGCCATTTTATTAATATTCCTATAATATTGTTAACAGTATGGCGTAACAGCAAGTACTAACATGTTTAAAACACAGTTAAGAAGTATTTATAATATGTGTTTTATTACCTGCCTCCGTTAAGTACTAGCGAGTATGTATGTATGTATGCGAGTAATAAATGTAATCTATAGAGTAATAAAACCTCATTAGGTATGCAAAAGAACAGAGCAAAAGGGCAGGGACTTAAAAGAATCTTTATTATTATTTCTATAAACAAAGTTTACCTACGCCTATGGACGACCCCAAAATTTAGCCAAACTGGATGGAATTTCCCATTTTATTACTCTATACATTTCTGAAACAGACTATGAATAATGTACCACTGAGAAAGTTATAAAAAATATAAATATATTTTTTCTCTTTGGACGAAGTGTATTTATTGGTGGGAAGTCTGTTTCATCATTTAGTGTTTCTGTCACTCCGGTAGGTTCTTGAATCATTTCAAAGCGTTATCGAACTGGTAACATTTTCACTAGCGCATTACAGAAATTTTGTGGATGCTCGCTTTTATTCATTTGGAGCGCTAAAATTTAACGTTGAATAATAACTCTATTCGCGTAGCGTATGATCCTCTTTAGTTCAAGTCTACCTTTTTTTCTGTCTAGGCTGACAACAGGCAAAGTGTTAAAAATAAAAACAAGATAATTTGCGGGGACAATAATTAGTAATTTAGAACGGAAGCTTTCACGGCTTTGGTCAATTAAGAAATCATAATTCTTGGGATTAGACCCTGTCAAATTGGAATTACTCTCCGACGTTTCGCCTTCGATTGCACGAGACATCTTCAGGGATTTTTACTCCACAAGTTTCCGTAAGACCATAACCCGTATATCTATTGAAATGTTTAAAAATTTCAATAGATTCTCTAATTTTTCAATTATAAAATCCTGGAAGCGATACTAGAACATTGGTGTCTTTTACATTTATAATATGGCCAGTGGTATGTTGGTGTTCAGCTACAGCAGATTGAAAAATTTAATACTTTTTAATACATCGTTTTTGTTCTTTAAGTCAAGCTGATATTGAACTCCTGTTTTTCCCACATACACTTCACCACAGGAGCAAGGAATTTTATATACTCCTTCTGTTATGAAAGGTAAATATCTTTGGAAGATCGCAAGCATTATATAATCTTCTTATGTGTGTTGAAGATTGTACGTATGTTGGACCGCCGAAGTAATCGTCCTTTTGTCTTTAGTGCCATGTATGTAGGGAATTCTCCTTTGGCGGAGTTGGATTACTATATCTTTTAATTGAACGCGAATATCTTCAGTATATTAGAGATTCAGATATCAGAGAATCTTGATCAGAAATCGAAATAACTTTAAATACTAGTGAGTTAATAACCCATTTTTTTGTGCTAAATGGTGATGGGAATTTGTATGCGTCGGTTTTCTATACACAGAATGTGCTAATGTACCATTTTCCTTCCTTTGAACACATATATCCAAAAATGGAATCATTCCATCAGATAATAGATTTAATTTCCACTGTGAACTTGATATTATGATGTCGTTGATTAAGGTGGTCCAGAAATATGAGGAGAAAATCCTGTCCATGAGGCCAAACAACATAATATTTCGTGGCGCCACGGTACGGTACGAGGATTGGCCTGTACGTAAAACTGTCGCCCGGTATGAGGAAGGGGAGAATTCCTACTCACGCCGAATCGTTTAGTTACATCATTTTCTCGAAAATTTAATATTGGGGAATCCCCCACAAGAGTACTTTAAGTGGTTTGAACCTGCAGACGTTTGCATTTATTTTCGATAGAGATCAAAAGATGTCGTTGTTATGACATAATAAAAAAACATAGGTACAAATTATGTGAATAAGCTCGATGACGAGATTCCCGTGTTTGCTGCCCCCTTGAAACTGCCGACCGTGTGCGGTGTACGCCCTGTAGGTAAGGTTACGTCATTATTTTTATGTAAAACAATGTGCATCAAACACATTAGTTCCAATCATACAATAAGATGTGTAGTTGGTGTCAGTAATTAAATCTGATGAGTGACCAGATTAGAAAGACCTAAATTAGTTGGGATATAGGCATTTCATAGTTTATTAATATCATTATTATTAAAATTATATAAACACGGCCATAGGGGCACAACACAAGGTATCGTGAGGTTCTCCTAATCTGACACCTAACCTAACCTAACCAAGCGTGTTGTGATGTCATGTATATGGTTATAAATACATTTATTGACACCTTTTTATTACAATTGATGGTTGAAACTAAATATATAATCGCATTATAATTTTGTCTTCTAAATGTCTTGTATCAATAAAATTGTATAACTACGTTGGTTACAGTTTTAAAACCAACCAAAACGGCAAAATATTGAGATGTTAGATGTTCAAATTCAAATTCAAAAGGCTTTTATTGAGGATAAATACAAAGTTAAATATATATTTAAAATGGTGGCGAGATCCAGCATAGCTGCTCACCTAACCACCATAAAAAAAATAAGGTAACAACATTTTTACTAACATAGTCTTAAGTAAATAAATAATACTTGCGTGTAGATAACACGAAACCAATAAATATACCAGTGATAAGTTAAGCAGTAATACATAAAAGACATGGTATCCAAATAATATTTAAGACGATTGAGAGCCAACAGTATTTTTTCCGGAATAATAGAAAAAAAAAGAACACACACACACTTTAATCTCTGGCCCTAAGTAAATACTCACGGTATTGTGTTTCATAGCAAGAATAGCAAGATAGGAGAAGGATCGCTGAAAAGTCGTTGTGTTGTGTCTGGGAACAGTATACAAATTACGACGCCTTGTAACAAGACTAGGAACATCTGAGCCTTTGACTAACTTTTCAAAAAGATAACGGGGAGACTCAGATACCCGGATCCTGAATACTAATAAAGCCATATGCATTTTAAAACGATCTTTCATCTTTAACCATTTTGATTGGCTATGAAATTGTGAGACATGGTCGAACTTTCTCAACCCATAACAAAACCTTATACAGGAATTCTGGAGTATTTGAAGACTTGAATTGAGAAGATTTTTACTCTTTTGAGTGAGGGCTGGCTAGTAAAGAATGTCAGCATACCCAAGACCCGATATGACCAAACTATTACATAGCTGCAATCTGACGTCGGTACTAAGAAAATCTTTAAATAAATATAGTGTTGACCCAGACGAAATCCAGACTGAGTATCTGGTAAAATTTTATTAATAAGAAGGAAATTATTTAATTGCTCAGCAACTATTTTTTCTAGTATCTTCGACATGGTACAAAAAATGCTAATGGGGCGATAGTCGGAAATTAAGGATGGATTAGTAATTTTTGGAACGGGAACTACATTAGTTTTTTTCCTAAGAGTGGGAAATCTCCCAGTATTTAAGCATCTGTTGATCAGATAGGTTACATGTGGTGTCAGATACGGAATAATCAGGGATATAAGTTTTATGTCATAGCCATCCACACCCCTAGCACGGGATGTAATGAGAGTTATGAGTTTCTCAATTTTCTCCTGGCTGACTTCAGCAAATTCAAATTGGCGGTCAATGTTGGGATGGAATCTATTTTCGTATAAATTAGTAATAACTTCTTCATAATTCTTTAGAGAGATTGACACACCGTTGACAAAGGTATCATTAAATGGTACCGTTGTATGAGCAATACGAGAATTGCATTTAGGCTTAGAGTTTATATTTAAATAGTTGATAGTGCGCCAAAAATCATGTAGGATTAGATTTTAATTTATGGTTTAAGTATGCTTTCTTTTCATTGCGAACAGCCATAGTGACAAAATTACGTAGTTTCCTATATTCGTCTCTATCAGCATCCGTTTTTAGTTTTTTATATTTAGAAACAGCTTTTTTTCTAAGCTTGATCAATAATTTTAAACTGTCAGTCAACCATGGCACAAGCGCCTTTGTGAATCTAAACGTTTTTAAGGGAACATGTTTATCGAATAGAGAGTTAAGATTACTATTAAAAAAATACAAAATATCATCAACATGGTCAAACTGAAAAATAGAATCCCAGTCTACTCTTACAAGGTCGCCCATAAAATCATTATAATCAAATGAGCTATAGTCACGATACGTTCGAAATTTAATTTCCGCAGTAGGTTTTTAAGTTTAAGTTGCAAGTTACAAGACAGTGACCAGAGAGGTTACTCATATCGATTACATTGGTGTTATTTACAATTAAAGAGCTTGTTACAAATATTAGATCTAAAAGGGTTTGTGAGCTATCTGCAATAGGGGAGGGCTGAAACACAATCTGCGCTAGACCAAATGTATTAATAAAATTATCAAATAATTTGAAACCAGTTTAGGAAGTCAACATTGAAATTCCCACCGAAAATAACAAAATCATATTGAGGTAGTAAGTCAGAAAGGACAGTCTCAAGATCATTTAAAGAAAGAATAAGATTTGTGGTGGGAGACCTATATAGGGAACCCAGATACAGTCGCTTGCCAAAAAGCTTAATACTCACCCATATCTGTTCAAGTCCACTGTGAGAATCAGAGAGTCACAACACAACAAGATGTTAATAATGAAAGTGTAGAGGTAGATCATATACTGTACGACTATAACAGCAGCATACTTTTTCAGTAACAGCGATTTTACTTTTTTCATTATAATTATTATTGCTCGATCAGTGAAAATCTTTCTGCCAAACCGACTGCCATTCGTTTATAAATTTCGAGGTGTAAATAATGGCGTACGATAGTGAGTATGAGTGTCGCCTCAAAGGCAGTTGTAGAATAGTATATTAAAAGTACTTGTTTTATAACATACAGTACTCTTTTGCACTTTTGGAGTCCTTTTCACTTCCACAAAGGGAAGTCTTGCAATCGTGAAAAAATCACCCTCCGAAAGTTTTTCAGATCTTTACGTTTCAGGATTCCTATAGATGCCAAAAAACATGTTTTTTCGATTCCTTCGGTTTGACGGTCTGTGTGTATGTCGGTCTGTCTATTTGCGACATAGCTAAAAAACTACTTATACTATTCTTGACTTCAAAATTTGGTCAAAAATTAAGGGTCATTTGGGAAAAGACAAATTATACATTTTACCTCAAATTTTGCACAAAAATAAAGTGTTGCATAGGAACGGACTGGTAACATTTTGGTATGAATCCAAGGTAGCAAAAAAAATGGTGGCCTAATAAAATGTTTAAAAAATCGGCCTGAAAAACTACTTATTAGATTAATTTGAAATCAAGTGCAAGCATTACGAGTGATATAGAGATAAACTGGTAAAATGGTGGAACGAATTTAAGATGGCGAAACAAAATAGCGGCCAAATAAAATGTCAACTTAAAAAAACATCTGATTTAATTAACTTCAAATTTTGCAGAAAAATTAAATATGGTATAGGAGGGATGAACTAATAAACTGGTACGAGTTCAGTACGGTAGATCGGCAATCTTAGAAAACAGTGTAAAAATTACTTATTCAATGTATGTTAATTATACCAAAAAAGTGTGGCATAAGTAGAAAATGGTAAAATATTGGTAAATAAGAATCCAATACGGTGGAACAAAAGGGCGCCCAACAAAAATGTTTGAAAAATACAATATAGATGTGTTACTAAATGACTATGTGCGGAAGTAAACTGGGTCACACTTCACTATTCCTAATAAAAAGAACAATTCATAACGAGGTGAAGGAAATTTACCAATTTTTCAAAATCTGACCACGTAGGGGGCGTGTGTTTCAATTTTATGCTGTCAAAAGTTAACTTTCAAAATATTGAAAAAAGCGTTTTCATTGGATGTCATTGTAGGTGGCTATAAAAAACGTCACAGGCAGTGTTTGTATATTAGGTAGACAAAAAACATGCCTATTGTTTTAGCACTTTTATGAACTCCTTTTGACGTTCGTAATGACTTGATTATAAACGACAAATTAATAAAAAGTAAAAGTTAAAAAAATCATTTTAACACTTCAAAATTGATATTCATGTGACTCTTTTTAAAAACGTTTACTTCTTAACGATTGCTCATAAAAATTTTGTGCAGAGCATTGCTACTTTAAATTAAATCACTATCAAGCTTAAGGATTTGTGGATATTTTTGTATACAGTTATATAAACTCTTCCTCTCCGTATATACATACCTATAAAATTCCAATTAAAATGGAAATAAAAGAAATTTTGTCTATCAAGAGTATAGGGCCGAAGACCAAAAAGAAAAAGGACTAGAATAAGGGTACTGCGACGGGCGCCGGCGGCGCCCCAAGAATCCGCCCCTGGACGAGGGGAGAGGTAAGGGGCCGCATTCGGCGCAAGGCATCGAGGGCCCGGTCAATACTCCAGTCAACCCGCGCCGGCGAGAAAACCAAACTGGCTGAAAAGCCGATTTTGTGAGATTCCTCCGTTGGATCGTACGGTCGCACGTCGGCAGACTCCCGACGAAACATCGAGTTATCTTTGAAATTTAAAAACAATCGTCTCTTGTGTCAAAATTGTCGTGTTTCGCGAGTAAAAACATGTTTTCCCTGTAAATTTTTGAAACTGTGCATGTATTCAATGAACATGAACTTAGATTTGTGCTGTTGAGTGTAATGGGCAATTAAGTCGCCTAATTATGAAGAAAGCAGCCGAATTTATCCTCGCTGTTTGGATTATCTTTTCATTTGTTTTTGGTATGTACATGCTAATTTTTGAATTTTGATATATTGCCAATAAACAACCGGCAATAAAAATGTATCTTTTAATACATATTGCTGTTAACCTCACTTTTTGCTTAGTGATTTAATTCCAATTTTACCTGATGTGGGCCGTTTTCTCTGCCTATGCACTGCAAATAAATATGTATTTGATATTATGCACGTATGCAGGTGCCAAATACCTGAGTGGTTCATTCAGCAAAACACGGCAGTACCACAAAATTTTAAATGCTGGGTCTTCACCGCACAAAGCAAATGTACGTATATTTATGTTGTTACTTTTACCCGAACATTTACCTTTTTACATCATCTTCGCAACATAATTAGATTTGGATCACAAACTTTTTGTTACATTTTCTTGTAAGTAGATATAATTATTGTCATGTTTAAAAAAATATTTGGTTAAATATACATAGTTAAAATCTCTGCGACAATAAAATTAAAGTGGCATTGTTTAGTTTAATTAGTTCAAAATAAATTAAAATACCTTTAAGCTACATTTCGCCATTTGCACCTGCAGTAAGATTCAGTGGCGTATGCAGACAGGAGCGTTGGAGAAAGATGAAGGTAACATTTTTTTAATAGAAAACTGACAACAAAAGTGAAGATTAGACTTATCCTAACTTAATTTTCATAACTATGTTTGCCTGTTAAAAAATATATGTTACTTTATAATACGCACAATAAAACATGTGCAAAAGATGGTGTTTTTAAAGAGACCAGGGGAGGATATATTCCCCCATTAGTAGGGGAGATCGGGGTATTAGCGCGGTAAAAATTTTTATTGCTGTAAATTGAGAAAAAAGCATAAAAAGTCTTTTGCATATAAGGTTATTACTAATTGTTAATAATATGAAATCATTTAAGAAATCATGGAACTTGGGATTAGACCGTGTCAAAATGAAATTACTTTCCCACGTTTCGCCTTCGACTGCACGAGGCATCTTCAGGGATCTTCACTTCACGAGAACACATCATTCAGTGTTTCGATCCCGTGAAGTATAGATCCCTGAATATGCCTCGTGCAATCGAAGGCGGAACGTTGGAAAGTGATTCCATTTTCACTAGGTCTAATCCCGAGAACCATCATTTCTTAATCGACCAGTCGTGAAAGCTTTTGTTCTATGTTAATAATATGTTATTTGATATAAATAGTTAATTGTGGGAAATTGAGTAAGGGTAAGACTTTTTCTAATAACCTAGGACTTGCGCTATTATTCTTATATAGCGTGGTAATAGCCTAATATACTAACGCTAATACCCCATATGGATGAATAACAATTAAGATTTCAGTTGCACTTAATATGAAGGTACAAAATAGTTAAAACTTAATGTTTATTGCCAAACCAACTTATTGGTAACATAGTACTAAAGTTTACAAATCAACAAAATTTTTGTATAAGTATAGTAATTAATTTATTTTCAAATATCCAAACAAAACAGTGAATGATAAATTTGATTTTGGAGGTTTATTTTCGCCATGTAACTCTGGGTCCGGTAAAATCATTTTTATGTCAGATTTTTTTATAAGCGATACGTATATCTAACGTATTTCGCAAAACAAAATGCTTTCCAAATTTCTGACATTTTCTGAAAAATGAAATTTCGTATTCTTCATTTGGATCCATATCAGTTAAAACCTTTGCGACGTAATACATTTCGTCCTATGGTTTGAAATTCCACTAATACATAATTGGTTTTCTTACGATCTAGGTAATTAAACTCAAATTAACCTTTAAACTCTTCTTCTTCTCGTTATTTTTTCAAATTTGTATTCATTTGATCATTTTTATTACGCAGGTTTCTTTTAATTGAATTAACCGCCGCTCTTTGCATTTCTCTTCTTATGTTTCTGAACCAACTCTTGTCTAAAAGGAGTTGAATCTAAACTTTCTGAATGTTTCCTTTTTCTGTTATTTGCAATTGTTTCTGTATTGTTCGTGGGAAAAATGAAAATGTCGTTATTTTCTCATAATGACATGTCTTGGGGAAGTGAAGCTGTTTACGTTCCTATTAGGGATGGAGACTGCCTGCTTGTAGATGGAGAAGTTGTAGTATTAGTTTCTCGAAAAATAACATTAGTTGGACTATGAGATTTAGGACAAAGAGTCCCTGCTGCGACGAAATCTTCTTCAGGAAAAACACTAGGTGGATATGGATAACTACCCGATGTCTCAAATCCGCTGACTGCCGTTGATGATTTTTGATATGAAATTCTAAATAACTCGGCTATTTACAGAAATCGAGACAGAAATACGCTTTCCGACGTTAGAGATTATCCATTAGGCATATTAATTATTGAACTCCGTTTTAAAAGGTTCGAAAAATACTCGCTCCAGTGGCTGCTTCTTGTACGACGTAGGAGGGGGTAGTAATATCATATCATTACCAAGTTCTTTAGCTAAGCCAAATACGGAGAGGGAAATATGTCGAGAATTAGGCAGGCGCTGTTATCTTCAAGAGGCCTAACTATATTTACAAAATGTTTCATCCATCTTCTAAATATTTCACTATTCTTCCAAACGTTTGAGCTTGCAAAACCTTTTGATCTTCGAGGGGCATTCGTCATAAGTCTGTCGTTCATATTTCTTCTCGGGAATACAAGGACAGGGGGAACATAGTTTCCAGCCTCATTAAAACAACAAATAATAGTGACCATTCTCCTCTTTCGGCACTTGTGATTTTACTTATCTGTTTAACACCTCTCGGCGCTAATATTTTAGAAGATGTATGAACAGTCTGCATTCTACTTTCATCTGCATTATAGATGTCAGACGGGCAAACAAAACTGACAGGTTGGAAAAAGTCTATTGACTTCTACTCAATTGAAACCTATAACTGAGTTGTACTTTCAGGACATCTTAATGATATACCAGGATGTCTCTTCATAAACGGCCCGTAGTAGTTCAGCCAGTTTTTCTCCACGTTTATTTTTCGGTCGGTTCTCAACAATTTTTTATGCAAAGTGATACTTTAATTCTTTGATAGTGAGTCCATAATATCGTGATAATTTTATACAGTATTCTGCAATAACATGTTCTTGCTCTGGAGTGAAAGTTTAGCAGAATTTCCACTCCGGTTTCGCACATGATCTTTTATAGTTGTATATGGAATTCCATATTTTTTGCTGGCTTGATTGGTGTTTAATATGTTGGATTTGACATCTTGGAGACACTGCTTAAATCATCGATGCTCCCTCAAATTCAGTTTTTTTTGTGGGTTTGTAGCATTTGTAATCAAGAAAGAAGGTATAATAATAAGTACTAACTATTTTATATCGCACACAATTATTGGTAGCTCATTTGGACTGTCATCTATGCTGTTACCGCCCTGGGCTCTCTCAATATCATAAATACAAAGTATACATAACGTGAAGTATGAACAATCAGACCAGAATCACAATTCACGGGACATAGCTCAAAAACCACTTATCCGATTGATTGGCCACAAGGCAAGAGTCATAAGGGGATGAAATGGTTACATTTTGTTAAAAAACCAATATGGCAGAACAAAACGGCAGCGCCACAAAATATACAAAATATCATTATTAAGAAACTACTTATCAGATGGACTTCAAAATGTGTTCAAAAGTAAAGTGTGATATAGGGATAAACTAGTAAAATGTTTGTGTAAAACCATTATGACGGAACAAGATGGCCGCCTATTGAAGTATGTAAAAATTCAGTATCAAAATAGTTATTTATGTACGAGTTTATGTATCTTGGTCATAAAGGAAGCGTTTAGTGCCCGCGGCGTGGAAATAAAAACACGAGCCGTCAGGCGAGAGATTTTACACGATAAGGGCGTTAAACGCGGTTTATGACGAAGGTGCATACAATGTTTTATGTCCGACCCGAAACTTCAAAAAATATTTTTTAATTAAAAAAACCATTGGGGAAACTGACGATTCGTACTCTTTCTTTTCTAAAGGTAGATATTTGCATGGAAAATATTAACTATTTCTGTCATTCTGAGAACCAGTACTTTCATCTCCAGATTTTTTTTGAAGAAAAATCTTATTACCATTGTTTCGATAATAAATAAAAACATAAACAAATAACGTCTTTATTAGCAAATTGTACATTATCACATAAATAAAAAAATATATAAATGTGGCGAAATTTAGCTAGAGGATTTCCACTTAACCACATGATCGTTTCCATAGAAATACCGGCCTAAACATTTCTACTGAGTGCTCCTGGCGAAACATTTTTTGGTTGATGACACTTAAAACCTCCAAGATTATCTTTTGGTATCCATATAAGCGTCTAAAATCAAGGTAGATCCTCGGGTAGATCATATGTTGATGGTAGTGCATGGAAAAGAATCCTTGCCCAGTTTTATTGGACTTTATAAAAAATATTGGCCTCTAAGACCAAGCCACACTGAACACAAACGATTTTTTGTATTTTACAAGAACGATAAGTGCTCCATGCAAGTTGTAGGTAAAAACACATGTGGCAAATTTTTGAACCAGATGCGGAACAGTTTACCGGTCACTGCTTTCGCCCAACATCTTCCACCATCCTTGTCGAAGCGGAAGAAGATATTAGGAATATAAAACTTCATGCTGGATGGAAGTTCAACAAGTCAACTAAGGTTGATGAAAGATATATCGAAAATACCAAAATTTCCAGGGAAAAGATTGCAAAAAAAATTCTCGGGTGCAAGTTGTGAAGCTTCCACATCTTCATGTCATTGGGGTACCAAACCAAGCATCCAGTCTTCCACATCTTGTCATCGGGGTGCAAGTGGTGAGTCTTCCACATCTTTACATGATAGCACAAATAAAAATCAGTTACAGCGGAGGGAAAATCGCCTAATATTGCCAGAAAAAAGCATCCACCTATCAGTATCGTTAATTGCATTTTTAATTTTAAGTTTGAATAATATTCACCTTACTTGTATATGTTAGTTTTCATAATAAAAATTCTTAAAACTAAAAATCTCCTTTTTTCTTATCAATTCAACGAAAAGAAATACGAACAAAAACAAAAGTTATACAAAAGTGCTTCTTTTTGCATTACACTGGTCGGACATAAAACTACTTATCTAAATGACTTGAAATTTTGCATAAAAATCAAGTGTGAAACAGAGATAGACTGGTAAAATTTTAGTGGCAAAACCAAGGGCGAAACAAAATGGCCTCCTAATAAAATATTTAAATATTCGCTAAAATTCCATTTCTTGCAATAAAACCTTCTTTCTATGGAGGAAAATAGGATATAATTTATTTTTTGTAGAATATAAAAATAGAATTGTGAATAATAAATATTAATAACAACAATAATAAATACATTAAAAACTAAAAAAAAAATCGAAATGAATTACAGTTTATAAGATGCGTATAAAGTTTTTACCAAGTTATACGCATATAACGTAGACTGTGTTACATCTACGTAGTGAAATTCTATACGAGGGAAGTTGTGGGTAAAGACGAATTTACCGATTTTTGAGGGTTATTAAAAAGATAATCTTTGTTGTATGACGTATAATAGCGTCTATCAAAGGTGGAAAGTACCCATAATGGTATTTTAATAACCACTCTAGACGATAAAAGAATAACAGTAAATAACTTAGTACAATAATGTAAGAACATAATCTACATCAGTACCATTACAAACATATTTCATAGCATTATATTTAAATGCAGAATCCAGGTATACTTAACACTTTAAAATTAGGTTTCAAAAAGTTATAAACAGAAGCAGCCAAATACAGGAAGCAGGACTTAAAAAAATGTGTTCTATGCCTTGCTATTGATATTGTGTCTTTCGGTGGACGAACAGAGGGACTCTGTCTGAGCAGTGGCGGATATACGGAGAAGTGGGCCCCAGGGAAAACATGTTTGTTGGCCCCTTGTATATTTTTAAAATAAATTAATAGATTCCTGAGTTTAAGAAAATAATAAATAAATAAGGTAATTTTTAAAATATTTAACATTTATTTGGTAAAAACTTATGACTAAAGAAAATCTAGAACGGCCTTTTTCTGACTTTGGCAAACTGATCAATTAACTCAGTTAAATGTAACTTCGATGCAATATCGTGTTCAATATTTAAAATTGATAAATTACGCAATCTGTCTTCGCTCATCTAATACAATGTTTTAAGATTTTTTATTTATTAAAAGATCTTTACAAATTGGCAACTGTTACAGAAAGAGTACAAAATAATAAAAACATAGTGAAAACTTCAGGAAAATCAACTTCCATACACGAATATTTTTCAATTACTAGTTCAAAAAGTTGTCTAATTTTCCTATCTTTTTTAAGATCGGGCTTGACTAGTTCATGGAACATAGTAAATTGGTTCATAAGGGAATCAGGGAAAATATCCCGGTATTTCTCAAATAAAGCGTGGCATTGTTGTATCAATTCTTCATTTGGTTTTTCGAGCATATTATTAGATTCTAAAAAGTCAAAATATTTTTTTATACAACCCATAGCCGAAATCCTTTGCCTTATTTGATTAGAAATTGTTTCAATGCAATAGTAATACGTCTACACGGACTTTAAAATAATGTTCTCTATTATTAAATTGGTGATTTGGTTGCCTTTTTAATTGAAACACTGGCTCTATTTGTTCTCTTAAACTAGAAATATGTGTTACTGTATTTTTTAAACTAGTATGGCTTCAGCAAGGTCGATATCAATTTTCTGTAAGGTTTTCGACGCAAGATTTACTTGACATAAAGTCTTAAAAGTTGGCCATTTTCTTTTTTAAAATTAAAATTTCATTAATTTCTTCCTTTTTCTGGAAGTTCAATATCTGTAAGGGCTATTAATATAAATTTTTATTGCTGTTCTTCATTAGATTTTTTCTCACCAACGTGTGGGGGTAAGCTTCTTCAAAGTTATTTCTGACTCTCAGTAAAGGAGGACAATAGATCCCATCGTTTAATACTTAATCCAAAGAAACTGTACATACCTCGCAATACACCAAAAAATGCAGTTATATCACTGCAACCAGCCACTGGTTGGATTGGTTTGTCATTAACACATTTTAAAGGTTCATGAGAAGAGACTTGCGCTGTATATTCAGAATTTTTATTATCTAAACTAATATTTTTATTTTCTTGTAATGAGAATGAGCTACTTATGCTCGCCTGATCATGAGAAAGCTGTGAGGGGGACTGAAATTACTTGTCAATCTTAGTCAATTTATTAATTTTTTCAAGATTTTGTTCTTTTAATTCACGTTTTTCTGCATCAACTTCTGCAATATTTATCTGCTCAAGTAGAGTTAAAAAGTTAGCTAAATCGTACATATTTTTGCGAAAGTTTCGGTGAACCTCTTTATTTTTATCTTTACTAGTTTGTCGTATACTAAATTCTGGCAAATTGCGACCACTTACCTTGAATTCGGTTATTTTCACAAAATTAAGTTCGTTAGCACTCTTTAGTTGTTTAATTTTTTGCACTACTGACATTTTATTTCATCTAGATAGCCACCACTAGACCACCTTGAAATTGGTTATTTTTGCAAAACTAAGTTCGTAAGCACTTTTTAGTTGTTTATTTTTTTGCACTAGTCACTACCAACATTTTATTTCCTGTATATTTCCAACTGACACATGGATCATAATATATATATATATATATATATATATATATATATATATATATATATATATATATATATATATCAGAGCTGTCACAAGTACCCAATAAAAGTACTTCCAGTACGAGTACCCAGTAAATCACCAAAGTACTGCAAGTATCCAGTACAGTAACTACTGATTTCAACAAAATACTTCCAGTAACCAGTATTTTACTTAAAATTTAAAAAAGCAGTACAAGTACCCAGTATTATGTACTTAAAATAATTTAAGTACTTAAACTATACTGCAAGTACTTTTAAGTACTTGCTATACTGCAAAAACTTTCAAATACTTGCAATAATCCAAAATCAAGTAATAGCTAAATTATTAGTTGCGATAAGAAATTTAACCAAAATAGACACATTATAAGTATAAGTAGAAGAGTAGTTAATACAAATTCAAGAAAATAAAGAAAATCGAATATATACTATTAAAAATAGTCTTTATTTATGTTTTATGTGGTACAAAAACGCAAATACTAATATTCTAATAGATAACATCAAAGGATTTCAAACATAGGGCTGTAGGGTACATTTAAGTAAAACGACCTTGACTAGCAAGAAATTTACCAATTTACCATTAATAAGTTTTTGATTATATTTCAACCAATAGAACACTTTTTCATTTGAAGATATAGAAAACATTTAAATTAGGAAAGTTCTAGGATTTATTTAAAATCGCAAGAATTTAATCTTAGAAAAAACAAGTGACGCTCAAAAACTGTAAAAATTGTCAATTTTTTTTTAATGGAACACGTTATTTTACACATACACATTTGATGAATCATGTCCCATATATCTAAATTCTTTTCTGACATTTTGAATACTTTTTTAATATGCTGTAAAATCTAAACGGTGTGAATTGGGGAAAAACGGTTTGCACTTTTCTATCTTAGTTTTTAATCGCTTTCAGGTTTCAGGTGATATCCATTTCAGGATTTTCCGATAAACAGACAATTAAAAACTAAGATCGGAAGGTGCAAACCATTTTGCCTTAATTCACACAGTTTAGATTTTACAGAACGTTAAAGTATTCAAAATGTCAAACTTCAGAAACTTCTAACGTCAATATTTCAGAAACAGTTAAATTTAGGTATAGGACATGATTCAACAAATGTGCTTAGATTTTGTATATGTAACAATATGTATACAGATTGTTACATTAAAAAAAAGTTTTCTAATTTAAACGTTTTTCTAATTCTTCAAATAAAAGTTATCTAGTGGTTGAAATATAATTCATAACCCTGCACCTATACAAGTATCATTTCAATAAAATCTCAAGAAACTAAAGATAAATATCTATTTATATACTAGAAAACTAAAAATAATCTTCTTCATCTGTGTTCCAATATAAGTACATTACAAATGTAGGGTTGGGTTATATTTGAGTAAAACCAAAGCTTCAAAGTTATTGTCTGTCAATGCATGTCTTCTTGAGTTATTGACAATTTCAGCAAATAAAAACATACGCCCAACAGGAGCTGAAGAAGGCAAAGCAGTATTAAATCTTAAAAACAGTCGTTTAATATTTGGGTAGTCATCCAGCATTTCTAGATTTATTCTTTTATCGTGCAGAAATTTAATAAATTCCAAGTCGAATAGATTTGGAAAACTATCAGATCCTGAGGAGCTGTTAGTTGGGTATGAGGATGAGGAAAATAAAGATGAAGATGAAGTAGCCTCGTCTTCTTCAAAGTCAAAAAATGTATCTGTCTTTGGCAATTCAGGTACTTGTTCCATGGCATTATTACAACCAAACAGATCACTAGCCGCCTTTTTGACTAAATCTTGAATATGTTTTATGGTGATATCTGGCGGAAGGAAATCTTTTGAAGCATTGAACCAACGTAGTTTAAACCTTGGAGAAACAACAGCAGCTATGATTGAATCTTTTGAAACATCTTCGAGAGTAAAAATATGTTGAAACCTTTTAAATATAGCGTTAAGTATTGCTTCTAATGGGTTAGCCAGTATTTTAATTTCTGAAGTCTGAAGCTTTTGTAATTTAGTTTTTAGTGAAACTATGCTTGGCAAAAGGTTGCCGTAAAATGAGTTTTTCTCTCCCTGTAGAAAGTCTAACGTTTCTGCAATTGGTTTCATTAGTTTGGTATATTCTTCCAGATATACAATATCCTGATCTTTAAATTTGGGAACCATTAGGCTTTCACATAATATGTCTAATTTGTCCCGATTCGCCAAAATTTTGACAACTGCATTATATGTAGAGTTCCATCTTGTTACTCCCGGATAACTTAACGTATGACCAAGGATATTTTTAATTATTTCAGCTGTTTTGGGCCTACTGGCTTTGTTCCATAAATTGGAGCATTTGTTAAAAACTTGGGTGTGTCGGGACCTTAAACTCAGAGATTGTTTCAGCGCATTATTATAATCTGTGGTTGCGAGCAAATTAATAGTGTGGCTTGCACACCGGAAATGTTTTGGTAAAATAATAGAATTTTCTGGCTTATCTGTGTCTACATTTTCGGAATCAATTACTTCAAATTCGGGAATTTGAAAATCATCATTTTGATCCTCTAAGTCGTATTTATCCTTTTCAAATATATCATCAGCATCAGCAATGGCATCATCTGGATTAATCTGGTATGAGTTTGCACTTTCTCTTATTATTGTAGCATTTAAATTAATTCCATGTTCCTTAAACGCCTTTACGAAATTGGAACCATTATCAGTAATAGTTGCAACTATCTTTTTGTTATCAAGGCCAAAGTTATTGTGTATTTCATCTAACATTTCGGCTATTTTATCAAATGAATGAATGCCCGCAAACCGTTTACATGCTAAAGCTACTGAGTGCCTATTCAGTTCATTATCCAACCAATGACCTGTTACTCCCATGAAACTCCTCTTTTTTGTTGACCATATATCTGCTGTCGTGCAAACATATTCTACCTTGCTTAAAGCCTTTTTCAAGTTTTCGACTGTTCTATTAAACATTGTATGAATTCTTCCGACAGCTGTAGTCCTGTGAATTACGTTAACACCAAACCCATTAAACATATTTATAAAACTTGGATGGGATAAAGTCGATATAGGAGACATCGAATCAATTATGTACTTAATAACTCGATCGTCAAAGGTTTTTTGATTCACAACATAATTTGAAGTTGAGCATACGCTCAATTTGCTTTGCCTTAATTTAACAACTTTTTTCTTGGGTTGTTCTTCTACTTCATTTAATAAAATAGCTGCATTATCTACTACATCTCTTTTTCTCTTAAGATCATCTCGTTTTATTTGTTTATACTCCAAATACTTAGGGAAATGCTCTAAATGCTTCTTTTTTATATGTTTTAAAAAATTTGTTGATATTTCCAATGATCCCTTAATGTTACATATTGTTGGAATACAAAGCTGACATTGTGCCTGTATGTGATGAACATCAGTTACCTAAAAAAAATAAGACGCAGATATAATAACTAAAAATCCGATTTTAGTTAACTTCTTACACCAACAATTTGTATATAGTAAGTTAGTAAATCTAATTTAAATTGGACAACATTTTAACCGTTAAAAAAATATTTATGAGCCGATTTTAATATATTTTGATATTGGAAGAAAACGTTCATTTTCTCAAAGAGACCTGGTTTTATAATTAAATAAAAGCAAAAGACTATCGAGACTTTGTGTCTTTTTCTTTTATTTAATTTTTTGATATGTTGACTATGACTAGAAATATCCTTGACAGCTCTTTTTAACAGAATTCAATTACTTAAAACAGGACTCGTCACTCGTTTAAAAAAATATATACTATTATTATACTATACTATACTATTATAGGTACTAAAAATTAAAGTAAAACCACACAAATATAGCTAGTTTCAGTTTGACGCCAAATTTACCTAAAAAAAATGCATTGATATTATTTAGAAGTTACAGAAATACAGCCTTTTCTGCTAAATACAGTACTTAAAATATTCCCCAAAAATAATCCATTTACTGAAAGCATACAGTGTGGTCGTAAATAGTCCCCCCCCCCCCCCCCCCTATTTTTTGAATGGTTCTAAAATTTTTGTTGAAATTTGGTCCTAAGGTTTAAGAGAGCCTTTACTACTATTTAACCTATAAAAACAAATTATAACTGTTAACTGTCAATATGACAGCTGGGTGAGCTGGGCACCATTTTTTCATCCAAACAATTTGTAGTCTCTGTCAGTTTTCTAAACAAAATGGCGTCCATTCAAATTTTTAAAATTATGTCGCTTTAAACTCTTGAAAACATCATTTTTTATTATTTTAATTGCGCCTAAGCCTTAAAATACGTTTTATTACTCTTTCTTTCATCAAAATAATTTACTAATTAAAAGCTAGAAAGCATTTTGAAAAAAAAATGTAAATGAACTTCACTTAATATTTATTAATTTTTTTTTAAATGGCGCCTAGCTGCTATTTAGTAAATTATTTTTGGAAATTAAAAAGTAGTAAAACGTATTTTAAGGCTTATGTGCAATTAAAATGTTAAAAAATGATGTTTTCAAGAGTTTAAAGCGACAAAATTTTAAATTTTGAATAGACGCCATTTTGTTTAGAAAACTGACGGAGACTTCAAACTTTGGGGATGAAAAAAAATGGAAAGACCTTTCAAATAAGGTATCACTCGACCCCCCTTTCCATTTAAATTTTTCTTTCAAAATGGCGCCCAGCTGTCATTTTGACAGTTATAATTTGTTTTTATTGGTTAAATAGTAGTAAAGGCTCTCTTAAACCTTAGGTCCAAATTTCAATGAAAAATTTTGAACCATTCAAAAAATAGGAGGGGGGGGGGACTATTTACGACCACACTGTATATTATACGTTCAACATGTCATACTTTTGGTGGATGATACAGCATTTACATTTACCATAAAATGCTGTATTTCTGTAAATTTTAAATAATGATGAATATTTTTTTATTTAGAGTTTTGCAATAAACTGGCTATATTTTTATATAGCAAGTTTAAAAAAAAATACGGCGACCGCATATTATGGCGCCCAAAATCTGCCATTTTGTTTTTTTTATATTTTCTTTGTAATGGCTGTTTAAAACCATTCAATTTGATACCTAACTCGATAGATTAAAAAAAAAGCATATAACATAACATATTGTGGCGCCGGAAATCGAACAATATCTTTTTTATAATGGCATTTTATACACTTCATTTTGATAATTGATACTCCTACTCCACTATATAGATTTGGAAGAAAAATAATCGAAACACATATTATGGCGCCCAAAATTCGCCACCTTATTTCTTTTCAATATTTGTTTTGTAATGACCTTTTAAAACCCTTTATTTTAATCCCCATACTACAAGTTGCTGCATTTTATGACGCACACAATTCTCCATTTTGTTTTTTTTTATTAATTTATTTTTGTAATGGCCTTTTAAAACACATATTATTGCGCTCAAAATACACCATTTTATTTTTTTTCTCACTTCTCCTGATTTGTGTTGCTTAGATGAATCCAACGTCCAAAAATGACTAAACCTAAATACCCAAACTTATTTAAAAAATTCAAACATAATTTTAAACTTTCATACCCTGTGTAGGTATCTTTGGTTATTGTTATTATGTTATTATCAACTTTAGGACATATTAAAGCTAGGTTGTATTATAATATTTTTCTATAAGAAATCTGTGATTTTGCTGTGCACCATTAAATATTGTACACCCTCTAAATGTATTTTTAAGGCTTATACTAAATAAATCTCTATCATTTTAAAAATAAACTTATTTCATTCGAAAACTTACCGGTTCAATAATTTTAAAAAACTTTCCATCCAAAACAGGACTGCTTTTTATTCGGTCAATTATGCGTAGGTCTATTGCGGAAGGCTTTTCAGTTCTGCACTCAAGTTGATTTTTTGAAACTTTAATGCTTTCAGGAGAGCTGCTTGTCAACTGATCATTAGATTCTTCCAACATTAATTTTTTTTTATTTGAAACGCCAAAATAGTCTTTAATACTCTTTTTTTTTATTTTCAATAACCGGATTGTAATCTAGATCTTGACTGTCATCAGATATGGCATAGGGATCTTGTTTATCATAAGTTTCATCCGCTTCCGCTAAATGTTCTTCAAAGTCGCTTATCATAACCGTGTTTTGATTTTCGTTCTCCATATTTAACTAAATTTAACTATTGATATCTAACTTCAGATCAGTGTGCGTATGCACTCTGCACCTGCCTCATTATACACGAAAACTATGGACATAAGATAATTCCTAAATCTGGGAATTCCAGTAATCCGAGCCGGGGCTTCCCCTAGAAATCTTCTCGCGTTGCCGAGTTGAACCACTCAATGCCACTAGCGTTAATCGGGCAAGCCAACTAACTATTTAGTTGGCAACTACGTATGGACCATCGATACCACAAGAGGTCCGGCACGGTAGGACTTGCAGTAAAAAATATATACTTGCAGTATAAAGTTTTGTGAAGTAATGTAATTTACTTGCAGTATTATAAAATTTCTAATTTAAGTATTACTTAAATTTACAATTACCAAACAAAATACTTCCAGTACACAAATGAACTTCAAGTAATTATAAGTATATTACAAGTACTTAAAGTAATTGATATTCTAAAACCAGTACCCAGTACAAGTCCTGCTTTCTGTAAGTAATGCAAGTATCAAGTACCAGTATTCATTTTTTAAAGTACTGGAAGTACTTTACTTAGAGTACAGGCGATACTCAGTAATGTACTTGCAGTATTAAGCGGTAATGAGTACGACAGCTCTGATATATATATATATATATATATATTTATGATGATGATTATGAAAGTATATGTCCAACTCACACATGGATCATAAATAAATATATATATATATATATATATATATATATATATATATATGTATATGTGTTTTCATTCCGGGTGTACATCCGTTCACTACTGTCGTTCTGAAAAGAACAGTTTTGCTGACGTTTCGCCAAAATCACATTTGGCATTTTCGAAGCTTTCTTTCTCGCGTCCGAATAGAGACAGTCTCTATTCGGATTGGCGAAACGTCAGCAAAACTGTTCTTTTCAGAACGACAGTAGTGAACGGATGTACACCCGGAATGAAAACACATTGTATTTTTCCATCCGTGAAGGAGTAAAAATCAACATATATATATATATATATATATATATATATATATATATATATATATATATATATATATATATATATATATATATATTTATGTGTGAGTTGGAAATATACCGGAAATAAAATGTTGGTAGTGACTAGTGCAAAAAAATAAACAACTAAAAAGTGCCTACGAACTTAATTTTGCAAAAATAACCAATTTCAAGGTGGTCTAGTGGTGGCTATCTAGATGAAATAAAATGTCGGTAGTGCAAAAAATTAAACAACTAAAGAGTGCTAACGAACTAAATTTTGTGAAAATAACCGAATTCAAGGTAAGTGGTTGCAATTTGCAAGAATCTAGTATACGACAAACTAGTAAAGATAAAAATAAAGAGGTTCATCGAAACTTTCGCAAAAGTATGTACGATTTAGCTAACTGGATATGTGGTTGTGAAATCTCTAACTTATTTTTCTGTTTTGTTTTCTAAGGACTCGTCGGACTCATTATAGTGCAAAAGCGGTGTTAAAGACTTAAAACACCTAAAAGAAAAAACATGCGTTTTCTGGAGATCACATGAAGTGTTCGGTGAACTATGTTACGGTCGGAAGTGTTGATATTCGCACTCAGCTAGACACAGCTTATAAAAAATACCTTAGAGATTTTAATGAAAATGTATCCAAAAATCGTTATATTTTAAACAAAATTATAGATTGTGTAAAATTTTGTGGGATATTCGAGCTGGCACTACGTGGCCATGATGAAACGGCTTTGTCTGAAAATCCAGGGGTTTTTCGAGGGCTTATAAATTTTGTTGAGGAGTTGGGCCAAGATAGACTATCCGCTTTAGCAATGTTAAGTATCGAGAAATCGTTTATAAAAGGAATGTGCGTGTAATTTAGCGAACGTGTGAATTTAAATATAAGATATTTATTTTTATTTTAAGTATGCCTATTTTTAAATTTGTTATTGACCTCCCAATATAATTCACCACGAACCATCACTGCAAAAAATCATCCAAGTGGCGCTATTTTAAGAACACACAATGTAAGCGATATGAAATTGATTTATTAAAATCTTAGTCGAGAAATAGAGATTCTTAGCGAGGTAACTGAGTAACAAGACTAATTTATATTTTATACGATTATGGAGCGCATCCGAGTAGAGCCAATTTAAGGACATACAATGTTTGCGGAATGAAATGAAAGGTAATTGTGTAATTTCACAGAAAATTGTTAATTTTAAAATCCCATTGCCAGGAGCCGAGTTATCGAGATTCTTAATAAAATAACTGATTTAAAAGGATGCTTTTTTTCACCTTTTTTTATATAAAAAGGGGAAAATCGTCATATACACGAAAGATTTTTTAATATGATATCTTATATTATATCAATAATAAAAACTCTGGTACGATAATTAAAAAAATTAATTTTTCGATATCGCCTACATGTGATAATACATCAGTACAATCTAGTCGCTTGTGGAGCGTATCCAATTAGCGCCATTTTAAGAACGCGTATGAAATGAAAGGTAATTCTGTACTTCTCAAAAAATTTGTGACTTTTTTTTAATCTCTTTTCCAGGAACTGGGAAATCGAGATTCTTAGTGATATACCGGAGTTGCAATTTTTTTTCAATATTCATATTATGGAACCACTCCGAAATTACTAATTAATTCATTCCAGAATAATCGGTGTACAGACATAAAAAATACATTGGGTCAAATTGGTAACCTCCTCCTTTTTGGAAGTCGGGTGAAAAAGATGTTCAATTCCTGTGAAAACAGAGGTTAGCCTCAATTCTTTTATATGCAAAAAATGAAAATAAATTTGTCCTGTTTATTTCGTAAGGCTCCTAATAATGAAAACAAGTTTTATATCCAAAGGGATAAAAGGAAATCGAGGTATTTTCCCGTTTTTTTAAACAGCCGCTTAAACAAAAAAAAATCGTTTTTGGGGACTGCTTCATAGCCGCAGGCCTACCTTATACAATGAAAAAAATCGGTAAAGTCACTTTAACCTCCTCGTAACGCATTCCACCACACTCATAAAACACAGTTTATATGTACTTATAATATTTGGTAAACTTTATGCATTTTCTTGATAATGTGAAAATATTATTATTATATTAAAACAGCTTTTATATCCAAGTATCCAGTACTTACCTACAATAAAACTCTCATATTATTACAATTTTTACAATAATTCTTAAGTTATTGCCAATTAAATAAATGTACATATCTGTGATATCTGTGTGTGGTGAAATTCGTTACGAGGGATAAAGGCTAGTTTACCGATTATTTAAAATTTATTTTTCTTCATATTTATTTTGTCTATATACATTTTCTATCGTTTTTGCTACTTTTTATATTGTTTTTTATCAAGCCGAAAGTCAGCGTTCTCTTGTGCGCAAATAAAAATTTATGACAATGCAACTATGTATTTTATTTACATATCTAACAATCATTCAGGTGGAAACAATTATTCGTTTTTCTTCTCCACAAATTTTATTGCCCATACGTAGATACAAACATTACTTGTCTGTTTAAATAAAACCACTGCTTCGTTACTCCACTATACCATTTTTTAAATTTTGTTTTTATTTGTTATTAATTTATTTTTATTTTAATTTTTATATTATTTTCGTATTTTTTACAAGTTTATTTACATAATCTATAAAAAAGTTTATTATTATTTATTATTTTCTTCCGTAAAAAGGAGGCCTTTATTCTAAGAGATGGAATTTCCCCGGCTTTTTAAACATTCAATTAGATCTCAGTTTTTTTGCCAAATCGAATTGACAAAATTTTATCAGTTCATCTTTGTGTCACACTTGATTTTGTTGCACATTTTCAACTTAATTGGATTCACATGAAAAATGAAGGTTTTATACATATTCACCATTAATTTTCTCAAAAACTAAGTCTATTTTCAAAAAACTTCTAAAAGCTTTTTGACTTGTATTTGTTATTGTATGTATATATATGTATATATTATATTTTGATTTAGCTGCCTCATAAGTTGAAATTTGAATTTTTTTTCTTTTGAAAACATTTTTTTTCAGAAAATCAAAACTTTTTTAAGAAAAATAATTTTTTTCTCTGAAATCAAAAAATAAAAAAGTTGGCCATATGGTATCAAAATACTTAAAAACTACACTTTGGACAAAAAACTGTAAATGACTTTTTTCTATTATATTTTTATGCTCTCAACTCAAAACATTGGACTTCCCAGTTGTTTTGTTTTACCTACTTGCTTTTGCGTGCTTTTTTTTGCGCAACTTGTATATTATATGGCAATTTTTTGGAGCCAAACTTATTTTTTTTAATAAGCAAAACTTTGTAGAATGTAGAATAACTTTTTTGATAAAATCAATAATAAAAATGTTTTTCATATGTTACCTAAATCCACGCACACGCTGTATACCTATACAGATTTGGTTCTTTGTAAACCTTAACTATTTGCATATGAATAAAAAAGTGTGCAGACCTAGTTGTTTCGCTATATTATATGTATTGCATTAAGCTCGCAAATAAAAATAAATCGATAGTAACGTAAACCATAATCTACAAAATCTATGAGAAATATTTAGAACAGCCTACTGGAATTAGTAAAATTAGCAAACTCCAATGTGCAGAAATTAATAAATTAAATACATATCTCGATCGATAGATACCTACTGAGATTAAAACTTAAAATCAAATTTAGTATCAGGTATTTTATCTCAAATGCCTGCCTTTAATATACCAATTCCAAACAGGTAGAAGTAAAAATTTTAATTTATAGGATTAACTGAGATCCAGACTGAGATTTAGTATAGCCTTTAGATTATTAGTTTTTCGCAAAGGTATGTATGTAATAAATTTAAATATATACCTATATATCGTGCTCTATAGGGTGGAATCTCGAATTGTATCAGTTAATTTTTATCTGTAAAACTATACTCATATTTATCTATGCATTTTTTAGGAAGTCAGTTAAATGAATAAAAATACAAGCTCGTTTATAAGACCAATGTCAAGAATGGAATAGTAGTATGATAGTAGAAATAAATTAGCTCTTTCAAACATTGTTAACCTTGAATAATCTTTCTTGAGAGAACATAAAAGTGGCGTAGTTTGTCAAGGTTTAGTCGCCTTAGGTTTATGCTTCCAAATTTAAGTGTTAAAACGAGGTGTTAGGGCTTTGATTATGTAGAGCCTAAACCCTAAAAACTCTATTTCTTATGGTTTAAGGCAAATATTTAGTAGCTTATTACTGCGGTCTCTTCCAATGTTGGTAAAGCGCTATTATAGTAAGTGCATGGTGATGTTTTGTCAGCTTAGGACTTTTAAGTCTGAAATAGTTTGATCTTGGAATTTAAAATAGGTTGCCTTGGGGCCCTACAGATTGAGAATGCACTTGTTATAATTATTTTCTACTTATGCAGCAACTAATTTTGCATACCTCTGCAAAAAACTGGATGCATTTTTTGTACAGTTTACATTTTTGAATGCGCTTCTAGAAAAATCGCTGTGTCTTAAGGAAGCAAATCGCAATTTTCTAGATATAAATAATTTTTAGCTATGGGGCAACTAATTGTGCGTATCCGATCTCTGCAAAACCTGGGTGCATTTTCTGTACAATTTAGATTTTTACTTCCAAACCAGCCTCCCAGATTTTTGCAGAGCTTAACATTTCAGGGTCCCTAGATGCTGCAAAAAATATGTTTTCTCATTTCCGTCGGTGTTGTCGGTCTGTCTGTCAGTGCGCTGCATAGCTAAAAAACTACTTACCCGATTGACTTCAAATTCTGGTTAAAAGTTAAGACTCATATGATATTATCTGGAACATTTTGGTAAAAATCCAAAACGGCGGAACAAAATGGCGGCGTAGTGAAATGTTAAAAAAATATTACTAAAAAACTAATCATCCAATTTGCTTCAAGTTTTGTACAATAATCAAGTATTACGTATAAATCAATTGTTAAAATGTTGGTACGAATCCAAGATGGCGAAACAAAACTACGTATAGGATTGATTTCAATTTTTGTGCAAGAATTAACTATGATGTAGAGATAAATTGGTAAAATTGTAGTACGAATTCAAGACGGCGGTATAAAATGCCGGCGAAATAAAATGTGTTGTATTCACGTTTCAGGGTCCCTATATGCCAAAAAATATGTTTTCTTAATTCCGTCGGTCTGTCGTTTGTCTGTTTTTTCGCTGCATAGTTAAACTGCGTATCCGATTGACTCCAAATTTCGGTCAAAAATTAATTATCCAATTTACTTTAAGTTTTGCACATAAGTATTACGTACAAATCAACTGGTAAAATTGTGGTACGAATTCAAGATGGCGGAACAAAATGGCCAGCCAAATAAAATGTTTGCAGTCGTGAAAAAAATCACCCTCCCAGATTGTACATATTTTTCACGTTACTGCGTCCCTAGACACCAAAAAACATGTTTTTCCAATTCCGTTTGCATTGCGTATCCGACTGACTTCAAATTTTGATAGAAAATTAAGGGTTTACCCTATATTTTGCATAAAATTAAATGTTATATAGCACTGAACTGGTAATATTTTGGAACGAATTTAAGATAACGAAACAAGACAGCCACCTAATAAAAGATTTAAAAAATCGGTCTGTAAAAAGTACCCATTCGAATGATTTCACATTGTGTGCAAGCATTAAGTGTGATATAGAGATATACTGGTAAAATTTTGGTACGAATTGAAGATGGTAATACAAAATGGGGGCCAAATAAAATGTATAAAAAATCAACATAAAAAATATTTTCTTAATAGACTTCAAATTTTGCACAAAACTTAAATCTAATAAACTGCTACCAATTCAACATGATGAAACAAAATAGCGGTCTTAAAAAATCAGTGTCCAAATTAATTATTCAATTTATTTTAAATTACGCATAAAAATCAAGTATCGCATAGGAAGAAACTGTCTAGTATGAATCCAAGGGGAAGGGAAATTCCGAGTAAAGGAAGTTTACGGATTTTTTATAGTTATTAACATTTTGCTGTAACATGAACTCTTATGGATCTGCGCACAAAAAATTAATTTTCTCCGTATCACTTCAAAAAGGAGCCCAAACATAAGTATAAGAATATAATATTATTATAAGAGTACTTTTAAGCTTTCCGCGACCGGTAAAATTGAAACAAAACACTTGTGTTGAACAGCCGAGTTGCGATCAATTTTTCAATTCAATATATGAGAATCGACGAAAATATTAAGGAGTTAAGTACCTACTTAATTTCTTTTATTCATGAAATGTTCTACTCAAATACCACTCGAAATCTTTATTTTTTCGGCAATTTTTATTCAGCCCCCGTTTCATTCTGACATTTTTTAAAATTTTACGCGTATAATCAAATTTTGATATCCCCGTTAATTTTCGAGAAATCGACGTTTGGAATTTTAGTGAAACAATCTGTACATACATCTCAATAACCATTATAGTATATTAGTCCGGTAATCGGGGGGTTGGGGACGCGCAAAATACCAAAGTGTACTATTTTTTTGGCAAATGTTACCTATTGGCTGTTTAAGATTGTGCACGTAGGCCATCTGATTCACAAAAAAAAATGGACACAACAAAGCAGTTTTTGTCAAATATCTTCCAAAATATTGCATTGTAGGACAGCTCATTACCTGCATTTTTAGGTAATAATCTTCCGTATATTTTTTAATTAAACAATAGGTGACTCTGGTATGGTTTTGCTTGTTAAGTTTTGGCACTAATTTTATTGCACTCGTATCTCAACTATGAAGTCCTTAAATCAGAAATACTTGTCTAAGGTTGGCCAAAATTTATTTTGCTTTAGCGGTCATCCCAAAGAATTCCTTTTTCTAGTATATTATAATTATTGCCGCGTTAATACCTTTCTTGTTTTGATTTAATTACTCTTGGTTAAGAGTATCGCTGTGGCTTTATGCTGCTCCATGGTAATAGAGTATCAAGTCCGGCGAATATTTCGGATATATATATATATATATATATATATATATATATATATATATATATATATATATATATATATATATATATATATATATATGGTGCCCCAAACTCAGTGGCTTATTAGAAGTATTTGGAGAACTAATAAGATTACTTTAAAAAATTTGGCTCTGGCCATAGATGATCATAAACTCTCTTCTTAAAATATTTTAAATTGTGCGATCTTCTACCTTAAACCCGTGGCAACGTCCGTTTTCTAAAGAAATGCCCTGTATATTATTGCATTTTTATATTGTGTTCTAAACACATTTTGTATTATGTTTCCTACATCTAAATTCATCTGTTTTCGAGAAAATGGCGCTTCAAAATTGACATTTGTGACCCTTTGAAGCTCTGTAACTCCCAAGCGACCTAACTTGCAAAATGGATTTCACTTTGTTATTCCAATTTTTAGTTATCTATTTCCCCACACCAATTTCGAGTTCGACAGGAGGTGTCAAAGTAAAAATTGGTGTCAAGAGATAGATAACTAAATACCAAGATAAGAAAATGCAACCCATTTCGTTGTAAGTTAAGCCGTTTGGGAGTTACAGAGCTTCAAAAAGTCAAATTTCAAGCCCCTTTTCTTGAAAACAGTTGAATTTAGGTACAGGAAATATAACACAAAAAGACAAAAAATGTGTAAAATGTTCAGGGCAATACAGAAATGCAATAATATACATGGTGTTCTATTTAGAAAACCACTACATCTTTAAGGTAGAACCGTCATTGGGCATAATTTAAATACTTCTAATAGCCCGCTGAGTTATATATATATATATATATATATATATATATATATATATATATATAACTATCTATATATATATATATATATATATATATATATATATATATATATATATATATATATACATATTTATATAAAATTGGTAAATTTACTTTACCCGACACTCCCTCATTATGAATCTTTACTTCTATTACGAATAGTTAAGTGTAGCCCAATTTAGTTCAGTGCATAGTCATTTAGTAATACATATATACTGTCTTTTTAAACATTTTCATTGTGCCCAATTTTGTTCCACCGTATTGGAATTCTACCAATATTTTATTTATTACGTCATGTTGAATTCATACCCGTTTATCCCTATATAACATTTAAATTTTCTGCAAAACTTAAAGTCAATTGAATAAGATTTGTTAAAAAAATATTTTGCCGCCATTTTGTTCCGCCACCTTGAATTCGGAACACAACTTTGCCAGTTTAACTTACTTCACACTTAATACTTGAATAAAATTTGAAATTAATCTAATAAGAAGTTTTTTCAGACTGATTTTTTAAATCATTTATTAGGCCACCATTTTGTTTTGCTATTCATACCAAAACGTGTAACAATTGATTTTTGTGCAAAATTTGAGGTAAATTGGATAATTCGTTTTTGGTAATATTTTTGTTAACATTTCACTAGGCCGCAATCTTGTTCCGGCATATTGGATTTTTACCAAAATATTACCAGGTCACCCCTATATGACCCTTAATTCTTGACTAAAATTTAAAGTCGACCTGATAAGTAGTTTATGCCGCGTAAACTGTGCTGCGAATGGACAGAGGGACCGACGGAATTGATAAAACATATTTTTTGCATCTAACGACGCTAAAACTTGAAGATATGTAAAACCTCACAGAATATTTTTTTTACGAATACAAATTAGTACCACAGTTTGACTAGTTTTAATCTCTATACCACAATTAGGTATGGCACACAATTTGAAATCCAGGCCATTAAGTATCCATTTTGTTTTAGCATATTGGTTCTTTTCCAAAATTCTACCAGGTCATCCCCATACGACTCTCAATTTTTGACCAAGATTTGAAGTCACTACGCATAAGTAGTTTTTAGCTATGCCGCGAACAGACAGACGGACAGATGGAATTGAGAAAACTTGTTTTTCAGCATCTAGAGACCTTAAACGTAGAGATCTGAAAAAATCCCTTTTACGAGGGAAGTAATATGTAAATTTAGTCGCGAGTGTTATTTTGAATGTTCTGTAACTAATTACATTGCTATAATTTTTCGACGGCCACTCCTCCAGTCAATTCAAAACAATCAAACAATTGGCTCTAGGCGCCGGCGCCGCTTCGTCACCCATTGCATATTTAGATTTAGAATCTCCTTAATCTACCATAAAACTAGATATTATTGGATTAAAATCATATTAAGAGGAAACTGCGGTTTTGGTATAAATTTTGTAAACAGATAATGAGGGATTCGAGGACATAGTAGATATTTGATATTAAATCTGTTCAATTTAAATTAACTTTTGTAATATGCATTTTAATTTTAAACGTTGTTGGATTAAAATTAAAATACGAGATGATAAGATTATTAATAGAAATAGTTACTTTCAGTTATTATCAAACTTTAAATTTGTATGCTTGTAAATAAAATTAGACTAAATCAGGTAAAGAAACATATTTGCCTAATTTAAACTAAACGCACCATTAAGTCACGAGGTATGAACAGGGTCGCCCGGAAGGGGGGGGGGCGGGTGGTCAAATGCAAATATTTATGCTATTTATTTTTTAACATTGTTTTCCCCCTCCTCCTGGAGATGGTTTTGCGAGCGCCCATGGCACGAAAGAATACTTCCTACTATTTGGCGTGCTTCATTTACATGTAAAAACTTGTCAATAATTAAAAACTGGTTTATATTAAATACAAATAACAAAGGAACCATCTAAAGGTAGATACTAGCTAATTATACAAATACACACGTATTAATGAAATCAGTCGATTGCTAAAACCTAAAACGAGAACAATGACAGGGAAAACAACTCATTGTCAACTAAAATAAAAGGAGATGAAACCTGTCCGTTGAAACATACGGCCTGTGGCGCCACTTGCGGCGGTGTGCTTAAATTGGCGACGTTAATGAGTGGGAGTAATAACAATGTTCGTTAAGTTTTTGATATATAGTCTGATAGTTCAAGGGTAGGGTATGGAAATAGCTGTTTTATTTAGTTTAAGGAAATAACGTTGCAAACGTCCTGTTTTCCATCCTCGACGGGCGTCTTTTTTTATTTATATTTAACAAAACTTTAATTTTGTATATAGTTGTGCTTTAAATTTGGCACTGCGTTTTGGTTAGCCTTTTTTTGGGTTTTTGGTAAACAACTGTATGTATATTAAAACAATATTTTTTATGTAATTGTGTTTTAAATATTTGGTTAACCTTGGTTGGGTTTTTTTTTGGGTTGATGTAAAAAGGTTTATCTATATTAAAACAATAAAAATATCTTAAAGTTATAATTATTCTCTTTGCTATTATGCTTTTAAAACGATGCGCGCTATTATCATTTCATCGGTGCTTTTTGTTCGGTGGGACACATGGTTTAGCCACTCCTAACTGAAATGTAGGTAACAATGTAATCATTCGAACATTTACCGTCTTCTTATTTCGACATCTTCTAAATTATGTGATGTTAGCATACCTACTACTAGCTCCATTATGATCCGTGAAATTGTACCTCCGGCTTGTCCGTAATTCAGCCCTTATAGAGTATCTTTGTCTAACCAAAGGACCGAACCGCACTGTGTCTGATCGTATGCGGACTCCAGAAAATCTCCGCAAAACCCAGATATAAAAAAGTAAAACAACACATCATCTTTTGACGAGTAGTTGATTTTTGAGACATTTTAGACAGCTATATTAAAATTGAAAAAGTTAACTTACTTTTTAACATATTTAACATATGGTGATTTCCGTAATAAGAAAAAAATGTATGTGAACAAAGGACCGTAAAGGTTTTGTTCGCGATTTAGAGGGTGTTATATTAAAATATTATTCGCCCCATATCTCAGAAACAAAGCTTTTTCGGACCTATGTTCTTATAAAACTTTTTTTAATAAAATTTAATAAAAAGCTTATTTTGTGTCATCATGTTTTTGATAGGATTTGAGCAAAGTTTAATACCCTTTATCTTGAAAACTGTTCAAACGATTTTGTAGTGACACGGGCAAGTTTTGGTGAGAGGGTTACAAACTATAACATACCAATTTTTTAAAGGACTGACCGAAGCTACTTTTCCTTAATATAAGTTTGGAGTGTGGTGGCCCTTTCTAAAAACAAATATCGACAATAAAAGCAAAAAATCGGCCAAATTCCTTTACTCGGAACCTCCCTCATATGAATCTTTTCTTTTATTAAGAATAGTGAAGTGTGACCCAATTTATTTGCGGACATAATCATTAAGTAACACATATATACTGTCTTTTCAAACATTTTTATTGAGCGTTAGTCAGGCAGAATGACAGATATGCCTACAGAATTAAGGAAATATGTTTTTTCGCATCTAGGGAGCCTAAAACTTAAAGATCAATAAAATCCTGAAAGAGTAATTTTTTCACGATAACAAGCATTTCATTTGACCGCAATTTTTTTTCACCATCTTGAATTCGTACCGCAATTTTACCATAGTCACTATATCACACTCAATTTTTGCACAAAATTTGAAATCCGCCATTTTGTTTCGCGATCTTGGATTCGTACCAAAACTTGATCAGCTTATTTCGACGTAATGCTTGATTTTTGCGCAAAATTTGAGGTAAATTGGATAAGTAATTTTGAAGTTATAGTTTTTTAAACATTCCATTAGGCCGCCATTTTGTTTCACCATATTGGTGACCCATATGGCCCTTATTTTTTTACCGAAATTCGATAAGCAGTTTAGTAGTTATGCCGCGAACAAACAAACAGACAGATAGACAGACTGACAGGCAGATTTACAGACCGACGGAATTGAGAAGACATGTTTTTTGGCATCTAGGGACCCTAAAACGTGAGGATTTTTTACGATTACAATATTTCGCTTTTACGAGGTAAGTAAAAAATCAATTCCTCTAGTGGAATCCGGATTTCATTAATAACATATATTATTTTGATCAAACTAGCGTAGGTTTTGTTTAGTGAGAAGGCTAAATCAATAAATTTGGATGATTGGCTTAAAGTAGGTCGTATGTTCCGAGAGTTTAATACAATGGAATTTTGTGTATGGAAATAGATTTGTGGAAACCTATAATAATAACACGGAAAGTCAGCAGGATAACAGAACATATTTGTTTAACTCCGAACATCACTGATATGTATATGTTGTCCGTTCATATTGGGACGTCACGTTTAACAATACAGTTTCTTGTATATAACTTCTAATTTATTTATTACAGTCATAGGGTGTTTGTTTTTTCGTTGACAGTTATCAACTTTCTTATTTTAAATAATTATATTATTACATAAATAAATAGTGCTCTCTAAGACCAATTCAACGATATATAATAACATGATTAAAAAGGGGTGGCGGTTCACCGTTTCATAGTATTACTTTTTATCTTCAAAAACTAGCGGTCGTTTCCTTAGTGGTCTAGGCGCACAAAACTTTTGTTATAGCTAGAAGATATATTATTCTACTTTTTTTATTATATTAAAACTTACTACACATATTTAAATAAAATTCCCAGTAGTAGGGTTGCTAAATTTTTCGTATGTTTAGTATTCTCTATTTTTTTTTAATGGGATGCCCTGTATATTAACAATGCAGAACCGAATTAGCATGTAAAAATAACATGTGACTAGTAAATGACCTATTAAAAAATAATGGTTCCAGGAATTAGACAGTGGAAAAATCAAATTATATTCCGACGTTTCGCCTTCTATTGCACAAGGCATCTTCAGAGACATTTACTCCACGAGATCGGATACTTAGATTTCCAGATTAATTCAGTGCCTTGTATTTCGAAATTAAAACAAATTAATAATTCAGTGCCTCGTATTTCGAAATTAAAACAAATTAAAAATATCAGTTTAAAAATTTAAATTGTCTCAATAAATTATTTAATAATTAAAAAATATTCACGATATAAAATCATGTACTTTAGTAGATAAATTATGTAAATAACAGAAAATCTGGGAGATCATTACGGTGATCATATCGGCGTTGAAATATATTAGTTTTGTTTTTATTTTTATTTTCCTTCACAAGCATTTAGACGTAAAACAGATATCATTATTGACAGATTGACCTTCCTAGAATGCGTATGCGATATTAGAAGCATCCTATATTGGGAATCCCATAACATTTTTCGATGTTCTAAAGATATTACCCTGCATATGATAGTTTCCAAGAATCTAATTTAAAACAGTGCTTGATACTAATAAATTATTATGCACGTAGATAGAATAAGCTTTTAAATGGATTATTGATTTTTAGGGTAGTAGCCAGAACAAATTTCACGAGTCTGTTCAGGCGCCTCTTTGCATTTTCGGTGGCCTGACAAATGGGCGCCGGGTCGTCGTCTATTAGGTTGTTAGTAGTCCAGCGGAATTAGGATTTGAAATTCGGTCTAAGGAAAAAATTGTACTATGGCCACATTTCTTAAAATAATCTATACCAATTTATAAGGAATGAAAATGTTTAAAAGTGGGAGGAATTATTAAACTGTTGAAATAAATTAAAAAACAGCGTTTCTTTAATTATTTATAAGTTTTTTAGTAAGAATTTAAGTTATTATGAATAAAATTCATTTGTCGGCCTAGCACCGTCTTTAATTTAAATTATGTACAAGTGTAACATAAGAACTAAGTCTAAAATTACGAGCTAAGATGATCACCAAAGCGGATAATCTTCTTAGGGTCTCTAAACATCTAAAATATCGATACTAGGCTTGCGTCTTTGTTATGCTAATTAAATGCCCCTTCTTCAAATTACCGTTGCTTCCAATGTTGCTCCTTGTGAGAGATTTAGTTTCCAAGCTTTGGATTCTATAGTCGTTATTCCAATAATGTTCAGCGATACCCAACTTGATGCTTCTCCCTTCTCTTTGTGTTTGTGCTTTCGATGTCCTGAATTCTGGGTCTCTTGTTTTCTTCAATATAAGATTGACCTCACCTACAAGGTAAGTTATTATCTTGACCTGTTTAAGGTTTTATTATTAATGCAAAATTGTCTCTTTGGCAAATGAATCTTTTATTACTTGCTTTTTGATATCAATTTTTGTGTTATATTTCTCACCAGTTGTATTGTTATACTAAATTTTATCACAGGATTAAGTAAGTATTGTTATTTAGTGACTAATAAAAAAATATATTAAATAGATGCTTTTTGATTGCTGAGCGATTCTTCCCCTTGTGGAATAACATAAACTTGCATGATATTATAGAATTAACTTTCAATAGGGATAATATAGGTACATTCAGACATGGTCAAGATTATTATTCTTCAATCACACGTTTTGTGTCGCTACCGAGATCGATATAGTTCTATAAAAAAACTCTAAATTATTAATTTAAATTTAATTTCTCAAAACAATTATTGTCATGTGCATATTATTAGGAATGATGGAAGATTCAAACAGTATAAAATTCCTAGTTTCTGAATTATTTTCAGCTACATACACTACTCCTTCTTCCACGGTTGGTTTTACAGACGAGCTATCCGTATTTAAGCTGGGTCGAGTAGAGTCTTGTATGAAAAAACTTATTTATTCAACATGGAACATTACTTTAACCACCTGTGTTTTGGTATTGGAAATAGTCTGTTTAATTTCTAAAAAGGTCAAAGAATAAATAAATAGGGAATCAGTATATATAACAATTAGTAGAAATGTAATTGATCTGCTGATTGCTTTTACTACATTAACAAAAAGGTCACTTCTTTATAGTTAAAAACATGTATAATAAGTTATATTTAAGGATTCTGCAATTGACTTACCTCAAGCGATTCAGAAATGAAATATGAAGAGTATTCGATTTTTATTCTGTAGATTAAATGATAACTGACATTTTCTCCGTGATCAGTTTTTAAATTATGTATGTAGTTTGTGTAAGAATGTAAAATCTGTTTTGATTTTTAAATATTGAGTTGTTAATTATTTTACATTTTTTTATGTATTTAGTTGTCTTTGTGTATTTTATTTTTTAGGCATTTTAATTATCAATTAATATCACAATCTGTAATGACTATGATTATTTGGTAAGATAAGTTAAAGATTGGGTAAGTATTTGATAATATCGCCATGTTATTTACTTCGTTATGGCGCGCGTCAGCTTTCTCTATTAAAACTTTGATGTATAGGGTGTTCGGATTTGGTTGCAAAAGCAGGGTATCTAGCTTATTTTTAAAGATAGAACCTTGCGGTTTTCACGAACCTGAGCTAATTTTTTGTGAAAGTCATGAAGCCGTAAACAAAATTTCCATAGCCTTCTTCGTTTATGAGATACAGGGCGAAATAGAAAATTTTGCATTTTGGGACCCCCCCCTCGTATCTCGGTTATCCTTTAACTTAACGCAAAGGGAAAAATTGCTGCTTATGCAGTTTTTTTCATTTGAGTTGTTATTTTTTTAGATATGACCCAAAGTTGTGTTTTTTTAAATGGGACACCCTGTATATTTGTCTAGAAATTGATTTGTCCTTTTAAAAGCTTCTCAAAAATATATAATAGTATGGGTCTATTTTAATAAACAACAACAAAAATCCTAATTTTTATAATTATCATCCCAAATTTTGCAGTAGGCCATGCAAAACGATGCCGTTTTCTTTTGTTTTCTTGGAAGCAAATGACATTTCCCAATTTTGTACGCGCATATAAAATATAGCGCTAGTTTGTTGTATTTATTTATTGTGTAAAAATATATTTGTATTATTATGGAAGAAAACCAAACTTTCGAACATTATGAAAAGTACGATATGTTAGCTTGTTTTATATTAAGGGGGCAGTTGCAGTCAATTAGCATTGAGAAAATATCGCGTAAAATGACCAAAAATAGGTTGTTTTCTGTGATAGTCTGCGAAGTTATAAAAAGGAATTTGAGGAGGAAAGTTTAACACATATCTTCTAAAACACTTCTAAATTAAATTGAGTATGTTGAATTTTTCATTTTAGCCTTTAAAAGTAAAAAAAAAATATGTTTATATGTCTAGTAATTTTTCGAAAACAATAGCGGTACTAACCTTGAGCTTTTCTATGCTCAGAAGTAATTTCGTCAAATTCCAAAATACTCAAATTGGAGAGCATACATAAAGGTACATTTCTGAAAAAAAATTGATCCGAAAAACATAGTAGTTTTTTTCCAAACTATCACCAAAGATAATTACTAAAATCTTGGAAGGTTTTTGGGAGAATACGTTAGGTTGGCAATTGCAGTTGGTAACAGGTAAAGTTTGAACCCCTACCGCAAGAGGTCGGCCCAAATTTTTCAATATTTTCTAATGGAAGGGAGAGCGCAATCACGTCAAAGAAAATGAAATTCCGATCGCGTGTTGTCAATGACGTCAGATAAATAAACATTTATCTCTCGCATGGTCTTTCGTTTATTTTTTATGAGATTCTAGGGTTTTTCTTTTAAATAACGTTTAGAATATTTTATAACATATCATGTTGGAAAAACTAAGTAATCAGTAGATTTGGGCAAATGGAAAAACATAATTTTTTAAACAATATTTGAATTTTAAGGGAGAAAATCGATCTTTCCTTGAACTATGTGGGGAAGAAGAAATTTATGTTTAGGTCATATTTTAGTTTGTTACGGTGGGTTCGTGTAACGAATTTTAGTTTGTTACGGTGGAATTTTAGTTTTATCTTTTTCTTTAGTTAATAAGAATTCACAGCGTTATTGGTTGTTTTTTGTCATGTAACATAAAAAAAATCAATCAAACTATTCTTAGTGACAAAAAATAATGCCAAATACTAAATTTTGGAAAGGATTTCTTAACTCAAAATTGTTCTATTCTAAAAAATAGAAATATATAGATTTATTTGACCCTTCGCAAAGAAAACGAATTGATGTTTCATATAAGTATTTAGTAAGGTATACCTAACTGGACATTTAATTTCAAAATAAACAACAAGTTTATAAAATTTCCTGCATGCTTTTAAACGTCCTCAAATGTAGTTTATCATTTTTATATCGGGTATGCAAAATAGTCCATTGTATAAAAAACAAAATACGCCTTGAGCGGGTGAAAACCTTCTCCCTCAAACTGTTAAGAAAATAGGAACAATTGTATAGAATTTAAAAGTAAAATAAGTACCTAAATGTACTATAATTCTGCCATAGCACAAAACATGAACAAGCATGTTGTTTCTACTCTTTTTTGCAAAATTACAAACAGCTTTTTGTGAACCATGACCAATTATTTTAGCATAAATTAAGCACTGAAATTTATTAGTCATGAAGTGTTTTCGGGTATATCTGGGTAGAAGAGTGTTTTTTTCTTTATTTTGATTCCAACTTCTACAATTTGTTATAAAGGTCAGAAAAAAATAAATTTCAAATACAAAATTTTAAAAAATATCCCCAAGAGTCTAAACATATTTAGCCTCGTTTGAAATCTTAGAATTGCAACGTCAGTAAAATGAAAATTGTTCTGCTTTTACAAAAATAAAAAATTGTTTTGCAAGTTTCTGATGGGATTTTTCTATCTTCTGATAGGTCTAAAAGATAGCAAGAGAAAATATAAAAAACTCTGTTTGCGGGTTAGTCATTTATTAGGAAATAATAGCATTTACATAAATGGTATTTATATATTACAATATCATCATATACATTTTTAAGATTAGGAAAATAGTATCTATCTACAGTAATAATGATTTATTGAAGAAACCAATAGATCTTTTATTTTATATAAAATGTAGTTGCTTAGTTGCTAACAGAACGAACTAACTATGTTTGTAGTCTAATTAATATATTTAAGCATTGATTAGATTAAAAAAAAACAATAATTCAAATTATGTGCTCGAGTTGGTTAAAATATAAAATAATTATGTTTTATTTTTGAACTACATATATAACCAAAGTAGAAATGAACATATTTTTTATTGGTATCCTAAAATTACTAAAGTAAATATTCCTAACTTACAAACCAGTAATTATGTTTTTTTTTGCTTATAGCATTTAAATAAATAATATGTAAGATAACATCTTAGTAGCAATTAAAAGATATTTTTTGTAGTTTGGCTGGGTATTCATGAGTATGCTATCAAACTGTGGAACTTATACACTACGAATGTATAACTTTCTTGGGTGTAGTGTAGTGTAGAGGTAACATTCAGCCTATTCTGAATGGATTTAAGTTAAAACCTCCATACTCGAACACAAAAACAGCCAAAGTCTTAGAAAGAGCCAGTTAATACTTATATATTTATATTTATATATATATATATATATATATATATATATATATATATATATATTTTATTAATTATTTTCTTGGGCATAGGTTAGCTCATTGAAAAGTAAAACTATAATTCATATCGACGTTTCGCTCATTATAGTGAGCTTTCTCAATTTTTTTCTTGGAACCATGTCAGAATAAATATCTTGAGAAAGCTCAATATAATGAGCGGAACGCCGATATGAATTATAGTTTTACTTTTCAATGAGTTAACCTATGCCCTTGAAAATAATTAACAAAATATTTATATATGGTTAAAGAAAAAAAACACAAAATATATATAATATATATATATATATATATATATATATATATATATATATATATATATATATATATATATATATATATATATATATATATATATATATAAATATATATATATATATATATATATATATATAATATATATATATATATATATATATATATATATATATATATATATATATATATATATATATATATATATATATATATATATATATATATATATATATATATATATATATATATATATATATATATATATATATTAGCTATTAACTGGCTCTTTCTAAGAGTTTGGCTGTTTTTGCATTGGAGTATGGAGGTTTTAACTTAAATCCATTCAGAATAGGCTGAATGTTACCTCTACCTTACATATAATATATATACGTATATATATATATATATATATATATATATATATATATATATATATATATATATATATATATATACAGTGTCCTTGAAAAAGTTCGCATCATATGGGAATTTTTTTATTACGTCACTTTCTCAAAATTTAACATAGGTAATAACTTTTGCTTTTTTAAGGATGAAAAATGACTTAGAGGGAATAGTCACCTGACTTGTGTTCCCTGCCAGAATTGATATATTTCTTTAAAGAAGTCGCAGAGAAAGGGGTTATTTGCTAAAATAGGAGAAAGTGCTATAAAAAGGTGTTTCTTTTATAGTTTTACATGTCAAATTTTGGTCAGCAATTCTAATTTTCAATTTTTATAACTTTGTACAAGGCACTTAAATATTAAAAAAATAGTTTTAAATTTCGATTATGCTTCTAAATTAGTCAATTACGACTTTTTTTGTATTAAGATATCTATTTACTATCGAAAATCTTTAATTAATATAATATAATAAAATAATAAAATCACGACAACTTTGCATCAAGCTTAACATACTTTTCAGAAGAAATTTTAATTTTTTTCCAAAAAAGACACAGTTTATGATGGAATATTTAGGCATAAAAAATTAATATTATGTTAAGGTTACTAACAGAAAACTCTTTTTTTTTAAGTTAGACAATTATTATTTTTTTAGAATTTTCAAAAATCAGGAAAAAGTTAAAAAAATATTGGAATTTTTGACCAAAATTTAGTACGCATATGTAAAATTAAAAAATAAACCACTTCTCTTTATACAACTTTTTCATATTTTAGCAAATAAGACCATTTTTCTGTAATTTTTTTAAAGAAATGTCAATTTTGACAGGTAATGCAAGTTTTCTGATGTAAGTCTTTTATAAATGTACTATAATGTAACAAATAAACTTGAAAATCATACCAGTATAGGTGAACAAACAAATTATTAATAAAAAAACATGCCTGAGGCAAGCATTGGATAAATGGTCCTTATGAAATGTACACTCCAGAACGCTTCTACACATACCACATGGTATGAATTGGCAAACAACACAAATAAGTAGTAGTGAAACAATGCATTAATACTGAACCACTTACAGTGTATACAAAACAACAAACTCTCAATATAACATGACTATCAGCAAAAAAATTGGGATAGCTATGGGGTCACATTTATCCCCATTTCTAAGTATTCAAATATATCTACATAAAGAGATCTTATTACTAAATTCTGCACACAACAAACACGCCTACTCATACTCATAAGATGCATTAACTAGTCATGGGGATTTACTACAAAAGCATAAACTGTTCTACTAACGATTACAAACTTAACTAAAATCTATAAATTAAAGTATATTTTCCTTTTCTGCTTTCTTCATCGATGGTGAGATTCAAAATTACATGGTCTATTAGCTTGTACAGTTCGTAGCAATAAACAGTTTTCTTGTGATATGGAGTTTTCTTTGTACCTAGAGAAAAAAATAACTAGAATTAGTTTTTTCCTTGTTTAGTTCTCTACAATTAATACATACCTAACAAAATAAAAAAATTAAATTCTGTGTCAAAATTAAATATGTTTTATCAGTACTACACAAAAGAGGTCCAAGTAAAATAGGTATAAGTTAATCTTTAATTGTAAAAGCTTTGGAAGTTTTAATTTAATACTAGATAGTAAGCAAATTTTTAAGAAGGGTTTGTTGCATTTTACTTTCCTACATATTAGTAATAGGCAAAATACCTTATAGATTTTTTGGCCTATTATTAACAGTAATGATATAGAACAAATTTTCTTTAATGCTAATTGGTAGGAAAAAAAGACGCAAAAACTAGCTTCATTAGCGAGATGGACTTGATGTAATAATAAAGCCAGAATAATTAAATATTATTTATATAAACTGAAAAGCATGAAAATAATTTTATTTATAATTTAAACTTAACAGGTGTTTTCCATTAGGTTCAGGCAAGGCCCAAGCAAATAAAGAAAAGCAAGGGAAAAGTGCATATAAAAAAAACATGTTTATTTTAATCATTATCAACTGTTGTCATACATATAAAAGTAAATTATAAACTATAGCTACTATTAAGACAAGCTACAGAACTCTCAAAACAGAACAGAAAAAATTTAGCAAGGTCTTTGAAAGAAAACATAATTTATGTACCACACCTTAGACCTAAAATTCTTAGTTATTGTTTTTTAATAAAAAAATCGACATTTTGTGTATTTTGAATACGTACAAAGAAAAAATGGTTGGAGATAAAAATAATATTTTAGTTTGCTTTAATATGATTTAAATGTTATCTTTTGAAAGAATAATTATATTACCTGATAATAATAAATGTGATTTCTTTTTATACTATATTTAATGTTCAGTCAAGTACTTAATATGTAAAAAGTTTAAATAAACAAATAGAATTTTGGGAATTTAATAGTTATAATAAAAAGTGTTTTACCATCAGGTATAGCAGCTAAGTGGTTAAATTCTTCATGAATAAAATTGGCAGGTTCCTTGATTTTTGCATTTGGTCTTGACTGTGCGAATTTCTGCCCTGCAACACTCTCTTTTTGCTTTCCATAAAGTGTGCAATAGGTTTTAAAATGCCTTAGATTTATAATGGAACTGACCAGGTTATTGCAGGAAGTGTTATGTCGCCTTTTACATACTGTACCAAATACTGAAGCTGTTAATATGTATTTTCTAATTTCTCCCTAAAAAGGATTATCCTACTGCCCAACTGTATTTCTTGAAGTAACCTAGAAAAATGTTCATATATTTAAAAATATTAGGGAGCATGTAATACACCACAGTATTATATAGAAGTATAAATGAACAAAGCCTAACAGAAAATGAACACTATGCAAAAACATACTCGCAAAGAGAGATGTGCCAACTCAATACATAAATGCAATTCAGTTGTCTTACTATATTAAGGTGCCCCAGAATCTTAATACTCTATATAATATATTTCTAAAAATAGTAAAAACTATAGACTTTTGTGTTGTACCTCCCACTACTATTACAACCAGTATAAGTATAAATGAACCAAGCCTACAGAAAATACAAGCTATACAAAAATATAGTCACACAGGAAGATGTGTCTACATTTTCTCTAAATCAATACATATATTGCTGCCCTTGGACATGGAACATTGGATGGAAGTTACAAAATGAAAAACCTAATACTATTGAGATATAGTAAATATAGAGTAAAGAGAGAGAACAAAAAAGGCAAGTTTTAAAAAACTGTAGTTTTAATCTCTTGATCTAAACAAAAATAAAAACTTTTTATAATATGAATTATGTTGCCCTTCCGCCAGACGCCATGAAATGGATAATTATAATCCTAATACTTTCAGCCCCTTGTCATCCAATCAAACTTACAATGCTTGACCAAAATCGTCGTGAAATATATTTAAAATATCTATACAAAATTGTTTCTTTTTATTAAGACAGCCTGTATCTCAAAGACAAAACAAAACATAGACTATAGGAAACATGTTTATATGAATTCTCATAAAATACGCCAAAGAATGACCTACTTAAAAATGAGCATAAAATTAAGGAACAATGTATATTGTTTTATGTTTTCTCAAACAGTCTCATGTAATACATATATATATATATATATATATATATATATATATATATATATATATATATATATATATATATATATATATATATATATATATATATATATATATATATATATATATATATATATATATATATATATATATATATATATATATATATATATATATTTATTAATTATCTTCTTGGGCATAGGTTAGCTATGCTAGCTATAATTCATATCGACGTTTCGCTCATTATAGTGAGCTTTCTCAATTTTTTTATTGGAACCATGTCAGAATAAATATCTTGAGAAAGCTCAATATAATGAGCGGAACGCCGATATGAATTATAGTTTTACTTTTCAATGAGTTAACCTATGCCCTTGAAAATAATTAACAAAATATTTATGTTATATATATTACTAATAATATTAGTAAATCCAGTAATAATCAAGAACAAATAAAAGTGGTGTTAGAATTATATAAGTGTCAGTCTTCTTATATGCTGCTAGATTTGTTTTCACATCATCAAACTATATTTCTCTTCATGTGAACCGCTTCCCTATCCTACATATTTTAACGGCCTATACCAAGACAAATTTTTACTTTTTAAATGTGGTTGTAAAACAGTACAACCAAGTGCCCAAAATTATGGAATAACGTTTCTACAGCCAACACCTTACATTTTGCCACCTTGCATTGTTTGCCCTTACAAAACATGTCAGGGCAAACACCACTTGTGCATGCATAATCTTTTTTTTTATTGTAATTTTGTCAGGGTTTTAGAATCTACTTGAATCAAACCTTTAAAAAATTTTTTCGTAATTCATTTTGGCACATTGTATTAGGAATAGTTTGACTAATATGTGATACTTTCTAATATTTTACTGAAAGATTTCTTAATTTATACTCACAAAGATATCCCTGGAGACTCATCTTGGAACTTTAAACTCTCAACATCATTACCACGCTTCTTTGCAAAACTGGTTGAATATGTATGGCCTTTGTTAATATCATCCCTACAATAAAAGATGCATACATAGTAGTTGAAACTGTTGTAATATTATCTATTATATCCTAACAACATGGTAAACTGACTGGTATACCTATGGCACTTATATGATAATGCCCAGGGGCATACACTTTTTTTTTTGAGGGAACTAAGTGAGGCTCCAAAAATAGAGAGAGCGGTGAAAGAAAAAAAATGTCAGGTGGATTTTAAGACATACATTTGAAGTGAAAAAATTGAAATAATAAGACTAAGATTCCAAAAAATATATTTTAATATAAAAATATATTTATTTTACTTAGGATAACTTTAAACAAATATATAAGTAATATCTATAAAGTAGTAAAAGTAATCAGATCAATAAGACTTATAAAATTTTATGGAACATTAAATTGATTAGTTGATATCTCGGTAATATAAGTTGTAGGATATTTTTTCTTGTTTGCAGTTTTAAGCGCATACTTAAATCATGCGTCTTTAAAGCCTTTTACAAATTTGAATAATTCAGGTTATTATGTCTGAAAAAATATTAAAACATGTTAAGTTATTTATTACATTGCGCTTTTGACTCTACATATTTAAAAATCCTAAGTTCAATTTTTTTTGAAATATGACATTTGAAAAATGACAATTTGATATTTAGAAAGGCAGTAAAATCAAAATAATTCTACATAGAGCAGAAATTGTATACTCCTACCTCAGTTTTGTATGATCTTTCTTATGGTCCCGTAAAAGGGAAGTATTGTAATCGTGATAAAATAACCCTAAGAGATTTTTACTGATGTTTACATTTTAGGGTTCCGGGATCCCAAAAAAACATGTTTTCCCATTTCGATTGAGAATTAGAAGAGCAGAAATTATGCACTCCTACCTCAGTTTTATATGGTCGTCCGTGTGGTCTCGTAAGAGAATTCTGTATGAAGAAACTTGTTGGTAAAAGTGAATTTATCGATTTTTTTTTATCAGAAAAACTCTTTCTTCTATTTAGACTAAAAGCGGATGCTATAAGAAAGACCTTCGAAAAGACCTTAAAAAACTAAGCATGTATTTAAAAAAATGGTATTATATTTAAAGAAAATTACCATCGATGTTAGCATCTGAACCTTGTATAGTGTATATATAATGTTAAAAAGAAGCAATTAACAATATTACATATTTTAATATTTCTGCTCGTATTTCTGTCTAAAATGATTATTCAATTTTCATTGAATTTGTGTAAAACTTAGGCAGTTGTGTTGTAGACCAGATTTCTTACCATGTATACTTTTTTTTTCAAAAAATGGATTTAATAATAAACATGTATTTATTCCTGTGATATTTGTTAACTTGCACACTGCCTTAACAAATAAAATACCAGTTCTGGATGGCACAATTTCCTTCAAGTTGATAAGAAATATGACAATACAGAGTAATACCAGTAATACCTGGAATTTTGAACTAGAAACAATTCTGTATTAAAAAAACATGCCAGTTAAAAAAAAGAGGAATACATATTTGGATGCTTATTTACTTTACTTATTTTTGTTACATTTTAGAAATATTTTTAAATATACATATTGGTAAAAACGTAGTGGTGGTATCAACTTTTATTTTTTAAATAAAACATCAATTTCTTCTGGGTTTTGAATTTTGTCCCAGATTCTAGCTATTTGTATATAGTATCTTTACTTGTTTTAGAGATTTTGACTTCTGAAAATTTGTATTTTCATATTTGGAGAGGATGTAACATCACAAAACAAATTTCGCTTATTGCAAGAGATAGAAAAATGGTTAAATATAGAAAGTTTTAGACAATTTCGTTACAAGCCTGATAGCACCTGCTGGCGAATTCTAGCCATTATGTTCTTGAGATATTTAGAAACGAATAAAATATTGCATTTTTAAAATTATGCAGTAACTTTTTTAATCCTAAATTTTTTTTAAAGTTATAAACATATTGCCAAAGCATTTTTTTGTCTAACATTTTATGGTGCTGTCATATTTTGAATCTGATGTTTCGTAAATGAGGGGCCATCATCAACTTTTAAATACACACCTGGATTTTTTAATTTGTTTTGTAACAAACCTTTGCATTCCAAAATCCAACGATGTAATGCACTCATACATTAAAAGTATTTAAAATTTGAGGAAATCAAGGTTATCCCTCTATCTCTAAAACATTGTCTCTTATGGGAAAATCTTAAATATGTGCTGTCCAAATATTAAGTCTGTTATATTATTAGTGTGGGAGGGTCAAATGCTTGTTAAAAAAAATTACATAAATTACCAAGCTTGTAAAAAACGAAAAAAAAAAAAGACTGTCAATTTTACAAGATGTTATTATAAATTATATTTTTCAAATTGGACATCCTGACTATTATATGTCCCTCAAATGGGTCTCCTCTTGCAGATTATAATTATATCTGGTTCGATACCTATTCACTCCACTATATAATAGTGTTGTCCGTCTCTCTTTAACACACTGCCTCATATGGTTTTTCTTAAATTGATCGAGTGTCTTTGAAGATAAAGTCATTAAACCAGATATTATATTTATAATCTACAAGAAGAGTTCCATTTGAGGGAAATATAGTATAGAGTGTGTGCCGAGGTGTGTCCGATTTAAACAATACAACTTATGGTGATATCTTGTAAAATTAATAGTCTTCTGTTTTTCTAATAACCAGAAAAAAAGTTTTAAGTAGCCCTACAATTGGTTTTTTGTTCACTCCGATAAGTTAAAAAGTAAAAAAGTTATTAACATTTAAAATGCTATCAAGATACACTGATCACACTGTACATACATAAATACAGTAACATACATTAGTACACTAAATTACTTGAGAAATGAAAACTAATATCCCCAAATTTTTCTTACTTTTCCAGCGATTCAGGAATCTGTATGTACATTTTTGGTCAAGATTGAAAATCTATTAAATATGTTATATATGCATAGCCATGCGTAAGAATTATTTTCTCACTAGCAAGCAATGCCTTAGTAAATTAGGTACCGATAAAAAGTTGCTTCCCAATAATTTTCTCTTTGTGATGTGATAACTATGGGGGTATACGCTGTTAAAGCCTGCTACTATCTGCAAACAGCAAAACTTTCTAAGTGGAAATCACATAAAAAGGATCAATATAATACTGATAACTAAAAGCTTTATTCTTACACAGATTGTCATGGATCCGGTGAGTTAAATTGCATCAGCCAGCATTATCGGTCTACCACTATGAAAGTATTAGTGTTGCATAAAAAGTGTCTAATTTTATGAGCTTTTAATTTCTACCACAATTATATGACCAACAGGAAATAAGTTTTTATACCTACCGAATTACTATACCCCTGAAGGTTTTAATTTAATTAGATTAATATTACAAAACATATTTAAATTTTACAAATATAAAAACCGTAGGTATTTATGTGAATTTCAGAGAGAATTCACCTCATGTATAAAAATATGAATATGAAATAAAAATGAACCAGAAAATTCTAAGAGAATCGTGTTGCCTAGGTACCTATAAAAAACACATTTATTAGTTTTATTTATTTTTATCATTGTTTGAAAACAAAATAGTCTTCCTCCTTCAAAGTTGGGCTATTTTAAGTTTCAAACAAAAGATATGTACTTCAGAAATACATCCACCATGTACCTTCTAAAAAATTACTATAGCATGGACATACAGATAAAAGTTTATATAAGTAGTCCCAAACGTAAAAAATATGTTGATATTTTTAATATGATGTACTGTAATCAGTAATTGTCCATTTCAAATTCTTCAAATTCATGAAGGGTCTCAAAATCGAGCACCTATAGTTATATTATTTGAACTTACCTTATTCTGCATTTTCCCAGGATTCTCACTGCAAAATTTTTTGCAGTTCGGCGCCGAGGTCTTGCTGCTCTCCTATTTTTACGCCCTTTACACTCATTACGCAAATCCTAATTACACAGGTAACACAGGAATTCATAAACAAATATCTAGAAAGCTTAGACACAGTCACAAGAGTGAGAAGTTCTAAACTAAACGTCGACGTTTTAAAAATACAAGTACTAGTTATTTTAAAACACACCTATAATAAACAAACAGGAAATTCTCAACCCAAGACTCAAGCTATCATAAAAATATAAGGAAACCAATATTCCGGGTATTTAGATATTAAAAAAACTGGTTTTTATCGGCAAACACCGAAAGGTGCCGAAAGACGAAAGGCCTTGTAATTATTACTTGGGCTAGCTGATAAAAAACAGTCAATAGGGGAGATCATATTTATTATAGTCTGTAAAAGAGGTATTCTTTAACAGCACTCTGTCGTTTTATTTCATTTCGCAACAAAGATACATGCCATGTGCAATATTTTGAATTTTCTATCAAAGGAATGTAAAACTCCTAAAGTTATTTGCTTAGGATGGAGGGGATACCACAACGTTGCGTCACTGTTAAGCGTTTTCTGAAATATTTGAATTTTTCCGTTAAAAGTGAAACTACTTATTTGCATAGTATTTGATAGATTTTATGTAATGTTTGTACATAAATATGTTATAAAATTAAATATTGAACGTGTTAATTTATTTATATGGCCTATTTTGGAAAAAATTAAAAAATAATCGGATTCCGACATTGATGCGTCATCTACAGAGTGGCGCTTGAGGTTTGAGTTCGAAAAATGAACACGAGAAATTTTATAGCGTGGATTTGCACTCTTAAGTAATGAAAATGTTGAAGCGGCTTCTGAGATGATTTTAACAGGCAAATAGTTAATTTTTAGGTATGTTGAAATACTATTGCTTAATTTTTATTTAGATATCCAGAAAGGAGGCAACCTAATATATCCACTTTTTATCGGATAAAAAAGAATTTACTTAATCACGGATCATTTATCTGAGGAAATTACGGTTTTGGCTAATGCAGAAGCTTACCCTACAAGCTCTTGTAGGACTAGTGAAAAGAGCATAGGGATTCCAAAAACTAGAGTTCAAGAAATTCTAAAAAAGCACAAATACCACCCATACAAATTTAGGCTTGTGCAGCACTTACAGCCAGGGGATGCAGAGCGTCGGGTAGTCTTCTGCAATTTCGAGAGAGAGGTTTCGAGAAAGATGCGATATGGTTAGAGATTTTGAAGGGAAGGTTATATGGTCAGACGAAGTACATTTCAGTAATTCTGGTATACTCAATAGGCACAATAGTAGATTCTGGTTCCAGGAAAATCAACACCAAATATTTCCCAGAAGACAGCAGGGCAGGTTTGGTCTAAATGTGTCCTGCTTCATATTAGGAACACATATAAAATTTTATATATTTGAGGGAAATCTAACAGCCAATCGCTATATAGAAATTTTAGAGGCAGCTATACCTGAATTACTTGACGATGTTCCTCTAGCGCAAATTAACGAAATTTATTTTCAACAGCACGGTGCTTCTGCACACAATTCTGGAATGACGAAATTATTTCTGGACAATAATTTTACCAATCAATGGATGGGAACAAATGGACCTATAAGATGGCCCTCTAAGTCCCCAGATTTGTCGATTTTAGATTTCTTTCTATGGGGATATCTGGAAAATAGAATTTACAAAGACCACTATGATAATGTCCAAGATTTAGGAAATGCAATAAGAGAAAATTTTCGCTATTTACAAAATCATCCCGTTATTTTGCTTAATCCCCTAAAACGAATACGAAAATTGTGCGAAGCATGCATAGAACAAAATGGAAATCAGTTTGAATAGTTCTTTTGATTTCCTTGGTTACTGTAGTTCTTATACGACAGATTTTTGGTGAAAGGCTTGTTACATAATAATTTATTACTGTTTTGTTCTTGTGTTACATACATCTAGGTAGGTGGTACTTTTTTGGTGCGAAATTATCAATACATATTTTGATAAATAGATTTAATTACATCTTTATTTTGATTTATTGTTAGGATGTAGATATTATTAACGACTTTAAATAAAAGGCCGCATTGTTTTGCATGGCCTACTGCAAAATTTGGGATGATAATTATAAAAATTAGGATTTTTGTTGTTGTTTATTAAAATAGACCCATACTATTATATATTTTTGAGAAGCATTTAAAAAGACAAATCAATTTCTGGACAAATATACAGGGTGTCCCATTTAAAAAACACAACTTTGGGTCATATCTAAAAAATAACAACTCAAATGAAAAATATGACTACGCCACTGGATCCAGCGTAAAAAACTGCATAAGCAGCAATTTTTCCCTTTGCGTTAAGTTAAAGGATAACCGAGATACGAGGGGGGTCCCAAAATGCAAAATTTTCTATTTCGCCCTGTATCTCATAAACGAAGAAGGCTATGAAAATTTTGTTTGCGGCTTCATGAGTTTCACAAAAATTAGCTCAGGCTCGTGAAAACCGCAAGGTTCTATCTTTAAAAATAAGCGAGATACCCTGCTTTTGCAAGCAAATCCGGACACCCTGTACAGACTTTTAAACAAATATTATGGATGTGAATTAAGCGCGCATTATTTTGAATACTTTGAGCAATAAAATTAATATTTTGCGAATTAAAATATGATGGACCTCCCAATAAATAAACGTAAGTATTTGAAATTATTAAAATTTAATCTTACATTAGAATAAAAAGTTAGACAAAATAAGTTAATGTTTTAAACATTAAAATGGTTCCTTTTAAGCGTTGCTATTTGCGCACTAAAAATGGTTGTGAATTAAGCGCGCATTATTATGAATACTTTGAGCAAAAAAATTAATATTTTGCGAATTAAAATATGATGGACCTCCCAATAAATAAACGTAAGTATTTGAAATTATTAAAATTTAATCTTACATTAGAATAAAAAGTTAGACAAAATAAGTTAATGTTTTAAACATTGAAATGGTTCCTTTTAAGCGTTACGATTTGGCACTAAAATATAGAATAATAAAATAACACTATTTTTTTAAGAATATATTTTACATATTACTGGGAAATACCCGGCATGCTTTGCAATGCCACTCAAACAAAGAAAGTATTTGTGTTGTTGGGTTTCGACCGGAAAAAAGATAACACTCTGTAGATTTTTTGAAAATGTTTTATGTTTATTTCGTAGACATTGGTCACCCTATATCGTGTGCGAAATTTAAATAAATTATCTCTAGAAATGTACACACTTGATAAAAAGTAAATAAGCAATATTTAAACTTTGAAACCCTGTATCTTCGAAACGAAGCACTTTTGACACATCTTTATGTGAACATTATGTTTATTTCGAAGACATTGGTCAACCTATATTGTGTGCCAGATTTAAATAAATTATCTCTAGAAATGTAGACGGTTGAAAAAAGTAAAAAAGAAATATTAAAAATTAACACCCTGTATTTTGGAAAGGAAGCACTTTTGACACATCCTTATATGAACTTTTTATCTTAAAAATACTTGAAGAATTGTCCTCTGAAATATCGGACATTTATTCCATGTATATGTTCCGATTCCCGGTCCTGGTTTTGTTTCCCATCCCGTTCCCATTCAGAATCCTTTGCAAGCGTGCACACAACTTGAGTTAACCATCTCTACTCTATAAAGTCATTGTTTATTTTGTTGCATTTGTTTAATACTAACAGTAAAAGAAATACATCGTTCCCTATAATATATTCCTCATCGAATACTAATTTGGGTGGACTATGGCGACTTCAAAACAATCTTTATTTTCAAGTAAACCTAGATTTGTCGGCATTAAAATCGGTACTAAATGGATTATGTTGTGGTTTGTGGTTTATGTAAAACTAGTAAACAAATAACGAGACATACGTAATAAACCAGTAGGTTCATCTGTTAGGGCTTTTACATTTTATGAATAAACGATTAGCAGATGACCTTGAATAACGATGCTATTATGTATTGTTTGATATTGTTCATTGATAAGACATTTTTATGTTTTATGTGGCTTATGTCACTTATTGCCGAAGACTATGGTCACAGTTTATTTAGTTAATGTTCGGTGCTATGGTAATCGTGATGTGACACGTATTTATAAGGAATTAATTTGTTTTTATTATTTTGTCAGTTCATCATAATAATTCTAGTTTTTATTTAGAATTCGAATTAAATTTTGATGAACAAAAGTAGAACACGGAACGCCAGTTTATTGAGTGACGTTTTTTCAGTTGGATCGAATTTTTTATGATCAGAATTTATCGATTCGTCTATTTATAGTAAAAGCATAAAATACATTATTTTTTCAGTGTTAATTTTTTCAATTACTTCTGTATGGGAAGAGCTCGGGTGGCTCATTATATCACGTAGGTAGGCCTAAGGTGCTCCTTGTACAAGGTGGACCGTTTATCTTAAGATATTGTCCTATCTCAGAAAGTATACGTTAAAAAGTATTTTAATTTATTTAAATTTTATATGTGTCATATGATGTTCAGTTTTTCCTGGACAGGTATTAAGTTTTTTATTTTAATGGGGACACCTTATATACAGTGTCAGGGAAAAATTTCGCATCATATGAGATATTTTTTTATAAAGCAACTTTGTCAAAATTGAGCATAGGCAATAACTTTTGCTTCATTAAGTATGAGAAATTGCTTATTCCGAAAAGCCACATGAGTTGTGTTACCTGTCAAAATTGACATTAATTAACAGAAATCGCAGAAGAACGGCTTATTTGCTAAAATACGAAAAAGTCTTATTAAGAAAAGTTGTTTATTTTTTAGTTTTATATATGTATACCGAATTTTGTGTAGCAACTTCAGTTAATAATTTTTAAAACTTTTTCCAATACCAGAAATTTCGATTACGCTCCTAAATCAGTTTATTGTTATTTTCATTTTTCTTTGTATTATGATATATATTTACTACCAAAAAAATGTAACTTAGATAATCTACATCTAAAATTTCACGAATCACATCAAGCTTAACATACTTTTAAGAAGTTATTTTTATTTTTTTTTTTTGGAAAAAGGCAGTTCTTATGGAATATTTAGGTATAAGGAATGAATGAATATACAGGTGAGGTTACTAAAACAAAATATTTATTTTAACTTAGACAATAACCCTATTTTTTTAGAATTTCTGAAAAGCAGTTATAAAACTACTTATTCAAAGTCCTAGCCAAAATTCGGTATACATACTTAAAATTTAAAAAAAAAACAACTTTTCTTAATATAATAAATAAATAAATGTCAAGTTTGACAAGTACTATGTACAAGTGACTATTTTTCAATAGGCCATATGAAGCAAAAGTTATTGCCAGTGTTAAATTTTGACAAAATTACCTAATAAAAATCACATATGATGCAAACTTTTTTATCGACACTCCTTTAATAAGGATTGAAGGAAAAATGCAGCGTTTTGGAGTGGTTGACATTATGCTTTTTTATTATTTGGCCTACTTTGTAGACCTTTTTATTATTTACCTAGCCATAGAAACCATAAATATATGTTTTAGTTACTGCATAGTACCCTCGATAGTACCCGACTTTCAAAATAAGAAAAATTACACAATGTTATTACACAATTACACAAATTTTGTGTATATTTTTTGGAGTGTGTTTGTTGGGAATACAACCTATGTTTACCACTAATTATTTAAAACGATATACAGTTATCTGTATACTAATAATTCAATGGAAATAACCTACATATTTTATTTAATAACGTTTAAAAAACGTACTGTATGTTATAATCCTCATTTTTATTATAAGACATTTATGTCCAAGAAGTTAGTGATGGTTTTCGGCGACGAATTGTGGTGAAGGACAATCCGCACCAAAGCAAATTCGCAATATTTCCGATGTTTGTTATACAAAATTAAGATCTTAATTAACATTTGGAGCAATGTTGTTAAATTGGATACCCCTGTAAAATATTAAGGCGATATTTAGACATTGAAAGGATAAAAACGACCATACAGAACGTGCCGGAACATATTTTCTTTAATTTTGGGTGGGATACCACAATCATCTTCTAGATGTGATTAGGATTATCCTAATTAGTATACCTAAAATAAATTTTCCATATCCATATAGAGGTAAAAAGTTGAAAACAGCCAATAATCCTGCATAATTAGAATGCGCCACAACATATTTTATTTATTTTCTCAAAATTTTGGGTAAGGTACCACATTCACCTTTCTGGAGATAATTAGGTTGATCCTGATGTATATGTATGTAAATTATTTTTCCCCCTCCCTGTATTGTAAGCAACCTATTTTGGGTTATTAGGTTAGGTATTGGTTGCCCTTAACGACTGGATGTAAGTCGACTTAGATTCCTAGGGAAATAATAATCTAAAATTACTATAAGTAGCTTTAATTTTTGATTTCATCAACATATTACAAAAATCCGGACAAAAATCCAGTGATATAAATTGAAATGAATATTAATGGTACAATTATTACAATTATTCACATTATTAACAAAATTTGGAAACACGTTTTCTCGTTTCTTCTCGATGTGTATTACATTTTCTGACTCCACAGATCCTTCTTTTCTAACCAATGTTTCTGTCACTGTTGAAGCACCGCAAGAGACTTCTGGATGGGTCTTATTGTATAAAATTTTATTCTCTGCTTCCTTTTTATTATTGAGGCTCTCAGCTACGTAACTTTCCGCAATAGTAGCGGATTTCCATCCACCATGTCGCTTGATAGCTAGTACATCAACTCCAGTATTTGCTAATAATGTTGCCGACGTTCTTTTAAAAGAGTGTCCAGTATACATTTTGAAGTTCTCAAACTAGAAATTTCGCAATTTTACTTGGAATTGACGAAAACGTATGTTTCCCGACAGGCTGGTTTAAGCACTTTCCATTTTGATATCGCATAAAGAAGCGCGGATTAATAGTCGTCATGTGGGATCTTGTATCAATGTATTTTTGAAGTATTTTAAAATGTCAAACCTGAGTGTCGTCACTTTTTGTCACTGTAAATGTACGTGACATTCCATTTTTAGAGTCAGGAATGGTCACAATTATGACTTCTTGATTTATTTTAACATTGTCCATTTTCATTTCACAGGGTTCATTAGAACGGCACGCTCCAGGAACTCCCATTACCATTACGACCTTCATCAATAAGTATATATCATCGGGGTCTTCAAGCATGAACTTATTCACATCTTCCCTGTTAAACACATTCGTTTTTTTGGGTCTATAACCATCATTTTTTCTTTTCAAAAATGCTCGAAGTTTTGGATATTTAGAAATATCTATATTTTCCTCTAAAAAAAGGGTAGATTTCAACATCGAATACTTACACCATAAGCTTGATGGGGACTTTTTTTCGTGGACTTACGCCAAAAACAAGGTTTCTGAGACTGCAGTAGCCGTCTTGCTTTGGCACCAATTCTTAAAGGATTTATATGCTGCTTCATACCTTTTTTTCGACTTTTCCGGTAGTAGAAATAAACAAGCAATATTCGCTGATTCTTCTATGTCTGAAACATCCATTTTGTCCACACAGAATCAAACAATTTGACTTCTTCAATCTTTTCGCTATGAATTGTCAACTTGACGTTGTTGATAAAATAAAAACTGCTTATGTTGCTCTGGCAACGGATCACGGCTGCCTTCATAATTTAATGAGAATGCTGTCGAATGTAATAATGAAAATCCAAAAACATATCCAGCTTTTTCTTGTAAACATACAACATAGGGAGGGGGAAAAATGTTATATACTATATGGGATGTAAGTACATTAACCAGTCTCGAACTTTTTTGCCAGCCCTCGCTATCGCTCGTCCTCGACTGGTAAATGTTACTTACATCCCTTATAGTATAAATAACTATTCTTAATTTCTTAATTGTTAGGGGTTAAAGGTGTGAAAACAGCCAATAACACTTAGGAATCAGAACGATCCCTAATTCATTTTACTAATTTTCTCAAAATTTCGGGTAGGGTACCACATTCATCTTCCAGGAGATTAGGTTGGTTCTGAACAGTATATGTGCAAAAATATTTTTCCAATAGTTAGAAGATAACGTGGAGAAAACAGCCAATAACTTGTAGGAATCAGAACACGCTACATCATATTATATTTATTTTCTCGAAATTTCGGTTGGGGTACCACATTCATCTTTTAGAAGATGACTTAATTGATGCTAAAGATTATGTATGTATAATATTTTTTCAATTGGTTGGGGATAAGGGGGCGAAAACAGCCAATAATCATTAGGAATTAGAACGTGCCCCAATTTATTTTATTAATTTTCTCAACATTTTGGGTGGGGTATCACATTCATCTTACAGGAGAAGATTAGGTTCGTCCTGAAGAGTATATATGTAAAATATGTTTCCAATTGTTAGGGAATAAGGTGGTAAAACAGCCAATAACGTAGAAATCAGAACACGCTATATTATATTTTATTTATTTTCTCAAAATATTGAGCAGGATACCACATTCATATTTTAGGAGGTAATTTAAATGATGCCAAAGAGTATATGTATAAAATATTTTTCAGTTGGCAGGGGACCAGGGGGTGAAAACAGTCAACTATAAGGAATTAGAACGTGTGTCCTGAAAATTAAATGTGTATAAAATATAAAATATTTGACACATATACTTTTCAGGACTAACTTAATCTTCTCCTGGAAGATGAATGTGGTAGCCTACCCAAAATTTTGAGAAAAATAACAAAGTAAATTGGGGCACGTTCTAATTCCTAATGCTTTCACCCCTTGCCCCCCCACCAATTAAAAAAATATTTTACACATATACTCTTTAGCATCAATTAAATCACCTGAAATACGAATGTGGTACCCTATCCAAAATTTTGAGAAAATAAATAAAATATAGTGTAGCGTATTCTGATTCCTACATGTTATTGGCTGTTTTTACCACCTTATCTCCTAACAATTGAGAAATTTTTTTACACATATACTCGCCAGGATCAACATAATCTTCTCCAGGAAGATGAATTTGGTACCCTACTCACAATTTTGTAAAAATAAATAAAATATGTTGTGGCGCATTCTAATTTTTCAATTGGCTATTTTCACCTTCTTATCGTTTAAGAATAAGGAAAATATATTTTAGGTATACCAATTAGGATCTTCTTAATCACCATCTAAAAGATGATTGTGGTATCCCACCCAAAAGTTCTAGAAAATATAGAAAATATGATCCGTCACCTTCTGAGTTGTCGGTTTTATCCTTTTAATGTCTAAATATCATCGTAATATTTTACAGATGTATCCAATTTAAACACATATTGCTCTAGATATTAATTAACATCTTAATTTTGCACAACACACATCGGAAATATTGCGAATTTGCTTAGGTGCGGGTTGCCGTTCACCACAATTCGACGCATGATAAGACTTTTGTACATCAGTATCGATAAATCTATATCTGTAATTTTGTTTCATCAGTTGTATCGACGTAAGGTTAAATAACTATAATCTGGATTTTTTATAAATCTTTTTATCTTTTATCAGGTACGATCTAGACGTATCGATACTTTTTCCCAGGTCTTGATTCAATGACTAATTCAATACGTCTGGGAGTTAAAACTTATGGATGCACAAATCGGAATGTAATTGTGGTTGAAAATAAAAGTGTTTTAAGTCGTATCGTATGTATTTCTGTCCAATTTCCTATTTACCTTTGTAGTAATACTAAAAAAGCTATTCGAAACGAGTCGTAAAACTAAAATGCCCTTTATTTTGGTTTTTATTCCGCTGCTTACGGCCCGAACGCGCTAAACTCGTTTTCTCAAGGATTACATTCAGCTCTTTGAAGTTTTAGCGTATATTCTAAAAATCTAAATATAAACTTCCGGTTAAGTAGGCGCTCCGCAAAGACCATTGTTGTGATTAATCTGGTAGCTTATCGCTTTAAATTTGTACGATAACGTAAAAAGCTGTTAATGTCTACTAAAAATATATAAAAACGGTATTTTTACTTTTGTCTTCTTTATTGATTGAGAACTGGTATATTTTACATATTTCTGCTTATTAATGATAATTTCTGTAAAATGTATTGCTAGTAAAACTTTCGTATTTTCTTGCATTATTGTGTAGGTTCTATTACTTTTGTGTTCTTTTTCATCAAACCCCTTATGTTCAATAACTATCAATGGTATATAAAAGTCAAAAAAACCTTTTCCGTATTTTTTCTCTAGGTTCGAATAGTTTAACGAACATAATGGCAGTTAATTTTATTAATAAAAAAATAAAGTTTCGCCTAAAAATCTTAAAAATTAATAAAACGCCTAAATTGCTTTTTTTAAATATACCACTAGGTACTACAACCTAGAATAAATAGAAATAATCTTACATTCGCATACTTGTAATAAAAAATTGTTGAAAATTGCATATTTTTATATAACACTCTGTTTAAATAAATGACTTACAAACTGTCAAACCAAAAATCATTGATTCTGGTGAAAATTTGCTAAAAGGTTTTCTCCTCAGTTGCATATTGTGGGGAAGGCGATGTCAGGCGGTGTTCAATTGTAAAATAATAATAGTAATAAAGTTTAATATTTATTACTAGTATCCGACAGTCATTAATTTAAATAAAAATTTAAGGAAATTAATGTGATGTTTAAAAAATCCGTTCTATGGACGTGACTATTCGTAGGAGATGGAGAAAAGAAAAATATCACAGTCGAAAAGCATCACCATTTTTTACTTTGTTTTATTTATAAATGGTATAATATTATATGTTTATAACAAGCATTGCCATGTCATAATGCAATAGCCGGGATTTTTCTAACGTTTGCGAAAGGTACTTTCTGGTGTCCGAATACGTAAATATTTCCCTTCCTGGAATATTGATTTTTAATGGAGAGTAGAAGTTTTAGCTAAATTAAGCCGGTGATACAAAAGCATGTTCTTTTTTGTTTTAAGTTTTTTTATTGGTAAACTATAAAAGTTATAACAGTGTAAGAAATGAGTTCTTGATATTATTTGTTTATAACAGAGTACATCCAGGTTGGTGTTCGAAAATGGACATAGTGTCTTAAGGACTTTCTGTGCGATCCATGAGGTGCATAATTTAAACATAACTTTGATCATACAGGGAGCTCACAAAACCGTAGCAAACCAATCTTTCTATTTTTAATAAGACACAGAGTATATTCGTTTTATTTTGTTAAACTTATTTAAAGGCCAATTCGAAAACACCATATTTTTTGGTTTAGTTTATACAGGGTGCTAAAGAGTACACATTCTGAAGTATGCATGGACAACTTGGAAACCAATGAAACCATGTATAAGTAAATACAGGATAAAATATGATATTACCCAACTGCTTTTCGAATAAACTTTCCAAAATACAACAAATGCACTGGGTGTCTGATTAAAAAAGAAAAGAAGTTTGGTTTGCTATGACTTTCTGAATTGTTAACTGAAGTGTATGATCAAAGCTATGCTAAGACCATGTATCTTATGAATGACACTTTATTCTATTTTGTACATCAACTGAGATATTCCCTAGTTAAAATTTCATGGGACACCCTTTATATTCACCACTTCAAGTTGATGTGGTTTGAATTTTGCTGATAGACATTTTTTTCAAATTGGACTGAAGTTGCATATGTAGTGTTTCACAAGACTCTTGCAAATTTCTTGTTCTTGTCTTGTTCTTGCTGCAAGAACAACACAAAACTCTTTTATATTTATTATTTCCCTTATCCCTTATTATTTACCAAAGTGTTATAATTCAAATCTGAGTACCCCAAAACCCATAAAAAGGCATATTACGGAATTATTAACAACAAATTGTTGTTTTTTTATCAATTAATCGCCCACTTCACCCCCTTCTTCTCAACCGATTTTACTCAATGCCATATGGATTACTACCTAAATACCAAATTTAAACTCGATAGCACAATTATTCCTCTGAAAGTTGTCACATAAACTAACAGACAGACAGAAAATAGATTTCGCCGAAATTATGTTTTTACACTTTTTGGGTCGTTTTAAATCAATTTAGCGAAAAAAAAAAATTCTTTTTGCCGATATTATAGTTTTCCATCTCTTAGAGATATAGAAGTAATAATTTAACCGTCATTTTGTTTCGCCATCTTATATTCGTTTCACAATTTTAACAGTTAACTTCTAAACCAAAATTAATTCTTACTTAAATATTTTATTAGGTCGCCATTTTGTTACGCCATCTCGGATTCGTACCAAAGTGCTACCCGTCGATTGCTACGTAACACTTTGTGCAAAATTTGAGGTGTAATTTTTTAGTAATATTTTTTTAACAATTTACTAGGCCGCCATTTTTACAGCCATTTTGGATTTTCACCAAAATGTTACCAGATTAACTCATAATGACCATTAATTTTTCATGTCAATGGGATAAGTACCTAGTTTTCTAGTTATAACGGGAACGGCCAGAGACCGACGGAATGGAGAAAACATGTTTGTCGGTATCTAGAGACCCCCTCAAACGTAAATATCTGAAAAAATCTCGGAGGGTGATTTTCACCATTACAATACTACCCTTTTACGAGGGACGTAAAAATCTTCGTCTTCGGCTCGGATTTTAAAACCAGTAGCGCTCATACACTATTTATGAAACAAATTCCTTACAAACTAGTTTTTCGGATTTTTTCCGGAAAAATCAGACACACTGGAGATATTACCCCCCAAATTTTAGCTACTTTTTGGATAGGTATAGTGTGGGAATCGCATTGTACTGGAGGCGTTGCTTTAAAGGTGACATAAAGCTTTTATCCGTAAAATAACGGCTGCAAATCCTATTTTTTTTTTGATAGGACAACTCAGAATTAATGTCTTCATATTTGTGATCCCAGTAAACCCTAAATGCGACTTCCAAGCTTGGCATCTGCAGAGATATTATATTTCAATTTAAATACCAAAAAATTGGGTACTATACAAAGGATATTCATATATTTTTTAATATTTTTAAAACTGCACAAAAATTATAATGTTATAATTTTATATTTCAAAATAGGTAGGTGCCTACCTTGGTTCATCTTTTGGACAGCGAAAAAACGATAATCCACCTCCACGTTTTGAAAAACAACTATCCACCGAACAATATTCGACGGGCAAATCCACTGTGTACACCCCAGCGCGTCGCACAACTGAAAACCGTGGACTGCCGAGAACCAGCTGCGGCGAGGGGAATGGTATAGGTAGATCGGAATTTTCGTCGAAGTGCGGGAACTTATATTATATTCAGTAAACTTTGCTACTTCTCCCACATTATCACTCACTCCAAAAATTCCTTAGAACTTTTGCTCATTACCCATCCAAGTCCTTAGCCAACTTATTACGATTTGCTATTCTATTTAATTAAAAGCTTTAGGACCCATAGCCATACACCTTGTACTATTTAATATTATAATTTTGCTTATTGGGATATGTTGTGTGATATGTATTTCCTTTTCCTCAGGAATATTGTTTTTTCTTTCAATTTAGCTAGGCATTAAACCAAATATCATTAAGAATTCAAAATCTCATAAACCATGTTTTTAAAATTTTGCGACAATGCCAGGCTAGTCAACAAAAATGGTGTTTACAGACATTTCCGGTACAATATCAACTGTGAAAAGCTTAAGATGATGCACAAAATCATTACTTTCAAAAACGACAATCAGTTATTTTAGTCTCTTGTCAGAGTCATTAATAAAAACTTCTCCAAAATCCCCTTCCACCCTTTAATTATTATCGTAATCAATAATTAAAATCGTTTGATGTTTGAAGCAAAAGTCGAATATTTTGCAAAGTAGTTCGCCACATATTCCATTTCAGTCCATCTCAAATTCCTTTTTCTATCAGAACCCACTTTTCCACATAAAATACAAAGGGGATTCCTAAAATATTTAATACCAAAAAGTTCTCTTGCCTCACGGTATACCACCAAGAGCCCTAAAAAATTAAGGCAGTTTCCCCAGTAGCTAGAAAACTACTTGGATACAGCAGCAAAACAATAAACAAAGTCTTTCTTCTACTTTCAGGCTTATATCCTGATTTTAAATTATGAGTCAGATAATGAATTATATCAATTTTGACCTTTAAAATTATCTTCAAAGGTATAACCTAATGCTTGATAAGTAATATTGCTTCCTCTACAAGGTACGTTAACTCATATGAGGAACAAATATATCGATTAGTGTTATTCACATATGCCAAATTTTATGCCTCTTAGGTTCGCATGTCAATCTTTGTCCTACGGTCTTACTTCTTGGACTACTACGGCTTTACTCCTTGGATTCGTCTCCAATTGAGGTATTTCTGTATTGATTGACGGTTATTCATTCGTCTGACTCAAATTAATGCAGGGTTCTGTGTTGAGATCTACCCTTATTCCCTTTCACATCAGTGCTCTGTATTCTTCTGCAAGTAATCCTATCCTGTACTATATTGCACTGGACAGCGTTAGGCATAATTGAGCTCCCAAATTATGAAAGTGACCGCTATTATTGTTATTTTACGAGCCAAGATTACATCACATTATAAACGCGTTTGGTCGTAACGTTGCTAGATTTGTGTTTTATCTAGCCTTGCTATAAAAAACAATAAGAGTAAAATAACTAGATAACTAAAATAGAAAAACAATAATTTCAAAAAATAAGAACCTTACTTAGTTAAAATTCGTAGAAGAGAATTTATACGAGCGAAGTGTGACATCGCCCTCTAGCATAAAGAAAACAAAATAGTAAGAGATCTTATCGGCAAATATTTGACATTCGTGGTTGAGGGTGATTAGAAGTTTTGTTTTAGTGCTTCCAAATGATTCTTTCTTTTGTGTTATAATTAATAAGATTTGTATGTTTTAATATTTATGGTTCTCAAATGTGTGATGTGCAAAATGCTTAAGTATATTTTCCTCAACCTTACTTTCCATGGGTAAGCAAGCGTAAAGAAAACCACGTTAGACTGAATTCAGTGTTCAGATCTCATGGAGTAAAAATCCCTGAAGATGCCTCGTGTAATCGAAGGGGAAACGTCGGATAGTAATTCCACTTTTACACGGTCTAATCCCAAGAACCATAATTTCTTAATTGATCAAATCTCTGAAACCTTCCGTTCTATGTTAGATATGTTTATTGCCCAACTGGATTTCTCTCTTGAAACGATAGTCAAACGTGCATCATTTCAACAAAATAGGGTTTTTTATAGAAATTACAGGAAATTCAACAGACTCTATTATATTCAGAAAAGTGTACAGTTTGGTGCGGTTTACAGGTTGGCGGCACAATCTGACTTTATTTCTTTAAAAATGAGGCTGGAGCTAACGTTATGGTCAAGGGAGAACATTACCCGACCATGATTAGTAAATATTTCTTTAAAAATATGTATGATATTGATCCAGACGATATATGGATGCAACAGGATGGCGCTACGTGTCCCATGGCAAACGAGACTATTGCCTTGTTGCAAACAAGATTTTGTGATAAGTTAGTTTCGAAAAATGAATCTGTTATCTGTCCTCCTAGGCCCTGTGATGTGATACCCCTAAATTTTTTCCTATGAGGCTCCATCAATTTATCAGTTTATGCTCGATCGAGTTATTCATGACTTACGATCACCAGTGCTCGAAAAAATTCATGCAAATTGGACTGAGATGATGGAGGTTCGGTTAGGACATTATAAAACAGATCGAAGACGTTTTGTCTGTTCAAGTTTATATATTCATCTCCTCTTACAATATATTAGTCCACTTAATGAGAGTTGTGACCTAACCTAGAAATCCTTGGCTACCAAGTATATTGTTTTATATAATACTAATAATACGTTATTATAAATATAAAGTTATTGCACTAATAGCCAAACAATTAATCCAACCTACATACCTCATTCTAAATTATTATGGATTACCAAATATAAATATGTACTATGGCAAGTTTCTCGTTTACGGCAGTTAAAACAGTTACAGTCTCTTCGTTACCATCCGATAGAGCCAGAGTCAGATCAAGCAATAAATCCTCAAATTTTCTACCAAAATCCTCAATGGATTTGCTACCTTGTCTAACATTACTCAGTTGGACAGATAACGCCGAAGCAGATTTCTTGGTAAGAAAGTTAGTTTTTAGAGCACTTACTAGCAAATCGAGAATTGTAAGATTTTTGGAGACGTATTTTAGCATTAGATGTTAATCTAGTCTTAAGGACATAATTAGTTAAACACTTTTTACCATTGGCCTCCAGCAGTGAATCATATAACTCGATACCATCGATTAACATTTTAGTGGTATTTTCTGGGCCATCCATTACTGACAAAAGGGATTGATTTCTTCCAAACAATCAGCGTCAGAATCACTTGAATTTAAATACGTATTAATTTCTATCAATTCTGGTTGCTTAGTGAGAGCCTCTGTTAACCTATTTTGTACAATTTTTTCAATGACCTCAAAATATTTATTAATTTCTTCAGTATATGACTTAGCTTTGGAAATAATTTCTTTTTTATGAATTAAGCTATTCAAATTATTTTCTAAAAATTCTATCTTAAACTGATCAACTTTCTTTAACTTACCTTTATTATATTTAAAATTAGTACCCCTATCCAGATGGTCTTTGTTTAAGTTCCTATAAAACACTTTAAGTTCGTCTAAATGATGTTGCAACTCCTTAGTCCCCACCCCATGCATTTTCCCTCAATGCGTACTAGCGACTTTTGCCTCACTAATCCGTTCCCATGATGCTGGCTCCGGTATGGATACAATCAGTTGTTGGGTGTTGGGACAGCTGTTCGGGCTCGGTCTTGGATCATCAAGACGGTATTTTCATCGATGGTTTATTAGACTTGCTCTCGACTCAGAGCTATTTCTCTTCTTATTTTCGGCTTAAGTAATCTGTGGACTTTACTCAGACAGAACATGATAATAGCACCAACTCCAAGTACCAGCACACACAAACTTAAAATACCTTCTGTTGACCATTGCCTTGTTTACTATTAAGATTAGGGTTGTTTGTTAGTCCTCCGCTGTTCCCAGCTTGACTTATAATAACCTCTTCCTTTGACTGGAACCCATGTTATTTACATAACACTCACTAACACTGATACTAATTATCCACTAAGATACTATAGAACTAAAGGCTTGCGTCAACTGGCAGGATCGCCATGAGAATGATGGATGTTCGGTTAGGACATTATTAAAAAGATCGAATAGTTTATATATTCATCTCCTCCTACAATATATTAGTCCACTTAACTTATTGCATTGATAGCCAAACATTTAAACTAACCTACATACCTCATTTTAGATTATTATGTACTACCAAATATAAATATGTTCTACATACTATCACCCTGCATGTTAACATATATTTTACATCCCAGTGGTCACATGATCCAAATAATTTCTAAATGATAGTGCCATAGAATGAATTATTTTTCAAATAAAATTAGCTTTTGATCACAAAATCTTTTCTTTATTGTTTTTTTTTAATTTAAAATTCTTTCGTCCTTAAAAAATACCCGTTAATATTTTCAGGTTGTTGAGAGGTTTTAAGATATTTGGTTTGTGACGAACCCTAACCTAAATTTATATACTTACGAAACCTAATTCCGTGTTTTCTACAAGCGTTGGGGAATATACAGGGTTTTGGTGAAGATAAAATATTAATGCTGGATGACCCAATTTTCTAATTTTTGTCAGGTTTAAAAAAACTTAAGGAAAGAAATACCTGTTATTTTTATTTTTTAAACCATAATCCTATATCTTTTTCTAATTTTCGAGTTTCTCTAAATATATTTTATATCTCATGCCTTGCACATAAATCCGATTATTTTCAAGGCATTTGAAAATTAATAGTGTCAACTTTTAAGAGGCTGTAAATTCTTAGCAACATTGATATATTACATTTTTATGGTATCATAAGAAAGTCCATAAAAGCTAAGATGTTAATTGTCTTAACTCAAAACGGTAAACCGGTTAGGTTTTATAGCATTTAAAATACAGAAACGGTCAATTTAACGCTTAATTTGTCGAAAGAAATTAAATCTAGGAATATGGGATGACAATTACATTTTTTCTTAGCCTACAGTCCGGTTAGCGTTTAAGATATTTATTTCAAACGTAGAAAAATAGAACGAGGGCTATTAGTACATTTACATTTTTCGAACTTCGAAGTTTACAAAATCCTATTTTTCGAAAAATCTGTGAAAAAAGTTTCGTTTCAGTTACACAGTTACACTTAGATAATGTCGTTCGGTGATTAGTTAGTTAAGTAGTAGTAAAAGCAAAAGTAGTAGTAGTTAAAATAATTATATTTGTTATCGTTGGTAATATAATTGGTAAAATATAAAAAATAGACACGATTAGGAATTCAGTTGAAAATCTGAAGAAAAAATCAGAAAGCCGGCCTGTTACCCTAGGGTTGCCAACCGTCCTCCAGTCGGGAGGGAGTCCTTCTTTGGGCTAATATGTCCTCCGTCCTCCACGGCTACTCTAGAGGATGGTGTTTGTCCTTCTTAAGGTTCCGACATTTTAAATTCCGTGTAATTCAACCATATCAAAATTAAAAGTAATGAACATTGATATACTTGTATTCATTTACTTAAAACAACCAAAACAAAACTAATTTATATTGTTATAATGATATCTCTTAAATAAGTATATAAGTAGTATTTCACTTTTCTTCATAACAGTTATGTCAAAAAGGGCTTTACCTATTTTTCTACCAAATTACTTATAACTGTTTTAATACGAAAAGTGAAATATAACTGTATGTGATTTATCAAACAAGACATATCACTTGCAAAAGTAAAAACATTATTGTATACGTTTTACCTTATTTACCTATTTAGGCCAAAGATTGATCTTGTTTTTGTTTAGATTTCTATTACTACAGGAAAAAAGAAAGACTATTTTTCAACCCTGGGCATCATGAAAATTGAGAAGCAGGCCGTTTTTTATATTAAAGCTTTTTTGAATTAGTCAGAGTTTACATTGCTAGGCCCTAGACAAGTTAAAAAAAAACACAAAAAAGATGCAAAAATTATTTTTTTGCCAGTATTTGCCAAAATATACTAAATAGAGCAATTGTGTGAAAAACGAAGGTCAGGATATCATGTAAGACATGCTCCTGATAATTGTTTCCTTGGATATAAGTCCCTGACATAAATCGATTGGAATATATATTTAAATGTCTCCCACTGACATCTTCTGTCAAAAATATGAAAGCTGATTTCTTCTCTCCACGTACACAAAAAAATGATGAACAACTTATTGGATAACAAAATCATAAATTCGTTTTTGATTTCTTATGTAAAATAACCCCAGAGAAAGAAGAGAGCTATTTAATATAAAAAGGTCGAACTGGAACAAAAAGAAAAAATGAAAAACCTATTAAATTCAAAACTAGACATTTTAAGCTTTCTAAGGCCAGTAAACAAAACTAGGCTTTTAATGCAGTATTATTGTTTAAGGTCATCTAAGCAAGATAATACCTGATGGACTTGGTGATTAAACAATTAAAAAAAAACGATTTGCTAAACCTGCAAAACCGAAAAAGTATTAAATTTTTTAAAAAATCAAAAAATAATTTCTGGCAGTTTATTGTAAATTTAGTTTGTGCATTTCCAACTTCCAGATTTTTCTTCTGACATGTATGGGGTAGAGGTCTAACTATAGTTTTAAAAAGTATCACATTTAGGAGAAAAACACACCCGGGACCATTGAGTCACTGGCACTTTAGTACATTTTCGTTGATCAGAATTGAGCTCACAACCTGAAATTTGTACTGTAAACAAAAAAGTGAATTTTTGTCACAATTTTAATGTTCGACTGGGTCAAAAAGACTTTACATTTGCACTAAGATAACAATTTTGTCAATGTAAAATCAAATAGACGTGTTTTTGCTTTTCTGATACTTTTATTATTTTGTCAAATGTATAAAAATAACATATCTGAAATTGAGAAGAAACTTACTAACACTTATTTTTGATTTCCTTCTTCTTTCTTACCTAAATGCTACTATTTCATCCCCATGAAGTCAACTGGGTACGTAGTTTTTAACTATGCCGCGAACAGACAGTATTGAGAAAAGATGTTTTCGGTATCTAGGGACCCTGAAAAGTGAAAGTAAGCAATTCGGGAATAGATTTTTTTCTATCTATCTCATATTTCAATAGGTTAATTAGGTTATTTTTTAGATGCTGTAAGTACGTTATGTATAGATTTGAACATACATTTTAGTTTCTATATTATTAGAAAAACATTTAAATACGAAATTAGCAGAAAAAAAGGTCCTCAGTTTTTTTTCTACCAGATTGAGCGTAAATAATATGAACAAGCGAAAAAGTCGTTACTTCTTTTAAACTGTAGGTAAAACTTGCTCCCCCAGAGCCAATTTTACCTACAGTTTACCCGCCAATGCCCAAAAAAAGGTCCTCCCTTTATACTATTTCTGTCATTTTACTTTAAATAAAAGTGGATCTGGGGGGATTTTTATTCCCCGAACCCCCCCTCATATAAGCCACTGCCTAGAGCCGACAAAACAAATCGTGTTAGTCTGATAATATGTTTATATAGGTACTGTCTTTTTTCCTTTTTCTTAATCACCTGCTCAGTATATCTGCCAGCGTCATGTCAGTCTAAAGGAGTCGGGTTTTTTGATTTTCACCCGACTGCGCATTTCGACATTTGATGACTGATAAGAACTAACTTAAGTTTTTTTTTGTCGATTTTGCAATGGCCTATGAATTCCGACTTTATGTAAGGCCTCGCATTTAATTAAAAGCTACTTAAAATTTATTAAAATTCTTCAGATCACGTGATAACTATTAGTTACGATTTAAGGAATGTGCAGGATTAATTGGGCCCATATTATGTAGTAGTACAAAAATTGGTATTCGAAAGCGAACTATACCAGCTATGGTATTTAAAGCCGTGTTTTGCTGTAAAGTAGAAGGATTAGGGTAATATTTTCATGAAAGTCAACCTGTTGTATTTCAGTGTTAATGGCTGGGATAACACAGGTTGTTTTAAAAAAAATGTATGTTACATCGAACTAATCAGATCAACTCGATGCTTTGTATATTTATCCGAATATCATACACTTGCAAAATTTCAAATCGATACGATAATTAGAGGTGGGTTAAAATCGACCGGTAATATTTAGTACCACCGAGTGGATCAGATAAGCTAGATATTATCAATTATTGTATTGTCATCCAAATTAAACACCCTTGCAAAATTTCAAATTCATACGCCAATTAGAAGTGGGTTCAAATCGACCGGTACCGTTTGGTACCATTGAATACCAAATTATTATATTATCAGTCGAATTACATACATACACTTGCAAAATTTCAAATCAATAACATAATTAGAAGTAGGTTTAACCGACAGGGTACCATTTGGTACTGATCTGATTTACTCGATGATACCAAATTATTGAATTGTCATCCGAATTAAATCCACTTGTAAAATTTCATATGTGTTTGACAATTAGAAGTAGGTTAAAATCGACTTCCTAAATTTAGGACCTAGGGTTTTAAGTGTTTTGGGGGCCCTGAGTCGCGCGAGGTTTTCATAACTTTTGACAAAAAAAGCTTCAGTCTTGTACTTTGTTAAAAAGCTGTTATTCCCCTCTTAAATTGGGCTCCATTAACACCGGGTTTCTGGCTACGCCACTGTCCGAACTCTCTGCTTATGGGCTAAGATTGTAATCGCAGAAGTATGAAAATGTCCTGCATTTTATGATTCTGAACAAGATGTCGATTAATTAGACACTCAATATGGAAATATGGATATCAACTCGACAAAGCTGTAAATATTTAATACCTTTAATTGGGTGAATATTTTGCAAGTCAGTCTTTCATTTCTCGTTTAAAGCGCCCTAAATTGATTCCTTACGGCAAAAAGATTTGCATGTGCAAATTATCCCCCTGTTGTAAAAGTAAAAATAAAACCCCAAACTTTGTCCGATTTTAGATATACTTCCTTCTTTTTATCTCTATCCCTTATTCATTCAGGCGGATGTATTTAACAAAATCTCGTGCTTCCAGCCAGACGCATCTGCCGGTCGTTTTCTCCGGACGGTTACTTTTACTTAGGCTTGTATTCTAAGATAGCGGGAAGTAATGGTTTGTTAAAGCTAACAACATCTAAGTTGCATGGGCTCCTTAAAGATCCATCGTGCGAGCACTGCTTAACCTAAGCCATCAATTGTCTATACTAAAAAAAAGGATGTTGAACCAGTGATGTGTACAAATGAATGTAATGTACAACTACAAATATGAAACCGCATGTTAATATTCCGGAAATTATATCTTTTAATAATAAATTTAATGGTATCAGGTTCTATAGGTCTATCTTTAGTGCTTCTTTCAGAGTTTAATAAAAAAAATCCATAAGGGTATTTAGTGATATTCTTTTGAAAACATCCAATATAATTGGTTTTCGGGTAAAGGATAGTTTAGCATATTATACATTGTTTTGGCGAAATATATAATATAGGAGGTATCGAAGGAAGACACACACCTCTACAATTAAAAAGTTATTTCACTCAGTAATCAGGAAAGTTTATTATTTAGTCGGCACGTTTGAGACGGTTGGTTTTAAGAAAAATAAAACAATATAAACTAACTCGTCGGAAAATTAAATTCCCTAACAAAAACTCATATCAGCATCTTCAATATTTAGATAGTGGCACAAAGTAATGCGATGGAAGGCTCATTTCGGATGAATTCAGATTTTGTTTATTACTGTTGTTAAATTCAAAATAAACTGTTGTCAAAAAGAACGGCAATAGGTTTTTTGACATGATATTTAAATATCAGTCGTTCCGATCTTTCTCACCCGATTTGAATCAGGTTTTCGGATCCTAAAAGCTTGTTTCATGTAAAATCAGTTTAACTTAATTCGCTCACCCAAATACACTGCTGGAACTTCGAAGTGCACCAAGGAAACTTTTACTGAAAATTCAAAATGACATTTTTTCAATACAAATGATGATTTTGAGTCACGGTTTTCGGCTTTTGTTTGACCAATTCCTATAGTATGAAGCCCTATAAGGACTGCCTCAGGACTTCATCGCAACCGTCTTATACAGGGTGTTATGTAAAACCCTGTCATTTTTTAAGAAGTTTATTCGACCAGAATTTTTACTGTGGAAGATTTCTTTTTCCCTTTGTGCAACCAAAATAATCTAGAGCTTGGTACAAAAAAAAACATTTTCCAGCGTTTTTCAATTTTTTTTCTTCCTTTCCGACATACAGAATTTTTTAGTTTTATTTTTAAATGGTCTGCTAAACAAAGCCCACGTATGGAAATCAGATTCAATATGGTCTGTCAGATATGAACAGGGTTGGCACGTTTAACTATTCCACCATGAATAATGTATACAGGATTCACCAAAAACTCTACCGATTCTAAACTTAACCAATGTTGAATTTCTGCTCCGGAAAGGAGGTAGTATTTCAGACCTTTGTTACCCACTGCATTGTTGGGACATTCTCAGTTAATTCGAAATGATGAGTAAACGGTTTAAGTAAGTCTGTATAAACAAAAATAACATGTGAAACTGTATTTTATTGGGAAAAAGACAATTATATCAATGATAAAAGGCTATTTTTCATTTTTTTCTAAAAAATCTGTTTAAATTAAAAGCAATATCTGAAAGAACTATAGCAAATTTGAAATGTAAAAAAACTGTTTCGGTAAAAAGGTCCAATATTACTAAAAGACATTAGAAGCAACGTAGAATTCAAGATTGGCAAAAAAAGCCAAACCCAACAAATCACTATTTAACGTACACCTCTTAGTGTTTGGTGAACCCTGTAAACAATATTCATGTTGGAAAATTTAAGTGTGCCAACCTTGTTCATAATCCAATAGATATACCTTTGATTACAAGTTCAGCAGATTATTCGAAAAAACCCCATATGCCGGAAACAAAGAAAAAAATTCAAAACCGCTAGAAATTGTTTTTTTCGTACCTAGCTCTAGATTATTTTGGTTGCACAAAGAGAAAAAGAAATCTTTCATAGTAAGAATTCTGGTCGAACAAACTTTTAAAAAGATGACAGGGTCTTATATAACCCGTTGTATAAGACGGTTGCCATGGTGTCATGAGGCTGCCATAATTGGGCTGCATATAATGGATATTGATCAAACAAACGCCGAAAGCCGCAGTTCAAAATCTTCATTCGTAATGAAAATATTTCATTTAGAATTTCCAGTAAAAATTTCCTTGGTGCACTTCAAAGTTCTAGCAGTTTATAACCAAACCTAAATTAAAAATATAACAAATTCTTCATCTAACGATTTTATTAAGAAAAGTGCAGTGATAGTGTGTTATATAGTTGACGTTCAAGATATAGTTGAAATTGGGCATATAGGTATAAATAAAATAAAAAAATAAATACCTTTTCCCTTAATTATTTTTCAAAATTTTAAGAAGAAAACTAGTTTTTTGCAGTTTTTTTTTAAATAAAAGTGAAATTTGACAGATAAGATAAATGACGTGACTAGGTTTTTCATTCACATTTTGCTTTATTTTTAAAGAACTTTCTGCGAACACAATTTTAGTAAGGTCAGTTATTAAAAAAGTGTCCGATAAAATGCGGACTTAACTGGTTACGCTGTATCTTATCAGACCCTATGGACTTCACAAAATATAATTTGGGACACTCTGTACCTTATAAAACATCTGTATGTATCTCAAAGTAGAACAATTAATGGAATTAAAATATTTGATGGTATTACATTAACATATGATCTTATAGAGATTGCACTCTATTTTGGGATACAATGTATAAGTTAAAAGGTTCATTAACAATAGAAATATGGTATGAGCCAATTATAACTTTTCACATTTCATCATTTTTGTTTAAAATTAGCTAATTTTCATATTTTTTTTCCCTATTTTGTTATAAGCCCAAGCGAAGGAAAGGGGGGGGGGCTAAAAAATTTTTTTGGACGTTTTTACCATTATTTTATTTAACTTTCGGTCACATATTTTGTTGTGTCGTGCTTGGACTATATAAAGTATATTTTTATTATACTATATAGTATTCTATGAAATATATTTTCAATACAAATGTGAAATGTGGGGGTGGAAGGCATCTGCCCCTTTACCTCTGGCTACACCAGTGTACAAGGCAGTAAACAAAAAATTCCAAAAACGGTCCGGGATATTTATTTAGGCTTCAAAATACATAACAACCAGGAAACCCTTTCTTTTAAACAATACACCTTCTTGATTTTGTTTACATTACCTTTTTTACCGCATTGTACAACGCTGACTCTACATGAAACAGGCTTGCAGAATCCGGAAATTCAAATCGGTTAATAAATGTTCGAACAACTCACATTTAAATGGCATGTTAAAAGAACCTTTTGCCGTTTTTTTTGACAACTATATTCCTGCTTAAAAAAAGCTAGTGATTGCCATGATTATTAATTTGAATAGTTTTTAAACTATTGATTCTAGATCCAAAATGAAATTACATTTTCTTAGCTAGCTCATATATGATATAATATAAATTATAATTTTACACAGATTGTACAGGAACCAACACGTGTTTCCTGATATAAGCTAATTACTGGATGCAATTTTTACAACCAACCCTTCACTAGTGGCTAAGCAAGGACTAATCTCGGCAGATCTAATATTTCCGCTCATAATCTCGTCCATTGCGAAATAAGTCTGACCAAACCCCTCCAATCCTTAAAATATAAGTAAATATAGGTGTTTTAGAAACTTCAACCTTGTTCAGTGTAAGAATGATATGATTCAAAGACCGTGGGGTAATATATTTTATGAAAATATTATTATAAATAACATTTTAGTAGATTTTTCTGACACTCATGCACCCATTCGTAAATCGAAAATATCGAAATCTAACCCTCCTTGGTTAAACGAGAATATCTTAATACTTATGTCACTAAGAAACGGGGCACTTCAAAAATTTAAAAAATCCATTAGCCGATGATTGGTCAAGCTACAAAAGACGAAGAAATATTACTAGATCAGCTGTGAGAAGAGCGAAAAAAATCATCTTTACATGCTGTGCCAAGGAGACAACTCATATCAACTCTGGAATGCAGTTCGTAATTTAAATCAAAGTACCTAATTCAATTTCTTTGCATCTCTCGGACCCTGACTATATCAGCAATTTCTTTGTCCCGGTTCTTCAAAATGTATCTTGCTTCGATAACAACAATCTTAACATTACTTTTAGACTAGCAGGCAAATCTGATATTAACAAAATTTTAAATAACATTAAAACGAATGCAAGCGGAATTGACAAAACTTCTCCTCTGATGATAAAGTATTTCACTCCATTTATTAATAAATATGTCACTCATATAATAAATTGTTGTTTAGAAGTGAATTATGACTGATTTTATCGAACTCCGTCTGATTAGTATACTTCCAACTTTCTCAAAAATATTTGAAATTTTTTTTTATATTCAGATATACACCTAGCCAATGTGGATTCAGAAAAAAATTTAATACAACAGTAGCTTTAGCTAACGTTACCGATGACATTTTTCGCGCTTTTGACAAACAAATGCACACTCTGCTTGTACTTTTAAGCGTTTGATACTATTAATCACCGTTTTTTCGTGTCTATATTAAAATTTTACGGCTTCGAGTTTAATTCATGGTCTCTTATTAGATCCCGTTTACTTGAAAGATTGCAGAAAATCAGCTCAGATAATAAATATCCTGAACAGGTAAGGATACTCTCGGGTCTTCAACAAGGATCAATTTTGGGTCCATTATTATTTTTAATTTATCCTACCAATGTATTTAGATCACTACAATATTGTGTTATACAAGTTTTTTCAGATGACAACCAAATATATTTCTGCTTCCATGGCAATGATGCTGTTGAAGTGGAAAAAACCATAATTTAAAACTCAATCCAGCTAAAGCGCATCAAATTTTATTAAAATAAAACAGATTTTCTTAAAAATAATATTAACATTTATATAGATGGCATTAAACTATGTTTGTAGACTCTGCTAGGAATTTGGGATCGGTTGTTGATATGGAACTTAGATTTAGGTAACAAGTTAAAGGAATGATTCAAAAGTCTTATGTTGTTTTAAATCACCTCTATAATGATAGACATATTTTAAACTTTCATTTGAGGAAAATGTTATGTGAGTCTTTCGTTTTATCTAATTTGAATTACGGTGATTTTGTATATGGCTTTTTTTTGGGAGGTAACTGTAAACGCATACAAAAAGTGCAAAATAGTTGTTTTCGGCTTATATTTGGAATGCGGAAATTTGATCATATTTCTCCCAAGTATCATATACTTAATTGGTTAAAGATGGATTAGCGGAGAATTCTTCATTTTTGTTTAAAAACAAAAATATAATGATTCACCTGCTTCTCGTAAAGACCGAACAGTTTTTGGTCATAACATTCATAGTGTAAACGTGAGGTTACACTTGGACGACATCAGAGTGCCACGTTTCAGCGTTCGTTTAGTTATAATTTTGTTAAATATTATAATGTTTTTCCTGCAGAGCTACAAGTTTTAAATATAAATAATTAATCTAAAGGGGTATTAAAAATTATTTTTTAAGTTTACAAAATAATGGTGGTTTAAGAGCTAGTTATGGGCAGGACTTTATGTAAAGGGTCTCATGATTGTTTTTTTATATTTTTGTATGCTTTTTTCCTTTGTTTATAATTGGTTTTTATTTCTGTTTTTGTTTGTCTCTATTGATTTATTTATTTCAATTACAAAAACCATTTTTTTCTGCTTTTTTATTAGGTTGTAACAAATTTTAATTTTTGTTAATTATTAATAGTGTATGTATGTGGTTCAGTAGAGTAGCTATTAAAGCTAGACTGCGCCATTTATGTATACTTGCACTTTTTTAACAAGCATTATTGTTACTTTATTCCTGTATCTTTTTTGGAAATAAAAAGATATTTATTATTATTATTTTTATTATTATAAGTTTAATCTCTTGAAATTTTGCGAAAAACCCTTCGTTTACTTATTAGAATATATAAACCGCACCGAATATGTGACAACTGTATATTTAAATTTTTTTATGGTTTACAATTTTAGGGCAAACTGACAGTGGCATTATATTTCAAAAACTTGATGGCTAGTCGACTTTTGCAAAATTAAAGTCTTCTCAGTACCTTCACTTATTTATAAAAAATGCAAAATTTTCATTTTTTAATTTAAATTCGCTTTCAAATACCTTTGCAAAATTCTGTGTTGTCATCGTTTGCGATAGGCAGCTATTTTGTGATACAGTTTTGATTACGTTGTCGGTTGTTCTTTTCTCTTGTTTACATTCCTAAGAGGTTATAAAACCGCAAGAAACCTGACGACTGGTGTATCTGACATGTAAACAAGAAAAATTAAACAATGTGTTAAAATTTGATCCGTTGTTGAAAGACGAGCATGAGATCTTGTTCAACTTTATTATTTTTGAAATGTAATTTTAGCTTTCGGAAAGTCGACACGACGGCCACAATTAACTCAAGTTAAATATATTATAGTTTAACGGAGTCAAATAGATTATCTACCTGCAGCTGGTATGTCAATATCTTGCGCTTCCTGAATTAGAAATCTGAATCTAATTTTAATTAAACCAGCATTCTTGGCTGTATAATGTCCGATTCCATTTAAATAGTTGCACTCAATATGAATAAAAAGTAAGTTATGGTTTCTTAAAATGGTTTTATGTCTATTAAGATTAAAATTATCCGCAAATAGGGTAATTTAAAATTGGACGTGAACGTTTCGGGAACATACCATGGCTATAAGTGTGGAAATGCGATTTGGATTATTTGATATTTTGTGTATATATTACATATTTTCTTAAAACAAGGATAGGTTTTTTTTTATATAGCCTAGAGGCTTTATATTAGGAGCTACAAAAAAAACTTTAAATACAAAAGATAAAGGGATTTTTGCGTATTATCTTTTAGAAATGTCGCAAAAAATGTCCATTGTAAAGTGCAGAAAATTATAACACTTATGTTTTTTTAATGGAACACCTTGTATATTATTATCTCAAATGAAATATAGGTGACAGCAATTTAGACGTTTTTTATAATATAGGCTATACTCAGAAACATCAACTAATTCGACTCTTTTATTACAATAATTATAATATATCAAGAGTTCAAAACGAATATCATCAGCTACCTATATGCTAGACAACGGATACCATCAGCTAGTACCATCAGATACATTAGGAAGCAATTTGATAAAACCAAAAGTCTGGAGCGAAAAAAAAGGATTAAGTCTAGAAATGCTAACAGGAAGATTTGAATATCTTACTTTCTTTGAAGGTAAAATTTTCTCTAAATTATTATTTCCAAATACCACAACCCATGGTGTCTTCTCATTTTAGAAAATCCAGAAAGCTCTATTCCTTACGCTGCGTTTTATTTTAATAGATCAAGCTATAAAACGTTTACCCCTTTGAAATATTTTAAATTTCATCCACATAAGATCATGCCCGTACAGAATTTAAGTGAAGAAAATATGAGGCAATGCTTGCGTTATTGCTAAGAACTGACAAGGCATATCTCAGAAGATGCTGATTTTTTAAATAAGATAATTTTTACGGATGAACCTTCTTTTACAACAGCGGAAATGTTTAATAAAAAAAATAATCATTATTGGTCTCCAGAAAATCCCTACAAAATCAGGTAATAAAATTATTGGATCAATTATTTCTGATGCGAATTTAATTGTGAGAGATATTTAAATTCAACACAAAATGACATAAAATCATCTAGAGGATATTCAAGTAGGCGGGTACAATAATCTTATTTGGCAACAAGATACATACAATGTTGTGGAGGTTACCGAATATTTAAATAATCACTAAGATTTTTGGATTGGAAGGTCTGGCACACTTAGATAGCCGGCTAATAGTCCCGATTTAAGGCCACTTTGTGGGTATTTTTTAAAAACAAAGTCTACTACGACAGGTCCCAAAATATACTAGAATTAAGGCAAAGGCTTCAAAATGAAATATTTTTACTTTACAGAGACCACCCAGATTTTATTCCCAACTCTATTAAGAATAAATTCAGGAGTAATATTTTTAATTATGTTTTTTTCCTCTTTTGATATGCTATAATTAGTGGAATAAAGGAGTCGAATTATTTATATATGTTTCTGTTCTTCGTATATTCCATATTATAAAAAAAAAAACATGTAAATTGTTCTTTTAATTAGTAAAAACATATGAGTTTACCTATATTTAAATGTCACGACGACAATATTAAAATCAGATGTTTGTTTTTCATACCCCTTGATATAATAAACGATTAATGCATTAATACTTTAAACTCAACTACTTTGAAAACGGTTTTTTTGTAGCTCCTAAAACAAAGCCTCTAGTTAGGTCACACAAAACTCTGTACATCATAGTTTGCTAATAATTCCACAAACATTTTACAACTTTAAAATGGTTATGACGTAATTGCACGGAGTTCTATATGGACAATTTATGTATTGGAGGCTGATTATTTCTTGCTGGTCACCCAGTAATTTTCTAACACTTACCGTTTGATATAATTAGATCTGTCAATTAATTTAGTTTTAAAATATGTCTTTTTTTTTTGTTTGAAAGATGCTCAGTTTAAGTTGGGCATATTAAAGCCAATTTTACATGCTGTAACGTCAGGAGGTATTGTTGCAAGAAACAAGTATATTTTTTTTACAAATCTATTATTAAGGACTACATATCAAAAATAGTTTATATTAATTATATTTAATAACAACTGCAGTAAAAATTAATTTTGAATATAAAACTAATTACCTGTATATTAAATCTTAGGTACAACTTGACCTGTTGGAATAACTGATAAGGAATTAGTAAAACAGCTTAACAACTTGTTTGGGTAAAAAATGTTTATTTATCAAAATCAATTACAAACGTTTCGGCACAATCCGTTTCAGGGCTAAATAACTCTGGACATAGATATTATACATACATAAAATTAACGAGACAGTAGGTGATACTAAGTATACTTGAATATATAAAATGTATATAATAAAAAAATAAATAAAAATAAAAGAACTAACTATATAAAATAAACCTAAAATTTCTAAAAACAAACTAAAATCCAGGCTGGGCTGCCGAAATACGGAATTCTCACTTTCGTGTTTTCTTAGTTAGTTAGTTAGTAGTTTCTTTTTATAGTTTTTTTCTTGGAAATTAAATACATTCATTTTGATAAAATATCTATAACTGACAAGGAAAAAAATATAAAAAGAGGATATTCCTTGAAATGGCTCATATCTATAAAAATATCCCTAATGTTAAAGACTTGAGTTTATTTTTATCACAATATAATATCAGTTACATCACAATATAATATCTATTACATTACAATATAATATAAAATTTTTCCTAATTTTGATTAATAACCTGGTCCTAAGATAAGGTACAAAGTTTCGTCGAAGCGTGAAGATTCCGTATTTCGCCGCCCAGCCTGGGTTTTATATGCATCGGCGTGGCAATACCAATAAATTGCTAACTGCGATTTGTAGTATGTTAATTGCCCCTGAATTCTTTTTATATGGATTAAATTCTAGTGATTCGATTAAAACAAAATCAAAACAAATCTAGGTAAGTTACATTGTTTTTCTCTCGTTTTGTCCAAAAAAACTGTAAAATGTTTATACTAATTTAATACGAAGTGGACGTGTAATATATTGAACAGGAAACTGATAAAGGCTCTTTTTTATACTAATGTAACTAAATTTAATGCTTTTCCGTGATAATGTGTTTTTTCCAACATGTATGGATAAAAAAAATAAAACATAATCGTTGTGAAGTACCAACAGAGATTTGATCTTCATAGTTTTGATTTACCTACTTGCAAATAACTATTATATTTCGGACAGACGGTCCATCAGATGCACAATAAATTGACCACTGTTAATCGTTCGTGCCAACGTTTAATCAACGTACTAGTGGTCTATTGGTTCAATTCGGAGAACGAGACTGCTACAAGTTAGCCATACTGGCCGTCAAATTGTGCCAAGCTACGCGAACACCTCATTTTTTTTATCGATGAGCAGACCACGAAGGCAGAAGGCCTAAGTACTAGGTACCATGGTTGCTTTAAATAAAGATATGGGCAGTTTATTGATGCGGTATTTAAAAACTTGCAGATTAGGAGAAGAAGGAAAGACATTTGCTGGTAGCACATTCCATAATCCATAAAGTGGGAGGACCTTTCTCTTTGCAGCTGGACGTTGAAGGGATGCATGTGGGTCGATGCTCGTGTCTCCCTGACAGGAATGACTTAGGAGGGCATAATGGGTGTTAATTCATCAGAACAGAACCCGTGGTAGTATCTTTAAAACAGAGACAAATCGCCCACATTTCGTGTGGGCTTCCTTATGATGTTTAAATAGCTCTTCTTTGGACGGAGTCAGGGATATTAATTAAGGACTGAAGCACAGGCTGCTCTTCATATATCCGAGTAATACTCAAGGGTCTGATTTGCGAAGTGTAAAGGTTGGTTTACCAACTGGTAGAAGAAAAGTATTTTATGATAAACCAATTTCTTCTCGGCTGCTGTAGCAATTGATCATGTCAGTAAATCTTTCTGAAAAATGATACCGACTGATTATCCATTTGAATGGTGTGAGTACTGCGAGATAATTTGTGAGATAGTAAACAAGATTCTGTCTAGTGGCGTTAAACTGGACAAGGTTCTTTGTTCCCCATTCTATGATTTTAATGAGGTATTATCAATTTCAGTCTTGGAGAGAGGTTTGAAATATTGTATGCTGGAGTGGAGTGTACTATCGTCAGCATAGCTTTGGATAGGATTGGTGGTAAAAGAAATTAGATCATTGATGTGCAGGAGGAATAGGGTAGGTGCCACCACTGAACCCTGTGGAACGTCTGCGTTGATTTGGTGAATGTTTGATGAATGGCCGTCGACCACAACAGAAATACTTCTATTGGTAAGAAAATTGGCAATCTAAGTACAAAGTTTTGGAGGAAGACTATAAGCAGGAAGTTTGTTAATCAAATGCTTTAGATGTGTCGAGGGCAATACTTTGGGCTTCTCCGTAGAATTCGATGGGTTTATACCAGTTGTGGGATACGCACTTTTTTAGGACTATAGCCGCAATACCATCAATACCAGAGCACTTTTTGGTATTAAGTGTTTTGAGAATACGTCGTACGTTTTTAACCCGGAAGGTAATTTCGTGCATATTGTGTGGCAAAACTAGTACTGATGGAAGGGGAAGTGAAGAGGAGAGACTAAAGTAGAATCTGCGGCGAATTATTTTGCAAAAAGCTCAGCTTTTGCTTTAGACGTGGAGACGATTTCATCACCAGAAGTTAAAATTGGGAAGGAGTTCAAAAGGATTGGATACCATTTTGTCGAGAAAGAACTGTGCCTTTAATGCGTATATTGAAGGCATTTTTGTGCCTTTTTTTAGCCTGTAGGTTTTCTGGAGTAGGGTTCTAAAGAAAATTGTTACGAATACGGATTTTCTCTAGTCTGGCATTATCGCATGATTTTGAAAACCAAGGTTTATTTTTGGGAGGTTTTGAAGTGTTAACAGAATGTAGTATAAAGGTCTCTATACCTAACTTGATTACATCCGAGATTTGTGAACAAATTTCGGAAGGGTCGTTACAGAAAATAAATATCATTCCAAAGGAAGGAAGAGTAGAAATTGCGCAACCCATCCCAATCAGCGGAATTATACTTATTATTACATGGATTTTACAACTTCCTGTCGTATGGCACAGGAAACAGTAATTAGACTGTGGTTAGAGGAACCCAGAGGAGCGAAAATAATAAAGCTCTGGGTGGGTGGAAAAAAGAGGTCCAATGGATTTTGGCTCCGTGTGACGATGCATGGGAAGTATGTAGGTTCTTAAATGAGGTTGGTAAGATACTGGCTGATTGTAAAGGCCTCTGCTGCCCTTCCTTGGGGATCGGTTTTCGACCCTAACCATTCTTTATTATGGACGTTAAAGTCTCCAAGGATAGTGATTTCAGAGGAAGGAAATTCAGAGATCAGGAAATTCACTTTAGCAGAAAGAAAGTCGTAGAGCTCGTTGAAGGAATTAAGGGAAAGCCATAGATACAACAGATAAATTTACTGAAAGTTCTGAGGGCTAATTTGAGCCACAGGATATTGTGGCCCTACTAAAGGGAATAGATTGGGAATGTTATTTAATATTGGATGGATCGCCTATACAGAGTATCATCTGTCTTTCCTACTTGTCAAAACCAAACTGCAGATTTTGTCCTTACCCACTCGACCCACGCGGCAGCAAAATTGTGAGCCAACGGGGCATCTATGGGATGACGAGTTTGATATCCCTTGCACTTGCAGAAATGATCAAATTTAAATTTAATTTTAATCACCTTGTACGTCTTGCTTATATGTAGGATCATATACCACTTAAGCACACAACAAAAGTACGATTTCTTTTGGAAATCGCTTCTTGCTATATTGCTGTGGTTAGATAGAAATCCTGACATGACCAACTCCGTTGATACAGGAGTCGAATAATACTACAGGAAAGAATAAGAAACTATGTTTAGTATAAACGTAGTTTTAAATTTCTTACCATTTTTAGACAGGGCAATCAATACCAGCCACTTATTTGTTCATTTTTATTGTTTTGCTGTTCTGGACGGTTTACTCATACGTTTATTTATTAAAACCATTGATTAATTTAATCTTTGTCAAAATTAAGTTTTGGGGATTTACTAACAGAATTAATCTTTACACAAAAAGTTGTAAATGAAAAAGCATCACCCACTTAAGTAGTGAAATATTTGTTTACACAATAGTGTTTGGTAAAGAAGAAAGGTTTGTTTTTGGTCGCAGTACGTAAAACTCACAGAAGTAAGTTAAACATTTCTCGAAATCGATTAGTCCCATGACAGAACTCCATGGCGAGTGTTTTATTAAAACAAGTGGAAAATATTACCAATATCTTTAAATATCTGTTGAGTTGTGCCAAGTTTTCAGAGAAAAAATATATCATTATTTAGAAATGAATCATTCTAGACCGATTTTTTATTAAATCGCCTTAAGATAAAGAAATAATCTCCTTTAGGTGAACTTTATTAGCACCCCTTTATTTAATGCGTTTTTTTTAGAATTTCGGTAACTGTGCATTTTAAACGGGAATTCGTTGTGAAAAGTTCGAAATATTGTTAATGTCATTACATCTCAGAGAGGATGTATATCTGAGAAAAACAACAGATCGGATCGAAAATAAAGCGTTTTAATTAGTTAATAAAATAATATTAGCGAAACAGATAGCTTTATTTTCTTTTCATTCCTTTCTTTCTTTTTTTAAGAGGTACATTTCCTTTCACAGACATCGAATGTCTATAATCTCAGTTAGTTAGTAATTTTTGTTGTTAACTAAGAAACATATTTATATTTTCATTTATGAATAAACATCACCCTCATTATTTGTCCATCGTGGGGAGAAGGTGTCTGAACCCCTGGAACAATGAAAAATCTAACGATATTTCAACATATGTCCGTCTTAATTATACGTTTTCTGAATATACCAAAGCTCCCGGGGAGGGGGATTCAGAACCTCCCCTAAATACGCCTCCGAGTATTTTAGATTACAAATAGAATAGCGGTAGACATAAGGTTGCTGATTTTATTGAGTATAAACAGGGTAACCCTAGATGCAATGGAAACAAACCAATCTTTTTAATGATGTTTCTTATCAGTTGATATAGTGATGCATTGCTAAGTTTAATTATCATTATTAAAATAAGTAAATAAAAAAATAGTTACTACTGCAAAAATCTTAAAATATACTATTACAAATGGCAAATTTTAAAATCGATTTTGGTTTATTTCTATCCTTCTCTTCAGACTTCCCAAATCGTATTTTGGTAAAGGTGCCAATAACAAGAACGTCATAAAATAACCGTAAAACGAAAACGTGCCTTCCATAATAAAACCTGAAACAAGATAAAAATAATGTTTTTAGAAGAATGAGAAGGATAATAGTCGTTCCAGCACATCTCCGTGATGTGTGAAAAAATCGCGGTAAAGAACCATAAAATTCTCAATACGAAATTGAGAATTTTAGGCGCGAAGGTCTTTAAGATTTGTATGCGAATGTTATAAATTATAAATTTTTTTTTTCTGATTTAGTTTATAAAATAAACCAAAAAAATTTTGATAAATATATCGTGACGACATGCAGTTTGAAAAGTGTAGTCATGTAATTTCTCATGAAGCATGGAAGCTTTGAGCATATTAGAATGGAAACCAAAAGTTTTCAGGTCTTTGGTGTAGTGAGATGGATTTGGGCCCTGTGAAAATGGAACTACATAACTTAAGAATTTATACAGAATAATATTATTTGTCTTACTTTTTCATGTTTCATGTTTTTGTAAATACATATTTGCTTCTCTATAAATCCGTATATCGTCCTGAACAAAGAACATCGGTTTCACTTGAATATAGGGTATGAACAGGCATCACTGCAAATAAGAGCTAATGTATTTCGCTTCCAGACGTCTATAAGTCCCATAATAATTTTGTTTAAAAATAAAATTTGACTCATGTTTTTAATAAATATTATGTTTTATTGAATATGTTTTGTGAGCCCAAAAATGTAAAAATTGATGCGGTGTTGCTTATGGCTCTGAATGTTTTATATGAAATAAATTAGCGAATCTATTATAGTTATACTTCCCTTGTATATTATGTATTTTTACGCCCCTCGTAAAAGGCGAAATATTGTAATTGTGAAAATATCACCCTGGCAGGTTTTTACACATTTTCACGTTTCAGGGTCATGCCAAAAACATGTTTTCTCAATTCTGTCTGTCTGTCTGTAGGTATGTCGTTCTGTCTGTCAGTTTCTTCGCAGATAAAAACTATTTCCCCCATTTCAAATGTTTGTCAAAAATTAAGTGGAGTTTGGGGATTACCGGGACACATTTTGGTAAAAATCCAATATGACGAAACAAAATAGCGGCCTAGTGGGATGCTAAAAAAAACTACTCATCCAATTAACCTGAAATTTTGCACAGTAGTCAAGTATTATATAGGTTTAAACTGGTAAAATTTTTGGTATGAATCCAGGATGGCGAAATAAAATGGCAGCTTAATAAAATATTTAAAAAATCAGCCTGAAAGAACTACTTATTAGATTGATTTCAAATTCAAGAATGTGCAAGAATTAAGTGCGATATATGAACTGATAAAATTGTGGTACGAATTCAAGGTGATGAAATAAAATGGCGATCAAATAAAATATTTGTAATCTTGAAAAAAAATCACCTTCCCTGGGTTAGCGTCGCTAGATACCAAAAAAATGTTTTCTCAGTTCCGTCGGTCCCTCTGTTTGTCTCTCAGCTCGCGGCATAGCTAAAAAACTACTTACATGAACTTCAAATTTTGGTCAACAATTAAGGGTCATATGGGGATGACGCAGTAACATTTTGGTAAAAATCCAACAAAAAGGCGGCCTGGTAAAATGTTAAAAAAGGAATTATCCAATTTATCTCAAATTTTGCAGGAAAATCTAGTGTTACGTAGAAATGAAGTGGTAATATTTTGGTACGAATTCAACATGACGGAACAAAATGGCTGTCTTAAAAAAATCAGTGCAAAAACTACTTTTCAATTTATTTTAAATTATTTCCAAAACTCAAGGGTTACATTGGTAAAAACTGGTAAGATATTGGTATGATCCCAATATAGGGGAACAAAATAGCGCCTAATATAAGTGTTTAAAAATTACTAATTACACGGAACAAAATTGCTGTTTTAAAAAAATCAGTGTAAAAACTAATTTTTAATTTATTTTAAATTATGCCCAGAAATCAAGGGTGGCATTGGTAGAAACTGGTAAACTATTGGCATGAACCCAATATGGTGGAACAAAATGGCGCCCAATATAAATGTTTGAAAATTGCTGAATGACTATGAGCGGAACTAAATAGAGCCACACTTTCACACTATTCCTAATCAAATATTTTCAAAGATTCATAATGAGGGAAGTTCCGGGTAAAGGAAATATATTGATTATTTTTTATTATCTAAATTATTTTCAACCTTCTATTTGTTATTGATAATCAGTTACCCAAGTCACGTACGCGTACGAAGAAGTGTACTCAAAACGTTATACTTAATCAGCATTCGTTATGCATGGTCAAGAAAACAACAAAAAACAAAATAGAAGAAAGCATGTAAATGTTGGTTAATAATAGTGTAACGCCGTTTAATATCCAGCTAATAGAGTATCGCTTTATAACCTCGAATTATTACTTAATTACATAACAACATAGCCAGAACGTGGACCGTTATTTTAATATTGATATTTACATGCATCTCAAAACAAATATTTTGCTCTTCTTTGTGGTAAACATAACTGCATGCTGACTGTTTGTTTCCCTTCCATCAGTTTGTTTTAAGAAAACATTTTGTGTGTAAATATGTATTTAAAAAGCGACACAGCTATGTTGTATTTTATTACAACCTGCTGACGCGCGAATGGCTTGGAATTCATAAAAATGAAAAATCATAATCCTAAGCACCTCTTCTCTTCCGGTTTTCAGTCATGAGGATTGTGTCAGGAAATATGACCTGCAATTTCGTTTATTTTCATTTTTATACTTCGTAATTCAACCAAGCGGTTATAAAGGTGTAGCTGTTGAAAAATATAACGAATATTCTATTTTTATTTTAACATTTTTGGCGTCAAATGGATTTTCTTGCGCTTTTGAACTGTGAATATATTGCGAGGGGTGCGCAGATGCCAAAATTGTGTACACCACAATTAATTATTCAGGTATTAAAAGTATTAGATAGGATTTAAAATAATAAAAAAAGCATTTAAAGAGAATTAAAAGTATTTAAAGACATTTAACAATAATGAAAAGTTTCTAATAACATTTAAATGTATTTGAAGGTATTTAAAACTTATCAAAGGTATTAAATTGGAATAAAAAAGTATTAAAAAGAGAACAGCTACTTTTCTTTTATATTTGGTTATAGTTTTAATAGCGATTTCCTCAATACTTTTAAAAAATTACTCTTATTAGATTAATTTTTACATTGTGCTATTAATCGGAAAATAACCTGCCAAGCAATAGTTTTTATAATAACTAAGATGGTAACTAATTTGATGTTTTGAGTTAAAAGATATGAAAACGGGCCTTATCAGTTTTTATGGGTAAAATAAATATGGAGATATAGTTTTATAGATAAATCAGTACTGTTTTTTTTGTTTTTCGGAAAGACCAATATGCTAAATTATATTATGAAAATATGTATTTTTATGTATAAATTTAATTATATAATGTTTGCCTATTTTCACAAGCGATTTGCGCACCCCTACATATATTGGGTATAATTTTGGTAGAAGAGCACCGTATCATCTTTCAAAGATACGAAGCAAGGAGATGGACGTGTATACGGGGATATCCTCAGTTATTTTTTGTAACCTTACTAGATATTTCGGAGAAGAGTTTAAACCCATTTTGAACATATAACCATTGGCATTATTGGCTTTAAAGCCAATGGTATAACATTTTTAATTTCTTCCACTTCTTGTTTAATCGGAAAAGCATTTTTCTCCAATATTTTTAAAGGCACCCTGTATGTTTTTTGTTATAGTCGTTTTCGTAGTCAAGTTACCTTTTTAAAGATATATATACTAGCTTTAATTTTCAAGATGGCGATATACCAGCAATTTTTGACAAGTCGGGATAGATTTTATTTAAAATAAATGGCTATTTTATAGTCACAGAAAATAAAGGTTAGCATGTGATACATTTTAAAAAAGGTTATTTTACGGCGAAAATGTGAAAAAAATATACAAGGTGCTATTAAATGGACTAAATTTTTCGGTAAAACAAGAAGCGAAAAAAATAAAAAAATTGTATTATCACCCAAAACGACTTTTAAATTGAAGTGTTCTAAAAAAGACTAAAAATAAGCCTTTTATGGACTGTTTCAAACAAGTATTTTGTAAAAAGTAACTTCATTTTTTTCATGGCTGTCCAGCTGCCATTTTGAAACAGAAGTTAACTTGTTTATCACAAGTTGAAATAATCGTTGAAAAGCTAATTTTAGGCTGAATCTATTTAAAATAAAAAAGTAAGGACCACTTCCGGTAAAACCGGAAGTAACTTTAAATTTTTTTTCGTAGAAAATTTGCGTCTTATGGAGTTATAGAAATGTCTTTAGTTTCAAATCGATATTTTTAAAACTAAAAAAATATAAATAGCGGCCCATACCCTGTTTCCTATATCAATCTATATATATATATATATATATATATATATATATATATATATATATATATATATACTAAAAGTTTTTATTTTTCTTGGGTATAGGTTTAATTAATGAAACTTTTTTTCTGCAACTAGCTCGACGTTTCGCTGTTTGTTTGAAGCATTTTCAAGAGCATTTTATTAATCAAGTAGCAAGCTGGTGTGCTATAGAATAGATAAAACAGGAATGAATAATAAAAAAACACGTGTATATATTTAAGAGAAAACCCTTCAAGTAAATCTCCTGCTTTGCTGAAAATCGAGCTGAAAATTAAACTGTTAAGGCGTATTTTAAATTATTTTAAATAGCAAATTTAATTGGAATGTCCATATTAGTCATTTAAAAAAATATATCATCTAATCAACCAAGTCTTCCTGTTTGCATGTTTTCACTCTAGGACAACTTACAGTATAATTTTCTGGGAGATGTCAACTGATTGGTAAATTGATGTCGATTGGAAAAATTACTTCTGAATAAATCAATGCTATCTGTGGAGCTATAGTAGTATTTCAGTTTGTCTAGTAGTATACTACGGTCAACACAATCAGACGCCTTCAAGAGATCGTAGTACTGTAAAACATTCCCAATATTACCTGGCCAGTTGGCTTTCCTTCTCTCAAACCGAACGGACAGTCCGTAAAAAGGTTTTGGGTTCCAAAATGTTAATATATTTAGTTACTATCCAAATTTATTTAAATCAGTTTTAAGATAGTAACTAAATATATGCTTGGTATATCGCTATCTTGAAAATAAAAGCTAGTAGGCGACATATCTTTAAAAAGGTCACTTCACTGCGAAAACGACTATAACAAAAAACATACAGAGGACCATTAAAAATATTGGAGTAAAATGCTTTTCCTATTAAACAAGTGAAAGAAATTAAAAAATTTTGTACCTAAAAAGATATTTAAACGGGTTTAAAACAAGTATTTTATAAATAGTTACTTTTAATAGTAGCATAACTGAGAAATTAATGTAATTGGCCGGAAATTATATGGGTCATTTAAATATCATTTATTAATATAGATACCTTGAAACAGTTAAGGTAAGTTTTGTGTTTATACAATCATTAATTTGGATGGTGAAATATTAGGACATTTTTAGGATATTTTACAAAATTCATGTTCATATCCTCTGCTTGGTTTATTTTTTAGACGGATTATTGCATTTTGTGTTTCTATTGTCGTTCTTTTTGAAACGATTATACGGTTCCTGGTGTTTTATTGGCAATACATGATTGAGTGTAGATAGCTATTTTAGTTTTGCATCAAAGTATATTGGGTTTGAAATTTAAGGAACTTTTTGCAGCACCTGCAAAAAAATACAAATATCTCCCGCGAATTGCATTTGGTTTTACCTCCCTTATTACCGTTTTGAATCGTGTTTTTCTCTCACATACTCTTCAATGAACTTCAAGCTTTAATGGCATATTCCTATTCTCATTTTAATAGAATGCATGCCTCAAAAATCCATAATACGGATAGAAAGTTACATTTGACCTGTTTTCTGCTTAGTCTTTAACAAAATAAACTTCTATATTTGACTTACTTTCTGATTAAAATATTTGTAACTAAGCTCAGTCCCCCCATTCGTGCATATAAAATTTTCATGTCGGAGATCTGGACAACCGATTAAAACCCTAGGCACGCAAAGTATTTATAATTTTCCAGTTGCTTTTTTATCCAACACTTAATGTAGACTGAAAATTTTAGATTTGGTCCTGATGCTACGTTTGTAAACACCTTTGAGGTGCTTTTTTGTACTCAATTGGGTTCAATTAAAATTAATGTGTCTTAACTACATATTGTTACTATAAGTAAGGATGATTTTTATAGTAGGTAATAACCGTTTTATTAAATGCCAGTGTTCCGTGTTACAAGGAAGTTTTCATTACAATATTACTTAATCCTTTTACAGCCTGTTAAATTAAAAACAAAATTTATTGTCCAGACATTTCTATGCATGTCTCACGCTAGCATATTTTAATTCTGTCTATTTAAAAGTTTAAGTAGACCGCATAAGTGGTTCAATATACTTTTAATTTAGAAAGTTAACGAGAGAAATCGTAAGAGGTATAATTTATTCTAAAAATAAATACAACATTTCTTCAAACCCATTCTGTCAGAAGTTACAAATGTGTATGTACATGGTTTTCATTTATATTTTGACACCTAGTTACAGCTAGCATAAAATGTTAAATACAAAAGTTGTAGGATTTTCCTTGTCATATGTTTTAAAAATATATTTTTCTTTTGAATCAATAAAACGTTGAAAAAAGTAAATATTTTTTTAAGCACAGCCTAAACCGGTAGATGTAGAAATTTGAAATTTACAGGAGTACCATAGGGTGCATTAAGGAGGGGTAGGAGGGATTTTACAAAATTCAATCCATAAAGAGGTGGTAAAATTTGTATTAAGAAAAAAAAATTAAGTTACGATGATCACACTTTGTAAAAATAACAAATAAAAACATTTCATTATTTTTGAAAATGCGTCTTTTAAGGGGACAAATGGAGTTGACAAAGTTTGTATATATATATATATATATATATATATATATATATATATATTTTTTTTTTTTTTATACCAACGTCATAACAGGGATAGTGTGATCCCTGTCTGGAACATGTCCTACATCGCAGGCGTAATGATCCATTTTCGATAAACGACTATCGCAATTTCGCTTTTTTACTTATCAGGTCACCATAGACTAGGGAGCCCCATGTAGGGCAAAGGCGCAAAATGAAATCACAGAAACGTTATTATATTTTTATTCCATGTATACCAAGGTCATAACAAGGATTCTATGATCCCTAGAACATGTCCCACACCGCAGCAGGCACAATGATTCATTTTCGTCAAACGACTATCACGATTTTGCTCTTTTTGGAAATAATCAGACATCTGTAGCGCAAAGACACAAAATGGAATCACAGAAACAACTACTCCGCTGATAAATACCACGACCGGCTTTGAATTATACTGTTGACTCCTGACTTTCTTTGGGAGCAATAATGTTAATATATTTTCATTCCACGGACACCAACTTCATAACCATTTATATATATACATATATATATATATATATATATATATATATATATATATATATATATATAGTATATAGTATTTAAATGGGCCTTTTCTTACAGTTTATAACTACACAAGGTTTGACAATTGACAAAAATCCTGCCATAAGACGTATTTCGTTAGAGAGAAAACATTCTCTTCTAACACATGTAAATCTGTAATCAATAGGAATACCTCTTATAGTGCGGTTTGTGTAAATTTTCTTGGTTGTATAAAGGCAAATGTATCAAATCTCGGATATTTATAATCCGTAATTAGAAAAATACTACAACTTTTGTATTTATTTTTTTTTGTATCTTCTAATAGTTCAAGTTCGAGTTAAAGGTGTCAAAATATAAATGAAAGCTCTGTACAATCAAATTTATCTTTATTCTCACAAATGTAAGAGTTAACATTATCACAGCTCTTTGTATGTTTCACGTTAGCTATTTTAATATAGATTTGTGAGCATTTTGTAACTGATCTTTTATTGCACACATGTTTAGTGTAGTGTAAAAATGATATTACTTTTATATATTTTATATTATTCTCCTTTCACATACCTGTAGTCTCCTTCAAAAGTTTAACTGGAAGTCACATGCAAAACTGTAAGTATTCTTGTTTGACAAAAACCACATCATTTTTGAGTTTAGTATTTTAGCTATAGTTTTTTAAGGTGCAATAAGGCTGGTAAAAAGACCACCAAATTAAAGAATCAACTACAATATACTCTGTATACTGTAGAAATGTAAATCAGACCTAAACCAGCAATTCATGGTATAAGTGTTAAGAAACTGTCATTGGTTATTCAATTTAGCAGTTTTGTCAGATTTAAAAAAAAAGTGCATTGTATACCTAGTAGGAAAAGCCAAACATTCCCGGATGACCTTAAAGATTGCCGGTGGAGGTGTAAGCCGAGACATGAAATATGAAGTCCGGCTGTTCCTATGATCCATACATAGTTTTTTTCCGAAAATCGTTAAAAGTACATAAATTATTGCAATCAACTTGTTAAAATTTTGAAATAAGCGTTCTTAATTTTATTCACACATAAAGGATGCCATGGAATATTTGTTTTGTAACTATGGAAACAAAGCTATATTGAATTGTCAAACTTCAGTATACAGGTAGATTACTGTAAAAAAATAATATTTCCTTACAGTACAAAATTAAATATTTTACAGTTATTTTCCGTTAATTAGCAATGACTAATTACAAGGAAATATTGACTTTTTCTTCCAAAAATGTTTACACATTTCTGAACGATTGGAAAAGTTTATTTTCTGAGAACTGTCCCATTTTCAAGATACGTTTTGCTGACACAACCTCTATATTTAACAAGATTTTTTATCCAGCCGTCCAGAGTCCAGAATTTGCAGATATCGCCTCAAATACTTTTCGGTCGGTAAAAATGGATAGAGATTGAAAAGTAGAATCAGACATATATTTCATGCCTAATTTTGTTTACCAAATGAACGTAATTATAATAAAAATAATAAATAGGTCAGTGGCGTTAAACATGATATCTGATTAGATGCTTTCTTTAGTATACGAAGAATTCAGAGTAGTTTTATTTTTATTTTGTGATTTATACTGGATTTCCCGTTCCCGTATTAATATATCAGTTCGAAGCAGTTGGATTTTTTGCTTTTTTAATACTATATACTCTTGTTGTATGTTAAATTACTGCAAATATTATAACATCAGAACCTTCAGAATTAGTATTAGAAAATAAAAATGCTAGTGTTTAAAAGAAAAAAAATATTAGTGTTGACCTTAAAATAACAAAATGAAAATTGATGTATTAACAAGCCATAACAGAAATTAATTCGTTCGTATCAGGTCTGCGTAACACAAACCAGACAATGAGCAATTCCACACACTAAAGCATTTTTATGTATATAGAACGAGGCTTTGCACTTAAATATTTTATTAAATTTATATACGCTGAAATATGTATAATTACATTACTCATAAAGAGGAAATAGATAGTTTGACATGCCTTCAGCAAAACTGCAGTTAAATACATTATTTAGCCATTTTTTTTTAATAATCCTAATAAGTGCAAGTTATAGGTCTAAATAATACTCTTAAATCACAGGGTGTTGGCTGAATTTTGACCACCTTCCCAACTTTCTTATTTTTAAAGAAATAAAAATTAAGTTTTTACTAAATTGTATGGTTTTGTTTTTTTGCGGTATGTTGCAGAAAAACAGGGAAAATTAAAGTTGTATTTTTTAAAATAAAATATCACAGATATTTTTATAGTTGTTTTAAAAAAGGTTCTTAAAAATACCCTATATGGTATGTTGCGTTTATTTAATTTTTGGGATATTTATTTATGTTTAGAAATGTATGTACTAATTTGGCAATGTAATTTTTAATACTCATAATATTCTATTACTTACTAGATAATGGACTACCTAAGCGTTATGTGATATTAAAGTCTACACTTTACCTCTAAAAACAGAAAATATTAATTATACCGACATATGACAGTAAAAAAATAACAAATACTTTTTCAAATCTAAATATCTCAAAAACCAACAAAGTGAAACATAGAATATATGGTTTTTTTAAAAAGTTTTTTAAATGCTCTTTTAAAATATCTATAAATATACAGGATGTTTGAAAAAATATCTCAAGAAAATTTTTTTTTCAGATATCTTGTATATTATTTTTCCATATTCCAATAAACAACATTTCATCCCATATAACTTGGTAAAAAAATCATTTTTGTATCCTTAAAAATAAGAAACTTAAGGAGATGGTCAAAATTCAGTCCAACACCCTACACAAATAATTATTTTATTCAGTAATTATATATTTAATATATTTGTATTTACAAACATGGTTCGCCACGATATTTTTTATATAAGCAAAAAAATATCGTTATTTTATGATATTGACTGTTGATATGCTATATATTTAAATAAAAATTCGTAGTTTTACATACTAAATTCAAACAGTTAAACTGTTCATATATTATAGAACGACAAAATGCACGAGTTAACTATTGATAACTAAAAATTCCGTTTTTAAAAAATTTTATTTTTCTAAATTACGAAATTCGAGATTGGATTCTTACGGTTCGAAGTCTTTTTTCTGACTGCCTGTAAAAATCCAGTACATTAGTTGAAGTGAAGTAAATAATGATATGCTTGCAAAAAGAAGAATGTTATGTCAGCAGGTTGGCTATGGTCTTCGTTACAGGGTGTGATGTAACTCCTCCCCCCAAGGTTTCAACTCCACGGCTAACGGGGTAGTTGAACGTCTTGAAGTTCTATTTCTCGGGGATTCTTCAGTTTATAGGAACATTTCTTTTTGTAAATGAACCAGACAAGGGCGCTTACTACGGCGGCGTACAACATGATAGTCCATATACTGGGTGAGCCAGAAACACCAGGACAGAATTGTGCCGGTTGGTTTTCTTCAATTAAATTCTGTACTTCATGTAGCCCATCTAATTCAATTTCTTGCAACTGCACTCTAAGATTAAGTGTTGGCAGAAGGCGTATTTCATTGTCGAGGTCAGGGAACAATATCGGTTCACTGGTGTTAGGTGCAGCTACTCGACTATTAGTGATGGATTCTTGACTTGATGTCACCTTGCAGTTATGTGGTACTTTTAGTAAATAAGTACCCAGGAATTTTCGGCTTTCTTCTTGGCTGTTGCATTTGAATTTGACGATTTCTTCTTGCGGTAGGATAAGGACCCATTGTTCCGGAACATCTAATTGTTTAATTGTTGACTTTGTGATTTTTATTTCGATCTGTTGACAAGTGGAGGTGTTCTTGGCATCTTGCAGAAGTTTAACAGTGCATGGGCTGCTTTCGCTGATTTATTTGAGTTCCATTTTATCGCAAACATAGTTTTGGGCTTTGACTTCTGTACATCTGTGGTTTCGGAATGCGTAGTGCAATTTGTTTATTACAAGAAAGGGTTTTCGCGGGATAATAACCTTAAACTGACTCTCTCTCAATATAGGAATAGAGTAAAGGTGGAGGAATTTAAAATAGGTCGGGTACGTTATCGGAATACGCAGTAAATATGTTATCTTATTTTTAAATACAAAACAGTCTATGTTAATTATTTTTTCATACAACAAGATGTTTTCTAGTGTAACCTCTAATGGCATTTGGTCAGTGCCAATTAGTTTTTGGACCTCTAAAAGTTCAAAATAGAGATCTTCTGTCTTAATAAGACTTGAATGCATAATTTTTAACTTAGAAAATGTAATTGAATTTTCAATATCTTGAATTGTTAAGTCAATGATTTCATAGACATTTATTATTTGGTTTATGATATCTTTAATGAAGATAGAATTGTCTCTGTAAGCAGTTTTTTGTACAATTATTCCTATTTGATTTAATTTAGATTCCAATAATTTTTCGTTAACCCTAATTTGTTGAATAGTGGCATTAAATTTTTTAATTATGCTCAGAGATATTGAGTTTTCTTTTAAAATATTTGAATTTACCGTATTTTGATTATTTTGAAGTTCCGAAATTATTTTATCATACCTTTCCCCATCGTATGCGTCCAAATTTCCCGTTATAGATTTGAAAAACCATCCTAAACCATTAAATAATCCTCGTTTTACTTTATTCGGACGAGGTATAATTTCTCGTATTTTTGTGTCAACACGGTCCTGTATAAGCTTAAGAATTTTAAGGTAATTTGAGACATCAAAGCTATATTCAGCATGTTTATTAATTGTGTCTGTTAGATTTCTAGATTTATTATGAAGCTTATTTAATTCCGTCAAAATTAGGTTAAGGTCATAATAATGAATAAGTGTGTGAGTGGATTTTTGCACTTTTGCATTTCCTAGATTAAAAGGAATTACACCGGGATTGTCTTTTAATTCTCTCACGGTAATTTTTTCTTCGAATCCGAATGTTAAGCGAAGAATGCTGAAAAGATTAAAATAAAGCATTAGTTGGTAAAACTCTATCGTTTTCTCAGGGGACGTTTTATATTACTTAAGTGTACTTTCACATGGGAACTAGTTTTAGCCGTCTTGCGTTTTTTATTAACAGAAATAAGTTTGCTTGGTTTTGAGAATTTATTGGCATCTTTTTGCCGCACATGCTTTTTTACATATACGTCTTGTTCGGTTTCAAAAATTTCGGGGTCATCCCTATTTTTGTTAATTTTATCGATTAACTTTTCTTTTGACTCCGATAATTTTTCGTTGATTTTAGCATACAAGAGTTTTGCTTTTTGTTTGTGATTGCTGATATAATCGCTTAGTAATAATTGATCGATATTTATGTCAAACGGGTCGTCAGCTGTTATATGCCCATTAACTACGTCAGTCGGTTTCAGTTTAGTGGAGGAGTGTATTGAATTATTGTAGGCCAGAATGGCATATATCATTTTTTGGGAAACCGGTGTATTTTTAAATTCTTGGTTATTAAGAAGACGTATGTGTTCAGCAAGGGTTGAGTGTAGTCTTTCAATCAGCCCATTTGATTGAGGGTGTTGAGGAGAGCAAAAATGAATTTTTATTTTGTGGAGTTGTAGGAGTTCAGTAACAACCGAATTTTTAAACTTCGTACCGTTATCAGCAATAATTTGTTTCGGAATTTTATGATGGGAGAAATAGAAAAGAAGATTATCCACGATTTCTGTTGAGGCCAGTGATTTTAAGGGATATGCCTGAACGTACTTAGAGAAGCTGTCTATGATGGTTAGAAATTTACTTTGCTCTAGAGTATATGTATCTAGGTGGACAATTTCAAAGGGCTCGGTCGGCGTGGGGGTTACATTCATTTTCATTTTGACTGGGCGACGTTCATATTTGCTAATTTGACAGGTTTCGCAATCGTTTATAAAAGTCTGTATTGAATTTTTCAAGTTGGGCCAATAATATTTAATTTTGATTTTTTCTAACGTTTCATCGATTCCTCGATGATTTGATTTGCCTTCGTGGTAGTTTTTGATAATTTCCGGTATGTCTTGTTTTTCGGTCACATCGATTAATTTTTTCAAACAGCGTTTAAGATTGATAGAAGGCCACCTAAAGTTTTTTCTTATCACTTCTGAAAAAGGTTCGTATGTATCGGGGTTTTCGAAATAAACGTAATACAATTTTTCTGGTACTTCGTATTGTTTTATTAGATTTAAAATGTCTTGCTCAAAGTCGTTTTTGGAAATTTGGGCAATGATCCGACGTTTCTTTTCGAACAAAATTATGGTTTTAGGTTTCGCAGGAGAATGTAAAACTTCTTGTATGAGCAATTGGTTGGCACCGTAATTGACAGCGATATCTAATATGGGGACACCGGCGACAAGGTCATGTGACGCGTTCGAGTGAACAGTGGCGTCGTCATCATCTGGTTCGGGCGCCGGGATAGCTGGAGGTTCATCGTCTACATGAACTAATGTAGATATTTGATCTATATCATGGCTCGCCTTTTCGGAGTTGTCGCTATTTATGATATTATGTGAGTTTTGAAGATTTTGATTTTCCACGGTGCTTTCGTTATTTTGGCTTAAATTTTGGGTTATTTCATTTGTGTACCTACCTAGGTCAAAATTTTCGCCTGTCTCTTTAGTGTGTAACTCGATTCGCGATAGCGCATCCGCGTTTGTATTAAGCTTTCCCTTTTTGTATATGATTTTGTAGTCGAACTCCTCTAATTTGAGTCTCCACCTAACCAGTTTAGAACTAGGGTCTTTTAACGAGAAGAGCCACTGGAGGGGCTTATGATCTGTTATAATGTTGAACTTTCTACCAAATAGGTAGGGGCGGAAATACTTTGTGGCCCAAACAATACACAGACACTCTTTTTCTATGGTGGAATATTTTTGCTCGGAGTCGTTTAATGTTCGCGATGCATATGCTACGGGCAAGTCTTGACCTATTGGGCCTTGACTGAGGACGCATCCAAGAGCCACATTGCTGCCGTCGCAAGTTAAGTTAAACGGTTTCGTGCAATCGGGATATTGTAATATCGGTTCATTTATAAGAAGATTTTTACAAGTATTGAAACAATTGACAAATTCCTCATTATGAATAATTTTGGCACCTTTTTTTAGGACATTTTGTCAACGGTTTTGTAATTTTTGCAAAATTATCGATAAAACGTCTGTAGTAACCTAAGAGACCCAAAAATCCTTTTATTTGTTTAGTAGTACTAAAAGATCTGTGATGTTCGGGAGGGGGTATTTATCGTCCAGACTTTTAAGGTTAAGGGCGCGAAAATCGCAAACAACCCTCCATTTTTGCACCCCCGAAGCGTCAATTTTCTTGGGGACCACCCAAATGGGCGCTGACCAAGGTGAACTGCTAGGACGAATAATATTCTGATTTAACATTTTATTAATTTGTTTTTCGACCTCTTTTTGTGTATAAATGGATACCTATAGTTTTTTGCATAAACTGGAACTTCATCAACTGTTCTAATATGATGTTTAATCTTATGAGTAAATGTAAGGGGTGTGCCTTCACGGTAAAATATATCAGAAAATTGGTTACACAAGTTTATTATTTTACTTTTTTCCTCAATATTAAGGTGATCTGTTCTTATTAAGGAGGGGTCTAGTTTTGTTTTTGGTGAGTCATCGAAATTGTTGAAATCAATATTTTCGATTTCTTGTCTACAGAATTTTTCTACAACAAGGGGCTCGGAAAAATCTAAAGTTATAGGCTCGCAAGTGTTATTGAGAATGGCAGTAAGAGCTTTCCCATTGCGTGCTATTGTAAGGCATTCGGGAATTTCACAATTATGAATCTTTTGGTAGGGAATTATAATTTCACCATTTTTTATATTAGTTTTAACGCTAATTACCTGTTCGCATCTTGGAGAGATGGTTACACAATTAAGCTCTGTTTTGGTTTTATGAAAAGACAGTTTTATTTTTGAATACGGTGTAATCAAAAATCCTTTATCATAATCTAAACTTGCCTGGAGTAATTTTAGGTTATCGATTCCAATCAACCCATCAAATACGTCGTGGAATTTAAATAAAAAGAATTTGAGATTAATCTGTCGGGGTAATTTAAATATTTTAGATGCTGGTATCATGGCACTATACTTATGGGCGGATTTCTGAAAAACTGTGGAAACAATAAATGGGTCGTTTTTCACATAATTTGGAAAATATTTTAAAGCTAAATCAGGGCTAATAAATGATTTAGTCGATCCGGAATCGATCAAAAGTTTAAGGTTGTATTCAGGAAAGGTGATATAGGACAATTCATTACAATTAGTGGTGTTTAGGGAAATGACTTGGTTTATCAAATTTGCTCGGTCTCTTGTGAGGAATCCTGAAAATTTTGGCTCTGTGTTTCGTTTTCAGTCTGCGACTGTATTTGATATCCCTCAGAGTTTTCATTAAGTGGGTAGCTCTGCGAATATTCCCCGGTATTTGCGTACTGCGAATACTCTCCACTATTGGTGTACTGAAAACAATTGTGAGATAGGTCATGGTCATAATGCGTGTTATCGTAGTTTGTATCACTATCAAAACAAGAGTTGGTTTCGGTGTTGTACAGTTCTTGGAATGTGAATTTTGGACGAGGTGGCTGATACTGATTTTGTTGATGGGAAGTGTTGGCCGGCTCATCTCGTCTTTGAATGGAATTTGATACCACACTCATTGGTGTTGGCTTAGGTAATGGTTGGAAAGGATTAGGTTTAAATACGTTTTGTTGTGGTCTATTAAAATTGCCAGAATTATTTTGACTCCTGAATGGTGGTCTAAAATTCATTTGAGGCCTGTTTATATTAGAAAATGGTGCAATGTTTTGCCTAAATTGATTGTGATTGGTGTGCGCGTTAAATGGTAGTGAAAAATGGTTAGGTTGTGGTCTAAAGAAAGGCACGTTCGAACTGAAATTTTGATTTTGATTAAAAGGCCGATTAATTGGAATATTTCTGTTATTGCCAAAATTTTTTGGTTGTGTTTGGGATCCGTTTTGGAAATATTTAACATTTTGTTCTTGGTTTACCAATTGTATGGCCTCGGTCAAAGACCCTGGGCGCATACACCTAATAGTTGTGCCTATCGGTTCCCTAAGACCTGATAAGAAAGTTTTTAATGCCAAATTTTGATATAGTTCTCGTTTTATTCTTGCTGCTTCTGCAGTTTCGTGCGCATCTATGTAACTACATAACAAATTAAGTATTTCTAGACATCTATCATAAAAATTTTGCGGGGATTCGTTTGAATTTTGTCGTAACATTACCAAATCTCTATTTAGGCAACTTTCGTCGCGTCGATCGGCAAAATTTCTATAAAGAGTCTTTTACTTCTTGCCAGGTAGTTACGTTTTGTATGTTAATAACTAGCCTAGCGTTACCATTAAGTTTTCCTATAAGAGAATTAAGAATATAAGTATTTTGAAAATTATTGGGATTGGTAGCATCGTAAAATTGATTGGCACGTAGCCAAATATCTATTTAGTTCGGTAGCGTTACCGTCAAATATTGGCACACAATTTAAAAATTCTGGTTTAAATTGGTTAGTCATGTTTTCGTGATTTACGTTTTCTAAGTTAATATTTGCACTAGTATTACTACTTAAAATAAAATTATCTAAAACTAATTGATCTTCAGCACTAAGATATTGAATTTCAGTGAAATTATTGTTCTCAGTAGAACTACTTTGATTAATATTATTTACTGGTACTTCCGCTTGGGATTGGGAAATAGAGTCAGAGTTAGTTGAAGGATTTAATGACAAATTGTTTAAAATATTTACCAAGTCGTCCGCATAAGACATTTATCAAATTGCACTTACATTAATATCAACAGAAATCTTCTAGTCATCTTCTATAAGAAGCTCTTGCAGATACCCAGCGATGTCGTCTGAACACTCAAAAACTTCTTGCGGAAAGAACTATTCGGTTTCTTTCCCGATCTTCGTGTAGATGGTGGGTGGATGGACAGTTCCGCGATGGAATGGGTGTTCTGAATTCTGAGAAGCCACTCTGAACAGCACACGACACCTCCACGATCGAAAATCACAATAGGTTCGATTTTTGACAGTTTTCGAAAATGTCCGAAAATTGATTTGCAATCTCCGTTTATCGCAAATCAATATCTATCAAAATCCGCACGACTGCGCCAGTTAACTATTGATAACTAGAAATTCCGTTTTTAAAAAATTTTATTTTTCTAAATTACAAAATTCGAGATTGGATTCTTACGGTTCGAAGTCTTTTTTCTGACTGCCTGTAAAAATCCAGTACATTAGTTGAAGTGAAGTAAATAATGATATGCTTGCAAAAAGAAGAATGTTATGTCAGCAGGTTGGCTATGGTCTTCGTTACAGGGTGTGATGTAACTCACGTAAAATTGAAAAACGATTGAAAAATAACCCATAGTAAATGTCCAAAGCGTTGCCTGTATTTTTGTGAAAAAAAAGTGATTTCCACATACCCAATCAATCTACCAGGTAATGTCGAGAAGAAACCTGCGAAAAGAATTCTGAGCAATATAAAGCTCTTTGTAGGGGGTAAAAAAAGATTGAGATAGTATCACATTTACATTGTAAGTATCTAGCAAAAAAATAAACACACATTTTTCTCAAAGATTGAGTATAGTTTTAAATTTAAAAGAACCTGAAAACTTACAAAAAAGTTTTTCGAACGTTAAGATCCCCAAAAATGATAATACAGTTAACATACAAATTTAATAAAACCCGTTGAGAGAAATAAATAAATATTTAAGGCAAGTTTTAAGATCAAGTATGACGTTTCTTTTGGTTCGCCCTTATCTAGAGAATCCCCTGACATCTAACGATCTTGGATTTTTGTCGTGTTATATATTAAACCTACTGTTTCCTTTTTGGGGTATCATGTAATTGCAAGTTTGTACATGCACAGTTTCTCTTTGCCACCACACTGTACAAGAATGCTTGAACCAGCACCAGTTTGTGCTTTCATCATACGCAATCAATTTACCGAGTAATGTCGAGAAGAAACCTGCAAAAAGAATTCTGAACACTGTCAGCAATATAAAGTTCTTAGTAGGGGGTAAAAAAAAGGATGAGATAATATCACATTTACACTGTAAGTATAATCTGTCTTATTCTTGCAAGTTAAACGGCAGCCCTCGTAGGCGACGTCATTCAATATTTTGTAAAAATAGGCTAGTTAATGATGATAAAAAATGATTTTTTTACTGGACGATTAATTTTGTCGCAACTTTAGAAATGAATGTCTATTATTGAAATAGAAATTTAACTGAATAATATAGTGCCAACAAGTATACAGGGCGTCATTAAAAAATATGGACTCAGTTAGATACAAACATAGTATTTTCTGTAGACCCAACAACAACAAAATACAAATTTTGGTCAAAAATTAAGGGTGATGACCTGATAACATTTTAGTGAAAATCCAATATGGCAAAACAAAATGGCGGCCTAGTAAAATGTTAAAAAAAATAATAAAGAACTGTTTCTCTAACTTATCTGAAATTTTAATAAAATAATGTAATCGTGAAAACAATAGCCTTCTCAGGTTTTAGATATCTTCACGTTTTAGCGCCCCTAGATGCCAAGTTCGTGGCATAGCTAAAACACTACTTACCTGATAGATTTCAAATTTTGGTCAAAAATTAAGGGTTGATGTGAAAATATTTTGGTAAAAATCCAATATGGCGAAACAAGATGACTGCCTAGTGAAATATTAAAGAAAATATTACTAAAAACTAATTATCCAATTTAGGTACCTCAATTTTTGCACAAAAATCATGTGTTACATACGGATAAACTGATAACATTTGGGTAGAATCCAAAATGGCGGCCTAATAAAATATTTAATAAATCAGCCTGAAAAACTACTTATTAGATTAATTTCAACTGTCGTACAAGAATTAAGTGTGATATAGAAATAAGGTGGTAAAATTGTGGTATGAATTCAAGATGGCAGCACAAAATAGCTCCCAATAAAATGTTTAAAAAAATAACGTAAAGATATTCTTATTCAAGTGATTTCAAATTTTGCACAAAAAAGTAAATGTAACGTAGGGATAAACTGGTACGAATTCAATATGACAGAAACAAAATGGTGGTCTTAAAAAAATCAGCGTGGAAACTACTTATTCATTGTATTTTAAATTCTGCCCAAAAATCAAAAGTGGCGTAAGTAGGAAGTGATAAAATATTGGTATGAATTCAATCTAGCGGAATAAAATGGTGCCGAATAAAAATGTTTGAAGAGACAGTATATATTCACTATTCCTAATAAAAGGAAATATTCATAAAGGGGCATGCTCCGGGAAAAGGAAATTTACCGATTTTTTAATGTTGAAACCATGACAGCGAGTTCTTACAGGACTTAAAAATAAAATCTTGATGATTACAACACGATTAAAACAGACTTTCAAATCTGCATGTGGCAGAAAGTAAAAATTATGTGGAATGCGTTATCATTGACGAATAGTGCAGAAATAAAATTGATTGCCACCTCTACTTGTTTAGAATCGGCACAGCTAGGTGGATCCTCATCGGGTTGGTAACGAGTTAGTCAATAAAACCATCATTACAGCCAGAAGTATGGCAGTGACATCTTTAGAAATTATTTAAGCTAAGGTTTCAAACAAACAAAAGTGTATCGGAATATCTTAAAAATTAACGGAGGTAGGGACTGGCGGAACTCCAACGTGGGACACTCTGTATTATAGACCACAAACCTAATTAAAGTTATCTCTAATGAATTCGTTCAACGAGTAGTACACATTTGTTAGCAGAAGGGTTTTTGTTAACTTTCTAAACACTATGGAATTCTGGGATTCTCGTAATTTAAAAGACAGCATACTAAACAGTTGTTTTTCCCATATCTTAAAGATTTAATGAGATATGCAATTGCAGTTCATGTTTATATTTTTGTATACTAAACATAGAGTTTTCTAAATGTACAAAGATTAAAACGTCAAAATTGTATTCCTAATAGATAATTGACGATATTGTTTAAAGTACAAACACTGAATTAAACAGATACTGTGAACATGAGTACCAGAAACATATACCATAACAAAGATGCAATTTTTCAATACAAAATAAGTATTCCTTGTTATATCAAAATATATATTATTATAATTAATTATAATTTATTATTAATAATTGAGAGCAGAACAGACAGCCAAAACTTTCTTATATACATTTTTTATATGGTTTTTGGATTTGAGGTCTTTATCAGTTAATAATACCAACAGCTTGTTTTATACAGTTTTCTGCCACGCCAGAGTTTTTGTTAGTAGTAGTAGTAGTATATTGCAATATATAAATTAGGTCGCCAAAACTGATGATCCTTTGGGTTATGGAAACGCATTTTCTCCATCCCATGAAGAAGTTTTGTAAGGAACGAATAAAACTTGCTTGATGGTGTTTGTCTGCTGCTCAGATGGATTGTCTTCTGGAGCTTATTCCTGGTACTGTTTCGTCTTGTAACACTCGAAGATAATGGAAATGGTCAGAAGTATGTAAATGGCTGTCATCCAAAAATGATTGTGGGTGGTGGTCCATGTCCATGTTTCAGTGTGGATGGGTTCTAGGTGTTCTTCTTCCTTGGCCAGTCTGTGTAGTTCGTCAAAGGGTTTTTTGTTAAGTTTCTAGGGTTTTACTTTCTGTTGTTGCTCTATTATTTTGGTCTTAAATTTGGGTAGAGTAAGTGGTTCTTTTTGGATGGTTGTTTTGGAGTTGATGAATACTTCGTTGTTCGTGCACATCCTGATGGGAGTTCAATCATAAAAGTCCCTTCGAGCACCATTGTTTTTGGAGTTTAGCAATGTGTTGAAATCTTGGTTGCTTCTGGAAATATGGCGATATAGTGTGCCTCAGACATTTCCTGAAGTAAAGTTGAGTTAATAGAAGTAGGAACATGTTGACGAGGGCTTCGTTGTTACTTTGGTTGAAGAATTTCATTGATACAGTCTTTGGATTGAGTGTTATCTTGGATTCATTTTTCGGGACACAGGTAACTAGATCCACTTTGCTTCTAAGGCAAGTCCATTTATTGATATAAAAAATTTGTGGCTAGATGGAGGCAGGTGGAATGATTGCTGTGTGGTTAGAGGTTGGGATTGAGAAGGATTGGAAGTATGAAAAAATGTTAGAATGAAGAAACGGAAAAATGTAAGTTGGATATTAGTGTATGGTTTAAGAAGTAGCCGTCAACACTGATAATGACATAGTATTTTGTGAGATCTTCTTCTAAGGTATATAGAAGTTGGTGTTGTGTACGGTGTTCCAGTATCTTCTGGATAGTCCATCTTAAATCATCGAATTTTATAAGGCTGTTGTGAATAATGTTTAGCCTTGCAATTGCTATTGTTGTATCGAGGTCATTTAGGATTTGAATGACCACTTGAAGAGCCACTTTTATTTGATCTAACACGTTTCTAGCTTGTAGGAAATGGTTGAAGTCAAAGGCTAATTTATTCAGCTCTGAGTTAATCTTATTCATTTCGGCTTGAATTTTTTCTTCATTGAGGTTTATAATGGTGATGGTTTTGTCAAAACTGTCCATAAATCTTTTGTTTAAGCTCATATGTTGGCTAACTATGCTAATGATGTTGTTCTGATCTTGTTTTAGAGAAGAAATTGTGGCTTCGTATTTATCGGCATCGTCTTGGTCAAGGTTCTCGGAGATGGTCTCTATAATGTTTCCTAGTATGAACGTTGGATATATTGAGACAATTTTCTCGCGTGCTGCCTTTAGAAGGTACTGAAAGTTTTGGTCGAAATTTTGTAGACTGACAAAGTAGCGATAGCTTATTGGTTCATACTGGGTTTCTAGGGTTTCGATTTCTTCGGCTATAGGTTGGAGGTCGATGTAATGAATGAAGTCGGGGATGCTAATTTATATTCTTGCTCCTCCCAGCTTAAGGGGTAGGAGTCCTGTATTGTTTCTCAGGTTCTGAAGGAACATCTGTAAAGTATTTTTAGCATTAGTTGTTTTGTTAGGGATATTTTTCCTATGTACAATTCTGTAGTATGTCTTGATAGTTATTTTGTTGTCGAGTTTTACTATTTTTACTATATTTGGGGAGAACCCTGGGATAAGTTTGTTTCGTTTGATAGTTTTTCGGGTGTACATTTTGGTGCTAGGTTTATATGTAACAAGGACCTGTCTTTCACTGTATCTTTTTTGAATATATTTTTCTTTGGAATCTTGGAGTTTCTTATTTAGCTCCCTGTAGGTCTTCTCTGTGTGTTGTTGGGTATAGTTTATGTATCATGGTTTTCCGCATGTCTACATCGAAAGGGCCTGTGTGTGTAAAAGTGGCCATTTAAAATATCCATAAGTCAGTGATTGGGCACTGAGTGTATGGAGTGGTTATACCCTAATATGGCATATGACATTTACTCTTTAAAGTTGAATGATTTCTTCATTTTTCATAAAACACGGAGATGTTCAATAATTTTGAACGGTACCTTTCAATCATCCCATTTGATTGATTATTATCTGCGCGGGTATAATGAATCGACGTTTTGTGGGTGTCCACAAATTCTTGTCAGCGTCTATCATATGCGGCAAACCATGATGAGTAATGAAGATAAGAATTGCATTAAGTATATTGACTGCATTAGAATCTTCGATAGGGAATGCTTGCCCATACTTTGAAAACGCGTCGAGGATTGTAAGAAACTTGTCCATTCGCTTGGCAAGTATCTAGATGTATAATTTCTAGAGGTTTGGTTGGAGTTAGGGCCAGCATTAATTTTGATTTTGTTGGACTTCTATCATATTTGTTAACTTGACAAATATCACGTATGTTAATGTGGTGTTCTATATCTTTCTTAAGATTTCGCCAGAAATATCTTCGCGGATTTGGCTTTCTGTTTCGTTGATTATTATTTCTTTTTGTCGTTCTTCCGAGTTGTCATACTCTGGTAAGAAAATGTAGAGCTCGTCATCTTCGAAGAATGTGAAGAATTTCCTCTTAGGTTAAATATATTTTTTGAAGAAATTTGTAACATAAACTAGGTCGCTAAAACTGATGATCCTCCGGGTCATGGAACCGTAATTGGCTCTTAACGCACTCTACATAATTTTTACCTGAAATAATTGTACTTTAAACGAAGTAATCCAGACTTCTGCCGCACGTTGAGTTGGCGGTTAATATGATAATAATATAATTAATTTCTATAGCATTCATTGAGACCCTTGAGTCTTCACAGAATGCTAACGCATTCTGCATAATTTTTAACCCAAAATAAAGCACCTTTTAATGAGGCAGACTTTCCCTGCTAAGCAGAAAGTTGGCAGTCAATTTTATTTATGTACTACTCCTAAAAAGCTTTCATTTGAGTCATGTAAGATCGATAATCCAATGTACATAGAAATAACTGAAAGCGATTCGTGTTCAGCTGTAACTATATAGTATTTGTAAAACGGGTTTCAACCCCCAACCTCCCGATCAAACAAATATCGAGGAGGGCGAGTATAGCCTTCGATTGCGTTCAAGCATTCAACCCTGGGAATGGCCTTTACATTGTACCATTGTTACCTTAATGACTCAGTGTCCTATATTCATACCAATAAGTAGTAGATTCTGACAAATTTTTACCTCTTCAGAACTTTTTGATACATACTTTCTGTTCTTTTTAACAAAAAATACGTCTAAAAGATCGATTGGTAAAATTTCCATTAAATTAGCAGAAAATTATGACATGCGTAACTTAATAGCTTAAATAGAAAAATATTCCGATTGACGTTTTAATATTTGTATACTAGCCAGCTTTTCATATAGCAAAATTTTTCTTTGGTCCTGATGGATGTCAAGCACTTTTCACCCCTAATATAATACTTACGTTTATTTTTTCTCAACAAAATAAAATCGGCGTGGGTCAAAAATCAATCATAAACTAAATCCAAACTGGCAATATCCTTTAACAGGTGATTGATTCTAGGTCGACCTAATCATTTGGTTTATTTTTCCAATTAAAACATAAATATTTAAAAATTCTTTTAGCTCATGATAAATTTGTTTAAGTTTGGCCCAGAGTAAGTACGCATACATGTAAACACATTTCCTTTTTATTACATTTCAAATTCATTAATGTAAAATGCATGCAATTTTCTAAAAATGTAGATGTTTAAATAGGATTGAAATTTTATTTAGTGAATTTTCCATTTTTAAATTTTAATGTTTTTAACTTAAATTAAGGGATACCAAATATAAAATAAAATATACCAATAAATTACTTTTCTGCTTTTGAGAAAATAATTTAAAAAAATCAACGTAATGTTGAATTAAAAAGTGACATCCTAAGGAATATTTAATTTGTTTTGTCCTAAGTCAGTCAAATTTTACTGCCTCTCGAACTGCCAAACTGTTAATTTTAAAGTTTTTAATATTTCGAAAACAATTTAATTTGACTATAGAGATTACCACAAGAGAAGTTATTAGAATTTTGCATAGGTTATCAGTATGTAATAAAACCATACCCGTATTCTATTTTAAAACGTTACTATCGACTCCACAGCAGCTAAACGGAGTTTCCTGTATATTTGGACCTAGTGTAAAAAACCTAATTTAATAATTTGCTTAAGTGTTTTAGGGTTTCTTAAATCGAGTTTGTGCAAAACTTTATATACGCACTGTATATAATAATTTGTTTCTACATTAAAAATGTATTGTAGTTTCAAGTACATTACGAAATATTAAACGATTTCTTTTTTTTCTAGGTAAGTTTGCAAGGTCATTTTAAACTTTTACAAGCAGTTTTTAGGTAAGCATTAAAAAAATTGTATATGTTAAAAAATTGGTATACTTATCCTTTGATCTGCTAATAACTAAGATATAATAATCAGTATTTAGTGTTGGCAAATGACAGTTATGGCTCGGCCACTTATGGTCATTTATACGGCCATTTTTAAAAACGTTCGAAAGTATGCCTAAAACCTTGCTTTTATCTTAAGTCTTCAAATATCTGCAAATAGAACATAAAAAAGAAGTAAGTCTGACTTAACATGGGTTTATAGAATCAGAAATGTAGTAGAGAGTCCACCAACCGAAGTACGTATGGAATGGCACTTTATAGTGCCATTTTCTCTGAATGTGCTTATTCTACTGGTTTAAAAGAGTTGTTTTGATTCTAAGGTTTGTATTAAATATGTCTATGCCTTCTTATTGGGGTCTAAAATTTATAATATTTAAATAAAATAAAATTTAATTTATCCAACTCTATATACAGACAGCTCAGGCAAAATAGGTAGATAATAAGAAAACTTGTGATATTTCGGATAGTTCTAAAAGCAAACAAAACAGAATAAAAGTTATGCAGCCTGTTGTAACATAAAAAACTCAGAAAACAGTCCAAAGGGAATAGAACAATTTGTTTACGGAATATATTTATCCGTTTCGATTTTATAATGCTAGAAGAAGATATATATGATATTTTTAAAGGGATTTCTACTGCTATATCTGACGCATTATAATGGTTTGGCTGGAAAATAGTCCTTTGAAGCGCAGATTTTGTTAGAAAAGTTGTAAAATAAGAGAAAATAAGCATTTGGTTTTGAAGATGCAGCGATATATTTAACCTCTGTTAGTATATTTTATTGTGTTGTACTGTTTTATTACAGTCCATTCTTAAAATCTTGCACCCCCTTAAGATTAAAGTATATGGACATTTTTTAAAACTTTGTTCTATTGGCTTTAAATATTCGTAAAATGGAAAGCAAATGATTTAATTAATTGAACTTAATTTAATTAATATTTACATGCAGTAATGATTCATAAATTTATAATGATAAATACATTTTGAACAACAAAAAGTCCCTGAACAAAAACAATGTCAAATAAATATTTAGTTATGCCTACCCGAATAATTAAATTATTGATTGTTCCTTGGGGTATGTTTTTTGACTCCTCTATTCCGGCAACAATAAGTTTTTGCGTATTTGATTGTAGCTTAGTTCATCTGAAAATGATTCTTATCATATAACCCCACACATGTTCCATGGGATTTATGTGTGTGAGGATCTCATCTCCTTTTCAAGCCCAAATTTAGCTAATTAAAATAGTTGAATATACACATAAAGAACTTAATAAAGGTAATTTTAAGATTATCTATTTTCGTATATTCTTTTTTAAAATCAGAACATTGTGAATTATTTCTTTTTTAGATGATTTCAATTTTTTTTCTGTGAGGTCCTTAAAAATGTTAATATATCGAATTTGTATTGCTGTAACCGATGGTAGGTATTCTTCCTGAATAACGGGTATGCTTGAGGTTTAACTATCGGGATATTAAAATTTTGCGATGGCGAAACAAAATAGCGGCTAAATAAAATATTTAAAAATTCACCCTAAAACAACTACTTAAACGATTGATTTAAAATTTTATTCAATAATTAATTATGGTATAGAGATCAACTGATAAAATTTTGGTACGAATTCAATATGGCAGATCAAAATGGCGTCCAAATAAAACGTTTTTATTCGTGAAAAAATCATAGATTTTACATATATTTAGATACCAAAAAATACATATTTTTATCAATTCCGTTAGTCTGTCTATCAGTTTGTCTGAATATTTGTCGAGTGTCAGTTCGCGTCATAGTTTAAAAACTACTTACCCGATTTCTCCAAATTTTGGTCAAACATTAAGGGTCTTATGGGGATGACCTGATAATATTTTGGTAAAAATCTAGTATGACGGAACAAGATGGCGGCCCAGTGCATCGTTAAAAAAAAAAAAACTAATTATCCAATTTATCTCAAATTTTGTACAAAAATCAAGTGTTATATTGGAATTAGCTGGTAAGATTTTGGTATGAATCCAAGATAGCAAAACACAATAGTGACCTAATAAAATATTTAAAAAATCAGCCTGAAAAACTACTTATTAGATTTCGTTCTAGGTACTTATTCGATTAATTTCAAATTTTGTGCAGGCATTAGATGTGATATAGAAATAAACTCGTAAAGTTGTAGTACAAATTGCAAAACAAAATGGCAGCTAAAACAAATCTTCTTATTCAATTGATTTTAAATTGTGCAGAAAAACTAAAGGTGGTATAGGTATCTATGTAAAAACTACTTATTCGTTTTGGACCGCACCAAACCGCTCGATGATATGTCCGCTACTGCCAGTCGTCAGCGTTGCCGCGCTGAGTTTCTGATATGTACTGAACAGAAACAATAAAACGTACTAGATTGTACTAAAGTTGAGGTTAAAGTTAAATATTGCCGTTTCTCATAGAACTTACCAATTTTTTGCAGTGATGAAATTAAACAATTATGTTTTTCAAAGCATTTTTATTTTTTTATCATAAAATATACCCGTAACAAAAAATATAAGTATAAAAATATAAAAAACTGTTGTTTCTTTAAATATATGGTTTTCGGAAATTATGTCGAAAAATCAAACAGGAAAAACAGAAAACTATCATTTTTCTAATTTTCTTATTATACAGAATAAAATAACAAATAAAAAAAAAACCGAAAACTTTAATACATTATAATGACACCTATAATATATTATTTTTAATATGTTGTAATAAAATTTATTAGTTAATTCTGCAGGAGGTTGTTTGTCACTCCCAATAAGTTGTATTTGTAATGACCTCTTTGGTTAAAAGTAATTAATACACTTTACTGCGCTAGTAAAGTGTAAAGAAGTACCAGAGCGTGTAAAAAAGTTTCAAAAATAATATCAAAACCTTTCAATGAAAAACGATTACTTACTTGTCCTTGTTGCCATTGGCTAAAGTATTCTTCTTGTTTTGTTGTAACACAATTTATTATTATTTTTCACACAATGACGTTAAATACTGATATAATAATTGTCCAATATTGGCAAAAAATAACTAAAAACAACTAAAAACAAAAACTAAACAAAACAGCGGGCATGTAATTGGCAGAGTAGGGAACACTGATAATTCGAATTCGAGCAATCTGCGGCCATTTCGGGGAATCATCGATCGATATTTATGGCACTGGTCTTAATAAATAAGTTGCAATACGTTTGTTTTAAAACTTGAACTTGGTAATATACATATATATGTTGATAATTTAAATGATTTTTAAAAATGTACTAGAATTAAGATAAAATGAACTTTTGTACTTTGCTGTCGAAAATGTACTAGAAATAGTACAAATGTACTAAAACGGCAACATTGGCAGTCCTACATTTTGCGCCCAAAACATTTCTGTTCCTCCACGCTGGTCCGGAATGAGATTTTTTAGTCTACTATCACGTTTTCGTTCTCTCCAAACTCATATATGAAAATCATCAATACCAGACCAAACCGGTCTTCATGTGCCTTTGTAAGCAGGTAACTTGGAAAAAGGAAGTTAACTCTAAGAGGTTTTCTAGCTTGCCATTTTGACGATTTAACCCTTCTACGTATTCTGTACTTTTTGTCTGGATTTTCGTAGTTTCCACTATTACCTCTCTTGTTTGTCGATTAATTGTTTTTTCATTCTTTAAGAGGGGTGTGGTCTTCGCCCAAACGGTACATCTTTGAAAACTGGTTGCATTTCTACGACGTGGTTTTGTTTAACATTTCTGGACTGTGTCTTCTTGTTTACTTATTTAGCGCAATTGTGTCATTAGGTCTAAAAAATGTGTGTTAAGTTAATCAAATTGTTGTTTTGCTTGTATATTTTTATGTAGCAGTCTGTAATGAGTTCGTCCCTAAATGCAGTTAATATTTCCATTTGTAAGTCTCGTAAAGTTATATTTCTGGCATAATGCAGAGCATCTGCTGTTAGTCTTAAGCAATTATTGTATGCATTTAAGAGCTTCTGTCTGGCCGCTATGACATGTAACCCAAGCAGGAATTGCATATGTAAGCACCGACCTTATGAATGCCTTGTATAGGGTTGTTTTAACCCAGCATGTATGCATGTATTTGTTCGTTTGCTTTCTGAATAAAGTATTATGTGTTGTACGTCTAGTTTAGTCTTTTGTTAAAAATTAAGCTCAAATATTTAACCTGGTTTGAACAGGGAACGTTGACTCTTGACATTTTTACGCAATTCTCAGGGAAAGCCACGCGATACAAAAATATGCCTTTAGTTTTTGTTGAAGTGACAAGCATTTTCCTGCGTGACATTCACATTTCAGTTAGAGCTATGTGCCTTTGCAGTTTAGATACAACAATCTTGACCTGCCTTGACTTAGCGGTGATCGCTGTATCATCGGTAAATAAATACAGTTTGGTTAAATTAAATTTCAGCATATTGCAAGCACTGCAAGGGTCTCCACTAACCCCCATATTCTTCAATATTCCGAGGACATTTTTCTCCTTAATCTCGACTAACAAGTCTCTGGGAAGTTCTCCATATTTGGAGTACCTTGCCGTATTGGTAACGGAGGACCGGGCTGTTGCTTACTCATTATACTCCATCATCTTAACAACGACGGTTTTCAAACATGCCAGTTGATTTATAGGATCTGGAGGCTCAGTGTTATTAATCACGTCTTGAAATTTCTTCAAAACATTGTAGGTTTTTATAACAAACCCATTGCCTATTGATTCGGGATCTCCGGACTCTACATACACTGTAAAATGGTCAGAAGAAAGGTTATGTTGGACAACAGGTTGAGAAATGACATCGGTAAACCTATTAATGCTAAATGGGTTGGCCCATGGTGTAGTTGAATCTAGATAGCATTTTATGCAACTAGTCTCATAGTGTTTATGCGTCTATCCCCCATTTCTTACATTTAACATTTGGGTTACAACATATAAGAATTGGATCGCCACTGTCAAAAGTATTTTCGATCTTATTGGTATGAAAACCAAAACCTGCCCGTTATAAACCGAACCTATAGTCAAATTAAGTGACTTTTATGTAAGTACTTTCGATAACGTTCTTGGGATTCGGAATAGCAAAAGATGTTATGTGTTTTTAACCATTTTTATAAATGTGGTTATTTGGAAACATTTTTAACCAGGTCTCCTGTATTAATATTATGCCATTTTCTCGAAATTACCACTAAAGTGCAGCAATTCAGTCATTTTATCTTTAATATTATTGATATAGGCAATCCTAAGGTAAATGGGATCAAATTTTACTAGTTTAATTTGAATAGTGTGTGTGTTAGATATCAGGTAGATAAAACCTTCACGTACTGTTTTAGTGTTTTGTGAATTACAGTAGCAATCCTGGAATAGTTTGCTGTATGACCTGTACGACTTCGGCTACTTTTTTCAGAGTTTTCGAAGGGTTTATTACCTTGATACAGGCTAATTTAGTAATATTTTGAAATTTTAGGCGGATTGGGGTTATCCCTATATTCCTAGGATATTTTGGGCAGTTTGAAGAATGATCACCTCCACAGTCAGTACATTTTAACTTGGCCTCGTTAGTTTGAGTACATATATATAGGTTGTGCCAGAAATTTGTTTTGGAAATAGCCATAAATTTCACACCTATGGCACTGAGTGTTATTTGTCTTGGAACGTCTTTTACAGACATGCTATAAAAGCTATGAAGATTAAAGATGTGGTTTTTTGTTTTGGGAATAAGTACAGGAAGAGAAACATGGGTCTCCCGACCTTATGGTGGCATCTAATTACCTTCTGAGAGGAAAATCGGAGATTTTCTATATCTTTACACAGTAAGACATACAGTACACCCCTTTGAATAACATGTAGGAGTAGCTCCAGATATTTTGTAATTTTATTGTAATCAAAAACTGTCGATTTTAGTATTTGTCATAGGATTTTGAGTAGGTTTTCATGGTTTTCATTGTATATTGTTTAGTGCGGTGTTGTTGATTTTTGGTAAGTTTGGAATTTCGGTTTTTGTTTGTTGGGTACAAAAATTGTGTTTTGTCTTTCATTATTTTTACGTTTCCTATTTGTTACGGTTGTAAAATCCATAGCATTATTACTGGAGATGGAGTCAGTAGTATCTCTGTCCATTATATGACCAATATGTTAAAAACATTATTATGTCTATTGTTGGAACTAATTTCTGTTGGGTACGTGTTAATCTCAAGTTTCTAATTTTCCTTAATTAAAGAAGTTATTTTCAATTCATCTGTTGTAGTATAGACACTTCATTCTTGGTTTGCTCCCTAGGGCCTTGCCCCGAGTCAAGCTCCAGCTCATCCATTACGAGTTATCAGTTAAATGTAACTGATAATTCGTAGTGTAAAAAGTTGTCTCAATGCGTATCTCCCTTGAAACTCAGAATCAAAATATTGTCTGCGATTGGTTTTCAGCCAGCACAGAAAGAAAGTCCGAGGGAAATAAAAACATGTGTTTATGACTTACTTTTGCGGCATTTACTAATTATTTTGGTTTAGCTGGGATATGACGTGACACGCGTAACCGGTTTTTCAATCTTTGGAACATTCTTATATAAATTTAATATATTGCTCTAAACTGGCAAATATGTACAGCTGTTTTTCTATTTTAACTATTTTTGTTGAAAACAATAGCACATTTATCACTGCTTTATCCGATCAGGCTTCTACTTGTTACACTCCACTGCCTGCTGGGGAAATTTTCCACTTTTAAACTTTTCTTTTATGAAAATCACAAGAAAACGATTTCCACTTGAATTTCCTTTTAATAAAAAGTCCTATCGAAACATTCTCTTTGATCTTTCGATTTTCCGGTAGCAAAATAAAATAAATCCATTTTTGAAAATGGAAATTTTAATATTATTAAATATGATAAATCCGTACTTAAAATGAACCTGTATTAGTTCAGAAAAGAATATATTTATGGAATTAAGTACTTACTATATTGGTGTAGTTTGCTATTTAATTAAACGCATTGGATAGGAATAAACATATAAATGACATATAAATATTTCCTTTTGCATCAGTAGGTTATCTCGAATTAGTTGCTATTAAGTGAAAAGTGTATTTTATTAAATAATTGCTAGTTTTGTTGTTATAAATAAAAGTTATATAAAACCATGCAGGTTCTCTAACAATGTAAAGTAGTCATTCACTATACATTACAACTTTATAATTTTTTTGTACTGGCACTTGGTTTACTTTTTTAAAAATTAACTTTTCAGTTACTTCAGCAATTATGGTCTCGATTTCTTCACTTTTTTTTTGTGAAACTTCTGTTTTGTGTCAAAATCAGTGAATCAGTACTATTTAAATATAATTCTATTTCGTATGTCACATTATATACTTTAATTAAGTAGTTTCAGAATTATTTTAAAAAATATAAATTCTATTTAAAAATTTTGGTATGAATGTTTATTAATGCTTTTACCTGCTTGGTACATACATACTGAATATTTCATAAATAATTTTGATATAATGTCCAAGTATACACCAAAGTTATGTTATAGCCGCCATGAATTTAAAATATATGCCATATATATACACCAACAGCTCCTCCTTCACCAATTTGGATACTTTTTTTTTTATTAAAACTCTGTATTTAGACTTGTTATCACAACATACTATTTATTTTTATTATATTTTTTACATGAAAAATCCAAGATTAAATAATGATAAACTATTCATTTTTATTTTTATTTTATTAGTATAAAATTTACGCATATCAAAGGCAAATCGGGAAATATCCGTTAAGATGAATAAGATGGCAATGTTGCGCATCTGTTAGCCCTACTTCTTCTTTCAACGAAATCCGATGGATTCTTTCTTAGTTTGCTTTTAAGGAGTCGGTCGTGAAAACTGACGCGATGCAAATTTAAGTTTTGAAATTTTAGTTGTATCGCGCCGAATTAATTATTATAGGATTATTATTAGGAACTGATTTTGCGTGTATCTATTTAAATCTTTAAAAGTTAAAATTATACCCTAATATAATGCTATTAACAAGGTTCGAAAGAAGTAATTTTTTTTGGTGTATCCAATATTAAAACTGTATAGTTGACGCATAATTTAGACGGAGTCTCAAGTTCTGTACTATTTGCAAAAATGCACAAAAAATTCCGGATCCTAATTAAGTAGACATTACTTGTTGACCCGTTTACACTTGATGCATCATGTATTCATGTATAAAGATTAGTCTATGGATTAGAATGCATACCGATAACCACCAAACCCGCCATGCATTATGTCTTTGAACAATGTTATCTCTTTTAGTTACAAAATATTAACACACTACGGCACTGCCGGCATGTTAATAGAAAATTATGTCCACTCTGCATTCTCAGTTTTCATCGGTAAATTACATCCACCATTCTATGGTAAAACAGCCCCTGATGTACTTTTGTTGTTATGCGACCATTTAATTTTTCAATATAATTTGATGATAATAGTCTTTTAATTCAAATTTAGATGCGTGGTTGCGTTATAACCATTAAAAAAAATCGGTTTGTTGCACAGCACCCAAAGCATTGAAAAGTGTTTCGATAAATTTGTCCTATTTTTCTGCACTTTAATTTAAATGATGATTATTTTAAATATAAGTAGCATTTCGTGCTTTTATTATGTTAAATATAAATTTAATTAATAAAATCAATCATTTAAAAAGAAGAAGAGAAAATAGATTAATTAACTGAGAAATTGCTTACTGATTTCAACAATAACAAAAATTAATTTCGATCCAAAAATTATTGTGCTGTTAAATACAAATAAACGCTCTTGTGTTTAATATAATTAGTCTGCAATAACTAAATTGACATTATATTATGAGGCTACATTTTAAAAAATGCACAGTAAAAATAAAAAATGTCATATATTTAAATATAATTACGTATGGATTAGTATATTTACAATAATTGAATTAAACTTCCATGAATATATGCAATTTGCTCTCTAACATTTCTAAACAACTGTTAAAATAGTTTAGCTCTGTCATTAATATACACGCATTAAAAATGTTAAAATAAGCACTATCCTATCCTATCCAAAACAAATATTTTCTTTATTTGAGTGGCATTGCAACGCATGCCGGGTATTTGCTAGTAATACTTATGTAAAATATATTTAAAAAATAGTGTTATTATATTATTCTATACTTTAGTACGCAAATACTAATGCTTAAAAGAAACTATTTCAATGTTTAAAAAATTAATATATTTTGCCTAAATTTATATTATATTATGTAAGATTAAATTTTAATAATTTCGAATACCTACGTTTGTTTATTGGGAAGTCCATCATATTTTAATGCCCAAATTTTAATTTTATTGCCGAAAGTGTTTATAATAATGCTGGCTTAAATCACATCCTTTGTTATGTATGTTGTAGTTTTGTACTAGTAGTATTGGAGGTTTGGATGATCTCTAGGCCTACTCATAGACGCTTTGTTTATTATGCATTTCTGCTAAAATCATTTCAGTAAAAAGAATTGCCGTAATAAGAACTAAACATGGTTAATAAGTTAAGCATTCGGTGTCGATATGCTATACTAAAAACAATCATATATGGTGCTTACAATTAGGTATAGTACTTCTTTTGTTTAGTAAGTAAACTCTTACAAGGGTGTGCGCTGGTTCGCCTCTTCTTCTATTTTAGAATGTGTGGTAACTGATAGACCGGATATGATCAGTAAATGTAACAACTTTGACCTCGGTATCTCTGACCATTTTGGACAGCTTGTTTACTGCCGATTTCTTCTTTTTCTTAATACAACCGACACTGATATCTATTTCTTCCGTAATATTCGTTTTTGTAGTGTTGAAAATATTTCATACTATTTTCACTCACTTTATAAGGATATCAAAGGTCACAATATCGATGAAAACTTTAATGATTTTTTTTACAGCTTTTGCTGGAGCTTTGAATTCTGTGTATCCTTGCAACAGAAAGAAAATTATAGATAAAAAACAAAAAATTACCGTAATAAGAACTAAACATGGTTAATAAGTTAAGCATTCGGTGTCGATATGCTATACTAAAAACAATCATATATGGTGCTTACAATTAGCTATAGTACTTCTTTTGTTTAGTAAGTAAACTCTTACAAGGGTGTGCGCTGGTTCGCCTCTTCTTCTATTTTAGAATGTGTGGTAACTGATAGACCGGATATGATCAGTAAATGTAACAAGTTTGACCCCGGTCTCTCTGACCATTTTGGACAGCTTGTTTACTGCCGTTTTCTTCTTTTTCTTAATACAACCGACACTGATATCTATTTCTTCCGTAATATTCGTCTTTGTAGTGTTGAAAATATTTCATACTATTTTCACTCACTTTATAAGGACATCAAAGGTCACAATATCGATGAAAACTTTAATGATTTCTTTTACAGCTTTTGCTGGAGCTTTGAATTCTGTGTATCCTTGCAACAGAAAAAAAATTATAGATAAAAACAAAAAATTACCTTTTCACAGGGATTATATAATGAATTAGAGAAACTTAGAAGGCTTAACTGGTTGAAAAACCATGCAAATGAGAAAGCGATTTGGGAAAAGTATCAGTCTTTGAAAAAACATTTAAACAAAAACATTTAGCTAGAAAAACAACTTTATTATGATAATTTAATCGCCAATTCCACCACTAAAACAAAAATGTCATGGAATATTGTTAACAATATTTAAGGCAAAAATAGTATCCAAAAAATAAAAGAAATCTCTGATTCACATTATAATAAACTAACAAAAAATCCTAATAAAACTGCCTCCATCTTCGGAAGTTATCCTTGGCGATAGATAAAAAACTTTTTGATGTACACTTTTTTCATACCTAATTGTACTTTGACTAAAAAGCATGTCCCAAATTCAATATTTTTTGAACCTATTACTACCAACGAAATAATTGATACAGGGAATAAATTTCCAAATAAGAATTCTGCGGGATTTGACGATATCCCCATATCATTTATAAAGAAAGTTTTCGGCGAAGTAGTTAATATTCTTACTATTCTGTTTAATGTTTCAATTGAGTCCGGAGTGTTTCCTGAATGCCTTAAAACTGCAATTGTCGTACCCATATTTAAGAAAGGAGACCCCTGTCTAGTCGAAAACTATAGACCTATTTCTCTATTGAGCTGCTTCTTTTATTTTAGAAAAATTATTTTATAATAGAATGTATTCTTTCTGGGTTAAATATAATATTTTTTCAAATCGTCAGCATGGCTTTCGTCGCATCGGGGGCTGTCTACTGAAAGCGCTTGCAGAATATGTAACAGGTTTTGACACTATTGATAAAGATTTTGTGGCTTTAAAATTAAACAGTTTTAGGATAAGGGGTAACTTGAACGACTGGATCATTTCTTTTTTAACTAACAAACTAAAGGAAATTTCTTCCTGGTGTAGGAAAAACAAACTTATGGTTAATCAGACGAAAACTGTCTGTATGGAAATAAAAACCGTACGCAAGACATCATGTGGTCTCATTTTTTATCTAAATGGTCACAAGCTAGTTTCGAGTAATTCAATACATTTCTTGGGTGTCTCGATTGATAGTGATTTAACCTGGAATGGGCAAATTTCTAAGGTGTCTTCAAAAATCGATAAGTCCTCCTATGTTTTAAACTCTTTAAAGAATTATGTAACTCTTGAAACCCTTATAAGTGTTTACTATGCCTTTGTCTATTCTTCGGTTGCTTACAATATTGTTGTATGTCAGTTATCCGACATGATCAGAGTATTTGTGGCACAGAAACGGGTTGTTCGGATTATTTTTGAATTGTCATACTCAACGTCGTGTAGGGAAGCTTTCCGCAAAAATGATATTCTTACTGTCCACTCAATTTATTTACTAAAATTTTTGACTTATTTTCATAAGAACAAACAACTTTGTCGGCTTAATAGTTCTTGCCATAACTATGACACTCGGAATAAGTCTAATGTCTCGCTTTTAAAGCACAATTTAGAAATGTATAAAAAATCTCCTCTGTGTGCCGGTAGTCCTATTTTTAATCTGTTACCGTTATCAATAAAAACTATCGCATCAAATACAAATAAATTTAAACTCCAATTAAAAAAACTATTGACAGCTGATGCATTTTATTCCATAAACGAATTTGTTGTTTATTTGGGGAAACTTAGATAACGTATTCGACTAGTATTATTTACGAGCCACCTTCCATTTTGAATAACCATAACCATCCATCCTTAAATTTGACTAACGCTTTGAAAGTGTGTGGATTGAAAATTTACTACTTGGTATATTAATTAGTTAAGTATATGTGTGATGTAGTTTGTTGTTATATATGATATGCTGAAGCACAATTTTATTTTCTAGATTTTAATATTATACACCTATGACTTGTTTCTATCTACATATTGTAGTTCTCAAAATGTAATATATTTTGAATGATGTTTGATGATGTTTAAAATAACCGTTGCTTAAACTCCTTTAATTACCGGTGTAACTGTGTATAAAATATATAAAAGTGTAAATTTTATATATTTTATAACCCGGCAAGAATCTAAAAATTATAATTCTAATAAATATAAAGATAGCATTTGTTTAATTTATCGAATTAATAAGAAAAAGTACTTACAACTTTGTTTATCTTATTAATTAAATAATAACTTTTACATTATTGATAAAGGAACATTGTTTGTTAGAAGAGCTGTTAACTATCGTTAACTATTCCTTCAGAAGTAGAACAATATAATATTGGTGATTTCTTCTTTATCAATCTATATTTACAACCCAAACTTTAAAATTCCCAAATATATTGGATTTAGAAGAAATATAGTACTATCAGTAACTTTTATGATTTAATTACTGATTTTAATATCATTTTTATTAAACGGGGTAATTAATTTTAGGAAATACAACTTTTCCATTGTCTTGTATTAATATAAACTGCAATATGTTTGGTAGATGTTTGTATTCTGGTAGAAGCTTTTCTCATATAATTGATAAGTTAGAAAAAAATATTAAACGACAATACATCCTGCAAACCAGGTGCATTTAGGAGTTTTAGTTTTAGTATTTTTAACTAATTTTTACTAATTTTTTGTTAAAATTTTGCCAACTGATATAAAAAGTTTGCGTCGAACGAGGTTTTACTCGCTGTCAAAACTAAGAAAAAAAATAGGAAATTTTTCTTTACCCGGAACTTCCCTAGTTATGAATATTTCCTTTTATTAGGAATAGTGATGTGTGACCCAATATTGTCCATTGTCATTTAGTAACACATATATACAGTCTTTTCAAACATTTTTATTGGACGCCATTTTGATCCGTCATATTGGATTCCAGGCAGGTAACCAGAAATTCGGTTCGTGGAGGGTCCAAATCAGAAATTCATTTGGGGGGGGTCCAAACGGTCAAATTTCAGGATTATTTGGAAAAAGCATACCTATAACAACATATTTTTGAGTTTAGAAGTATGGTATTATCAGTAATTTTTATTATTTAATTACTGATTTTAATATCATTTTTATTACACTGGGTAATTAATTTTAGGAAATACAACTTTTCCATTGTCTTGTATAAATATTAACTGCAATATGTTTGGTAGATGTTTGTATTCTGGTAGAAGCTTTTCTCATATAATTGATAAGTTAGAAAAAAATATTAAACGACAATACATCCTGCAAATCAGATGCCTTTAGGAGTTTTAGTTTTAATATTTTTAACTAATTTTTATTAATTTTTGTTTAAAAAATCGGTAAATTTCTTTTACCCGGAACTTCCCTCGTTATGAATTTTTCCTTTTATTAGGAATAGTGAAGTGTGACCCAATTTAGTTCAGTCCATTGTCATTAGTAAGACATATATTATCTTTTCAAACATTTTTATTGGGCGCCATTTTATTCTTCTGGGATTCGTGCCAATGTTTTACTAGTTTCTACCTATGCCACACTTAATTTTTGGGTATAATTTAAAATGAATTCAATAAGTCGTTTTTCTATTGACAGACACCCTCATTTTGTTACGTCATGTTGAATTCGTACCAGTTTATATTTATATCACATTAAATTTTTCTGCAAAATTTAAAGCCAGTTATTTGAGATTTTTTTAAAATTTTATTTGATCGCTATTTTATTTTGCCATCTTAAATTCGTACCACAACTTTACCAATTTATCTTTATATCACATTAAATTAATCTAGTAAGAAGTTTTTTAACGCTGATTTTTTAAATATCTTATTAAGTTGCCATTTTGTTTTGTTATCTTATAGTCATACGAAAATGATACCAGTTCATTCCCATGTAGCATTTGATTTTTGTGCAAAATATGAGGTAAGCTGGGTAATTCGTTTTTTAAGTAATATTTCTTTTAACGTCTTTTAACTAGGCCTCCATCTTGTTCCGGCATATTAATTTCGGACTAAAATTTGAAGTCAATCTGATAAGTAGTTTTTAAGCTATGCCGGGAACTAACAGACAGACAGACAAACCGACAGGCTAACCGACGGAATTGATAAAACATATTTTTTGGCATCAAAGGACGCTAAAATGTCAAGTTATGTAAAACCTGAGAGTTGATTTTTTTCACGTTTGCAAACATTTTATTTGGTCGCCGTTTTGTTCCGCCATCTTGAATTAGTACTACAGTGTTTACTAGTTCATTTTTATATCACAATTAATTATGGTACACAATTTAATATCAGTCCATTAAGTAGATTGTTTCAAGCTGAATTTATAAATATTTTAATAAGCCGCCATTTTGGATTCACACCAACATTTTACCAGTTGATTCCTACATAATATTTGATATTAATGCAAAATTTGAGATAAATTTGGTAAGTACTTTTTTAGTAATATTTTTTTAACATTTCACTACGCCGCCATTTTGTTTTGCCATATTTCATTTTTACCAAAATGTTACCAGGTCATCCCCATATGTCCCTTAATTTTTAACCAAAAAACAGACCGACGGAATTGAGATAACATGTTTTTCGGTATCTAGAGACCTTGAAACGTAAAGATCTGGAAAAATCTCAGCGGGTGATTTTTTGACGATCACAATACCTTCCTTTTCGAGGGAAGTAACTAGCCTAGGCAATTTGAGCTTGAGAAAACATGTAGTAGTATACCTCAAGTAGTGTGTGTTATTTTCGGGTAAATAGATAAAACCGATCTGGAAGGATTTTCAAAACTTCTCTTATAATGAATCTATTGTTTTCTATAGGAAATTGAGAGATAAAGAGATATAATTGAGAGTTTGTATATGTGCATATTACTAAATAACTATGTCCCTTGAGAAAAGTTATGATTGTAAATTAACATTACAAAAAATATAAAATATAATGAAAATAAAAAGTTGAAAAATTGAATTATCATAACCTACAAAACGAAACTGTACAAAGTTAAATTGGTTAAAAACTCCAAATAAAAAAGGAAATCAATAACATAAAATAATTAACAACATTAAAATTAAAATAAAATAATAAAAATAATGCACAATATTAAAGGTATTACTGTAAAATTCTCTGAAACGAGCACGGATATATTCCTGTTAATTTTATTATAAACGGAGAGCCTTGAATGAATTATAAAGTCCACTCTGTTCATTTTCATGTAAATGAAATTTAATATGGTGACGGTCCCAGGACTCGCAATTAGACGGTTTGTTAATTAAACCAGAGAGTAGACAAAACGGCCTGCGATGTGGCCACCATTAGGGCAATTAGGGTGCAGCGTGTACTTGCATTCTCAAAGTTAAGGGTTCATAACGCATTTTATATTGCAACGTATTTATTATACAGTGAGTTCCTAAAATGTTGCAGAAATTGATCAAAAATATAAATAATTATTTTTGGCATAACGTTAAAACACGAAAAACGAATTATAAAACTGCGTTTCTTTTGACACTAGTTCGAAATGTACAGGCGTTTAGATATTACGACATAGATGTTTTGTTATCTTATAGTCATACCAAAATCTTACCAGTTCATTCCAATGTAACGTTTGGATTTTTGTGCAAAATTTTCACTAAGCCGTCATCTTGTTCTGTCATATTGGATTTTTACCAAAATATTACCAGGTGATCTCGATATAACCTTTAATTTTAAAATAAAATTTGAAGTCAGTGTGACAAACCGACAGACGGACCTACAGAATTTTTTGGCTCACAGGGATGGATAAAACCCGAGAGAGTGATTTTTTCACGATTACAAATATTTTATTTGGCCGTCATTTTGTTCCGCTATCTTTAATTAGTACCGCATTATTACTAGTTCATCCCTATACCACAATTTATTATGGCACATGATTTGAGATCAGGCATTAAATAGTTTTCTCAGGGTGAATTTTTAAATATTTTATTAAGCCGCCATTTTGTTTCATCATCTTGGATTCGTACCAAAATTTTACCAGTTAATTTGACATAATGCTTGATTTTTGTGCAAAATTTGAGCAAGTAGTTTTGTAGTAATTTTTTTTTCTTCGTAATATTCTTTTAACATTTCACAAGACCGCCATTTTGTTTTGCCATATTGGATTTTTACCAAAATGTTACCACATCATCCCCATATGACCCTTAACTTTTGACCAAAATTTGAAGTCAATCGGGTAAGTGGGTTTGTAGCTACAGACAGACGGACGGCCGGTGGAATTGAGGAAACATGTTTTTCGGCATATAGGGTCCCTGAAACGTAAAGATCTGTAAATACCTAGGGGGAGGGGAGATTTTTTCACGATTACAATACTTCCCGTTTACGAGGGAAATACAAAGAGATATATTTAAAAATTTTGTAAAAATTAGACAATACGTTTTACTGTATACGGCGCAAAATATTAGAGGTAATTTGAAAAATAAATATTTATGTTTTGTAAGCAATTAATTCTCTAATTTTGAAATATACAATTAATTGAATCTTAAGTTTTCATTATCGGTGCTCTATGTATTTCAGTCATTTCTATAAACCACCTTTTGTTAGTGTTATATTCAGTGTATAACATTTTTATTACATTAAAATCACATTTGTGTCCCGTGTCCATAATACGTTCCGAAAGAGTACAAGACCCTTAAGTCTTAAGTCACATCATCATTTTTGTGTAATGCAATTTTTTTACTGAATCTTTGTGTTGTTTGATCATTGTATTTTTTATTACAAAAGAACAAAGAATAAACATAATTATACTGGTTTAAAACGTGATCTTCCCCTTTTAATTTGTTATACAAAATTATATACTATTACATACATTTACAATATCCGTTTTGAATTCAGTTTATTTTTAATGCCACAACTCTAATAAACTTTCAGTGATCTAAAGGCTTTTGTTTCCGGTTTAATACTATTATTAAGGAAATTTCAAACTCAAATCTCAAATAACACAAAACATTTCTAAAAGAGATTTTCTTTATATAGGTGGGCCTATTTGAAGTGCTTATATAACCGATATTTGTGGTGTAAATAGGGTAGTAAACTAATTTTTTCTGTTAGATTTCATAGTTGTGACATTTAAAAAAATTAATACATTTTCTTTTTCCCGAGCTTCCCAGGTTATGAATATCTTTTCTTTTATTACGAATAATGAGATATACGCTGGAGTTTCCTTTTGTCTAAAAAAGTGAAAGATAACACGATTTATATCTGTAACTATTAAATGACTATATGAGAAACTGAATAGGATCATCTTTTACTATTCCTAATAAAAGGAAGGATTAATAAATAGGGAAGATCCGGGTAAAGGAACCTTTTATATTGTATTTTAAAATTTTAATAGGCCCCTATTTTGTTCCACCACACTGAATTTCTACCATTATTTTACCAGTTTCCACTTACGTCATACTTCATTTTTGGGTAAATTTTAAAAGCAGTTAGTGAAGAAGTCGTTTTTACTCAAATTTTTAAAGCATTTATTAATCCGCCATTGTTTGCGGCATGTTGAATTTGTAAAAAAAATGTACCGCTTTATCCATATATCACAACTAATTTTTGTGCAAAATTTGAAATTTGTTGTTGAATAAGAAAGCTTTTTACGCTAATTTCTTAAATATTTTATTTGGGCACCATTTTGTTTTCTTATCAAAATATTATCAAATCATATCTATATCACTAATTCTTGTTCAAAATTTGAAATCAATCTAATAAGTAGGTTTGAAACGGATTTTTCAAACATTTTATCACGCTGCCATTTTGTTTCGCCGTTTTGTATTTGTTTTAGTCCCATGTTACACTTGATTTTTGTGCTAAATTTGAGGTAAATTGAATAAGTAGTTTTTAGTAATAATTTTTTTAACATTTCACTTAAGTGTCATATTGGATTTTTACTAGAATGCCATCCCCATATGACCTTTAATTTTTGACAGGTATACCTACAGACAAGCAGACAGATAGACAGACCGTCAGACCAACGGAATTGATGAAACATGTTTTTTGGCTTCTAGAGACCCTGAAATGTAAAGATCAGAAAAAATCTCGGAAGGTTATTTTTTCACGATTACCGAAGAATTAACGAAGACCATAACAACAATTTATATACGCTATACAGTTTTACTAGTTGACCGATGCCTGAAGGGGTGTTGGTAAATTTTTTTTTTTAAATAAATAATTCCTTTTGCCACGTGCTAAAAACACAATTTACGACATTAGATTAAATTTCATTGTATGGCTGCGTTAGAACACACCTTTGAGATAAATCGATCTGACAGTAGATGAGCTAATCGTTACTCTGAAAAATGGGACATGCTATATACATTCAAATCACACATCCAACCTGGACCAACCTCTGCCTGAGACTGGAATCGGCTCGTTCTTTTTATGAAAGCTTGTAGCTTATCCAAATCAAATGTCCTTAACTTTTTTCTAGATTAGGAGACTGATCTGAAGGTTATCCTTGAGTCTTCCCCCTTCATTCAGGGCACCTAAATAAATCAATAAATTTGTAAAATATAATACAATTACGATATTCAAAACTACAATTTTTCTTGCTCTATATTACATTCGTTTTCGATTCGTAAACAAAAACACAAGTAATGTGTCTATAAAAACTTAAGGTAAATGATATAATTTCTTATGCTTGCTTAAATAATATTGTTTATATTATGTACCGAAACATTCCGTAGACAGACTACCCTACATGTTGAGGTATGTAGTTATATTAAATATTTGCTTCAATTAATTTAAAGTTAAATATTTTTATTCAATTGCGAAAAAGCCAAAAAACATTTTACTCCGGTCAATCTAAACATTTGGTGCTACATAAATTTACAACAAGCTGAATATTTGTGTAAGGGTTTAAAACATCATTAGAAATAACATTTTAAAACTCCCCAGCAATCCGATGTGAGCTAAAAATTTTATTGAAGGTCAAAGGTCAAAAAAATTGGTTTTTCGCGATTTTCAGCAAAACGGTAAGTTTTATCGTAAAACTACCTCAGACAAAAATTGTTTGTCATAAAATTCTGCATAAAAAGTGTATTATCACTTTTTTTTTCAGAGCCACCGTTTCTGAGATATAACGAGTCAAAGAGTTGTGATCGTCAAAATATGCACACGTTTCCACGCCACCCATGAGGTAGTGTACTAAGCGCGTTTTTTTTACCGTGGTGTCCCCAGTAGGCCTATTCCACTAGTCTGTTGTGATTCTATTGTGATTCTGTTGTGATTCTGTTGTGATTCTGTGTAATTGAAGACTATTGCATAATAAAAGGATTGGAAATGATAAAAGCGATGGAAATAAAAAAAGTTGAAATCTATTCATCTGAATCGTAATCTTCAAATTGTTGTTGTTCCTCTTCCTGCTCCTCTTCTTCTTGCTCCTCTTCTTCTTGATCTTTGTCTTGTGTGGTTTCAAATTGGGTCAATAGTGACGTATCGCATGTTTCTTCGTTTATATCAAATGAATCCTCTAATATGGGTGCTTCAACATTAAAACAAGATTGGCCTTGACAATTTGAACATGCCAGGGAACAAAACAGTCCAACTTTTTTACAGCCACACCTAGCACTGCATCCCTTTTTACAGTTGCAAAATATTGTAATTAAAAGTTTATTCGGCGCAGGTGGAAGTAAAGTCAGAATTGGCTCTAAAGTATTGTCAACCAACTTCCATCCCCAGTCTTTTGGGTCTAGCTGATTACCAAGCCACACTTGAACTTGGTAATATACCCGGAACAAATGTTGATGAGCAGCAACTGAAGTTGGAGGAAGACAAGCCAATTGCACCTGCTTTTTATATCGGGTATTTTTAACGAAACATGCATATCGATACTTATCTAAGCAGGTGGTGTTTTTCGGAGCTCCGTACATGGCAAGAAGAAAGCGCATCCCGTTGGTGATAATTTCTTGTTGAGTTGAATTTCTTTTTTTGAAAACTTCAGCACATTGAACCAAATCTTGTTTTTCAAACATTTTAAAGGTTGTTATTTTACCCCTCCTGTAAAATGCAGACGTTGTGTCACAGCCAGTTATTGCGTGTAAAAATAGTACATGATACTCTTTGACTCGTTAAATCTCAGAAACGGTGGCTCTGAAAAAAAAAGTGATAATACACTTTTTATGCAGAATTTTATGACAAACAATTTTTGTCTGAAGTAGTTTTACGATAAAACTTACCGTTTTGCTGAAAATCGCGAAAACCCAATTTTTTTGACCTTTGACCTTCAATAAAATTTTTAGCTCACATCGGATTGCTGGGGAGTTTTAAAGTGTTATTTCTAATGATGTTTTAAACCCTTACACAAATTTTCAGCTTGTTGTAAATTTATGCACCACTTCCCTTGTTTTTTCGTTTAGTTTGACCGGAGTATTTTTGTTTGTCAATCTAAACGCAACAAATAATCTGAACACACTTAAAAAAAGCACAAGTGTCATCTTTTATCCTTGCATCTGTAATCAAAATGACGAATTATTGGAATAAACTGATTACAGCTATTATCCAGTCCAGAGTTGTAAATGTACTGAAACAAGCATACAGTCCCACCCTCAAAAGAATAAGTAAGTCAAAACTCTAACCGCAATTACGTTAATGGCTGCCACATTAACGATTGTTTTGTTAGCTCTCTGGCTTAATTAGCAACCAGACTAATTGCGAATGGAGAGATTGGCGCCGCTTACGTGATTTCAAGGGGTCGACTCGGTCTTATGTAATTCATATTAACATAACCCTTAAAGATGGAATAACTTTTCTTTAGGAAATGTGCTCTTGAATGTAACTTGTAATGCTGGAGCAGATTCTTTACCAACTAGTTTCATTTGCCCGTTTAATTTTTCTATTTGATTTTTTCTTCTACGTCTCTAGGCACATTTCGTGCTTATGAGATACTTTAAGGGGGTACTTATTTGCATGTGAAACAGAACAAAAATACAATTATGAAAATTAGTCTTCTTTCTAGCCTTCTGATGAAAATATACTAGGTGTGATAGTATATTTTATTATCTCATTTTAAACATTTTTGTCTGAAGTTTTTAAACTCAGTTAATGATTGAATTCTGAACATAGTTCAGAGGGTTAGAAATAATGCCTAAGAGGCGACATAGAACATAGTAGCATGCAATTAGCAATCAAAGTGCGACTACTATTGAATAAGTGACCACAAAAAAAATCCTTTTTTTTTCAAGACTGTGACTATGACGATTCCTAATGCTTAATAATCTCTCCTATTTCTGTTTACTTCTCCCCGAACCAACAGCATTTGTAAATAACCGAATAATGTTTATCCGTTTTATTCAACGGTTTGGTGTGCAACGGTGTGGTTCAGTATTGCGTAATACGTCACTTTTTATAAAAAATGTTTAGAATATCAGTTTTGAAGAAAGTGAAGTGTAGAGATTAGCCCTATACAGGGGCGTGCAGTCCATGGAAGCAAGGGAAGCAGTGCTTCCAAAAAAAAAAATTACAAAACATCTTCTAAAATGTAATTTTTGAAACAGGAAACCATTAATTTAGTTTATATTAAAAATGCTAAAATATTATCTTAATTATCAAGCCCATAATAAATGCGGCCCTGACTCCGACAGAGCGACAATAGAAAATGGAATAGAACCTATGCGAGCCGCTAGCTTCTATGCAGCCAAGTCCTGTATGCTTGATTTCCTGTGAGTCGAGCCAGAGGTTATTGAACTTCCCACCGGCTGTTTGCAATTTTTGCATTTCAGTCGCGTGCTTTAAGTGGGGGCGGAAGCTATCGTTGGAGTAGAGTCTTTCTTTGAACGGCTATCCGTGTGTTGTGTGATACGTACGTCGCGTCGTGCATGGTGTGATATGAAAGACAATAATACGTACGTGGATATGCAAATAACGTCAACTTCGCCTGTCGGTAATAACGTTGAAAATGTTGGAGAATTTAGTAAGAAGAGTGTGTGTGAATGTGTGGTGTGTGTCTTAATAATAAAGGGATTTTCAAAATTAAACTTCGCTGATAATTTCCAAAGGAAGAGCAAAACCGCCTATGAAAAATTTAACCACAAAAATGAAAAACTGTATTAGACATTTTTATCCGGAAAAACAATACGAACAATTTAAATGGCTAACAGGGTGTGAAAATATAAGTAAATTATTTTGTTGGCCATGTTTACTTTTTGAAAATGAAAAAGGTCTCTGGAATAAAACTGGTTTTTCCGATTTAAACAATTTCCATAAAGTCTTCGGCAAAACCAGAATTGAACACACCCTTAATAAACAGTTAGAAATTAGTCACCGCCAACACAATGAACTAGTCGATAAAAATAGGCAAATATTAAGAAGACTTATCGATGTTGTTTGTTTTCTCGGACAGCACGAATTGGGATTTAGAGGTTATGACGAAACAAGGGTTTCTTCAAATAGAGGAAATTTTCAAGATTTACTTAGTTTAATGGCTAAATATGATGATTGCTTAAAAAATCATTTAGAGCAGTCTAGCGTTTTTCGCGGAACGTCGAATCGAATCCAGAATGATTTAATTTCCGCTGTTGCAACCATTATTCTAAAAAGAATTAAGCAGGATATTGGCGAGGCGTGGTTCATTGATATTGTTCTGGACGAAACAACTGATAGCACTAATTTTAGCCAATTATCTATAGTAATAAGCTACGTTAAAACAGAAGGAAGTATTCAAGAACGATTTTTAGGTTTTAAGAATATGTCCGAGAATCGTACAGCCGATGCATGACAATTAGGGGGTCTGCAAGCTAAAGTTCGAGAAACTTTCCCAAGTGCTGTGTTTGTCCATTGTTTTGCTCATAAATTAAATTTAGTTTTATCCAAGTCAACAAAACGTATACAAGCTTTGGACTCCATTGTCCACAAACGATTGTCCAAAGTAGCTCCTACTAGGTGGAACTATAATGGAAGACTTGTGTTAACAGTATCTGAAAATGGTGAATCACTGATTGAACTATTTGAGAATATAATAGAAAATAATGAAACGTGGGTGTTTGAAACGAGATTTTAATTTTAATTATTTGTTGAACATATTTTCAGAAATATTTCCATTCTCGGACAATGTTTTTAATATATTACGAACTAAAACAATGATATTGCTTTTTGGCTCAAAAAAGTGGATGATTTTAAGAGATAACTTTGACCTATTTTGGGAGAAAACGATGACGTTAAATGTAGAGCCACAAGCCAAGCGTCTTCGAACAAACAAGGTGGGAGATGTTCAAACATCATACAGACGCCTCTTTTATGAAATAATCGATAAAGTTCAGCAACAAATAAACTATAGATTTAACGGTTTAAATGATTTTAAATTCCTCGAGCTCTGCAATTTTGTTGCATTTAAAGGAAAAACTTTTCCAGAAGATGCGTTTAAATCTCTTCTTCATTGTGGCCAGTTCTTCGACCGAGTGTTACTGCGATCTGAACTAAAAGTGATTTACGAAACTGATGACATTAGCGCAAAAAATAACGCTAAGGAACTGATGCAATTTTTAAAAGACAAGGAGCTGGAAGATGCCTACACCGAAGTGTCGAAATTGTGTGAATTAGTATTGACAATACCTGCCACAAGTTCATCAGTAGAACGCAATTTTTCAACACTTAAACGTATACAAAATTTCGTGAGAAATTCAACGGGGCAGGAGAGACTTTCGAATACATCGCTGTTGTCCATTGAAAATAAACTTCTCCAAAATATGTCGGAACATCGACGTTTTTATGATGACGTCATTGACGAATTTGCAAAAATTGATCGAAGATTCGAATTACATTACAAATAGATAAGTTTCTAAAAATTGCTTCCCTTTCTTAAAATTTCACCGCACGCCCCTGGCCCAATATTATATATATATATTTTATGGATTTTTCTAAGGCGAATGACATATTTTACTTTAAATTTAAAAGAATTTACCCGCCGATAATTGACTATTTTTATTAATTGACCTAACGAAAGCGCTTAGAATTTATGAATGATTGCGAAAGGATATTTCGGATTTTTTTTATTAAAAACTTTGTTATCTTGCATGCTATTTTTTGTTTATTAATAATATTTTTATTATTAGTTTTATGTAGTAAATGTGTTTTATTACGAATGTAAAATCATGTTTTATTTACAAATAGGTTCGGAGGGGGACCCCAGATTTCTATCGCCTAGGGACAGGTCTTAATCCGACACATCATTTAACACCGCTGTAAATATTTAAATATGTTTAGTGATATGTGAACGAACTTCAAAATCAGTGCCCTTTTAAAGTGGAATATCTTCGAAATTCGAAAAGATAGAAAATTGAAATTTTGGCACATAGAGGTAAAATGGAAGATGTAGAAACTTTGTATTTCCTGCACATCTTTACTCATTAAAAATCATAGCAAAGCGCTTTCAGTCTTCACCATCTTCAGTGCGACCTGTAAGCAAGCAAATATCTTTCTTTTAGAAATTCCAATACAGAGATTGGTGAATAGGTTAAATTTACTCATTTTAATCATAAACAAAATTAATCAAGAAATATATGTGAATCAAAGAGAATATAAAGAATATATAAAAAATTAAATATAAAAATTAGGATATTTTATTGGAATATGTTTTGTTTAGGAGATTTAAACTGACTTTAGAAAATTTTTAAGATAAAAAGAGTTCACTAAAATATTTAAAAGTAGGTACCAAATTGTGTTACCCACATACTTGTCAGGTGGGTACAGGCTACATACAAAAATATATATGTCACAAATCACAGAAATTATTAATTACATTAAAAACCTATAGAGGGTGTAAAACCCCTTTTGGCGATCTAGTTCAACATTATGTAAAAATTGCGAAACATGTTCCTAGCAAATGACAATTCCCAAAGGTCTGATCGGAGATGTTAATTTTGTAAAGTTGGTATTATGAAAATTTTTAATTATTTTTAATTATCTATAATTATTTTATTAAAAATTTTTCATAATACACATTTTAAAAACTAATTTCTTCTATGTCAAACCTAGTAGCTTGTTAGCAGCACTTTTTACAATTTTTACAAAATGCTAGACTAAGTCGCCAAAAAGGGTTGAAAATAAAACCTTTTCTAGGTTTTTCAATGCAATTGATAAATATTGTGAGGTGACCTTTATTTTAAATGTTTTTATTATTGGTCTTGTCAATGTATGGTCCCTTTTTTTTAATGTAACCTGTGTCCACCTGATAAGTAAATAGACAACAGTAGTAGTATTCTAAATATTTTAGTGAACTCTCTTTAGTTTAAGAATTTACTAAATTCAGTTTAGATCTTCTCAACAAAACATATTCGTCAATAAAATATCCAAATTTTTATTTTCAAAAATTGTTTATATATTGACTTATTGAAGAAAATATTCAAATGCTCTTTGAATCACATACACACACATGCTAAATTTCATATATGTTTTTTATCAACATCTGATGATGCCTGAAAAGGCGAAACACGTGTAACCGCATTATATTCTTTTTGACTGAGACCGAGACTTTGTGTCTTCTTTCTAGTTTAGTCATTATCAACATCTATGATTCTGGTATAAATTTGTTTTTTCTATAGAAAAATGAGGAAATTTAACCGATTCAACTAAAGAACGGGAAAGGCTCGCTTTAATTGAATTAAGATTGCAGGAAATACAAAGTTTCTACATTTCCTGTTTCAAATATAATAGGCTGTAAAGCTACTGGAAAACGACGGTTCACATGATATTTGTAAACAATAAATCTTTTAACCCCGTTTGAGGCTCTAGGATTGTTCAAGTAAAAAAAAAAAATATTGACAAATGTTGTAGAAAGTGGGGTATTTACTAACTTTGTTTTTTTAGTAGAATTATTCATATATTCTTGAATTCTCGAGTTTCTACTTTAAAAACTTCTTCAGTTATATTGCAGAGCTACGGTGATCTATTGAGAATTTACCATCGTTACCTTAGACGTGTCGGTGTAATTCGAATTAAGTAGTAGCGGCGGAAACCGTCAATGAGTAATAAGTCGCAAATTATCGGAATATTGATAAAAGCATCTCGGCACGAGTTCACTGCTTCCGTTTATGGCGCAATACCTTTGGCCTGCATCTCTTCTTTAGAGATAGTAACATAACTTGATATATTAGGAATAGATTTGGGGAATTGGTGAACAATTGATAGAAAGTCGAATTTCATAACTGGCCCTAATGAATCGATTCACAATTTATTTCACTTCCGATAATATTTACTCGATATTGTTTTTACTAATTTATGGCATAATTTTTTATTGTACTCATAAATTCAATGTTTAGGTTTTCATATAAATGATCTGTTTGTGGGAATTCCTCGACATTTCCTGATTTGTGTAGTTTTCTTCAACTTTGCTTTTCAATAACAAATCTACACAGCACATTTTTCATTGATTATTTATTTGCGTACTTCAGTCTTCGTTCCACTATTACACTATTACTTCATCACTTACTATCATTTGTAGACGTATTTGGCTTGTCTTATCCCTCTCAACAAAATCTCTGGGGGGTTTCCCATTCCATTATACTTTTCAGTGTGTGTGTGTGTCCATTCTTTTTCAACGCTTTCTAGATCAGTTTAACGGTTAAGAGCGTTTTAGGTATAATTTTTCATATAGTGTCGGTTATGATATTTTTTATTGGTCTTCTAGCAGTTCTGATATAAATTCTGTGTAACAACACGAAAATTACAATTTGTTAGCCTGCGTTTGTTAATGAAAACGTTAATTTTCGGAAATTAGTTGGAAAAACCACTTTTTTCCACGTAATCTGTGTGATATATTCGTATAGTTGAAAGACAATAAATTATGTGGGGTGCCCCAAACTCTGTGTTGTGTAAGACGTATCTAGAGAACCAATAAATAGATTACTCTGAACATTTGGCTCTGGCTATAAATGATCATAAACTCACTTTTTATAACTTTTTAAATTGTGCGGTGTTGCCGCTTCTACCTTAAACCGGTGACAACGTCCATTTTCTAAATGAAATGCCCTGTATATTATTGCATTTTTATATTATCTTGAACATCCTAAACACTTTTTGTGTTATATTTCCTATATCTAAATTCAACTGTTTTCGAGAAAATGGTGCTTGAAAATTGACATTTTCGACCCTGAGGTGTATAATTCCCAAACGCCTTAACTTGCTATAGCAATTTATTTCAGTTTCTTATCCCAATTTTTAATTATTTCCTCACACTAATTTTTAGATTTTCAGGAGGTGACAAAATGTAACATTTCCTGTCGAAAAAAATGTCAGGTGATAGATAACTAAAAACTAAGGAGAAAGTGCAATCTATTTCGTTGAAAGTTAAGTCGCTTATCAATATTGAGGCGTCATTTTCTCGAAAACAGGTGAATTTATAGGTATGGGAAACAAACACAAAAAGGGTTTAGAATATTCAGGACAATACAAAAATGCAATAATATATAGGGTCCAAAAAGTTTTTATCTTTTTGAAATGAAATAAAAACAGCTGTTTAATTTTAATAAATTAATTTTTAAAATTTTCAAAAATTCTCCGTAACGCTGTTGCAAGTGTCTGGAGTTATGATTTCGATTTTTTGCCGAATATTGTTCTTTAGAACTTTCAGAGTAGCGGGGCGGTTGCGATACACTCGAATTTTAAGATATCCCTATATATAAAAATTACAAGGAGTCAGGTTTGGGCTTCGGGGGGTCACTGAATGTCTCCTCTTCGAGAAATCAATATTCCTTGAAGAGCTGGGGTGAAAAGTTTTAAAGCATGTCGACATAACGCTGTTAATTACGCGTTACTGCGCAGCCTTGTTGCTCTTCGAAAAAAACTGGGACCTTCGTGCTATGCAGATGCCTTTAATGTGTGTTTTTAGGATTTTCTCCACACCAGTAGCGACAATTTTGAGTATTCACATGGCCTTTAAGGTGGAAATGAGCCTCATCGGAGAACAAGATGTTGTTGTCTGCTGGAACTCGATTCATTATTTCGTTAGCAAATAAAAGTTGGGTCCGTCGGCTTCAATTCTAAATTTTATCGGGTGCATGTATAAATCTGTATGAAGGATGCGAAACATCGATGATATCCTGATATTTAAAGTAGCTTCGCGCTTTCGTGTCGATAACTTTGGTTGTTGGCGCAAGGATGCTCTCACTCTTTTAATGTTTTCATTGGTTCTTGCTTCCACGACCGGAGACGGGTTTATTTAATGTTGAACCACTTTCCTCAAACGTAAGATCCCATTGCCTAATCAACGGAAGGCTTGGACATTTCTGAATATTTGAACTGTTGTCGAAATCTACGGCGCGCAATAGTGGTAGAATGGAACGAGAGCTCCTCTATATGTGACTAAATTTCCCTGACCCGGACTATCGTTTAAGACCCCAGCATTCTACCGCTCCTAGCAAATTTTTTACAGGTCAACCAAATATTAAAAACTTTTTGGACCACCCTGTACATGGCATTCCATTTAGAAGACGGATTTTGCCACCAATTTCAGGTAGTAGTGGCAACACCGCACAAATTATTATTATTTTAAAAAGAGAGTTTAAGTTCATCTATGGCCAGAGCCACATTGTCAAAGTAATCTATTCATTGATTTCCAGATGTGTCTAATAGGCCTCTGAGTTTGGGGCATTCCTGTATATTGCTTCCATTTGTGTGGTGAAATAAAGTAAGAGATATTATAAACGTCAAGTGGTTGAGAGAAGTTCAACGCAAACAAATCAGGAATACAGTTAAATAAAGCCCATCTAGTTTGAAGATACTCATGATATCATTAGTCTAAGTGTGGCTAAATGAACTTATAATGGGAAAAATATGTTGACACATTATAATCAGCATTAAATGAAGGTTGTTGAATGTTATTCTTGTAATATGCCAAAATACATTAAAAATGTAAGTGTTTTAATGTTTATTGCTGTTATAGCAGACGATGTTAAGCAACTTATAAAAAAATATAAGTTCATTTGCATCTACTTCATTACTCAAATCGAAATTGAGGTTTTTTCTCGATTTTGTTAAAATGTTAACTAATACTGGGATTTACTTATTTCATTATAGCTATTTGAATTAAAGAATACATTTTTAAAATTGCACTTGATCAGTAGCTTTATCTATTAATTTAATTTTTCTATATTTTGATATTTTTGTATCATGGATAGCCAAAATCTGACTATCTTAGTCGAAAATATTTTTTTTGTTAGTTAAAAATCGAGTTATGAATTTATAAATATAAATAACGTAAAAATTATTCATATATTCTTGAATTCTCAAGTTTCTACTTTGAAAACTTCTTCAGTTAGCAGTTGCAGACCTGCAGTGGTCTATTGGGAATTTACGAGCATTACGTTAGACATGTCGGTGTAATTCGAATTAAGTAGAAGCGCCGGAAACCGTAAATGAGTAATAAGTCGCAAATTATCGGAATATCGATAAAATCGCATTTCGTGCACGAGTTCACTGGTTGCCAAGTTTACTTCAATCGGAAATCCTGGTATTTATTAGCTAGTAATAAAGCATCAAATCCGTTTATCGCGTAATACCTTTGGCATGCGACTCTGCTTTAGAGATAGTAACATATCTTGATATGATATTAGGAGTAGATTGGGAAAATAGATGAACGATTCATCTAAAAAAGTGAAATTTTATATCTGGCCCTAATGAAGAATTAATTCACACCTTATCTCCCTTTCGACAATACTTTGATATTATCTTATCTGTAACGCATATTTTTTTGTTGTACTCATATATCCTATGTTTATTGTAGTAATTCCTCACGATTCTCTGTTTTCTGTAGATTTCTTCCTCTTTGTTTGGGCTTATGAAGTCAATACAATCACAATACATTTTTCATTCTTTATTGTTCCACTACTACAAGTGGCTTATCAACTATAGTATAGGGATGGGCAATATAACCGACAACCTTTTTTTTAAACGATTCAATTTTCGAATAATCAATTTTCGATTAATCAATGTTTAGTTTAGTCGATAACTTTATTAGGCATCAAATTACTAAATCGAAAAATAAATACATCGATCGATCCATATAAAAACTGTTATTGATGTATCGACTATATTGTGAGGTTAATTGTACGACTGTAGATATATCGCATAATTTATTAAATAATATAGTACGGAATATTTCACGGCTGTGCCTAAAATTATGCGAATGGTGAATCTTCGCAAAATTCTTGCAATTTTATTTGTGGTACCCTCAATAAAAGGTAAAACTGCACTACTAAATGGTTGAGTATCCAATACTGGTTAAGGTCTGGGATTATTATAATGCCTAATCGAACGTTTAATATCTTTAGGGCATTATTCGTTTGATTCGTAGTTGAATTTGTATGACACATTGACAAAGCCGTAAAGATTAATGAGTTGATGACGAATTGTTTTTGAGATGATGAGAACTAAAATTTAAATATCTTTTCATATGTGCCGGTTTCCTGTAATCACTATGGCCTAGGGTACTGTTCTCTTTCTTTTGTACTAATACATTAAGGAAGGGAATGGCACCATCTGACTCAATTTCCATAGTTAATTTTATATTAGAATGTTGCTGGTTTAAATTATCTAAAAATATAGTTAAATTTTCTTCTCCATGAGTCCATACTACACAAGTATCACCTACATATCTAAACCAACATTTAGGTTGTAGAGGAGCAGAGCTTAAAGCAACTTTCTCGAAAGCCTCTATAAAGATATTCGCTACCACAGGAGATAGCGAAGATCCTACTGGAGAAAATCACCTTCCATCAAGCAGAAAGGATTTACCAGCAACTGACAGCAAAACAACAGAAGAAGTTCGAAACTCTGCGCAGCAACCACCAGCCAGTACATCCACTACAGAATACGGTAATCAATTTATCATCTATTTCATTAACAAAAGCAGAGTAATCGGTTCTCTCTAAAGGACAATTGTTTCTAGAAAGTATAGAGGACAGCATCCGAAAACTACTACAAGAACATGTGGATTCAGTTCGATATGAAACATTAAACATTCTTTGCAGCTCTAAACCACTAAAATCCAACTTGTCAGCCGCAGAAAGATCAGCTATAAAGATCCTCAATGACAAAGAAGATTTTATAATTCTACCTGCAGAAAATACAGAAATTATTTTACTACAGCTAAAGGACAATACGAACGGATCCAACTAAGAAAATTTAAATTTAAATGTGTAGCCTTATTATTGTCTTGGATCTGCCAGATCTAGAGAAGAAGAAATTGAGGCCAAGCGGTTCGAAGTTTCCTCGATTTTACGGACTTATACACAAAGCTAATATACGGTACATTAGCTTTATGTATGTACGTCCCATCGTCAGTGCAGTAGGTTCGCCATCTTACAAAATAGGTAAATATTTGTATCGTAAACCTCGTCACAGGACGATCTAATTTCTATATCAAAAACTCTAAACATTTCGTAGAAAAGTCTAAAGATTTTATTTTAGATCCCGGTGATATTTTCGTCAGTTTTGATGTTGAATCTCTGTATACATATGTGCCTATTGACGATTCAATTTCTATAATTCCTGAAATATTTCAACATAAAAACCTTATTCCAATTTTAATTGAATTGATAAGAGAATGCCTGACGTCGGGTGATGCCATCGGATCTCTGTTATCTCCTGTGGAAGCAAACATCTTTATGGAGGTTTCGAGGAAATGGGTTTAAGGTCTGCTCCGTTAGAACCTAAATGTTGGTTAAGATATGCAGATTTTAATATGGCCTCATGGAAAAGAAAATTTGACTATATTTTTAGATCATCTAAACCAACATTCGAATATAATTAATTTACTATGGAAATTGCATCAGATGGTGCCCTTCTTGGATGTGTACAAAAAAAAAGAGAACGGCACCCTAGGTCATACTGTTTACAGGAAACCGACACATACGAACGGATATATACAGTTTTCACCATCATATATCTCAAAAACCATCCGTCATCAGTTCATTAGTCTTTAGGGCTTTGTCAGTATGTGATACAAATTCCATTCCGGTAGAAACAACAAACCTGACGGAAGCTTTAAAATCAAACAGATATTGCACTGAAGATATTAGGTGTTCGATTATGTATTATAATAATCCCAGACCTAAACTAAAAGAATTCTGAAGAGATCCAACATTCGCATAATCTTTAGTACACACAAAAAGATTGGGCAATGCTTAAGGACACCAGAAGATATAATTCTTTTGCAATTAGAAGCAGTTTATAAAATTCCTTGTTCCTGCGGTAAAGTGTATATAGGTGAAACTGGTCGCGTCTTCGATTTATGTATTTTTTTGTTTAATTAATCGTCCAAAACGAATTAATCGATTAACCAAAAAATCTATTAATCGGAAATCGGATAAAATGGATTATTTGCTTACAATCGGTAGTCGATTATTGATATCGATTATCGTCCGGCTCTACTGTAGACGACTTAAGCAATTATAGACGTTTCTGGTGGATAGAAAACCAACTCAACAAAATCTTCGGGAAAGTTCTCCATCCTATTTCACCTTTTCTGTATTCATTATGTTTTAACGTTCCTTAGCAGCTTTGAAAACCATCCCCATTACCTTAATGGCCATTTTAACAGTAAATAGCGTTTTAAGTATAATTTTTATATAGGGTCGCTTCTTATATTTTTTATTGGTCTTTAATTAGTCTTCTAGCCATTTCGATATAAATTCAGCTTCAGAGAAAATAAACTTGCTTTAACTCTCAGTAATATTATGAAAATATGATTTGTAAGTCTATGTTCGTTTTACCTTTTCGGACACCCACTTCATTCCACTTGTGCTATATATTTGTGCAATTGAAGAATATATGTTGCCCGCCGTTTGTGACTTGTGTGGTGAAATAAAATCAGGAACATTATAAAGATCAAATAATTCATCGCTAAGCCAATCTAGTCTTAAGATATTCATGAAAGCACTTGTCGTCTAAGTGGAACCTAACCAACGTATAATGGGCAAAATGTGTTGACACAATATGGTTATTATCAAACGAAGGTTGTTCAATGTTCTCCTTGTAATATGCTAAAATACGTTAAAAATCTAAAAGTATGTTAATGTTTATTGTCGTTACAGATGAGTCGTTGATACAGAAATATAATAAGTTTTGCCGTAATTAAATTGTTTTAAACAAAAAAAAAATGTGAAACGGTTTTCCGCATTCTTGTTAAATTAGTTCAGACATTATATTCATAGGAGATTGAATAAAAGTATTAGCTATAAATCGAAATTTCTCAGAGGATACAATTTTTTAATATAAAAGTCATGATTATTATTGGACACCTTGTCAAATTGGAATTATTATTATTACGACGTTTCGCCATCTATTACACGAGGTATCTTCAGGTGTCTATTTACGAGATCTGAACACTATATGACCTCGGACCCTTCGGGCGAGCTTTTATACCCGTTTTATATTTTATCACCAAATCGTGACTCCGTGTTAAGATTGGTTTCCACATGTATTATAGACCGTAGCCGGTATTCTCTATTAAAGTTATTGTATTTTTAAAAATTTCAATAAATATTCGAATTTTTCTTTTACAGAATCCTTGTCCAGTGTTATAGTATTCTACTGCAGTAGGTGTAGATGTAGAATATGAATGATCCTGTTAAGGACTTAATTTCCTTTATATCAGATATATTCGAACATAATAATCTTGACACTATGCTAATAGACCTAGCTGAAGCTTGGCTTACATCTACTTATTTAATTTTTCTAGGAAAATTTCATGAACAAACTTCGGCGGTAGCTATGAGTCTCCTGTAGTATCACCTACAAAATGCAGAATAACCTACAAGACAGCTGTTATAAGCCTGTTCCAAGGGACACAACTGCATACCTAGAAAAAACCAACTAAAAATAAAATAAAAAGTTCTCCACTAAACCTCGAAATACAACAAAAAATCATACCACGGGAAAAGTCGAATAGATGTTTTACCAAAAATATACAAATCAGGGGCGCTCATAAGATCTGTAGTTAGTGCTGTTAATTCGCCGCTACAAACAACATCATAACATAGCCTAGATGTCAAGTCGTTGTATCCTAGTATTCTTATCGACGAAGCATTGTATAGGATTGTTATAAACGAGGATTTCCTGGCATATATAATACAACTTACGGAGCATTGCCTTAAAATTACTTATTTTTTAATTAACCAGCAAATGTATAAACAAATAGATGGTGTTCCAATGGGGTCCTCGCTATCACCACTAGTTAAGAATTTATTTATGATATACTTGAAGTGGCAAGAATTTTAAGATCAAGCAAACTACCTGGAGCTTAATCTACAACAGCAGAATATTAAATACAAATATCTACTTGAATGTAAATTCTCATCACCACCCAGCACAAAAGCAAAAATTGAAAATCAACTATGTTTGTTGTACTAGAGTAAGTCTTTACCGAAAAGCATCTATAACAGTCTAAACTAGTTATTATTTATGTTGATAATATTGATTTAGTAGTACTTCCCACAGAAAATGATATTTACTTACTATATAGATGCTCTAAAATTTCCAGTATGCACAACAAGAATGCTTTTACCTTCGTTCATGTACAAAAAATTAGAACTTTCACTGCAAAGAGGAAGTTTATCTCGCGAGTGCTTTCAGAGAAATTTTCTTGCCTGCATTTCCGTTTTGATAGAAGTTTGCAGTTAGGTTTGGCATTCTCCGGGAACAAAGTCCAAATTTAATTTCCTTTTGCTCTTGGCGAAACTACGACTTTGCTATAGTTCTCTAGTTATTTGGTACGTAGCCCGATAGTTCAATTTTGGTTTATTTTTTATTACTACCTAATCAGTGGATTTTTTTATGTTTTTATCTCATTTTGAACTAATATTAACTTTTGTAAATCTAGAATTTTATTAATGAAGGTGTTTTAATAAGTTTGTTTAAACATTTTGAAGGATTTGATGATATCTCAGTTCTTGATCATTGGGAAGGCATTGTTAGCCTATTTTAATAATCTATCCCAAATTCAACCATACTCCTTTTGGGCATACTATTCAATGTTGCGGGGTCTGATGTCTATTAGAAAAAATGTGGATATTAATAAATAGTCGCATTTAACTGCGTTTTTAAAAAGAAATTTGGAAGGATATAGATCTACAAAATCGAAAATATTAACGAAAAATGATATTGGTGTTTTTCTGCAGGAAGCTGATAAAAACATTTTTTTTATGGCGAAAGAAGCACTTATTGTTGGACTAGTAAGAACATGTAAAAGGGAAGAACTGAAAAACTTATTCTTAGAAAAGTGAAGGTGCGTGTTTTCGATTTGTATTACCATTCACGAAGACAAAATTAGCTCGAGAGTTTGTAACATCAGAAGACATTGCAGGTTTAGATATGGTGGAAATTGCCCGAAATTACATGTTACCCGTTGATCATGATCGTTTCTTCGTGTGCTATAAGAACGGTAAATGTACAAAACAGCCAGTGGGAATAAACACTTTTGGAGGTATGCCTAAGACTATTGCTTTGTTTTTAACATTATCCAGTCCAGAACAATATACCAGCCACTTTAGAAGGTCTTCTAGCCAATACCGAAGTGGATATTTTGACCGTAAAGGGGCGCGGTGGATGGCGGTCAAATACAGTTGCAGAAGGATACATTGAGGCTTCGGAAGAAAACAACAATACTGCTTTGAGTATCCTCGGAAATCAGGAAAATGAAGCAACTAGTATCCAAAAACTGAACATATTTAATGCAAGTTTATCATAAGTTAAGTCAAGTTCATTAAGAACATCTGGTATTAATTTAAATAACTGCAATAGTTGTGTAATTAATATTTTCAATAAATAGTTTGTAATGCTATATTTTAAACAAAAATAAACGTATTTTCTTTAATTCTGCTTAATTTTAATATTAGTACATATCATTACCGCACTAGTGGGGAATATCTAACATTATCTAACTAAAATCAGTGCGATTACCGCATGAGCTTCCTAACTCACGATCGTAGATAAGATGTATTGGTGTATTGGTGACATCAGCGAAATTTTCTTGTGCACATCGTCACCATGCAAGTAAAACCGCACGTTCGTTAAATGTAAACGTTTAAGCAAATACTGAACTAAACGTACGTATATTTAACCGTAGGAGTAAGTGGTAGGCAATTTAATTTGGGAACTCGTATCATTCATTTCAAAGATTCATATCAATGGTTCATATCGTATCCTTCTCTGTTTGAAGGTAATAAGCAGACAATGTAGATTGTTCTCTAAACTCGTTCTGTAGGACTTGCATTGCTTTTATTATTTTGGTTTCACAACATTTCGATTAGTAACTATCTTCATTTTCAAGGGTAACCTGATTGTTAACTCTAAAGCTATGGCCTTATATACTAGTTGTGTACGGTGATGCGTAACGTCTCTACCCCCTGGTTACCTGAACCGGGAAGTTTAAGAGGGCAGTTTGAGCTAGAAGCGGCTTCCATATGTTTGGATGTTGTTACTGAATATGCCTTTCTATGAAAGTTGCTTCTATACACTTTCGTTTTCGCCATTGCTGTTCCCTGTGCAGAATTTTAGCCTCTGACCACTACATTCGGTATTGGTTTGACCAGACGTATTCCGATATGCCCCTTGACTCTTATACTAGAAGGGCGTTTTGACTCTCCAATGTACGAGTCATCACATTTACACTGGATTTGGTAAACGCATTTTTTTCTTATCAATGCCCTTTCGATGTTGTTTCTTGTAAATCGGAATGTGTCGTAATATACTGATCATTTTATAATTTTCATATTGCATTACTTATTAATCTTTCAAAGTAACCATTCTGCAACAGATCTTTTTTTTGTGTTTTCAATTTCTGCCTCAATGTCCATCTTATTATTACAAGTTATTACAGCTCTATTTTAAAGCGTTCCTATGATGCAATCCTTTGTTGTTGCAGAATGGTAAGAACCCTGGTGGAGATAATGCCCAGTGTGTAGGGGATTTCGGTATACTGTAGTTCTGATACCCTCTGCCGATCGCTTGACGAGAAGTTCTCGTCGATATCCCAAATATATGGAATTCGCTTCTGACTTAAACTGACATCCTAAAACTTCATGGTTTAGGTTACCAGGGGGTGCAGACTTCACGTATCACTGCACACGACTGGTATAGAAGCCCGTAGCTTTAGAGTTAACATTTAGTTTACACTTGAAACGTTGTGAATCCAAAATAATAAAAGACACTTCAAGTCAGTCACAACGAGTTTAGTGAGTATCCTTCCCTCATCTTGAAATTTTTAGTTGTTATTACTTTTAATAATTATTAATTAAAAATCTACTATTTACTTTTACAGGGTAGCACAGAATTGATGGTAAAAATTAAAAGGTGGATTCTATAGGATGAAATAACACTTTTTGTCCTATGAACATAATATTATGTCTAAAAATGCACTCCAACTTACGGCCGTTTAGTCAACCCTGGTTTATTTAAAATCAGCAAGCTATTTAATAAACATATTATTATAGAAGTAAAAAAAAATTAAAAGGTTTTATGTTTCATAAATAAATACCCATAAAAATAGTCCATTAGAAACTATTTGGCCAAGTTTACTCCATTAAACAAAAAAATCCTTTTATTAGGCAGCTGTAAGCAGCAGAGTTTAAAAGTTTAAAAAAACCGTGAAAAAAATATAGCCGGATTTTACCAAAGTTGAGGTCTCTTTAATTGTTTGGTTTACACATTATCGTTTACATACTGAACACGAACAAACCCGTTGTTTATCCATTTTATTAAAGAGCAAGATATGTAAAGCCGTTTCTATTGTAAGTCCATGCCTAAAACAACACTTTATGTGTTTAACCAACAAAGATAATATTATTTTAAATTTATTATTAACAATTTGCGCGCTAGCTCGGCAATTTGTACGGCACACAAATGGATTTTGAAAATGAATTTACAATGAAGCTTCGGGTAAATTTGACTTATTACTGTTTTTGTTTCGTTTGTTGTTCGATTAGGGGTTGATTTATCGGATTATTTGGAAAACATTCGTAGATAACGAGAGATATATTATTATTATTGGAATTCATGACCTAAATTTGAACATTTATGTGTATTTTCATTACGAATAACTCTTTCGACCAGTAGACTTGAAAAACAATCTCGCCAATTAACAAAATATTTATTAGTTCATTTATCATTTTTGAGTGTAATTTTTTTCTTGAAATTTATAAAAAAAATCCTGGTACATAAATTCGAAATTCTCATTACATTTCGAGCTAGGTTGTCAGAACCTAGAAACGAAAAGTTAATTACATAATACAGAGTATTTCAAACTGTTTTGATTATGCGATATTTAAAAAAATGCGAAAAATGACATTTTTTTATGTTGAAGTCAAGATGGACTTGACTGCCTGATACGCTTGAATCATCTTCAAAACGTGCATTTTAAAAAGTTTATAAAAGAAATATAAATTCTTGTTTAAAATACTTGTTTTAAACCCTGTTACTTATTATAGTTTGAACTATATATTTTTTTCGTATGTTTTGTTTATTAATTTTTATTGTTATTCTTCAATTTAATTTTATATTAAACGGACTAGAAAAAAATAAATTTAAGTTTTAAACATATTTTTATATACAGATTTAAACTGTTTGAAACAAGCAACGATGTTTTATACACGAATTATGAATACTAACTTTGCAACAGTAGTAAAAATTCGTTACACTAAATAAGGGGTCGCCAACCTTTTCAAGGTGTTAAGCTACTTTGATAATTTAGAAATATACCGTGATCTACCTACTTGTAACCAGCGTTTAAGCCAGCCTAAACGAAATAATACAATTATATTTGACATAAGTACATGTTTTTATGTAATTAATAAATACTCAACTAATATTAATACATACCTAAAAAATAAACAAAATTTTCATATAGTCATAATGGCATACCACATACGACTTAATAAAAGTAAGCAAAACATTATAATTAAATATTTAAACAAGAACATGTGATAAAAAATGCGTGCATTCCATGAGAAGGTTGACACTTGGACTCATCGATAATTGTTTTGATATTTTCAGTGTAATTTGATAAAGCCATTCGAACATAATTATCCAGATGTTCATCTGTAAGGCGAGTGCGCTATTTGTTCTTAATAAACTTCATATTGGAGAAAGAAGATTTGCGCAAATAAGTTGAAGTAAATAACTCTTTCACTTTTAAAACTGAATATTTGTCTTTATTTACTATAGGCCAGATACATTTTGTACTTGAAACTAACTATTTCAATGCTAAATCACTTTGAAATGCAACCACTTCCATTTCAGTTGCTGCGATGTCTTTGCCAAAGTTATAAACTGTTGGATATCAATTTCCATGAAGTGTGAAACAACACATTGAGCCTCCAATGTCATTTTGTTAAAATCCTTAAACCCAAAAATCGGTTTAAGGATTTTAACAAAATTTAAAAAGTTATCCCTCAAGTTAGAAACTATTTCTACTTGAGATTTACTGTCATAGGGTTCTATTGGATTTTGAGATATCTTCTTTGAAAGAACAGAGAAATGTTTGACATCACGGTTGATTAGGGTTTGTTCCCAAAACTCAAGTTTTTTTATGAATACATTTATATCGGAAATCATTTCCGCCTGTTCTTTATCTCTTCCCTGAAGTTGCAAATTGAGTTTATTAATCTTGTCTGTAATATCCACAAAAAATCCAAAATCTCTAAGCCAAATTGAACTTTCCAGTTCCTGAATGGGTTCGCCGCGTTGTTTGAACAATTGAACTATGACTGATAGGGCTTCACTAAAACGTGTTAACACTCGTCCTCTACTTAACCACCGCACTTCAGGGTGAAGAAGTAGATACCCATACTGACAATCAATTTCATCGGCTAAGATTTTGAATAATCTTTTTTGTAATGCGTGAGATCTAATCTTGTTTACTATTTTTACTACCATTTTCATGACGTTGTTTAGCGTTAAAAAATTTCTACATAATGCTTGCTGGTAAATAACGCAATGGTAACACAGAAATTATGGAAAGCATTCATCTTTACGACAAAATGGTAGCAGACCCTTATCACAACCCACCATAGCTGGAACCCCGTCAGTTGTCAAGTTTACCAATTTTAAAATTGGAATTTTCTCAGAAGATATAAAAATGTTTAAATGAGAAAACCATTCCTGTCCACTGATATATCCTTTCAGTGGAATAAACTTCAAAAGACCTTTAATCATCAAATCACTAAAAACCATCCTGACGAACAGGGCCATCTGGGAGATGTCAGCCACATCTGTTGATTTGAAAATAAACACAGTTATCTAAGTCAGGTTTTTACTGTGAAAAAATATCCTTGTCCATTACTTCCACTCGTCGCAGCATTGTAGTAGCAGAAAGTTGCATAGATTTTATTGGTGAAACTATCTCGACTTTATTTTTAAGTTGGAAAATTAGGGATCTGCAGCTTCTAAAAACGCCTGATATATCATTTCCCCGTCTTCATACGTTTTTTTTGTGCAATTATTTGGAACACACGATATGATGTTTCCGTTGCAGACGTATTTTAGTCTACTGCTTTTAAAAATATTGACTGTTTCTGTAATTGTTTCAGTTTTTCTTTTCTGCTGGCATTATGTAATGGGAAATATTTTTCAAAATTCGGATGTACACTTTTATGATTCCGCTCAGTATTTCCTTTCTTACCAACCGAAACAGAGGCATTACATAATAAACATACATTTTACCTTTAACTTCTGTAAAAAATACTGTTTTTCTCGTTCCGAATGAAAATTATATATCTTACTTAGTTACTACTGCTTGCCATAGTCTTTTTTTATTGCTTACTCTGTGTACTAACACATCTAATGCCTTTCAGTTTTAAACTGAACACGTTGTATCCCCGACATGCGTATTTATCGCGTTCAAAGCAATCTAGTGTTCTCAAACATTCACGCGATGCTGGCACTCTGGTCAATTCTAGCGCTCACCGCAGTGTTGCCGCTGCTTGTTTTCATACTGTAATTTTTTTTCAAAATTTATGGACGCTTCTATGCTTTTGCAAGATATGTTGTGAGCTACCAGAAATGTCTTCGCGAGCTACAGGTAGCTCGCAATCGACGGGTTGGCGACCACTGCACTAAATGTTTAACGAAATGCAATTTTTTTTTACGTAAATTAGAAAACACCAGACAGAACACCAATACTTACTACAAGATGTTTGTGTGTTCGAATCCATGTTCAGGTAGATGACTTTTTTTAGTTTATTTTAACAAAACTTATAATTAATAAAAATGCGAATTAGGTTATGATCTCAAGAAAGCCTGCGGTAGCGCGCCAACTAAATTACTTAAAAACATGGATCTTTTTAACAAAACCCCTTAGCGTTAGGTTAGCTCAGGTTGATCTATAAAAAAAATTATTAAAGCTACAAACCATCATGAAAGCCATACAGTTACACCTCAAATCATCGAAAATCAGATTTGAAATACGCGCGCACTCTAAATTGATTTATAGATCTTGTCACTTACTCTAACTCTAGTAACAGCTATTGAATTTCAAATGAACTATTATAAACATACTGGATTTGTGTACTTTTTAATGGTCGTAGCCGCAAAGGAAAAGATTCTGGAAATTTTTCGTCTTCATTCAGGTTATGATAAAAAATGAAGCAATTACATTTTTTATAATATTTCGACATCTATAACTATTTTATTAAATTTAGAATGTTGCTGTTTTTTTTTTGTTTGTGTCTTTTAAAAGTTCCGCAATGGTTCAAAAGAATTTTCTGACAAACCTGCATTTTTTTAACAAGGTCGCCAAGAGAAAATCGGGTCTCGGTGCAATAACGTGTGGGCCTCCCAAAAAAATTTTGAAAAAAAACTTGTATTTCCCTTTGCCTTTATGACTAAAACTACTAAATGTAAAGTTGAATACCCACAAACACGATCTCAACGGGCCTGCACAGTTAACCGAAGTTGTCTTAATATAACCCACTTTAAAGTCCAAATTCTTATCTAAATTCTTTTAATTTTTATAGAAATATGCAATATGCAAATTTGCATTAAATGGCAATTGGTAATTGTCATTATAGATATTTGCTTGTACGTGTATGGATGACAGAATATAACCAACAGGGAAATAATAATTCTGTGTTCTCAAGATCAAGCTTGCTGTTCGCACTCAGTTCATTCAAATTGAAAGTTGAATTAGGTAAACAGAAAATATACTCGTTATCAGTTGTCACTTCAGTCATTTCGATGCACTTAAAACTGCTTGGCTGACCCTCGACTAGTGACTAGCTATACCGGCTTTTCTTTATTTTAGGGGACCCGCGCGGCGCTCAGTGGAAAATCTCCCACTCAAAAAGAACTAAAACCATATAAAATTTGATATTTTTAGATAAATCCTCTTCACCTTCGTCCCCTCACCTCCGCCATATATTTTAATTATTGACACAAGAAATGTTTTGAGGCCTAGTCTAATAAATGTTATTTAATATTTTCGTTAAGATTTAATTTCACTAGAATGTTTAATAATCGGAATAACCTGACGAGAATGTTATTTCAAAGTTGTCGAGAAAAATATCACGCAAAAAAGATTCAAGATAGTGCCTTTCCTTCAACTGTCGCTTTTATATTTAACTAATACTACAAAAAACTAGATGACTAGCCAAGCAATTTGTTTTTTGAATTAGTTGGTCTTTTGAAAAATCAAAAAGTTGTAGCAGATTAAAATGTCGACAACTTAACATGACCACGCTGAATAAATTTTATAATTACTAGTACCTATTAGTACTTCGAAAGTACTAATTTTTTGAATGTTGAGTGAGTATTTCGCCATATCATGGTGTAGGAGCAGGGCCGGATTTACCTGAGCTGAGACCCCAGGCGATATATAACTTGAGGCCTCGCGGTAAAAATGATTAAGAGTTGTTATAACTTTTAGATGTCTCTTTACGAGGAGAGGGGTTAGGTTAAAGGTCAGATACATTAACATAATATACCAATAATATTACAATCCAAACCAATTAATGTTCGGTATACATATGCAAATTAACATTTTCTTGGCTTTGCTTTAACAAAATCATAAACTAGTTCATTGTAATCTATGCATTCAACAATTTTTGATTCGATATTCGAGCTCGAGAGTTAGGACGTTTTTTCCTGTTGCATACAGGTTCTAGTACGAGCTCCTGTGATGATTTGATGATTTCTACGCCCTGTTTTTTCAATCAAAATATTTCGTCGCATACTTCAAAAACTGTTGATTTTTGAGACACAATCCAAATTTGAAAGTCTTATAATTTATTTCGCTCTAGAACAATTTCAACTCCAAGGTTTCGCATTTGAGCCACAAACTTTAACTTAATGTTTTTAAATACGTATCTGTATATTTAATACACATTTTTAGAACTATTTTTTGTCACTTTTCTACTGTGTACTGTAAAATGTCTTCATATGTAATTTTATGTAAGTACAGCTCTAGTTTCATAATTTAAAGTCCTTAGAGACGTTTCATTTCATTTTATTTAATATTCAAAACGTTTTACGTTAAAACGTAAATGAAAATTAATTAATTAACAATTAAATACTAATATGGAAACAACGTTTTAGCTAAAAGAATCACAACAATTACATAGTTTATTTCCAACACTTGTAATAAATTCTTCCAATTTAGAAAATTATTTTGTAACTATATATCTTGCAATTTGTTTTGATTATTTGTGTTAAAACGTTGTTGGTTCCCATATTAATATTTATTTGTTAATGAATTTATTTCCATTTGTGTTCTAAATACTAAATAAAACGAAATAAATAGTATCTATATAAAGGCTTTAAACTATGAAATTACGGCTTGATGGCATTTTACAGGGCCAAAACGCCCTCAAAGGTATTTGTGCAGTATATCATTAGAAAGGGGATAAAATATGATTCTGAAGATGAGAATAAAAAATTCAGGTCCGTAATAAAAAAAATCCATATTAAAAAAAAATAAGTTTATGGTGGTGGCTCGACCACGAAAAGTGGGAAATGAAATTTGCAAACATTGAGTTGTAAAGCGAAAACAATTATACGACTTTTAAATTTAAACTGTGTCTTGACAATCAACAACATCAACAGTTTTTGAAATATTCGACGAAATATATTTAGGCGTTTTTTATAAATCAGCCTGTGCATCAGAAAAAGTACTTGCGGCCATATTTTGATAGTCACACCTGCAGAAACGTATTGCTCTGTTAATAATTATCTCTAAAAGTTACACTTTGATTAAAAACAGATGGGCGTAGAAATCATGCAGTTGGATCTTAGACTATTTCTAAGTAATTCTTTATCCGTTTTATGACTGGAAAGGCCGCAATGAGGCGTTACTTACAGGCATTGCTAAGAATATTTTCAATATATTTTCAACATTGGGAAAAGTTGATCTCACACTGTTATTAATTAAATTATACATGTTAGCTGGATTTGAAATATTTTCTTCTTCCACAAAGTTTAAAAAATGCAAAATTTCATCTCGATAGTGCTCAGTAATCAAAATAATATAAGGAAGAAGGACCAAAATAGCTTCTTTCTAGCATAGAGAGCAAATCTAGTGATATTTTGATACAAATTATATCGATTTTTAGCATGAGGCCCCCAAGAAGTTGCCTATTAGTAAATCCGGCCTTGTTTAGGAGCTTCACCTTAGAGGTGATAAAGTAAAGAATCATAAAAATATGTTGGTTGACAGGTCATTAAAGCTGAATGCCTAAAGCCAGAGTACTGGTGTTCTCGAAGAGGAAGCAGTAACAGTTTTTTGACTCGAAATTCAGAAACCTGTATTGGCCTGGACCATTATTAAAATACAGTTTGGTCAGACTTCTTGATTTTTTTATATGTTGGACTATGATCAACATAACATTATAAAAAACTGAGGGGGGGTGGGTCAAGCGGACATATGGCGGTTTAAAAAAGCAATAAAAGAGTTGTTTATAAAATTTTAATTCAATAAAATTCGATCTGTAGACTCTCTAGGTAAAATTATAAAATATTATTATAAATAATTCAAGTTCATATACAGAGTGTTGATTTTTTGCGAACTTGTTTTTATTAAGCAAGGTTTCTAAATATGTGTTCTCAGATGATGATTCTCGGGAAAATATGTTGTAGGCAGAGAGACTTGATTACATGACAGCAATGCATATACAAATTTAGTATCTAAGTAATGGATTTCCACTATTAAAAAAAGTTGCCATCAAAAAATCCGCATATATTATTAAACTGAGAGCTCATGGCTACTGTAGGCTACTTTAGGAGCAGGTAGAAATGTATGTAGTTAACAACAAGCCATTTTAATAACTGCAAATATCACAACAACACACTTCATCACGACAACCCATGAATTCACAAAAAAATTTAAATCCTACTCATACTCCGCGAGCAACCACTCATCGTATAATCTAGATTTGGCTCTGTCAGACTTATATCGGAAATTAAAAAAAAAACAACACTTTAGATTACAGTGATTTTTTTAAAAAAATTAAAATAAAAAACTGAATATATGTTATTTCATAGATAGGGAGAATATATTCCTAGTTCGAGAGAAGGGGATTATTTTAAACGTTTTTAAACGTTTAGGACAGCATTAAAATTGTAACCAAAGTATCTAAATTTTTAAAATAAAATATCACAGAAGTATAGGACTGCAATATAAAATGGTCCACAACTGATCTGATTAGGCAAAATAATGGACTTAATTTGAGGTAAAGCTTGTTTCTGGGCTATGTAATCCGATTCGGATTCTACTTGTGCTGAATACCGCTATTCTATTGGTGTAATATGGAGTTCAAAGCATTTTGTTTTCTTTTTGACGTCATTGCCTGTAGTAGTTCTTAAGTTAACTTTAACCATTATGCAATATTTGAGGTTTCAAACGAAGTCAATTATTTTCCCTGTACGGATCAATTATTAACACTATATCAGATTCACTGAAACCGCATTTTTGAATTTCCACATAGTTTTAAAATTAGAAGTTTTGGACAGTTTCGTTATTTTAAACTCTAGGACCCTATATAGTTTCCTAATAATATATTCGTTGGCAAGATTCAGTCTTATGAAGTCAAAGGCTTAATTACCCTACTTTTATGGATCACTCTGCTAGCAAACCAATTTACATGCAAATAGGGTCTATGGCAATGCCAAGCCGACTAACGCTAAAGTTTTTGTTTCGACAAAGCTATTAAGCCGCTTCTCAAAAACTTGAAACTACAATGTTCCATTTTAGTAGACACAAAATCAGCGTGGAATTTGCAAATTTATGGTGACCTTTTGTTGTCTCTTACAATTTCAGGGTCTTTTTGTTTCAGAGAACTTGCTTTGTTTTTTGTAATTTAGTGGTTTATTACGCAGCTATATTTCAAGCACATATTCGAATAACTTTTAAAACTTGGCATGTTCTTATTTACTCATAGAATGTTCTTCATTGATATAATCCGTAATGTAATCAATGTTTCTTTTTGATGTTTCAGCTAGAATCTTGAAAGGTAACAAAACTGTCTTGCCTTTAGATAGTTTTATTAACAAAAAATGTTTTTATTGCTACTTCTAGTAAAAACATGAGTGACGCTCATTGGATTCCGAATAACGTTTAGAAAAATACGCAACAATGTTCAACTTGCACAAAAAAGACTTCAAAAGTTATTATCAAATTAAGATTTGCCCCAAAACCGGCCGTAACAAGTAAACAAAATTATACTATTAAATATTAATTTATAAATAAAAAAAATTCTAGACACTTGAAGGAACAATATTTTGCTGAAAAACATTTTTTTTCACTGATTTTTTATAAAATGAGCCTATTGTTAAAGCCGTTAAAGTCATTTCGCTTCGCGGAGACTTTATGACAACTATGTTATATGAGTTTATGACATTGCGGTGTTTTTAATTGTTATAATCTATTAGTTTTTAATTATCGGAGTTAACAAAAAACTAAAAATTGATAGTTTCAATAATTAATAACTAATAGACTATAATAATTAGAAACATAGTAATGACATAATCTCATAAAGTATAGTAGTGATAAAGTCTCCACCAAGCGAAATAATTTTAGTGGCTTATGCTTAACAATTTTTTGAGGCTGAACGTTTTCCCGATTGTCTTAAAATAGGAAAAATATTCCCCTTTTTTAAAAATGAGGATCCGGAATGTATAGAAAATTTTCCAATTAATTTTTCAAAGGTCTTTGAATATTGCTTTTTAGATCGTTTAAATAATTTTTTAAACACCCATAATGTGCTGAGGTAAAACCAGCATGGTTTTAGAAATGGATTTTCCACTAACACAGCATTAACATCGTTATATGATGTTGTAAATTTTATTGAGAAGGGTGAGTGTCCTGCTGGGCTATTCTGTGATCTCAGCAGAGCATTTGACTGAGTCAAAATCACGAAATTCTACTGGAAAAGCGGCATATGTACGATGTTAGAGGAAAGTTTATGGAATGGATTAAATCTTTTTTGTCTGATAGGGAACAATTTATGTCTATGCAGTACTCTGATATTGATGGTATGCATTAGGTTAACTCTGAGCATAGCAAAATCGCTATGTGAGTGGTACAGGGCTCGGTCTTGGGTTCGATGCTTTTCTGTTTATATGTGAATGAGCTGTATTCTTCGACTCCTGATGCTCATTTTTCTATCTATGCTGATTATACTTCTCTCGTTATATCTGGAAAGTCAAATGAGAAAATAGAAGAGAAATGTAATAATCTAGTTTCAGATTTAAACAAATGGTTTCCGCACAATCGTCTTTATTTCAATTCTTCAAAGACTCCCATAATGAGTTTTTATAACAGGCAAAAAAACTGTGATAAAGTTCTTTAGATCAAGTAGATAATATTAAGTTTTTAGGAGTTCAATTAGATACGAATTTAAACACATTGTTCTTTGCTTCTTTCCAAGTCGAGATCTTTGATATATCTTTTCCAGAATATAAAAACCATTCTAACGCAGAATCAGTTATTAAATCTCTATTTTGCACAGGTGGATTCTACATTGCGCTATGGTAAATGTTTGGGGAGAAATTCTTCCTCAATAAAGGTTTCATTTTTGATGCAAAACAAGAATTGTACGATGTGTTTTTGGAATATCTAAGAAAACTTCGTGTTGGACATTTTTCAACAATTTTAAAATTTTAACTGTGACCTCTATGTATATGTATGAAATGAATGTTTATGTTTTTAATAATAGAAATAAGTTTATTCGCAATAGTGAGTATCATTAATAGGCGACAAGGTGCTGATTTCCGTACACCTTTTTCTAGATTAAAAGTTAAAGGTGATTCTCCCAAATGAGGCTTGAATTTATATAATAAACAGCCCTGTACCTTGAAAAATATAGGGAACGTTAATATTTTTAAATAGAAAATTAAGATAGTTTTTAATAGATAACTGTTTATATAGGCTATTTTTAAGCTGAAGGAACAATTCCTTCAGGTTTCTAGAAAATACCATATTTTTTAAAATTTTAAATTTATATATAAAGTATTAAACACTTTTTCATTTGTCACGTTTGTTTTTATTGGAAAATTTCTTTCTCTTTAAGAAACTTTAAAATATCTTAAAAGTTAATAGTTTTAGAGTGATTTGCAAAAAACTAAACTCTTTTTTAAAATCTTAATTCGCTAATAACTTCTGAAAGTGTTTATGAGCGAGTTTGAAACTTTTGCGCATTTTTTTAGACGTCATTCCAAATCCAACGAACACCATTTTGAGTTTGTGAACTAGACTATGGTCGGCATAATATTTTGGATGTTATCGTCAAAATCTATGACATTTTTAAAGGTAAAATAATAATTAGTTCATATGGGCAAGAGTTCAAGGAGCAATTACACTAACAGTTAGTAACACTAATAAATTAATGTCCTTATTAAAATAACGATAATAAGTATAAGACTCAGAATAATAATAACAAAATATACACTTAAATTTAAAAAAAAACTTAAAAATTACAAAATATAGAATAAAAAGTACTTTCTACTACAGTATCACACAAAATGGGATAAACATACACTTATTATAGTTATTTTTATATTAAACTAAAAACTGAACTTCTCTAATTATGTTTAATATTTTATGCCACTTGAAATTTAACTAACATATATTTTTTTCCAAGGTTTAGTTAATATTACAAAATATTAAAAACTGAAATGATTAGTAAAAATTAATTCTTTATGGCAAAATATCCACAAAACAGTATGTAACACGCTCGTTTTTAAATCTCCCTTTTCTGCCTTACTTTTCTCCCATCTCACTTACTGACACAAGAAGTATCTTGTGCTCAGAATAAAGTATCTTAATATTATTAACATTTACTAAGATTATCAAAAAAAAAACACGTCCAATTATTTTATTAAATATTTAAGGTATACCGGTTGACAAAGGAGACATGTAACAGGCCACCGCTGCAGCACTGTTTTAGTTTTATTCAAATCAGCACATTTATATAACTGGAGATGACGCAAATTTTTGATTATAAACTATTATCGAAAGTGTCTCCTACTTTTTATTTTTTATACGACCCTATATATATACGATATGTTTCTTAAGTTAACATTTGTTTTCTAAATGGCGACAGAAGAGCTAGTAGATTACTTTTTGAAAATGAATTAATGTTGTAAACTGGTATTTAATGATTTCTGAGAGAGAGAGTCCGGACCGGAGTAACCCTTCCTCTCATGGGCTGACGGCAGTCCCATGGACAAGTAGAGGACCGATAGAGCTAAAATCTCAAAAAAACCATCGTGTTAAGGGATAGCCGCCCTACATTAGAAAGTGCAGACTGTCCCTTAGGATAATAAAGCGACAGACTTGCCACCCTATGCCTAGACAGTGGCTTGCCGTGGAACAAGCAGAGAAACAGAAAGAAACAGCTATTATGGGGCTAATAAAATGCTTGTTTTAAACAGTTCAAAATAAATTTATGAATACATTTTTTAGGACGCTTTGATCTAAAACTCAATTTGGATAATAATAGATTTTTAAACTTTCTTTTCTAACATTTTTAATGGCATTTTGAATTTTTTTACACTAATGTTAACCTTTATTACGACTTTTATATCAAAGTGTTTTAAAAAATAAAACATATTTTTTTTTATTTTGCTTAAAACAAGTATTTATAAAAAAAGTGAATGTATCTTTTTTAAAAAACGTTTAATTTTTTAAAAATAGTTGTTTAGCCGCCATTTTGAAAACAAAATTGAACTTATCATGTGTTCTATCGTTGAAAAGCTAATTTTAAGCTGAATACGAAAATTTATTACAGGGTCCAATTCAAAACAAATTTGGTCATTTCTGGTTAAACCAGATTTAATCGTCTTTTTTTATTTAAAAATGTTCGTCATATCGAGTTAATTTAAATGTGCCAAATTTCAAATTGATATGTTTAAAACTAAAAAATGGCACCCTGTTACATGTTTACTTGTCACCCTGTAAACACAACATTTCAATGCAATACCTTGGGGCGTTTTAATGTTATTGCACAAAATATATATTTTTTTAAGAATCAAAATAACGCCAATTTGCCTTGTTTTGAAAAGAATCATCCCTATATGGGACCACCCATTACGAGGAAACTTCCTAGTAAAGTTCTTTACAGATCGGTTTTGCCCAACTACCTGAAATCTCCCTCATAATGGATTCTTCGATTTATTAAGGGAAATGCATTAAAAATCACATATTAGTAGAATAGAGTAGAAGGCCGGAAACTAAACTGGGTCGTATAATACTTGTTATTTCACAAATAGAAGGAATCGTAACGAGGGAAGTTCCAGGTAAAGATTATTTACCGATTTTTTACATTTAAGTTGCCAGTTTTGTTCTACCATATTGAACTATGTCCCTTCTCCATGTCAAACTTGAGGTTTGTGCAAAATTTGAAATCAATTGGTCAAATAGTTCTTTAGAGTGGTTTTTAGAATATTTTATTAAAGCGCCATTTTGTTTGAAATCGTACCAAAATTTTACCAGTTCATCATAATAATATATCAGGATTTTTGTACACAATTTGAAATCAGTTGAACAAATAACTCTTTTACCTTAATTTTTAAACATTTTAAGTCGCCATGTTGAATTCGTACCAAAATGTTATCGTTTTATGTCATTATGACCCTTGATTTTTGAGCTAAATTTGAAGTGAATCGTATAAGTAGTTTATAAGTCATGCCGTGAACAGACGAAATGACCGGAAAACCTGAAAAAATAGGTATTTGTTATCAAAGCCCCTGAAACGTAAAGATCTGCAAAGACCTTATTGCCTCTGATTAGGCAACTGAAAATACATCCAAGTGCTTGTCTTAGTATCTTTGTACATTCCTCAAAGATCGAGCAAAATACAATAGTTCTCTCAGTCAATATTTTACCTTCAAATAACTTTAAGAATGATTATGTAAAAATAACACAAGTAGTGCATAAAAAAATTCCGAAAATTTGTAATTTTTTCTGGTGATATCCACGAATGCTTTTATTTTAAAAATTTGTGGTCAAAACATTTTTTCACAAATTTTCTCAGGAAATTTTGTTGCACGAGTGATATTTTGATAGAGAATATCGCGACTGGAAATTAAATTTTAAACTAATTTGGATTATCTTATTTACACCATAACATAATACAACCAACAAAATAAGTGACTTACTAAATAATTCAAGAATAGGTACATTAATTTAAAACTTTTTATCAAAAACGCAATTAATATAAAATGTACAGTTTTGATATTGATTGAAAATATTTTCGTTATATGTTTTGTTAGATACATTTAACCTTAAGAGGAACATAATTTGGCGAGACACTGTCCTTTGGGGCGATTTGAGGCGTTTCTTGGAACAAACATGATTTGGCTTTTTTCTTGCTTTTTCACTCCCGTTCACTTCGATGCTCCTTTTATGAAGATTTTCTATAATTTGTGAGTGGTGTTAGTTATCCATGGATAGATACGGTTTTTAATTAACTGTACTGTAATAATAACCCCTGATTTGGCTAAGCATGTGACTGCTGTTGACCGGTTTCAATGATTTGTGATTTTTTTTGCGTCCAAACCCAATTTCACAGCAGAATCTTTTTGTGGAAGCAACATTTTTTTGCTGAGTTTTCATGAAAAACAAAGATTTAAGAATAACCTTTCTGTTTGAACACATCGGTCGTTTACTGACCAGCTTTTCAAAAATGCGAACTGGACAATGTTCAGGATCCTTGGTATTCTTTATTAGCCATTTACTATCGGCACATTTCTTAGCTCCTCCTTGTGTAGTTTTCGAAAACACAGGATTATATTCGATTCTTCGTGTAGCAATAAAATATTTCTATTAGTATTTTAGGAATTTACATAATATGGCAATACAAAAGCACTAGCATGAAATATTTTTTCTTTATATAGACAAATTTAAGTAAGGCCAATTAAAAAAATAAGTAGTAGCAAAAACTATAGTGCTTAGCTGTAAATCATCCGTCGTAATTTTCATTTTCGAAATGGGAAATAAGGTAATTTGATACTTCAAATTCATTTGGGCTATCTTCTTTCCAGATATTGAGTATTTTTATGTACTCATCACGTGAGAAGGGCGCTGATTTTTCTTTTCTTTTCTCAACATTTCCTTGTAGAATACGACGTTTAGTATCGTGAGCTTTTCGGGTTGACTCAAATCTAAAATGTCTTTAAAAGGATCGAATATTATGTTCCATTGCTTAAAGTAATATTCTCTTAAACTTGTTTTGCCGTATTCTGCCACATTGCCTTAATTACCGACTCTTTGTAATCATCGCCCAATTAAACGCCCAATCTGCGAGGATTTCATTTAGTTTGTTTAGAAAGGTGTTCTGCTCCAAAATTAATTTCTGTTCTGCCAAAATAGTGAAAACTGCATCCATACAGCTTTGATTTTACTGCATATATACGAATACTATTTTCAGTCGCAATATTAACGTGTGATAGTTTAAAGTCTCCAAATCTAACTTTTTATTTGCCGCTCACTTCACGTTTGTTTTAGACCTTTATTTCACGTCGTTATTTTGTTACCTGTGGTTACCAAAAAACAGAGGTAAAATAGCACACTTTTAGTTTTTTATAAACAATACTTGTCAATCAAAATTTGACGGCTAAATTATCGCGGCAATTTTTTTGACAAATAAATTTTCATTTATTAATTTGATAATTTGCCATGGTAAATTAGCGGTGTAATTTGCATAGGTGATATTTCTGTTATCCCTTGTATCTCATAACGACATAGGCCGAGATTTCTCATTTGAAATAAGAAACATGCAACTGTCAACACCCTTTGATTTGATGCCGGCACATATTGTCCTATACTGCAAAATTGTCAGCGGTAAAAAGAGTTGTTGGGAAACATAGCTTGTTACTATGTTGAAATAAATTATCTTTTGATCTGTAAGTATCTATAAAATTGTTTTAAAATATTGTTAAAAAGCGGGTCTTGTAAACAATTAAACCCACGGAATTTGATAATTTTTGAATATGAAATAGAAAGTTTACCTTCATTTAACTGTTTTAAGAAAATAAAAGAAATGGATGAACCACTTTTTCTAATAAAAAAACCAAAAAGAAATTCGATATTTCCACTGCATTCCAATGCGCCATATTCCTTAATATGACAATTTGAAGAAAGGTTATCTTACATTGTTGCCAAACTTACATTATTGTATGCAGCTTAAGTTTTTCATGTTTGTCTCTCGACAGTAACGGATTTGGCCACCCTGTGCCGATATCGAATGTTAGACCTCCGCCAGTGATGCACTTCGCTGTCGTCCGCCTTTTATATTAAGGCTTTAATGATAATGCCTACGGCGCCTAACCTGGTGCTAACACGGTACCAATCTACCTAGTGCGGCCAACACTAATCAACAGGGGGATGCATCACTGGCGCAAGTCTAACATTCGACATCGGCCCCCTACGGCGCCTAACCTGGTGCTAACCTGGTACCAATCCACCTAGTGCCTTCGCGCTCCTGCTGGTACCGATCCACAACCCACACATGCATTTTGTTTTTTTTATAATTTATATAGGTCATATATAAAATAAACTTGGCAACGTAGCATCCCTAGCACACTGGATTTCCATCCAACAGGCGACACTCCCGCTCTCTTCATTTAGGTGTTGTAATTATGTTGAAAAACGTTTAATAATGCCTAATATAATAATTACTTCTAACTTTTAGTTACAAATAATAATTTTTGTGTTATAGAGCATTATAATATAATCAATCTTTTAGGTAGTTCATAAATTAAGTTTGTGAAAAATATGTTTTTAGCGATACCCCAAAAACAAGTTCAGTGCAACCTTCCGAAACCTTAATTTTTTTGGATTTAATTTGAAAAAGTGGTTCATCCATAAATTTTTGTGTATAGGAAGTATTAAAAAAAGGTAATCTTTCAAATGTATATTTTAAATTTGTCTAATTCCGTGGGTAAAATTGTTTACAAGAGCCGATTGATTATATTATAATGCTCTATAACACAAAAATTATTATTTGTAACTAAAAGTTAGAAGTAATTATTATATTAGGCATTATTAAACGTTTTTCAACATAATTACAACACCTAAATGAAGAGAGCGGGAGTGTCGCCTGTTGGATGGAAATCCAGTGTGCTAGGGATGCTACGTTGCCAAGTTTATTTTATATATGACCTATATAAATTATAAAAAAAACAAAATGCATGTGTGGGTTGTGGATCGGTACCAGCAGGAGCGCGAAGGCACTAGGTGGATTGGTACCAGGTTAGCACCAGGTTAGGCGCCGTAGGGGGCCGATGTCGAATGTTAGACTTGCGCCAGTGATGCATCCCCCTGTTGATTAGTGTTGGCCGCACTAGGTAGATTGGTACCGTGTTAGCACCAGGTTAGGCGCCGTAGGCATTATCATTAAAGCCTTAATATAAAAGACGGACGACAGCGAAGTGCATCACTGGCGGAGGTCTAACATTCGATATCGGCACAGGGTGGCCAAATCCGTTACTGTCGAGAGACAAACATGAAAAACTTAAGCTGCATACAATAATGTAAGTTTGGCAACAATGTAAGATAACCTTTCTTCAAATTGTCATATTAAGGAATATGGCGCATTGGAATGCAGTGGAAATATCGAATTTCTTTTTGGTTTTTTTATTAGAAAAAGTGGTTCATCCATTTCTTTTATTTTCTTAAAACAGTTAAATGAAGGTAAACTTTCTATTTCATATTCAAAAATTATCAAATTCCGTGGGTTTAATTGTTTACAAGACCCTTAAAAAGCTATATTTACGGTGTATCTGCGTTAATTTAAAAATATTCTTATTAACTCAATAACATACTAATACTGTACAACAAAAATGTGCTTAGACATTAGACATTTTTTGACACATTTTTATTTGTCTTTTACTTCCTCTATAGACGGATAAGAGCCTTACTTAAACGTTATCTTTAACACATTGCTTCGGATTTTATGGGAGCTCTCTATGCATATTTAATGGAACATTAAATGATGGAGTACAACCGACATCAAATGGCTTCGATAAAAATCAAAACATCATCATAAAACATGACACTGCAATTATATTTCAACGCTAAAATTAATAGCGTGTGAAATAGAGATTAGCTTTCTGTGGCGCTAAAAATACTATTTTCGGACTGGCACAATTCCTCTCTGCAGTTCCATAACGTTGCAAGGGTCTTTTAACTGGGCGAAACTTCTGAATATGCAGAAGATTAAAATATGTGCTCTAGTCGGAGAATCCTAGAATGACGGAAGTGATATAATAGTTTAGTTTACAATGCGCAAACATGTAATTAGCAACTAATGATATTAACATTTTCTTTGATATAAAATATAAAAGGATATTGCTTTTAACTACTTATAAAAAAATATATAATGGTTGTAATAATAATTATAATTTAAATTTTAAATGTGCAGATCGATTTATGTAAAATAATGTACTACACTTATCGCAGAACTTGTCAGACATACGAAAACAAGTTAGATACAACAGTTTTTCGGGTAAATTTGTAGTTCTAAACTATATTCTTTTTATCTTGGTGTTTATCTTGCTTTGATAGTGCTACAGTGAGGGGCAAAAGTCAGTTGGCCAAAACTATTTTTTTATTTTAATCTGTGCAATTTGGTTTGCAACTGTTGAAAAGGTAGTTGGATGTTCAATTAATCAAACATTTTTATTTTTTAGAACATTTTATACTATATACACGATATTTTAAATCCTTTTCAACTAACTGAAACGACTTATTTAAAAAGAGTTGTGTATACGAGCTTGTTACATTGCAGCTTACATAACCTAACGTAAAATAATTATTCTAAAGACCTCTCGTACATATCAGGAAATTTATAACTTATACAGGATGCCGTCAAAAAAGAAATTGACTAAACTAATTTAAATGTATAGTAGTTCAAAGCGATTTTTTGAAGATTCTATTGGCGCAAAACGTATTAAATATATATGCAATATTTTTAGGTTAAAATTGTTAAAAATTATAAAAGGAATGATCAAAGAGGTCGTAGGAATACTTGAGGAACAACCTTTTCTGAAAAACCACAGAATAATGAAGTATTTTTTGTCAAACATTTAGTGTTTTTTTAATCCTGCTAAAATAATTGTGAACAATCTAAAATTAAAATCAATATTTATACAGGGCGCATCAACAAGGTGTTTGCCTTTAATAGCGCTTAAACTACAAGATGTACAAAAAAGTTTCATATGAGGGTTGCTGGATTTAAAGAGCTGCATAACGTAAACATATTTTTTTACTATATAGTATCTCAAAAAAGTAATAAACCAAAACTGTATTTTTTTCTTATGGAATACACTATATATTACTACAGATTTGAATTCTAATAAAAAATCTATTAATTAATATTAATATTATTCGCTGGTTTTGAATAGAAAATAACTTCACTTCAAAAAATTCGCAGTGTAGTTGTTATTACAATGAAGAAAAACTTCAGTAAAAAATGACAGCTACCAAACAAAAGCGTTCAGAAAAATTGCAGGAAAAATTTCGAACAGAATATGATTTGGCAAAGCCCAAGGATCTTGAATAATTAAATTTAAAAAATGGCCCCTTGTTTTTTAATTTAAATATAACTGTCTGATTTTTGTTTTTACTACAGTTTTTTATTACTTTTATTACAGTTAGAAAAAGTACATTAGTTGAGCTAAAAGTTTTAATAAAAAAATATAGTCCACTCGATTCAAGATATAAACTTATGCTCTAGTTATATTCTTATATGTTTAACATTAGAGAAATTTCAGAAAGCAGAATAAAATAATATATAAAACCAATTTAGGTCCAACATTTTTATAAAAAACTAATCTACATACCTTTTTGTATATTCTCTATTTCATAAAATATTCTAATTTTAAATAAAAAATTCACAATAAAATGCGAAAAACACCGAAACAAAATCAGAAAATTTACAAGACTCGGAGTGATTGTCAAAACCTGCAAAATTAATGACAGCTCCTTCAAAAGCAAATGAATGATCAGCAAAAATAAATACGGAAGACAGTAACCAGCCTACTTACTTCTAAACTATTTAAGGAGTCAATTAAATATTTGGTGATTTGGACTTAAGGCCAACAAATTACATACATAACTTACACTGTGTACGCGTCTGTTAATTTCCGCACAAATTAGGATATGGTTCCGAAATTAATAAAAACCCACTGACGAGCTAAGCAGTTATTTTTAAGGAAAAAATGAGCCCTCTCGAGTTCTAAAAATAGTGACTGTGCGCGTTTAAAAACAAAGAATACAACTCAAATAGATATATTTCTTTATTCGTTTGCAGTCATTATGTACTTTTAGGCAGGTAGCCAGAAATTTGGTTGGGTCCAAACCAGAAATTCATTTCGGGGGGATCCAAACATACCTATATCAAAATATTTTTAGAGTTTCGCAGGGTTCCAGACCTCCAGCACCCCTCCTGGCTATGTGCTTGCTATGTTACTTTCTAAAGAATGTCAGAATATACCGAAACCATTGGCTTTAAATAGTAAGCCTCTGCCGAAACGTAGAATTTAATTAACATTGAATGAAATGCATAGAAACGCTGATTCCCGAAAAAAAACCTTATTTTCTTCTTAGCGAAAAAAAAATAGCCAATATGAATGATATTTACGATATAAATAATATCTTTAAAATTATTACCATATATTGGGAATGTGGTGCCTGTTAATGTATTCTGGACATACACGGTTTAAATGTGCCACTACAGTTTTCTGTAGATTTGGTTGCAGTTCGATTGATATAAGGAAACAAAAGCATTCAAGTAAACTATATTATCAGACACTATCTGACACAGATAAAGCGTTTTGATGTTTTTTGGATAACAATTAACTTTTTAGGCTTGACTTATTCATAAAACATAGTCATTTACTAAATTTCATCTAGTGCATATTACATTTTCTGTATTATGATGTAACTATGTTAACGAATTATCAGTCAACCACTAATTCATATTCCCAAAACTATCAATAACCCTACAGTTCAGAAACCATCAATCTATATATCCATAGAGTTACAAGATTTCATATTTTCCATATTTGAATTTTGTTTTGATTTATTTGATGCTTGGGAAGTATTGTTTTTCCAGTAAGAAATAATTAAATCTGCCCAAGTGTACTCATATTATTCCATACGATTTTTACGTTTTTAAAACGAAAAAGCCAAAAAATGCTTTAACTTGTTTTCCTATTACTAATCCACAAGCTTCCATTTATTTGCTGCGTAGACGTGTGTATTTTTGGCTATTATAAGCTTATTAATAATCATATAAACAGTCCTGAATTGAAAACATGCTTGGCGATAAATGCCAGACATATGGATCTCTGAAGACGAAACTATTGTATCTGTACTATTAAATAAACAAGCGGCTGCAAAAAAATATCTATAATTATGAATTTTTGAACATGTCCGCATTGTACATCGAACAAAACAAGAAGTTTTCTCAAATTTAGACATTAGTATATCAATTGTAGAAAATATATCTGGTTTCGTTAGATGCTCCCACTTGATCACTTTATATATTAAAAAAAGCTTTCTACTCACATATGTGCTCTCACTATTTATCACCAGGAAAAATAAAGAATAAGTAAATTATTTAATGCCCTGGCGGAAAACCAGCGAACGAATTCTACCCTCCTACTACCCTCAAAAAGACTTGAATTTCCATTTATTTTTAACGCATCTCAAAAGTAAATCGGGAAATAACCTTTAAGATTAATAACACGGTAACGTTGTGCTATGCCTGCCGTGCTTCCAACTACTTCCAAATTCCACGAAATCCAACAGAATTCGTGTTTGGATATAATATGGGTTCAGTCGTTCTGTTGCTTTTGCGTTGAATGGGTCGTGGTCGGGAACATTATCTTTATGTAAAATAAATGTATTTTTAATATTTATTTATTAAATATGTATTTACTAGAATTTAAAAATAATTTTATAAATTTCTATCAAAATTTGAATTTTTAAACATTTTTTGTCTTTTTTTTCTTAGTATTAGCACCGTACATATTTGATATTTGTAGGGAGGTATTAGAGCGCCAAATGACCCTTTGCTCCTTTCTCTGTCTAAGCCACTGTCTGTGACTGGCCAATGATTACCAAGTTTTATGGTAAGAATAAAAATTATTTAGGGCTACCATACTATTCTATATTAAAGTGGTATAAGGGTTACATAAGAGTAAATGTTCCGTTTCTGATGCCATCCTGTACAGTTTAGGTTTTATTAATGATTTAATCACAAAGAGATATAATATCAGGTCAACTTTACAGTTTTCTAGACAGAAATCTAGGTTAAAATTGTGGACGTCCCTAATAAAATAAACTCCTAGGTTCATTGTATAGGATATTTTGCCAGAATCACGATAGTAACTTTATATAAAAAACGCCGTCTATACATATTTATAGAAAATAAGTAATATGGATCCCCATATTTTTATAATACGTCCTCTTCTTCCTATCTTCTTCGTTCTTCTCGTTTCCTAGAATTGGCAAGAATAAAGATTTTCCCCATAAGGGCTATGTAACTCAAGGTGTGGCAAAATTATAATTATAGTTAATTATACATACACCAAATTTCAGACAATATATTAAATCATTTCAAATTTATCGGGGAAACTTTCTCGCCCCTGGCTTATTATGGGAAACAAGAAATGCAAATCAGTTTAGTTTCTCAGATATAGTCAATGACCAACTTTAGCAGGATACACTGTATGCTAGCAAATTTCATTACGTATAAACTAATAAATAGATATTCATTTTTAATTATGATGCATATTTCTTTTAGAATGAGAATGTTTATCTCTATAGAGCCTCTATCTATAAATACATTAATGGTCCATAAAATTTAGAAAACGAACACTCATAATTGATTCCTTTATAGGTGTTTATAGCACATCAATTTCAAGACGTATCGCTTTCATAAATACAATTTTTACATTTACATATTTCAAATTAAGTGGTCATTAAATTTGCTTCGTTTCAGTAGCTCGGAGATTTGTATCCGATTCTCTACAAATCATTAAAAAAGGCTTTAAACGACTTGTTTTATGTTGTTTGATACGATCTAACTACTACACAATCGGGTGTGCTATGTTTGCACTTTTAGAGATATCGTTTGGTATTGACTAAATTCTAAAATAGCAGAAAGCTCCACTTATATCTTCCAAACTAATTATTTAAAATTACTTATTTTAATTATTGCCAGATAACAGTCATACAGGGTGATTAGGAAATAAGCACCGAAAATTCAGGATGTGATTATTCATTCATTTGTTGTACAATGGTTGCCATGAAAATGCTGTTTAGTTAACAAACGTCAATTACTGGTAAAACTAAAGTTTGTTGTTGAAAATTTGATTTATAATGCAAATTGGCCAAATAACCAACGGATCTTTGCTCTAAAATCGTTTATCCTGACTCGGTCCATTGCACAAACGCAGAGAAATTTTCGACGTGAATTTAATTTGCCAGTCCATGTTAAAGTTCCAACAAGAGATTCGATTTTGAGATGGGTAAAAAATTTCACCGAAATAGGAAGTGTAATGTCCAAATTTGTCGGTCGTACCCATATAGTTCGAACACAAGAGAATATTGAAAGAGTCAGGGCAGCTCTTGAAAAGAGTCCACAACATTCTACAATTCGGCAATTTGCTGAACTGCACATTACACAGCGAAGTTTGCGACCAATCTTACATCAGAATTTGAAATTCGATCCGTACAAGATACAGATAGTCCAGAGGCTGACCCCTATTGATAAAGTCAATCATTTTAATTTCTGCCGGTTTTTTTTTGGGAATATTGAACAACAATGAAGAAATTGAAATTAATTTAATACGTAGTGTTTTCAGGCTGTTTTTTAAATATTTCATTATTAAATATTACCAGTTCATTCCTATATAACACTTGATTTTTGAGCAAAATTTGTTTTTTTAGTAATAATTTTTTAACGTTTCACTAAGCCGCCATCTTATTCCGGCATATTGGATTTTTACCAAAATAATAGCGGGTCATTCCCATACGACCCTTAATTTTTGACCAAAATTTGAAGTGAATCTGATAAGTAGTTTTTAAGCTATGCCGTGAACTGACAGACAGGCAGACAAACTGACGAATGGACCGACGGAATTGATAAAAGATATTTTTTTGACATCTAGGGACGCTAAAACGTGAAGATATGTAGAACCTGAGAAGGTAATTTTTTCACGTTTACAAATATTATATCTAGCCGCCATTTTATTCCACCATCTTGAATTATTACCACAGTTTTATTAGTTCATCTGTATACCACAATAATTAGTCTATTAAGTAGTTTTTCAGGCTGAATTTTTCAATATTTTTCTATGTCGCCATTTTGTTTCGCCATCTTGGATTCATACTAAAATTTTACCAGTTGATTTCTACATAAGATTTGAGACAAATTGGATAAGTAGTTTTTTAGTAATCATTTTTTCAACATTTCACTAGGCCGTCATTTTGTTTTGCCATATTGGATGTTTACAAAAATGTTACCAGGTCATCCCCATATGACCTTTAATTTTTGTCAAATATATGAAATCAATCCGGTTAGTAGTTTTTTAGCTATGGTGCGAACAGACAAAGCGATAGACAGACAGACTGACCGAATTAAGAAAACATGTTTTTAGGCCTTTAGAGACCCTGAAACGTGAAGATATGAAAAAATCTCAGAGGGTAGTTTTCTCGAGGGAAGTAAAAACAAAAATGCCAGCAATGATAAAAAAGATATAGACAAATTAAGTAGGATATATTGCATTATTATAATATCTAATACCTGCAGTGTGTGCGCTACATTCAATGTCGTTGGTTTAGAAATGTTTGTGCAAATAAAACGTGAAATCGTTTTTTATTTTTGTTGATATAATAATCGAATTAAAATACAAAATCTATGTTCTACGGTAAGTTATAAAAATATTTTCAAATTATTTTTAATAGCTACTTTTACAATAACTGATTTTGAAAAAGACATAATTAAAAGTCGAAACGTTAATTTTTAAACAAAAAGAAGGTAGTTTTATATTAATCGACCATTTATTTCTTTAACGTTAATTTTTTAAAATAACGCCTGGTACCGACTGGAGTTAACAATTGATTGCTATGTTCCTTTAAAAGGTTATCTTCAATTACTTGATATTTGCTAAATGTTGGAACACCGGATATTAAATAGGTTCCAAGTTAGAAGCATAAAAGTATTAGTAAATTGCCTTCGTTTTGAAACCATTAGTTCTGAGAATTAAGTTACCCCCGTTCTATTTAAAGTCACATTGATATGGAAACATTATTTATAAATATGGTATGAAACCAATATAACAATTGTGTTTTAATTCCACCCCTGGAAGCATAAAGGTATAAGAGCCGTCGCGTGTTAAAATGGCTGGACATGTGCCTGTGGGATATATCCGGCTTTCAAGATCATTAATTTCATTTTGGGTAAAATATAAAAAATATATAGAGTATTGGGTGCCCATTATGTGTATGATTTCCGATAACTCCTTGAAAAAAAAATGTGAAATGGTCTGCAGCAATTAAAAGTAGAATTTCTTGACAGGTCACATAAGATGGTATGAATAAAAGGATCGAAAGAATTAACATTATACCCACCACTGGCGCTATTTAGAAATAATAAGCATATACACTTAAAAAATCATTGTTTTGTTAAAAGTTTCATATAGATAAAGTATATACAAATAACTAAAAGAAAATTGTATATCTGGATCGAAAATTTAGATATAAAATGTAATCATTTCCCCAACAACTTGAGAATGGTCACACCCTAGTTAATCAACACGCACCAAGCGCAATTCTATTTCAGGAAAATTGATTTTGTAATCGCGTGTGAAAAGAGCAAGTGATACTGTCTTCTGCTTTATCGGTTTTCCATGCCGGCTTTTAGTTTCGTAAAATCATTGTGGTATCTTATTAGGTCGGCATTGTCTTTATATACACAAAGAGTAAAAATTAATTCTATAGTAAGTAGCATTGGCTTGTGACAAAAAATTAGTCTACTAAATCGTATAATATTGTTGAAATCTTAAATTAAATACACCTAAAGCCTATAAAAAATGCGGTTTTGTGGCCCAAAGATAATGAAAAAAATGCAAAAAGAGGGTAAAGCGGGTTTGTTTACATAATCATGTTTACAAAACATGAACCATTTGACAGCAGCATCACCATGCCTTTTTGTTTTGTCTTTGTTTCATGTAAAATTTTAAAGTACATTGATTTGAAATCCATGTATCTTTCGGCATATTTACATTTTACTGTAGCATTGAGAATGACTGGTTAGTCGAAACCTATGATATTTGATTTGGATAATACACACGTTATACAGAGAGACTTTTTTTTTATTACTTCCGCTTGTGTACACTAGGGATGCCATGAATACTCGGCCCATCCGGCCGAAGCCGAATATCCGGCTACTTTTCCCGAATTTATTGAATATTAAACTGTTTGGCCGAATATCCGGCATTTTCAAAATAGCAAGAAGTAAGAAGAATAACGGTTTTAATTCAACGCATAAATAAAATCCGTTCCTTTTAATAAGACTGTATTTTAAATAGATCAAACTCAAAAATGGCGTTAACAAACTGACAAATGAAAAAAAATGGAGACTAAAAAGTAAATAATATTCTGTGTAACAATTTAAATAATTGTTATAATACCATAAATTAAACTACTGTTGCTTAATATTTAAAAGCAATTAACGGAATATTATGATGCAAATATATTAACATTTCACCATTTTTTGGAGAACGTCGGTTTCATTTTTCCTCAAAGACGTTACCCGCCTCCGAAAAAAGTCCTTCACTAAATATTCTGGTTGCTGGCGCGGATAAATACGTATACACATATTTTGATAATATAGGAAAGTCTCTTGTTACGTTTTTTACGAAATTTTCTTTCAATTATTGGTGTTTATAAGTTTTTCTTAACTTCGGCGTCTACATCGTTGATAGTTCCACTCTCTTCTGAAGAATAAGAGGTAGAAGCAACTCACTAGCACAGACAGATATAGACGATTGAGTTTTTTCCTTAAGGCGACTAAGTGATTAATCATCGGAATCGAGCTTACACTAGACTAGAAAATAGAAATAGTGGAGGTTGCTGCGAGAGTTTCAGATTTTATTATCCTAAGAAATTTTAATTTTATGTGATTTTTGTTGTTAAAGAAACTGTTCATGTATCTTAGATCTAAAATGGTTCTATATCTGAAAACCTACTCTTTAAATCATCTTTTAATGTTTTTCGCATTATATACAATTATTTTTAAAAGTAAGGTATTTAACGAAAATATTGCTGGATTAACCTCTGAAATTCCACACTGAACTAAAATCTTTAGTAATTTCCTCGAATGGCTTAAGCAAGTTCAGAAAATGTTCAACAAAAACCACTGATTAAATGAAAGTGATGGTATATTAATATTTTCAGCTGCTAATAAGGTAAAAGGCTTTCTTAGCTCGTTCAGTCTGTCTAGCATATAATAAGAAGAGTTCCATCGGATTGGAACATCCTGGACACTTTTTTTCACAAGCTCGTTTTGTTGCATTTCTAGTTTTTCTCTTGAAGGTGATGAATCATGTAAATGTGTTGCAGTATTTCTGCCAGCAGTAATTGTCTCAATTACAGTCTTCTGGGATTTTATAGAATCTATGCAACCAACTGTAGGGAATGAATGAAAGAAGATTTATGATTTAAGTTCGTAATTGGCGCACCTTTTTTAACGTTAGGTCCCGAATCTCGAAGCAACAAGTGTATATTACTAAGAGGTATTTCAGTTTCTTGAAGTAACTCAATTAACATATTGCTTATATTTTCCCCTGCATGACTTCTTTCAAACAGCCGAATGCCTATCACTGCATGCTTTTTTTCAAAATCTTTATCATCTTTATTATTTATATTATTTATCTTTATGTAATTCATTCTATCTTTATCTTCAACCACTGTAAATGGCTGATTATCTAAGGTTTATTTTCCAATGAATTTCTAAGGATTTTCGATTGTTGATATCCCATTTTTGGCAACGTGGCTTAATATGGACACCTGCTTCAATACTGCGTCCGCTATGCTTACTACTTTCTTCAATTTCTGTTTGCATTAAATGTGAATGTTTATAATTAATATGATTCCATAAACTTGTAGTAGTTGCCTTCTTTCCCACGCCGCGAACTATTTTTTATCGCACTGTTTGCATATTGCTTTGCTTTCATCGTTTCGTCGGTAACAAAATATTTCCAGATTTTGCTCGACATCACTGTCGCAGCCCATATCACTCAATACTAAAATTAAAAACGCACATCTGCCTTCATGCCGGCCAGTGGTGCCAGTGGTAACTTCATGGTTTAAATACTAGTTTTGTTGATATTTTAAATAAAATAAATAAATAAAAATATAATACTTATTAACATATGGATAACAAGGCCTACTTAGAATATTTACCCAAATGTTAGTATGAAATATATTATTTTTATTTATATGTAATAACAACTCTTTTTCTTTCTTTTGAAAGGAATTAAAAAAAGGTAAAATAGGGAAATTGAATTCATTTCTTTCTGTTAAGTATGTATTTTTCATAACGCGTGTTTGGTAAGAGATAAGAAATATTGGACTTTTTACCTTAAATAATTCGCAATAGTTTTGCATAGAGTATGTTGTATCTCTTTTTTATTTGATGTTTAATTGTCTTTTCGGAAATAAATCTGAATTCTTCTTTAGACCACCCTATATATTATACACCCACTATTTTTATAATATATGATGTATAGTATACAAAACAACTTTTATAATATCTAAAACGTCTACTGATCGAAATTTTTTTTTTATTTTATTACATTGTATGTCACACTTTTACTCAAGTTGTTTTTAACTTCTTACTTTACTTTTTTTTAGATAGATAGTACTGTTTTTTGAAGACAGGATTTTGAACATTGGCAGTAAAAAACCGCATTCTAATATTATATCCTATAAATGTATGTATACCAGTGACCTGTGTTAACCCCTTTTTTAAATATAACTCGTTATGATACTTAAACTATGTTACTAATCACCAGTCTTTAGGACCGGCTATAAATCAAGACTCAACTCATTAAAGTCCGTGTTTACATATTCGATTTATTATTACGGCTTACTTGTTAGTTGAAAATAGTTTAAACTAAACGTAATGGGCGTGTGTTTATCGGGATTAAAACAGATTTAATTAGTAAGCAGAAAGCCAAAAATATAATTTTTATGATTTTAAAAACAGCCATTTAACATTAAATAACTTAATACGTGTAATGCCATCATATAGGAAGGAATAGGAAGTTATTTAAGTAAGGAAGAGAAGGTGTGAATATGAGGATGATCACTCTAAATCTGTCAAAAATATTTTAACCATTAAAATATTAAATTCTTTTTGAATTTTTTAAATATCCTTTTATTTTTGCGCAAAAACGCCATTGTTAGTTTAACCTACCAAAAGTCATCAACTTCTATATGTTTTGAAATGCAAATATCGAGTCATAAATGAATTTATAGGGCGTTTTTCGATCGTTTTTACGGTTATATATTTTTCCTGTATATAGCCCATATATCAGTACTATAATATATGGGCTGCTATATGGGGAAGTAAAGATGGGAAATGTCAAATCATGTTAAGTTGTTGCCAGGGTTGGGTCAGTAAAAAATCTAAGGTAATCTACTTAGAAAACCGTAAAACACTTGTTTTATGCAGAAAAATTCGAGGTATTCTGCCAAGGTAAAATCAAATTTATAAATAACATATTTTTTTCTTATTTCTGTATTATTTTCGAAATATTGTATTTTATTTTGAGTAAGTAGAATCATACCTCTTTAATTAGTTTTTGTCTTATTCAATTGTGAAAAAATCGCTTTGCCATCGATATTCTTAATTTCTTTTCTAAGAAGATGAAGTTCATTCAATTTTAAGTCGTGTACATGAAGACTTAAATTTAAAGTAGGCAGGAGTGTTGTGGCTGTCTCGAAATCTGGAAACAGGATAGGCTGTTAAGTAGACTTCGTTATTCTTTTTTCATTAATTATGACAACCTTGGCATCCAGTTGGAATTTGGCATAGGTAAGTACCAATTATATTTTGGACTTCATCTTGGTCTTCACATTGAAGTTTAATTACTTGTTTAGCAGGAAGGACCAGTATCCATTTATCGGTTGAATCTAGTTGATTGATTATTGACTTCAGTTTGCTTACGTACGTAGGTGTTCTTGTTGGAGGTCAAGAGTTTTACATCGCAAGGACTGTCTTCTTGAATTTCTTTGAGGTTTTCTTTCTTGCAAATATACGATTCCAGGAGGATTTCTTGACATTCTTGACCATAGTATGTGTAATGCAATTGATTTTGCATTAGAAATTTATTTTTAGATAAAACAACCTTAAACCGACTCTGGCAGTCTATAGGCACTGAATAAAAGCGAAAATAATCAAAAGTTTCAGAGGCCGTTATTGGAATATGGAAAAGATATGTTATTTTATTATTTATAACAAATGATTCGACTTGAATTAATTTTTCAAAAAGCAGAGTGTTTTCTAATGTAATGGTTATAGGTATCTGTTTTAGGCCTATACGTTCTTGCAAAAGTTTAAGTTCATATAAAACGTCTTCTGTTCTTATTATGCTAGGAAGTATAACTTTTAATTTTCAAAAGGTTAAAGAATTTTCTATAGCTTGTAAGATTGAATCGATTATTTTGAATACATTTATTATTTTTTTAGTTACATCCTTAATATAAAGAGAATTTTCTCTTAGTAGTTTTTTGAACAATTAATGCTATTTGATTTATTTTAGATTCTAACAGTTTTCCATTGTGACTTATTTGCTTTACTTTGAGTATAAAAATAGTGAGTAAAACAATAAATATTTTTAAAATATGAGAACTACTGACTTATATATACTTGTAAACATTTTTTAAATAATTCTAAATTTTATTCTAAAATTGTCAATGTGAAGTATTGTCAATGTGCAGTATTGTCAATCTTTTACGAACAAATTTTGCATAGAGCTGAGGATTTATTTTTATTCATAATTGGTGAAAATGTACTCTTCTTTATTGCATTTTCATTTATTATTTAATTAGTTATGAACTTTAAGGTTGTCATCCACCCGGCGTAGCAGGGATTATTACGAAATGAGGTGTGATGTCGCGGCTATGAAATAATTCAACTGGACCCGGAATTAACCTGTAATTGTATTCCGAGTTACCCAATTAGTACTTAAACATCATTATTCGTACCTTTTCAAAACTCCAAGGCGAGGATTTTGTTTAGTTTTCCGTTGAAAGGTTGACACTTGGTTGTTGTTCTTTCTTAGGCGTTCCGAAATCGGGAAGGTTTGAAGGTGGGCAGTCGTTACTAAATAGATTTGTCTTTCGTTTCAAGATGTCAAGTTAATTGTCGTTATTTGTGGTGGTGGTGTCCCAGATAACAATTTCTCGCGAAGAATGTCTGATTGACATCGCTCCAGTAACTGCAATTTGCCTATTGACGCGCTCATTCAGAAAAATTATGCTTTGGTCACTAAAACAAATATGATGTAAATAATTAGTGCTTGCTATCAGTCTGAAACCATTTCGCAACGCTGGATTATCGGCAAGTAACTCATGTACCATCTGAAATTTGTAGCTATGAAATTTGTTTCTTTTTATACTATCTTTAATAGACGATATTGAAACATCACACGTTTCAGCTACATGCTTGGTAGGTTATTGCTCATAATTTTAACCTACCGGATACTGGAGCGTCTGTAACTGACCCAGGCGTTATATATTTGAAGAGAAGTTTTTGGTTATACCTTTTATTATAATTTTTATTTCTATTAGCTTCTTCAAATATTATAATGTTTCTACTTTTTCTTGTAAAGTACGTGACCTATTTGTATTTGGCCACTGAATTTTTCAAGGGGAACATTTTTTTAATTCGTCCTTTTTCCATTTTTTATTGGGTCGGTTTGAAACTTTGGCCGTATGTAGCTAAAATATTGCCCCCAAAAAACATCTGTCCCGGGGCGGTCCGATAATATAGAGGGTACATTATTACATGTCGTAAAATTTATAATTTTTTTAAAACGCTCCAGGTCTTGTAGCTCACCCTGTATTATTCCTAGAGCAAAATTAGGTTTACGTATTACAATTTGGACCAGTCCTAAGACTAGATAACATGTGAAGTAAAGCAATAAGAACCAGCAATAAAACATTTATATTATCTTAAAAACGGTTTCTCGAAGTGACTTTAAACAGATATAACTTTTTTTGATAAAAGGGTAAATAAGAATTTTTAATTAGAACATTAAAATATCGCGATAGAAAAAATTATGCCCTTTTAAATGTATGTCAGGTGTCGCAGGTAGTGCCTTCTATGTTGTACAAAATTGAGAGCCGACGTTAGTTTTTCATCCCAGAGAGCCCCCAATTCCAAAATTTGTGCCAATACTTTAATCAGTAAAGAATCGAACCAAAACAAAATTGTAAACTATTATAACCCTTTATCCATTGTCAGACAATATCAATCACATCCTTAGATAGTAGTTATTTATTAGCAATATGTATTTAAAAAACCCTGATATCTGGCGCATTGGAGGTGAGTTAAGTTTTGTCACATGTATAGACCTTTTATACAGGTTGTGCCAAAAGGTCCTACCAATAATTTAGGAATACATAGATTTGATTAAAATATCGCGATTTAGCCATATTTGCCTTAGTCCAAAAGTTAATATTAAGAAAGATACTGGGTGATAAAGTTAAAATCTTATTTTCGATTTTTTAAAATAATATCCCTGGTTTTTGAGATATTGGAGTCAAAATTGGTCATAACGGTTTTTTTATAGCCAGTAATAATAATACGCTTTCAATTTTGATGTAACTTGTAAAGGGCGCTACGAGCGCTACTTTTTGCTCTTAAAAATGTTGTAACTTTTTTATATACAAAATTATGAAACTTTCTATAGAAAAATAAGTTCTACTGTTTTTTCTCCCAAAAAAAGTTATACTTTATAAATCTATCTAAAATTCACCATTTACGAGATATTTGCTGTTTTATTACTTAATGATGCAGCCGAGTTCATCATTCAGCATATTACAAGTTTTAACATTTTTATAAATTTTAATAAATCGTTCAGAAATCAAGCTAATATGTTTTTTCCGACAGATGTGTTAATTCCAATTGATTCTTGTTTGATAAAAGCCTATTTTATGAAAATCATAAAACTCGAATATCTTAAATGGTGAGTACACCCAGCTGTTTCAAGTAATAAATCAGCAGATATCTCGAAAACGGAAAATTTAGGTAGATTTATAAGTTAGAGCTTTCTTGTGAAGAAAAGAATATTTTTTTCTATACAAAACTTCCTAATTTTGTATTCAAAAAAGTAGAACGTTTTTAAATACAAAAAGTAGCGCTTCTAGCGCCCTCTACAAGTTACACCAAAATTAAAGGCGTATTATTATTACTGGCTATAAAAAATCCGTTATCACCAATTTTCACTTTAATATCTCAAAAACCAGGGATATTATTTTAAAAAATCGAAAACAAAATTTTAACACACCTTTCTTAATATTAACTTTTGGACTAAGGCAAGTATGGTTAAATCGCGATATTTTAATCGAATCTATGTGCTCCTAAACTATTGGTAGGACCTTTTGGAACAACCTGTATATCATAACATCAAACATTTTGATAATTTATGTCGATAGTTTTAAAGCCGATAAAATTTGCTATTTAAAAAAAAATAAAAATTGGTTTACTATTAAAACCCTTTCGCTGCGGGCGAAATTGGCGGTAGTGTTATTATGTGCGAATCTGGAATATTCAATGCAAACTACAATATTTCGGAATATAACATTTATTTATTACTAATTAACTAAAAAAGGTTCCTGTTATTTGTTTTTTGTAAAACGCACATGTGCGTTTTCCGTTGAGTATATATCGCTTATTTATAGGACTAATGTTAACAAAATTTGAGACTAAAGATCAAATTACAAGAGTTCTAACCACACCTCAACTTGTTACGTTCTAGACGCGCGTTCCGTTAACCAAGTCAGCATCATCAGCAGATGATATAAACTAAAGTAACTTATCCTAACCGAGACTATTTATAGGTAAATGTGGTCACACTTGGTTGCATCCGACTGCACCGTTGTCAAGTAAACAGTAGAGGGGACTATAGGGAATAGGCCCTCTGTCTTTATTTAGTGCTTTCTTACCACATTTAACTATTTCTATACTCTCAAATGCGTCCAATAATCTATTATTAGATACATTTTTAATCAACTTAAGATTATTTATTCCTATTTGTTCATTGTTTTCCAAAGCGCCATGTGTTCTTTAAAACGTTTATGGCTTATAGTGCGTTTAGTTTGCCCAACATATTTTAGATCGCAGTCATTATAGCTAATTTCATAGATGCCACTCCTCTCCTTCAAGTCGATTTTGTCTTTAGGGTTTTCAAGGAGATTTTTCAAATTGTTCTCCGTTCTGTAGGCTACTCTAAAACCTACGTTTTTAAATACTTTTTCTAGACTTCTCGTATATTTGGGATCATATGGAATTACTATGAACTTCAAACTCAGGTGCTTGAAGAGTAGTGGCATCTTTTAACATTTTTTTATGCTTATGTCTATTTACTAATTTACTTTTAGCTATATTTTTAATCCGATTCATATCATTGTTAAAACGTTCTTTACTTAATGGAAAATTGACTAACCTGTGAGTTAGGAAGGGAAATGCTGCCATTTTGTGTTGACGGCAATGAAATGAGTCGGATGTTATATGCCTATCAGTATTAGTAAATTTCCTATAAATATCAAATTCTAATTATCGTTATTTCTAATAACTAACGTGTCGAGAAAAGGTAATTGCCCATTGTTCTCCTTTTCGTACGTAATATTAATGGAAGCAATTGCCCATCGCATTTCCCTCAAGTTGTTTATAATATTTATTCTTGAACTGAAAAAAAATTTGATTCATACATAAATTTGTGAGAAGCAATTATTCATCAATAATTTTTTTCTTTAAATTATTGATTTTAAGTAGTTCCTTTAGGTACTCTAAAGCTAGTGGTATGGGTACAATAGGAAACAATGAGCTTACATCAAAAGATATTAAAATTTCACCTTCTTTCAAGTGAACATTCCTGATTTTTTCTAAGAATTCTAACGAGTTAGTAACCTCAAATTTTTCGTATGAGATATTTAATTTGCTTAATTCTTCTACTAACCATTTTGAAATATTGTAGGTTGGTGATCCAACCGCTGAAAAAATAGTTCTTATAGACTTCCCAGGTTTATGGATTTTGGGAAGGCAATACAGTTTAGATAACTGTGGGTTACTATGTGTTACTTTGAAATTTAGTTTATCGGACACAAGGTTTTTACACTGTTTTAAGGTTCTTTTTTTTTCTGGTATCATTTTTGATAACGGGTTTTTCTCAATTAAATCGTAAGGACCAGTTTGAATCAAATTGTCTATACTTTCAAAATAATCTGTTTTGTCTAGTATAACAACATTATTTCCTTTGTCAGCTTTTAAATAAAAACATTCTTTTTTCTTCAGTCCCTGGATAACTTTAGTATTTTTACGAGTATTTTAAAGTAGAAGCCGTTATATATGGAATATATGGAAGCTAATAGAAATTACAATGCTGCTGTCGTTATATTCAATGAACGGTTTCCCAAACCTCCAATTTGCGTATTATCAAAAATGTCTCTTCAAACTTATAGCTCCAAGAGTCGGAGGGCCGAAATTACTAGAGGAAATGCAAATACAAACCTTCAACAACCTACCAAGCATGTGGCTGAAACATGTGACGTTTCAAGATTGTCCAGTAAAAATATTTTAAAAAAGGACAAATTTCATAGTTACAAATTTTAAAACATGGATTACTTGCGCATGATACAGGGAAACGACTCGATTTTTACGAGATGATGTCAAACAGATTGATAGCAAGCTCTAACTGTTTACACCATATTTGCTTTAGTAAAGAAAGCGCATTTTTTTCTGAATGTGCGTGTCAATACAAAAAATTGCACGTATTGAAGCATGGTCAATTCTCACACACTGAAGATTTTGACGCAAATCTGCGTGCTTTCCAAATGAACATTACCTTTCAGTAAGACGGAGCTCCCCTCCCCCGTTTTTATCGGGATATTTTAAAATATTTAAATACAGTATATAAAAGGTGGATAGGTCGGCGAGGTTCCATAGAGTGGCCAGCAGGGTCATCAGACCTTACCCCTCTCGACTTTTTCCTCTAATATTCATCGAAACTATATTTAAAAATATACCTTGGGCGTTTGTTCAGTTAACTCAAAAAAAGATAATTCAGATCGGTTGATTCACTTTTTAAATACAATTATATAAAATTGAAACTAAAATTGCGTTTTATCTCTATTTTTGATCAGCAGTTAATTTAAGTTTTTGAACAAATATGGTTTATAATATGCTACTGAAGGCTTATATCATATTGTGATTTTGCTAAAAAAAAATTATTTCTAGGTGTTTTAAATTTATTTTAATTTTTTTTTCTTTTCCCCATTTTGATGAGTTCCAAAAACGGTTATGTCCTTTTTTACACGGCATGCACTTGCTCTGCATACGTACTGCAATATTTAATTTGATTACGGTAAATTTTCTTACATTATAATCAAATTATTAATTGGTCTCCATTTACATCACTGACCACGATTAAAATTAGCACACTAATTGGACTATTATTGGTTTCTGGACCAAAGCTTTTGTGATAGTCGGCCAGAAAGTTTATCTGTTTACACATTTATAAAGTTTTGAAAGGTACATGTTACCGAGTAATATTTGGAGAAGTTCAGCATGTTATAATTTTTCTGTTCGATAAATATTCGACAGACACAACCCTTATTAGTATTTGATGATTAAATTGAGGAAACTTTTATTATATTGCATACGAGATTTTATATTTTATTTAAATGGAATATTAGTTTGATGTTAAACATTTTCAACATGTTTAAACCCAAGAGCTATGATTTCTTAATTTTAAATAATAATACATTACAAAATTACCAGTTATGTACAAGAGTTCTTTTCAATTTTTTTTTGTTTTCCTTTTTTAAGCCTTATTTTCGTATTGTAACTTTCATACGACATAAATCACAGAGACACACCTTTCACGCCCTGGAGTCCGTCAGGGAGGCTTTTACTAAACAAGGGGAGGGGAGACCAGTGTGGCCAGATTGGGCGATTCATCGCAAATTGGCTATTTTTCGAGCCGTTTTGCTATTTTGAAAAATCGTGCAAGCGATTTTGGGCGACTTGAAATCTAACGGACTTTCGTTAACTAGTTTAATTAAATTATGAGGCTTTGTGTTATGAGATGAGACGTGACTTTCGATTTATTTGTAGTTACGATGTGCGGTATATTTTCCAGTCCCCCTAATTAGGCATTTATGATTCTATGCAGTGTTACCACCAGCATGAATAGAATATCCTAGGAAGAGTCGGAAGTCTCTCTCTAATGCATGAGTTATAGAAAAGGAAATCCCGTTGCGATTGCAGCTAAACCTAACTTTAAAAAAATTGCTTTTTTCCTGAAATCGTAAAACGGAAGAGTGTGTTTTTTTAACCCTTATCGTTAAAAATTCTTAAATTTGTAATGGGGAAATGGGGAAAGTATAGCAAACAACACAAAAAAGAATGGGAAGCTGAATTTCGAGGTATGCCTGTTTTATTCCTTCACATATATTTTTTAACCAGTAGGTACTCTTTAGTTTTTAAACATATTTTAAAAAGTAGCTGAATTTAATAGATTACAGATTAAGTAGTGGGTGGTGGTTTTGCTTAGGTTGAGGAATTAATTATAGGTTGGTTAACAGTTAGCAAAGATGGAACCGCTAGCTTTTGTAAAGCCTGCGAAATAGAACTAAGGTCAACATAAGCAACATAAGCAAAAAATAGTTGGCTCAGATAAAAGTCAGTTGACCATGCAGAAATTTGGTAAGTACGTAAAAGGAAAACGTAGGTAGTTTTGTAGTGTATAGTATAATTACTACAATGTAAAAATTTTGGAATTGATAGATGATGCATGATGTATAGACGAGATCTCTAGACTAAGTGATTATTTAACACTTACCTGAGTTAAACTTTTAGTAACTCTATTGTTTTTTAGGTATTGCAATTTGAAACAATTCAAAAAAAAAGGAAGGAACTCATTTTCATCATTTAACTGATATTATAAACACCATGAACTCTAAGAATACACCTTCATCATCTCTCCAAGGACCTCGACAAGATGAAAAACTTCGTCTTCATAAAACAAAATGCACGGCACATATAATTACACAGTTTCTAACATTTTTGAAAGTTATGTATACCACAGCAGATGACTTATACCAGGTAATATCAGATTATTGTAAATCAGTGAACTTAAATTTACAAAATCTTATAGGAATAGGTACTGATGGTGCTGCCAATTTATGTGGAAAGAATCATTCACTATTTACGTTATTAAAAAATAATTTAAACATATAACATTTAGTACTAGTTAAATGTACATGCCATAGTTAGTAGTATTTTCAAACGAAACAATTGGTTCAAAAATAACACCATAAGGCTTAGCAAATACAAAGAAATATACAATTTAATTAACACTGAAAGTGATCCAACTTTTAAAAAACTAACCCAATTTTCGTCAACCCGTTGGCTGTCTGGATACAAAGCAGTACAAAATTTTTTAAACCAATATTTAGAATTGGAAACATTTTTTTTAATACATGTCCAAAAAGAAAAATGTCACACTGCCAAAATTTTATGTGACTTCTATAAAGATAAAAGCAATAAAGTAATTTTGTCTTTTTTACAACCAATCTTAAAGGAAATTTATTATTTAAATTTGTACTTTCAAAAAGCAGATATTGACTGTTATAAAGCATTTTCAGATGTTAATACAACAATATGGTCATTAGCAAGACAAATAACAAAACCCGTTATAATAAGACATCTTGAAAATGATTTAGATATATTATTGAATTCAATGGTGTTTGAACAAAACTTTTTAAATATTGATGATTGTGATCTTGGTTACTATTTTTCAGTTGAATTAAATAATGCAAATTTATCACCTCAAGATAATGCGGATATAAAATACAAATGTTTCAGTTTTATTAAAATGCTGCTAAAGGAGCTTAAACAACGCATGCCAAGACAACTTGAGGTGTTTAAACAAATAAAGAGTTTTAGTCCCAAACTAATTTTGAATCAAGTTAGATCAAAGTTTTCTGATTTGCCGTTAATTTTTTCAAATAACAATACTATTGGAGAGGCCGAAATTGAATACAGCAATATTTTAAATGTGGACTGGAAAGAGGAATTTGAAAAGAGCATTCCTGAAGACACTAAAACATTTCGGAAAAAATCAATTATGATGATCAAAAATCCCTCAGGACAATTAATGTTTAAAAATTTAAGCCTTTTCGCTCTTCGAATGTTAAGTTTGCCCTCGTCAAATGCTGTAGTGGAACGTTCATTTTCAATAATGAATATAGTTAAATCAAAAATCAGAAACCAAATGATGCTTGGCGTTCTGAACTCAATTATGACAATCAGGTACTATTTTTGAGTAAGTGGTATATGTTGCAAACACTTTGAAGCGACTAAGGATATGCTGGCTCGATTCAACTCTTATATGTACCAATTATCCCAAACACAAGACCTAGATTTAGAGAATGATGAAGTATTAGAAATTTGTGACGAGATTTTAGAAATAAAACGGTATAAAAATGTATTTTTTCCTATTTTTTTTAACCATTATAAATTCGATTCTACTTTTAAACATTTATTTTGAATACTTGATTTGAATTATTTGACAAAAATGATCGGAATCTGCAACATTCAATGTTCAAAATATATCTACGAGATGGCGCCATGTTAGGCGGAAACGGGTGCGATTTGGGCGACATACGAGCCTTGAATTTGCGATTGCTGTTCACAAATATCTGGCCACACTGGGGGAGACCATATTATAAGACTAGGTAACACAAAGGATAGAAATCGTTAATCACATTCGCTCTCATATATGCTTATTATTTATATTATATGTTTAAGTTTGATTGTTTGAGTAAATTTATTTGAGGTTTATGTACTACTTCCTGGTTGGAAGCCAATAGTTCATTCAGCCAGAGTGGGTTACTATGTCCCAAGGCACGTATGGTTCGCATAAATTGTTGGCCATGAAGAGTATAATATATGCAATTGAAAAAAACATATTAATCTCCAAATTGCCCATAACGACAATTCAGACTTTATACAATTTTAGTCCTATTTAGGTGAGCTCGAAACTTCCCATGGTTTGTTTTTATTAGAGTGATAATTATTATAGAAATGTGAATTGTTTATGCTAATGCTTATGCGGAAGATGGATGAATTTTAAAATAATTAGTATTAGTGGATGCTTTATTGTTTTTTTTCAAATCTTGATTAAATCTGCAAGAATAAAAAATAAAAAAATGTTTCTGTTTTAATATTTTTAGTAATTTTGTTTGCTTGATTATTGCCTTGATGTTGATATATTTTTTACGTGTCATGTTTTTATCACAAACCTGCAAGTCAGTGACCCATTGTAAAAAGAATACTTTCCTCTCCATACCATTACACATGGATGTTGTCAAAAGCAGACAATTCTTAAGAGTATTAATCACTCTCGCTATAGAATTTGGTCGCCTAAAGATATCATAACCAAACGCTATAAAGACAAAAACGACATGTTAATTGTCCATTCCAATTCCAAATCCGAAGAAAATGATAAACCGCAATCTGTAACTTCGTGTACTGTTTAAGTGAGTCCCCCTTTTCTCACTCTGGAAAATCTCGACAGCGGTAAGTTTTCCTTTGGCGCGTTGGAAAACATGTCAATTAGACAATAACGTGATGAACAGCAGTTATTTTGTACGTTTAAGTGGGAGTTAATTTGATAGAAAACTCAAGAATAAGTTTGTCCGACAAAAAATTCCGATTTTTCTAGTTTGTCCGTCACCCGAAACATGTCGATTTTTATGACTATTATGAGTGTTACAAAAAACAATTTGATTTTTTCTGGAATGTTAAATCAAAGGTAAACATGTAATCCTATATTATTGTCCGACAAAAATTATAAGAAAGTTTAGCAGTTCGACACTCCGAAATTGTCTTTAACAACAGTCTTGATGACAAACAGCAATGTAATTTTTACTATTTTCTCTAAAAATTGAAATGAAGAACAGTGATTTACTTGTCCGTAGAAAAAATGGTAAATAATGAAAAAAGTACTTTTTGAAATATCATTCCACCTATAATCACAGACTATAGAAGAACTATGTTTAAATATGGTGAGGGATTCACACCCACGCGCATTCGTCATGTCCCCATACATGCTCGCATACACACAAATATGTATGTCCAATGTATAAATTATAATTAGTATTAATTTAAAAACAAATAGGAAGCGTTTATTAAAATTGTATATTTGGAGAAATTGGGGCCGGTTACCTGTCTGGATACTATAAGTATTAGAGTGTTTACATATTTTTTAATATGAAACAAATTTACTGACCTTCATAAACAAATTTCAGTACTGGAGATATTAAATTATTCCACAAAACACATTTGTTTTTACGTAAACCATAATAACCGGTTTGACAAGACAAGATGAAGCATGCGAATGCAAATTTGAGTATTAAAGTTGACAAAAGTCTAGGGATACCGCAGTGATATCGATTGCAAGCTTCGTTTTCTGTTGTTTTGTTTATTTGAGGTGTGATTTAATGATGGTTTTTATCGACGAATTTGGATTATCCTAACGGTAACGGGACAGATCCACCAAACAATAGAAGATTTGTTAAAAAAATCGTCGTTTTAATATATACTCGGAATTTGGTTGGTTGGCTTCTTTACAGCAAACCTAACCAATCCTAACCTGACCTAATCCGCATTTTTTTAATTACAACTTTTGATAAAAAAAAGCATGCACGAGCCCAAAGTTTCGCAGTCGGGATCACTGTTTTAGACACTTTACAGAATTCACGTCCACGGTCGACTCGATCCAGCAACAAAAATTTGACAGATTTATAATAATGATGTTAGGAAAGAAACGTCAGGGTCTCGTGTATCTCTCGTATAAATCATGGAGTGTTTTTTGTGCGTGTCTTTAAGCCATAATCCATCGTTTAGACCAAAATGCGATGAAATGAAACAATTTGATCATAAATTATTTAACAATACTTAATTTTTATTACTGAATTAAAAAAAAAATATTATAAATTATTCGTTAATTAATTATTAAACTAATTATTTTAGTTATTAATTTCATTTTTAAAATATTTTATTATTCCACTTATTTCAAATCTTTTACAACTGTTTAACAAATCAATAATAATTTATTTTTATCTTTTAAATTGAAAATAGAAACTAAATGACCTACTTATTAATATAGAATTTAAATTTCTAAATTACTCAGTTCTATTACTAGATTCTTTAGCAATTGAAATACTGAAATTTTAAAATTTTATCATTTTCTTGTCGGACAAGCGAAACAACCCAATATTTTCGACATCATAGATAAAGAATAGGTTTCTTTTCCATGTACTATTTTTATCCGACAGCTGTTTGTCACCAAGACTGCTGTCGTTAGATCGACAACTTCTGGGCGTCAATAGTAGACGATTACATATTTATCTTTGATATAACATTCCAGAAAAAAAACTGATTGTTGTTTGTAACATTCATAATAGTCATAAAACAGACATACTCGGATGACGGACGAACTAGAAAATCAATATTTTTGTCAGACAAACGTTTTCTTGAGTTTTCTATCAAATTATTCCACTTAAACGTAAAAAATAACTGCTGTTTATCACATTTTTGTCTAATTGACGTGTTTTGCGACGCGCCGGAGGAAAACTTACCCCTGTCGAGATTTTCCACAGAGAGAAAAGTTGGGGGACTCGTCACACTTAAACTCTACACGAAGTTATAGATTGCTGTTTATCATTTTTGTTTTCAAAGATTTGTGATCGTGGACTATAAGTGTTCCATTCAACGAGCCACGCCAATTTACCCGTTTTTAAAACCAAACGTTGCACCGGAACCCTGCCGTCTTCTGTAAGTAGATGATATCTTTGTTTTATTGGCCTAAAATACCAAAATTCTGCCTCGTTTAAGAGAATTAATCAATAATAATACTCTAAAGTGCAGTTTCTTATAATTGTAATTTTGTCTTTTCTAGAATTTTTCCAACTTAATAGCTTCAAAACATTGACAGGATCAGTCATTACCCTATCGTGGATCTGTAAGTAGCAAACCAATTAATTGGTGCCTTTTTTTAGTTAAATGATGTCTCTTCGAATAGTATTACACCATCATTAATCAAAATACTTTATATAAAACTGAATCTTCAAAAATAACTTTATTTTTATTTCTTAAAAATATTGCCAAACATGTTTTTTTCTAACTTTGTGCCATAGGCTGTTCATTTTTATTTTTCCGATTGATGTTTTGCGTTTTCGAATTACTTTCTATTTTTTCTATTTCTATTAATTTACAGATACAGTTTATTCGAGTTGTACGGATCATATTTGTGGGCTCCGCGCGATTTGGAATATATCGGTTAGAATAAAACGTGTATCAATCTTAAACTTCTGCAAAATTGGGGCCTTTTCGCAATTTTTTAAATTTGGCATGGTCTTTTATAACACCCTGTATAGCAAGTAGAGATATATTTTAATACATATTTCCCGCTAAGCCCTTAGGACCCCAAGCTGAGGATTAGCAATGTTCACAGGGAGGTGTACAAAGGGCCCTATGGGGCTGGGGTGCTCTGATTATACACAGTGCGTTTTGCCAATTTTTTGTTGTTGGTAGGGCTCCTTGCGACATTTTATCAGTAGCAGTTCATCAGAATAGACCGCTTTAATACATATTTCCTGTTAAGCCCTTAGGACCCCAAGCTGAGGATGAGCGATGTTCACAAAGAGGTGTACAAAGGGCCCTATGGGGCCGGGGTACTCTGACTATACACAGTGCGTTCTGCCAATTTTTCGTTGTTGGTAGGGCTCCTTGCGATGAATCATAGACAATTTTGTCGAACTTTCCAGTAAGCAGTATGGTAAACTCATCGCATAAGCAATTTTGTAGAATATGATGGAGTGCAAGGACGATAAAAAGTTAATTGACTACTTCAAGGGCTGTTTTGCATACGTGTTGATAATGAAACAACGAAGTCAGTCTGTACTCTGTATAACATACAGTGTGGTCCATTTTGGTAATTCATGTATTGGGATCAAGGAAACTATAAGAGATACAAAAATGATTAAATGAGCAAAGTTTTACAGAATTTCATTGGAAATTTAAAAACGTCAACGGCGTGCTTTTAACTTTTTTGGTTTTCGAGATCTTTTTAAAAAACTAAAAACTGGCATTTTCTGTAAAGCCCTGTAACTTCTTTATTTGTATTTTGCTTCAAAATCTATGAACACTTTTTGATAGCCATTTTTTGGGTAAAAAACGGTTATTGCATTAGATTTAATTCCGACGTTTCATTTATCCTTCACCATCATCAACTTTATTTTTTCTTAAGGACGCCATATTGGATTTGTATCTCTTTAAAGTAAGCAAGAAAAATCCTAATCATTGATGTATAACAAGTTTACATTTCCTAAAAGAAAAACCGTCAAAATATTCAAAAATTCGTTCTTGAATATTTTGATTTGTTGCTCGTCTAAGTGTGTTTATGTTAATATTAGCAAACACTTTCTGAGTTCTCTCTTCGAGTACGACCAATGTCTCAAATTCAAAAAGTCCATTTTTAACGTGCTCCCACAAAAAGAAATCCAAGGGTGTAGTATCTGGCTACCTAGCAGGCCATGATGTAGGACCACCATTGGAAATTAATTTGTCCCCAAAAGTTGTTCTTAAAAAATCTCTGACAGCCCTGGAATTGTGGGCTGGGCAGCGATCCTACTGAAACCAAACATTATGAAATTCGTATTGTGCTGCATCTAATTGCTGGTAGAATTTAGTTTTCTAGCATATCTAAATATCTTTCACCAGTTAAAATATGTTGGTGAAAAATGGACCTATAAGTCGATTACCTGAAAATACAAGATTATATATCAAGCAGTTAAACCACCTAATATGAAAAACCGTAAATGCCACACCAAACGTTCATGCCAAATCGAGTTTGCAACCTACGTTGTGCCAACAGTCTAGGATTCTCTGTTGCATAATGGTTACGGTGTGTTAAAGATTCCACAGTTAGTAAAATATATTTCGTCAGTCCATATAACGGCACTGCTAAAATTTACATTTTCCTGGCATTTGTTAATGTACCAGTTACAAAAGGTAAGTCTCTTAAGAAAATCTCCTTCAATGAGCCTTTGAACAATGGTCGGCTTGTATGGGTGGTACTTATTTTTCTTAAAAATCCCTCTAAGTGGTGTCCTAGGAATGTCTAGGTCTGTACTGCTTATTCTTGTCGATGAAGTTGGGTTTTCGGTAAAGTGATTTATAACTTGATTGTCACGATTGTTATTGTCTTTGTTATACTTTTTAGGCCTTGACTGTTCGAAACTTCCACACGTTTTTAAATTAACCACAAGTTTTGAAAAATACTTTTGGTTTGGTTGTTGCCTCTCTGGGTAAGTATCAGCGTAATTATATATTTAAAGCTATAACCGCATTTCTATTGTTTTTAATATAACACTCCAGCATATCAAATTTATCTTCGTTGGTATAACGCAAAGCCATTTTTAAGAATTTAAAATAAACGATAACAGAAAATAACTAACAAACTTCAAAACGTCAAAAAATCAAATAGTCCAAAACAAAAAAATAATATTCTTACCATGGCGATCCAAAGCCTTCGAGAATAAAATCGATTTTTGGACATTTTGATGGTTTTTCTTTAGGAAATGTAAACCTGTTATACATCAATGAATAGGATTTTTCTTGCTTATTTTAGAGAGACAAAGATTCCAATATGCGTCTATAAGAAAAAATAAAGTTGGTGATTGTGAAGGATAACCGAAACGTCGTAATTAAAATCTAATGTAATAACCGTTTTTTACACAAAAAATGGCTATTAGAAAGTGTTCCTAGAGTTTGAAACAAAATAAAAATAAAGAAGTTTACAGAAAATGCCAGTTTTTAGTTTTTTGCAAATATCTCGAAATCCAAAAAACTTAAAAGCACGCCGCTGGCGTTTTTAAATTACCGATAAAATTCTGTAAAACTTTGCTCATTTAATCATTTTTGTATCTCTTATAGTTTCCGAGATCCCAATACATGCATCACCAAAATGGCCCACACTGTATATTATGTCGGCTGTCAATCAGCAAAAGATCGTAGCCAAGCCCTTTTGACTAACAAGTTATCTTCAGTACTACCTACAAATAATGTACTTCTTTGTGGGTAGAACTGAAGAAGACTTGTTAATCGAAAGCGCTTTGCTTTAATGGCCGATAGCTTTACTACTAAAGCAGCATTATACATGTTCTACAGACAGGCTTATTTGTTTTGTTAAAAAAATTAATATTTAATATTTACGGATTACGTATTTTAATTTTTTATTTAAATAAATGATATTCGTCTTTTAAGTATAGAGGGTTCTAATAAAATTAGCTTCCTCCTGGTTACGCCACTGCTAACAGATAAAAACCTGCGAAAATAATCTACTTAGCAAAGTGCGGGCGTCCCGGCGTTGATCAAATTTTATTCTAAGCCTTGTTTTTTTACGAAAACACACCTGTAAACGGGAAAATAATTATTTATTAATGATCGGGCACAGGTTGGTCAACTATAGAATATTGCTAATAACTTAGTTGAACATGGGTCGTAGTTTGTTCTTGTCAGAGCGCAGGAGGCAGCGTAATAACTCTGAAGAGTTAAGAAAGTATTATCGCCGGTATCTCGGGCAAAATGATAAATGTTGGTCGGATCTGGTAATAACTGCGGAGTCAGGGCATACTCAGATATACTAATTCACTGAGGATTATTGAAAGGAGTATACAATTTTAAAATATTTTATTTCATAGAATAATTTTCCTTATAAGAGTGGTTCTAAAACTTATACTAAATTATCAAACACTGTCATGTAAACGGTTTAGACAGTTATGGATTTTACAGCTAAAAAATAGTGTTGTATGCAAGAGTGTTTGATACAAAATTTAAAAAAAATCAGAATTGGCTTATCATGAATATTGATCTACGTATTTAATATGACGCCTAATCTAATTGATTTTATGTCACTTGTCAAAATAGCAATCACCTTTTACAATCCCTTACCAAATTAATAATATTTTTTACTCCTTATAAAAAAAGTATTGTAATCGTGAAAGAATCACCCCTCGAGATTTTTTTAGATCTTCACGTTTCAGGGTCCCTAAATGCCGAAAAACATGTTTTCTCAATTCCGTTGGTCTCTTTGTTTGTTCGTCTGTCTATTTGACTGTTTGTTTATCTTTGTGTCTGCCTCTTGGTCTGTTTGTCTATAAATTTTGGTTAAAAATTAATGGTCATATGAGGATGACATGGTAACATTTTGGTAAAAATCGAATAGGGCGGAACAAAATGGAGACCTAACAAAATGTAAAAAAAAAATATTACTAAAAAACTACCAGTCCAGTTTACACAAAATTCTGCAGAAAAATTAGCTATGATTTGGAGATGAACTGGTAAAGTTTTGGTACTGGTGACGGAACGAAATGGCATCCTAATGAAATATTAGAAAATCAGTTTCATTGATTGTTTTCAAATTTTGCACAAAAATCAAGTGTTCTATAAGGATAAACTGGTAAAAGTTTTGGCACAAATTCAAGATGGCGTAATGAAATGGTGGTCTAATTAAATGTTTATAAAATCGATCTGAAACAACTAGTTATTCGATTAATTTTAAATTTTACAGAAAAATCAAATGTGATATAAATATAATCTGCTACAATTTTGATGCAAATTCAAGATGACGGAACAAAATGGCGGCCATTTTTGTATCTCAATTCCGTCTGTATGTCTGTCGGTCTGTCAGTTCGCGGCGTAGCTAAAATACTAAATATATATATTCAATATGGCGAAACAAAATGGGGGCCAAATAAAAGTTTAACAAATCAACGTAAAAAATCATGTTATTCAATTGACTCCAAATTATGCAAAAAAATTAAAAACGATATAGGGATGTATGTATTTTAAATTATGCGAAAAAATTAAGTTTGTCATAGGTGGAAGTAAAATAAAAATGTTTAAAAAGATAGTATATAAGAGTTACTAAATGACTAAGTGAAAAGAAAAATTTATAACGAGGGAAGGTTCGGGTAATATCAAGGTTTATTTTGTTATTTATATAAATGGTAACCTTGTAAAATCACTTAATTTCCTTAAATATATAATTTTAATATAATAATTTGCTCATTATTAAGAGTTAATAATCTCCGACCCGATAATTTAGCAGAGTTCGGATTCTTGAAAGCATTAGAAGATGATCATTCTATTGATAGAATAGGATAGCTCTTTTCTATCTCGTGTTCTCATACACATAAAATCTCTTGGGGTAAGTGAGCCAACCAATTTAAGAGAACGATAACAGCGTTATTATATTACAAATTCCAATCACAAAAAAAAGAAGATGAACTATGTAGCACTTTTGACAGTATAATGGTATACATTCGTAAATGTAAAACATTTTGAAAGAAATCATTTTCGAATTCTATAACAAACGATTTTTTTTTTGCTAATCGTACAAATTATATAAAGTTAAGCTAAATAGAAATTCTATTGCACATAAAATAGTCACAAGATAAAATTCCTATTAGTGCCTACAAAATTTTACAGAAAATGAACAAGGAAAAACCGCCCTTATAAACAAGGTGCAAAAAGGGCTCTTAGTCCAGTTCAACCTGAAAGAAAATGTTTAATTAGATTATATTTAGAATTTCAAATTAGTTTTGTTATTGTTGTATACCCGTCTACGTAAGCTTATTGATATAAGTTCTTCAGGATCCATCTTCTAAGTATGCCACGAAAAAAAAACACAAAAAAGGAATTTACAAAAAAATCGGAACATGAAAAATTGAGATTAAGGATAACTAGAACGTCATTTCGTCGGTCTCTAACATTATTTTCGTGGGCATACCCCAGTAGAACAGATTTCTCTGAAAATTAGGTAGATATGAGTCCTCCTCAGTTTTAAGAATACACGCTCATGTATTTTGATTAAATGGACGTATAAAAATTGAAAGAATTTATTATTCTATCATTTCGAGAATTTGGGCCCTGGTCCGTTCACCATTCATCATTTTGGTTGAAGGGTTTTGTCTAAACAATTCCCACCATTAATAAGCGCATCTCAAAGGTTTTTTATTTAGTCCCCGATATGCAATATTGTACAAAATGGCTTTTGCTATCGCAACGAGACGACGAATTCGATAACAATTGTTGCTAAAAACCTAGGTAGAGTAAGTAGGCTATGCTTTCAGATGTCTAGTAATCAGTTATTTATTTTCTGCTGTCGAAAGTAATAGGTATAGAAAAAACATGAAAACTGTTTGGGCAAAATAATCCAGATTACGAAAATCCTACAATAAAGATTTAAATTGGTTCCCATTCAATAGGGTGGTATAATACCATGGAAAAAATGTTTGCTGTCATATGTGTCCGACTAATATTGAATTCATTTTTGGACACCCTTTATATTCTATAAAAACTGTAGGTATTGTAAACACTTCAGTAAAAAATTGATCATAGAGAACGCGTTAAGAGATGCAGGTTAATAAGTATAAAAAAAGTGATATTTAAAAAAACTAATTTTTTCGTCAGCCTACTGTGAATATATTGTTATGCCCTCCTATGATGGGGACACATTTCCATAGAGTGTTTGCTGTCAATGACGTGCAGTAAGAGTTATATGTTATTTGAAATATCGAGAATGTTGCAGTGCTTCTTTTATCAGGTATGGAATATTTACATTGCCAAATATGTATGTGTTTCATGTCAGTTATGTGAAGGAAAGAGAGCAGCAGTATATTCAAAACTATGACCTTCATGGCTATAACACTAGAAACAGGAGAAATCTAGCATTGAGCTATAGCAGAACGGCCAGAGATGGGAGAAATCACTATAGACTAAAGTTTTTTTAATAAGTTACCTGAAAATATTAGGTTACTACCAATAAAACAATTTAAACTTGAGTGAAGCAATATCTGAAACATAGGGTCTTCTACACCATTAGTTAGTTTTTGTGAAATAACTGCTCTCTAGCAACTGTAACGCACTGGGTTCAAGACATACGGAACTCCTATATATGTGGGAATAATTACTTTTATGTAATTTAGTATTTGAAAGTATATCAAAATAAAATAATAAAAATTCCTGTTAGCAACCAGACGTGGATTTATTTAATTTTCTTACCAAGATTATGTAACTAGAACGAAAACAGAAAGAGACACGTCTCTGTTTTAAGCTTTTGAATATGCATTAGGTGAGCGTGTGTTGGAAGGCCGAGAATGCCGGATTCCGGAAAATGGGATTATAGTTTGATTTAGAAACGTAACGAAGTTAACCGCGAGAGGACATTTGTTTGTGTTAAAGGAAAACTGATTATAGTTCCGAGATGTAAGGAGAAATAAAAGGATTGAAACTTTAATACATTACGTTGTTTTGGGTTAATACGTATTTCTTTAGTGTAGTAATTTTTACATTTGTATAATGAGTGCTGAATTAATTTCAAAGTATAGATCTTCGGATTGTTTTCGAATGACGGATTTTTTATTGAAATTTCAGATTTACGAAAAAAAAAGTAATTGTTTCTACAAACGCCATTTGTATGAGTTTTGGAAATACATTTTATGTTTAAAACAGGGGCGTGCAGTCCATGAAAGCAAGGGAAGCAGTGTTTCCCCAAAAAAAATTACAAAACATCTTCTAAAATGTAATTTTTGAAATAGGAAACCATTAATTTAGTTTATATTTAAAATGCTAAAATATTATCTTAATTATCAAGCCCATAATTAATGCGGCCTTGACTCCGACCCAGCCACAATAGAATATCGAATAGAACCTATGCGGGCCGCTAGCTTCTCTGCAGCCAAGTCCTGTATGCTTGATTTCCTGTGAATCGAGCCAGAGGTTATTAAACTTTCCACCGGCTGTTTGCAATTTTTGCATTTCCGTCACGTGCTTTAAGTGGTGGCGGAAGCTACCATTGGAGTAGGTTCTTTGTTTGAACGGCTATCCGTGTGTTGTGTGATACGTACGTCGCGTCGTGCATGGTGCGATATGGAAAACAATAATACGGACTTGGATATGCAAATACCGTCAACTTCGGTTGTCGGTAATAACGTTGAAAATGTTGGAGAATTTAGTAAGAAGAATGTGTGTGAATGTGTGGTGTGTGTCTTAATAATAAAGGGATTTTCAACTTCTTTTCTTTCAAGCTTCAAATAATTTCCAAAGAAAGGGCAAAACCGCCTATGAAAAATTTAACTTTTTGAAAATGAAAAATGTCTCTGGAATAAAACTGGTTTTTCCGATTTAAACAATTTCCATAAAGCTGTAAAAAGACACATTATGTCCAAAACGCATTTACAGGCCGTCATGAAAGAAAAAGTCTTCGGCAAAACCAGAATTGAACACGCCTTTAATAAACAGTTGGAAATTAGTCACCGCAACACAATACAATGAACTAGTCGATAAAAATATATAACATTTTCAAATTTATGCATAATTATCTAGTTTATAGTAACAGTGAGGCAATTACAAAATTTGGCTAGTTATATAGTTACTGATTTTCACACAGTGTTCTATCACCAGCTTGTCTAATAACTCTACCAGTTGGATTTTTCCAAATTTACATATCATACACTTCATAAAAGAAAGTTAATAGAATGTTTATTAATAGGGTGTTACTATTGAAAGTGACATATTTAAATATATAATCAGTTTTAGTTCATAAGATACTGGCCTTCTTTATCAATCAAAATAACAATTTTTTCATTTACAATAAAATATTCTGTTTTTTTGGTTTCTTCTTTCAGTCCATTTACTCACTTGAATTATGATAAACATATTTACTCTCTTCTTCCTTGTAACATATCAATTTAACACTTTGAGATCACTTGAACTATTAGAAAGTTTCACTTTACATAACTTTTTGTTTTCATTTATCCACCAAGCTGCTTTTCTTTATGTTTGCTTTGTATGGAATGTTTAATGAACATTTTGCTAATGGTTTTTCATTATTTTAAGCCCATTAGTAATCTGAAACGAAATTAAACATTATAATTTTGCAGTTAAATATAACCTTTAAAATATCAAGACTTTTATATAAATTACATCTTACATACCTCAATATGTTTTATTCATAATTCATTGGATTACATTTTGTAAAGTATTTTCAACTTCTCTAAATTGAAACAAAAGAATTTTGTTTTTGTTTACAAATATTCGGAATTTGCCTTTCTTTTCTTTCTTTCTTTCTTTTTCAAAATGGAGTCGGCTGCCACTTTTTTGCTTTAAGCGCCATTCTCCAGCCCAATAGGTAGGATGTCCGGATGGCGAGCTCTTAGCTCCCGAACACCCCGAATCTTTCAAATAACTTTTTAATTTTTGAAAGGCATCTTGGCTTCCACTAGATGCCCCTTGAGAGTACTACTGGTCTCACGAGATGACCTTTTCTTTCAAGCTGTCCCCTTACCCCTCCCACTCACGCCACATAGCGGCCATTACGCTAATATTCTATGTAGAACTGCGGCAGACAAACGGGATAGAATGCAGGAACAACTAGGCCTCACACGTTCACAGCGTTTGCTCCCTTTCTTGCGGGGTCGTTAGTTTCCACTCTGAGCGGTTGAGTCTCTCGTTTCCCCCCGAAATAAAGCAGCAAAATCGAACACGTGGAACCACTTATGTTAATAACACAGAGGTCTGCCTTCGACGAGACGAACCGGAAGACTCCGGAATTTGCCTGTCTTTCTCTTCTGTCACTATGGTTTCATTGGTTTCTTATTTTTCGGCATCCAGCCAGCTTTGACAGTGTCTGATTTTTCTTTTAAGTTATAATTTTGGTTCTGCTCAGAAGCAATTCGCCAGCTATATTCGGGGGACACCGAATATTATCGGGTTGTTACTTCCTTATACTAGTGGCGCCAGCAGTGAACTCCACTGTAATTATTATTTTATTTTATGGCATTGTTGGCATAAGTCTGAAGTAAGGAAGAATGATGGAGGGGAATGTCAAACTTCTTCGAATTTTCTGGAGCTGATTTTCCCGCCCCTTTCTATTGGCTCTCTTTAGAGGTGCAACATGTGTCCGGCTTTATAAAAGTGCCTTAATGGACCAATTTTTTAAAGTACTGAAAGTATGTCATGAGTAATTTCTTTTAAAGTGCAGTGCTGTTGAAAGTCTAAGGTCTATTTATGGACATCATCTGGCCCTAAATTTTGGTCTCGTTTTGTTTGATTCCACATTTGATCAGCCACGTGGTAAGTCGATTTTCAAATTAGTTTCCTGCTGTGAGCTAATTCGCAATTATCTTTTATAAACAGAATAGAGTCCTGAGTTTTGTTTTTGGCTGTCGGTCCTCGAGAAGCCTTTCTAGATGTCTGGAAATTTCCTTTATTGGTGACCGTTGGCGTCGAAGGAGCCCTCTAGATGACTAGAGGTAAGGCAATGTCTTTGAATAGTTGTGTTGTTAATAACTTGTTTTTGCACATTCCATGTCGATTTTATTTTAAGACAAACAATCGTTTGTAGGGTTTCAGGTTAAGAATTCAAGAATTGGTTTTGGGATATAGTTACAAGTTTATGGTGTAATTTTTGGGGTACATAAACCAAAAGTTCTACAATAGTTTTGGAGTTCTTTCCTGTAAGAGTACGAGGAATTAATTCTTAATTTTTATATTTATAAATTTTATATAAGGTAGCAGAAAGGAAGTAAGTAACCTATTTTTTGTAAAACAGCCTTGGCGAAATATTTTATACTTTTATAACTTTTTCCTTGCGGCAGTGTGGTAAAAAAAAAAGTTCATGAATTTTTGATTCCCTGTGCGCTATTTAATTTAATTTTCATATTTACATATTTGTGTCATGACATTTCGCCAGATGTTCACAGGTTGATGATATAATGGTAATAACGTTCTATTACATTTCAAATATTTGATATATTTTATATATATTTTATACTTTCTTGATTTATTTTTTTTATATCTTAATGTCAATTGAATTTTTGTATGTAAGCCAAATTTCACATGACAAAAATTATTTTATAAAACAACTCTTAATAAAAAAGAAACAAAAGATCAAGGTGATCATTAAAATTTGACAGTCTGCACTTTATATAGTGTTTTATTGAAAAGCCCTCCAAATCTCTATTTTGTCTGCATTTAAGTATCAATATAGATTTCTTCCTAATTGAGTCACAGTCAATTAGGTGGCGCCCATTCTAATTTCGTAAGGTGTACCCGAGAACCTGCAACCTACAGCTCTCCGAAAAGATGACTGGCTGCCGTTCGCATGTATTGGTAAGTTCATAAAGACTTTACGCCATAAATAGGCAAATAATAAGAAGACTTATCGATGTTGTTTGTTTTTTCGGACAGCACGAATTGGGATTTAGAGGTCATGACAAAACAAGGGTTTCTTCAAATAGAGGAAATTTTCAAGATTTACTTAGTTTATTGGCTAAATATGATGAGTGCTTAAAAAATCATTTAGAGCAGTCTAGCGTTTTTCGCGGAACGTCGAATCGAATCCAGATTAATTTAATTTCCGCTGTTGCAATATATAGTAACATATTGCAACAATATAATAGAAAATAATAAAACGTAGGACTCAGAAGCAATAAATAGTTCGAGGGGACTGTTTAAAACGAGATTTTAATTTTAATTATTTGTTGAACATATTTTCAGAAATATTTCCATTCTCGGACAATGTTTTTAATATATTACAAACTAAAACAAATGATATTGCTTTTTGCCTAAAAAAAGTGGATGATTTTAAGTCCATGTTAAGCCAAAAAAGAGATGACTTTGACCTATTTTGGGAGAAAACGATGACGTTAAATGTAGAGCCACAAGCCAAGCGTCTTCGAACAGACAAGGTGGGAGATGTTCAAACATCATATAGACGCCTCTTTTATGAAATAATCGATCCAATTCAGCAACAAATAAACAATAGATTTAACGGTTTAAATGATTTTAAATTCCTCGAGCTCTGCAATTTTGATGCATTTAAAAGAAAAACTTTTCCAGAAGATGCGTTTAAATCTCTTCTTCTTCATTATGGCCAGTTCTTCGACCGAGTGTTACTGCGATCTGAACTAAAAGTGATTTACAAAACTGATGATATTAGCGCAAAAAATAACGCTAAGGAACTAATGCAATTTTTAAAAGACAAGGAGCTGGAAGATGCCTACACCGAAGTGTCGAAATTGTGTGAATTAGTGTTGACAATACCTGCCACAAGTTCATCAGTAGAACGCAATTTTTCAACACTCAAACGTATAAAAAATTTCGTGAGAAATTCAACGGGGCAGGAGAGACTTTCGCATACATCGCTGTTGTCCATTGAAAATAAACTTCTCCAAAAATGTGTCGGAGCATCGACGTTTTTATGACGACGTCATTGACGAATTTATAAAAAATGATCGAAGAATCGAATTACATTACAAATAGGTAAGTTTCTAAAAATTGCTTCCCTTTCTTAAAATTTCACCGCACGCCGCTGGTTTAAAAAGTTTATATGCTTCATTAATAAAGGTGTAAATAATAATTATAAAACTCGTATTCATTTATATAGTGGCATTCTAAAGTATTGCTTACCAGACAAAGTTTTACCAAGCATTATAACTTAGTTAGTCCTCGATTTGTGTCTGACTTTTTACCATTTTAACAACTAAGATTACATTTTGACACGTTTTTAAAACTTGTAAGCCTAGCTAATTTAATTAACGAAATAAATTTAAAAAAATATAATCATAGGTTACATCTTAATTTTAGAGATTTTTCAGAATATTACCATGTTGATGACAATGGAACTAATTTACTGGATGAAAATAAGTCTTGTCTTAGTTTTAAGTAACAGGTTTTGGCATTCAAGAACAATAAAAAGCATTTACTCAAAATAAAATTATTAACAGATTCTTGAGAAATTTTTCGATAAACTTCTAAAATCTGTTTTTTATTTTTTACGCATGCCTTTGTTTAAAAAATTTATATTATTAAAAATTGAATAGAGAAATATATTTTTGTCGATGATTTAATTTAAGTTTATTAATTTGCATTTAATTTAACTACACCTTTTTGTATCTCTATGATTGTTTCGCACGCCAGTGATTCAGAATTAGAATTAAATAATTATTTATAACAAGCAAGTCTTTTTATAAAATAAAATGTTATTCTAAATAGTTTTTAAAATGTAGGTTTAACCTAAATAATTAAAATAGGTAAGATGGAAATTCCAAAGACATCTAGAGATATAATCTCAGATATTAAAATGCTATAGATACAATTAAAAATAGGGAGCAGCTAAGTAAAGAGTCTTGAAGGAGTTTGATCTGGTACGCAATATCTAAATCCCCTCCCCCTACATAAATTGAAATATGGAAAATAACAAATTTTACAGATATGTGTACTGAGCACTACAAGTACACTACCAGACGCATTGTTGTGTATTGACGACTTTGTGTTTTTTTTCAGTAGCCTGTTTCTAATGTGCGTCTTTTGTTATATCTTGCCTTCCCAACGGAGATATATTCAGAGATGGCCCTGAATTTCTGCGTTGCGCTAAATTTAAGACCTCTGCCACCCCAGACAGTTTTTCTGGCTACGCAAAAGTCACTTATGTATAGTTTTATCAAGAAATCAATTATTGGATATGGAGGTCGTCTGATGTAAGGGTTAGGAAACTGCATCAAAGGTTAATCGAATACCGGGGCAATACGCACTATATCAACGAAAGCCACAGAATATTTATTTAGTGATGGGATACAGCAACTATCACATGCCCCAAATCAGTGCTACAACCAGTGGCCGATTAAGCACTTAAGAGATTAAAGGCTCACCCTTGGCTTGAAGGCCCTTCTACTCGGGATGGTAATGCATCTCCCGAATAATATTTAATAATATATAAATAATCAAAGAGTAAGAAATCGTAGGTATTTTACTCTTGATTTTAAGTTCTAATATCCTGTATATATATATATATATATATATATATATATATATATATATATATATATATTGTTCCGGGTTGGCCGGTACACAAACATGGTTTCTGAATCCACTCCTTTTATTCAGAACACTGCTTACAGGTAGCAAAGGTAAACACCGAATATACCTAACAATCGTAACTAAGGTAACTCAAACTTGTCACTGTCACCTTATTTACACTTCGAAATCTCAATTACGACTGAATCGAAATGTGACCTCGTTGCGCGCTTTTATAGCCTTTAGAAAAGGATGGAATGATCTAGAAAATTCTAGAATAATCTAAATACTTCGGGTGAAAAGAATTAAGCCTAACAGAACATTTAAGAAGGATTTTTGACACTATCATAGTCGCTACATGGATAAAAATTAAGGTAAGTACTTCATGAAAATAACAAATAATTAAAAAATTCACCTAAAACTTAACAAATCTATAATTAGATTTTGTAACATGTATATATATATATATATATATATATATATATATATATATATATATATATATATATATATAGGCTCTTGTAAAGAATTTTACCCATGGAATTTAACAAATTTAAAATATACATTTGAAAGATTACCTTTTTTTAACAATTCCCATACACAAAAATTTATGGATGAGGCACTTTTTCGAATTATATCCAAAAAAATTAAGGTTTCGGAAGATTGCACTGAACTTGTTTATGGCGTATCGCTAAAAACATATTTTTCACAAACTTAATTTATGCACTACGTAAAAGACTGATTATATTATAATGCTTTATAACACCAAAATTATTATTTCTAACTAAAAGTTAGAAGTAATTATTATATTAAACAGTGTGCTGGGGATACTACGTTGCCAAGTTTATTTTATATATGATCTATCTAAATTATATAAGAAAAAGAAAATGAATATGTGGGTTGTGAATCGGTACCAGCAGGAGCGCAAAGGCACTAGGTGAATTGGTACCGGGTTAGCACCAGGTTAGGCGCCGTAGGCGTCATCGTTAAAGCCCTAAAAGACGAACAACAACGCAGGGCATTACTGGCGAAAGTCTAACATTCGGCATCGGCCCAGAGGGCCGATGTCGAATGTTAGGCTTCCGCCAGTGATGCACCCGCCTGTTGATTAGTGTTGACCGCACTAGGTAGATTGGTACCGGGTTAGCACCAGGTTAGGCACCGTAGGCATCATCATTAAAGCCCTAATATAAAAGGCGAACGACAGCGAAGTACATCACTGGCGAAACTCTAATATTTGGGATCGGCACAGGGATCCAAATGCGTTACTGTCGGGAGACAAACATGAAAAATTTAATACAATACAATAATGTAGGTTTGGCAACAATGCAAGATAGCCTTTCTTCAAATTGTCATATTAAGGAATATGGCGCATTGGAATACAGTGAAAATATCGAATTTCTTTTTGGTTTTTTTAATAGAAAAAGTGGTCCATCCATTTCTTTTATTTTCTTAAAACAGTTAAATGAAGGTAAACTTTCTATTTTATATTAAAAAATTATCAAATTCCGTGGGTTTAATTGTTTACAAGACCCATATATATATATATATATATATATATATATATATATATATATATATATATATATATAAATAATATTTCGCCCAGACTCGGGTATAGTTTATATCTGATATCGTATTTCCAATTATGTATATTTTACAAAATCATTATTTCACGACGGTGAGAAAATATTTATTTCTTGAAGCGATTTGTCCAAATTCAAACATAAAACATGTTTAAATTATGTAAACATTTATTTAGTATTCATGACAGTGTTTTACAGTCCAGTATAATCCCAATGTTAAAATTGAATGTTTTATCGATATATCAAGTATTCAAGCTGCATATAACATTTTATTCCCGTTTTTAATACCTTGTTAATGGGTTTGTTAATATATGAAAAAAATATGTATTTAAACTCCTTTTGTCGCGATAGCATGGAATATAGGAGTACAAACAATATGAGATGTGGAAATGCAGACGCTTTATGAAGTTCTCTAAAAATATAAGCACAAATTCAATTTCGAATATTTGAAAAAATGTTACTAGAGTTTTTTAAATAACCTCTGCAGTAAGTATGAGCTCTCAGTGTAACATCATAATAATAAGTAGTCATTTTAACTTTTAAGGAGTTTAGCTCCAAGATATCTGCTGCGGTTATAAAAAGAAATACTTAAAGCTGTATTTTATACAAGGTTTTAAAAGTATGTGCCCAACTGTAAAACTAAAGTTTATTCACATTCAAGATAGGGTGCAGGTAAACAAAAGTTATTGTGCATGCAATACGGCTTTAAATAGAAGTGGCCGATTATGATAATTATGATATAAGTTTTTAGGAAACTTTTAAAGGTGTATTGCACGCACAATAACTTTTGTTTGCCTGAACTCTATCTTTGAATTTGAATGGATTAATTTGCATGTATTGCATCTAGAAAAGCTGGATAGCTCGGACATATTCATCTAGTCTTTCTGATATGTTGGTTCTATTTGCTATCGATCTAGTCTTTCTGATATGTTGGTTCTATTTGCTAAGGCATTGGAATTCATCATAAACATCGAAATTAGCATATTCTTCTCATTAACTATAAATGTTTAATGACTTTTGTTGTAGTTTGTACGCAATATATGCCAAATGTTGTATATTGGCCAATAAGCAATTTTTAATTTTATAATAACGGCAACGGCCTAAAATATTCTAGTAAATAGATAAATATTCAGTTATTGGCGAAAACTAAAGCTTTCTACTAATTCTACATATTAAGCATTTAAATGTTAACCTTGATAAGTCTCTTTATGCTCAGCAGACAGCAGCTCTGGTCGTTAGTTGTAGTCTGCACCTGTTCGAGAACTTACAGTGTTAGTCACAAAAACTAAGGAACGCGTGGATGTTGATATCAATATTTTAAAGTTTCGTTAAATGTAGATAAGTTTTTAAAAGTTGAGTATTAGTTTATTTTGTACTAAATGCTTTAAATTACGCGTTTTTAATATGAAACTGGCATTGTTAGTTAGAAATAGTTTATTTTAAATCGGTTTCCGCATTGGATATCGAAAATTTATAAAAACCAGTAGTGGAACAAAGTGTTCCTTTACTTGGATAGATTTTTCCGTAATACTTCCCATGCTGAGTTATTTTTGTCCTATTTTTGTTCTATTTTTGTATAATTATTGATTGTCGTTAGAGCGTATCTGTCTACATTTTGTCCAAATAAGTTGTAGATCCTGTAAAGAAACTCACTTTTTGTTGCTTTTACTTACTGGATTGGCGGTGTTCCTTCACTGGATATAATTTTATTTTTTTTGCCTATTTTAGCTAGTTTTTATGCGGAATAAACCTACTCCTATAATAAAATGGCTATTTGAATATTGCGTTTTTGTCACTTTGACATCGGTAAAAAAGGTGCATCGTTTTTTACAGCGACGAAACCTCTTTAGCTTAAAATTAAGTTGCATTGGCCAAAATTGCCTAAGGGATACAAAAATACTGATATAAAAAACAATGATCTCAGTCCGTTTGCAGTAACATCGACTAAGTGGAAATAATATTACTTAAAAAACGAAAGAGAAAATGCTGAAAAGGAAAAACTAATTAAAAAAAGGGAGAAATATGAAAACATAAAAAAGCAAATAAAAAAGTAGCAATACCCAAAAAAAATTAGAGAAAAAAAAGTAATACACCCGTTATGTGCAATGTAGAAACAGAAAAGAAATACTTAAATCTGCATGAAGTTGATCATAATTTTAAAATTGGAGATTATGTTCTCGTGTGTTATGACAAAAAAGTATATCCAGGAACTGTATTAGCCTTTGATAATTATGGTGATTATCACATTAAAACCATGGAAAGAGCATTAAATAAAACCTGAAAGTGGCCAGAGAAACCTGATGTTAAAAGGTACCTGTTGGCTAACGTAACCCACGAGCATACCATTTAGTTTATTAGTTCCTTTACTAGATCTTAAACTGTTTTGATATTAGATTTTATTGTTCCTTTCTAGAGTTTTTGTGTTTATAAAATAAAATTAAAAAAATTGAAGAAACATATATGAACGTTTTAATGGACAAGCTTAAGTAAAAATATGTTTTCCATATTAAATAAAAATCGAATTATCTTAAGTGTTTCTTCATTGGTGTAACTACCCTACATACTTGTAGTTATTCACCTAAACAAGTGGACTCGTATCGACCCAATTAATAAAATATCAAAAAGAAAAATAAAAATAGACAGATCGAAGTCAACCACAATACATTGATTATTATTGTATGATTCAGATAACAAAGTAATCTTGCGTTTTCGTTTTCCAAGAACAAATTTATATGAGAACTCTTCTGTCTGTTAAGGGGGAACTGCACGCAGATTATGGATCATTTGCAAGCCTTCCGCCGCTACAATATTATGTTAAAACTATAAGAGATATGTATTAGCTTCAATGTGATTTTAATAGGGAAATATATATAGTTGGGCGCTAAAGGCGAATTTTTATGAAAAAATCAAATCTAGAATTATAAAATTGAAGTAGATCTGCCCATTTTCGACCATTTTTCGACCACTTTTTGACGCAAATGCCGTCGCATATAATTTTTTTTTCCACACAAAATGGCTCTTTACCGCCTTGCATTGATCCTTTGTCTACGTAACTGCAAAATTTGAAATGGTTAATCGTACTCATGTCTTTGTATTTCTGCAGCGCGTGAACCCTTTTGAACCCATTTTTAAACGAAATGTAATTTAAATTGCCTATACATAACACATTTTTTTGAGGTTGGACGTGCAGGAGGTTTTCTCTAATACGTAGGTACCTTTTCATCTTACTTTGAACTTGACTAGACCTTGTCGCTGGATTTTCACTTTTTGCGTGCAGTCCCTTAATGATTTTTTTACTAAGTAACTAAAGTAATTAAAAGTAAACGGACTGAGATCATTTTTTTTATTTCAGTATTTTTGTATCCCTTAGGCAATTTTGGCCAATACAACTTAATTTTAAGCTAAAGAGGTTTAGTCGCTGTAAAAAACGATGCACCTTTTTTACCGATGTCAAAGTGACAAAAACGCAATATTCAAATAGCCATTTTATTATAGGAGTAGGTTTATTCCGCATAAAAACTAGCTCAAATAGGCAAAAAAAAACTAAAATTATATCTTGTGAAGGAACACCGCCAATCCAGTAAGTAGACACAACAAAAAGTGAGTTTCTTTACTGGATCTACAACTTATTTGGACAAAATGTAGACAGATAGGCTCTAACTCCAATCAATAATTATACAAAAATAGAACAAAAATAGGACAAAAATAACTCAGCATGGGAAGTATTACGGAAAAATCCATCCAAGTAAAGGAACACTTTGTTCCACTACTGGTTTTTATAAATTTTTGATATCCAATGCGGAAACCGATTTAAAATAAACTATTTCTAACTAACAATGCCAGTTTCATATTAAAAACGCGTAATTTAAAGCATTTAGTACAAAATAAACCAATACTCAACTTTTAAAAACTTATCTACATTTAACGAAACATTAAAATATTGATATCAACATCCACGCGTTCCTTAGTTTTTGTGACTAACACTGTAGGTTCTCGAACAGGTGCAGACTACAACTAACGACCAGAGCTGCTGTCTGCTGAGCATAAAGAGACTTATTAAGGTTAACATTTAAACGCTTAATATGTCATATTTCAGAAAAAATAGGCATTTGTTCCCCTACTGGAGAATGTTCCTCCTCTGGTGCAATCACCCTAGAGAGTTTTAAGGATATAAGAAATCCCAATATTCTCTTCCAAAACTAAATCTAATAAAAGTGTTCTTGTTTACTGAATAAAGTCCGTTAAAAATACCTGTTAGTCCCTTTTTTCAATTTCCGAAATATGTTTTAAAGTAAATTTAGCATTGGATCTCATCCTATGCAGAAACTTATATTGCCTGAAAATTTAATTTCATCAGCTGAAGCCCCATACGATTTAACAAAAAACTAAATGCCAACATTCCTAAATCTGCTAATGGCTCAAATTGCAGATCAGAAAGGATTCAGTTTTAGTAGAAAAATTCTGTGCACCAACTTCTAAGCGGAAAGCTTTAGTTTTCGCCAATAACTGAATATTTATCTATTTACTAGAATATTTTAGGCTGTTGCTGTTATTATAAAATTAAAAATTGCTCATTGGCCAATATACAACATTTGCATATATTGCGTACAAACTACAACAAAAGTCATTAAAAATTTATAGTTAATCAGGAGAATTTCGATGTTTATGATGAATTCCAATGCATTAGCAAATAGAACCAACATATTAGAAAGACTAGATGGATAGCAAATAGAACCAACATATCAGAAAGACTAGATGAATATGTCCGAGCTATCCAGTTTTTCTAGATGCAATACATGCAAATTAATCCATTCAAATACAAAGATAGAGTCCAGGCAAACAAAAGTTATTGTGCGTGCAATACACCCTTAAAAGTTTCCTAAAAACTTATATTATAATTATCATAATCGACCACTTCTATTTAAAGCCGTATTGCATGCACAATAACTTTTGTTTACATGCACCCTATATATATATATATATATATATATATATATATATATATATATATATATATATATATATATATATATATATATATATATATATATATATATATATATATATATATATATATATATATATATATATATATATATATATATATATATATATATATATATATATATATATATATATATATATATATATATATATATATATATTATATTTTTACTTTGTTTAAAGCAGCCTCCAAATAATTGTAAGGCATGTAGTATTTTTTTAATTTGGCTGTCATACAAAAATCATGAGGATTTTATTCAAAATCTATTTTTTAGGTTCCTACCTGAAACTCTGTATTTGTGGTCTTACTAACTATATTCACGTATTGTGCTGAGTAAAATAACATACATTTGACTTAATATTAATTAGTAAAGAGCGGGCAACATACGACAGTAAGGAGAATAGGATCATGTGAAACATGTATGTAACTAGGTCGGGACCTTTATAGCTTACGTTTATACTGACCCTTAAGAATCTATCTCGCTCCACGCTTTTCGGCCTATAGTCATTGAATTATATGGTTAAATGTGTATATCGCAACACAATGTTTTAAGTAAGTAGGTAACTTACAGTAATTAAAGTATTTTGTACTTCTGACAAAAGTGTGTTTTCTACTTTTTTTTTAAACCATAATATATTTTTTACTTTTTAGTCCTAAAATATCTTTAACATATCACTGGAAATGTACTGGACTTGTCAGAACAAACCAAACCATCCAAAACTCGAGGGGTATTAGTACCATCGGGCTGATTAGGTCAGCTCGTCGGAACGAAAGTACCAGTACCAAAGTACCAAAGTATGTCAAAACAAACCAAATGAGCCCAAACTCAAGAAGTTTACTAGCTGATACCAGCGGTACAATTTGGTACTATCGAGCTGATCAGATCAACTCGATGGTACCAAATTATTATATTGTTAGCCGAATTACAACACTTGCAAAATTTCAAATCGATATAACAATTAAAAGTAGGTTAAAATCCACTTCCTAGATTTGTTTCAAGTGAAGCTAATAAAAGCGTGTTTAAAAAATGTCATTTTATATACAAGCAAAGAAATAAATATAAAAATATAAATCTACAAAACAAAATATTTTGAATTTACAATTTTTTGACATCTAAATTAAAGAGCCTGCAAATACAAATGACAAAACTTTTAGAAGTTTTTTTAATAAAAGACTTAGTTTTTGAAAAAATTAATAGCGAATATGTAAAAAAATCAATCATTCTTACGTATTTTCCATTAATTTTCGCAAAAACTAAATATTATTAAAAAACTCCTGAAGGCTTTTTGACAGCTCATTAAATTAGTTGGTTAGTTACCCAAATCCACACATAAGCTGTAGAAGAAAAAAATGTTTTGTAAACACATTACATTTCGACGAAAGTAAACTTGAAAAATATTCAAATAAAAAAAAATAAAAATTGAGGTTTTCTTCAATTTTTTCCATTAACACATTTGGGGGGCTCTATAGAAATAAAAAAAAAACAATTGTTTTGTGAACATATCATATTTCGGTTAAGAATGAATTCAAAAATAAATAAACAAAATAAAAATTGGAAAACTGCGCAGGAAAATTTATAAAAGTAAAAAAAAGTGCGATTACATGACACTTCGATCTTTCTCCGTGTAATTACGTCAATGTTTTTCTCAACTTAAAGTCTATATGCCAAACAATAAAATATATTTTTACCATTTTCTAAAAATATACAGGAAAATATTTAATCGATCCTGAAATAAAAATACTTTCGCCTTTAAAAAGCTGTTTCACCCCATTAGAACCGCCTGTGTAGTCGAAATTTTTGTATATAAAAAAAAATAAAACAATTTAAGCCTCTTCCACCATAATACATTTTTATACAATTGTTTTTACTGTCTAAAAATAAGCGTATTAAAAGAAAAATATAATTTTATATAAAAATTTAACATGTTTCATCGTTTTTTTAAGCTAAGGATTATGGAAATCACAAATATTTTTGTTTTTAGGGGACATTTTTATCCTCCTAGGCCTACTGTTTTAATGAAAAAAAAAAAAGGTTTTTATATACAATGAGATAAAATTATTCAAAATGTTTTACCCTTTTTTAATTAATAAGAGAACTAAAAGATTTCAAATAAAAATATATTTTCCTTTTTTGGAAGTTGTTTCATATCCCTAAGGCTATCCTGTATAGTGGAAAAAAATTTATTTCTATACAAAAAAATAAAAGAAATTTGTCGTGTTTCGCCGCTTTCGAAGTATTGTATTAATATTCCAATTGTAACAAACGTTTTACCGCATAAACAAAGGATGAAATAAATTCGACCTGTTTCACCGTTTAAAATGGAACTTTGACAGTGTTTTCATTTATAGGGGGCTGTTTCATGCCCCCTACAGGAAACGAAATATTTTATATACAAAAAAAAATAATTTAACGTATTTCGCCGTTTATCGAAATTTTGCATTATTATTTTTGATATCTGAAAAAAGTATCTACTCCAATGGCTTTTACAATTTTTTGATCTCAAACAAAACCTTTACTTCAGTTTTAGGAACTACCAATTTCAAAAAACCCAACCATATATTTAAATTTTTTTTGTAAATACAGTACATCACCTATATAACTAATTATTATACATACGTTAATAATAGAAAACTGGGACTATATATGGCGAGGGAAAAATAGTCCTGTAAATAATATTGCGTCCATCTCGTACAGGTCGTAATTAGTATTATATTAAATTGATGTTTTAGGTATATCGATATACGACATATGTTGAACAACACAATTCAAAGCGCAAAATGTTTTTAAATATGTACATAGCTGCAAATTCCCATTATTTTTACAGAAAAGTATCAGAGCCTCCAATTGATAACATAAACTAGAAATATAAAACACTTATAAATGAATATATTAGGGGAGAAATAAATACAAAGTTACAATAACAGTTATATAAATATTAATTTCAATAAATACTTCTCATTGCAAAAAGTCCTGAAGTTAATTTATCTTTAAGCGGCAAATAGTAGGTATTAAAAAGCATTAGTTTTATAAAAATATGTACCTAAATATGAGATAATAAGGTGTTTAACCTACCTTTACTTTAGCGACTGCATTGCTAATAAAATTACAAAAAAAAAACAAAACTGGCAACAACTAATACCTTCACGAGATGTACGACGCCGACTTCCGGTTTTATTTGCATTTGGACGTTGATTGATTTCTTGAATCAACGAGTTGGCTACGCCTTGCCCGAAATCCGATTTTAATGCTAACAACGCTGTAACCATGGACGAAGCCTGAAACTATTGCGCCAGTTCTTTCTTCTTTTTATTACCATCATTACATGTTGAAATACACTAGAATACATCGGAAAACACTGAAATACATAAAATACATGGCGGAATACATAAAATACAGGTGGAATACATGGAACACATTGGATTACATGAAATACAGTGGAATACATTGGACAATATTGAAATACATTGAAGAGTACACAAAATACATGGTGGAATATATTGAAATACACTGGCATACATTGGATACACTGTGTTTGTACACAAAATATATCATCGGATTCCCCCTCGTTTAATACCTTGACAACATTTTTTTTATATAAAATGAAAGTCGCTATCAAAATTTTGATCTTGGTCTTGGTTTATGGCCCAAATGAGGAGTACACAAAATGCATGGTTGAATACATGGAATATATTGGATTACATGGAATCCATTGGAATACATACGAATACACTGGAATACATCGGAATACACTGAAATATATTGGAATACACAGGATTGGTACACCAAAATACATCAGCGAAAAAACGAAAGTACCTATTAAAACTTTGATCTTGATCTTGGTTTATAGGGGGCCCAAATAATCTTCATTTTTAACTTTTTTCTCTAATTGGGGATACAGAGCAGTTCTCGATGTATGATACTGTAGATCTGTCGTAAGTTTTTGCGTAGAATTACTATCGTCTAGAATAACTTTTACTAAATTTGTGTTCAACAAAATAATATGAAAGTCCATTTTTTATTTAAGAATAAGATTGTTGCAATGTTGATCTTCAACAACTTGAATAAGTGTCGTCAGCCACCTCTATGTTGAATTTAAAATTCGTCTACTGCTTTCTGAAAACAGCCTCCCATATGTGGAGATTAATAAAGGCGGAATAAGGGAAGAAATCCGATTGATCAAAAACATCGATCTGAAAAAAAACATTTCAAATTACGCTCATGATACGCAGAAAGCTCGTTTTCGGACCATGGTTGAAATATTCAGTTGATTTTGGTCCTTCCTAGCTGATTTTTTTTATCATTATATTCCAATTTTGCGCTTTAGGTAAAGTCGGCACTTTAAAACTATAACCTAACAATTAAGTAGAAAACCAAACGTAGTGACGGTATTATGATTTATGTACTGTCTGAAAAAATCAGACACACGAAACAATTAAATGCCTTTGTTACTTCGCAACCGCATGTCCAGGCACATATATCGTACATATTTCTGCAAAAGTAACGATTCACTTCTTTGTTTTTGTCTTTACTTGTTTATTGAATTTTAAATTACGGCAAAGGTCGACTACTGGTCTTAAATTCGAGTCGCTTCTCAAAGTTCAGCCCGCCAAAATAATTTAGAACGGATTATAAAGGTTTAATATTCTAAAACACTGTGGCTACCTTTCTTTACAAAAACTAATTTAAACCACAAAATCAACAAACAAAATGGAAAGTCTTCAAAATAAATCTATAAAAATACGCAATCATAACCACAACTTATCACACGATCCACATTAAACACATCAACTGACAAAAATATTTAAGTTTCCTCGGCAAGGCTGTTGACCTAAACTTTGCCAACGTAAGCCGTATATTACCTATGTGCCCCTATGCGAATTTGATCGGGAACACTCTGGAAAAACTCGCCTCCGTTTATAACCACGAGGTCAACGCGGGCCACCAGCCGTGATCGATGCCAACGAAACGAAACCTCCGGAGATCGCGGTGCGAGGCATCGATAGTGTGTCCGCAATTAAGAGAACGGCCAACGAGTTTATACGCTTAGAATAATAGATGGAATTCCCAAATTAAAAAAAATTATGTATTATTTTATTTATTTGTTTCTGTTTGGAAATATTTATGGAGGAGCCGCCACTGCTCAGAATCATTCAAAAGTACACAAATCCTGCAGAAATCATACATACATTTATAAGCAAATTCAAACATGAGTTAAACAGTTTACGTTGTAAAAAGGCAAAAAAAGAATATTTTCCGTTTTTTTTAGAAAACAATTTCAATCTTCAGAAAAAAAAGTTGCAGTTAAACCGCTGCGTACTTAAACAACTATACTCTAATGTAACTTTTTTGTTGCTCGTTCTTTCGTGTTTCTCTCAAAATCGTTAATTTGGACATGTCTCGTTTTCCACGAACCTTCTTAGTTTATCTGCCATCTAAATCAGACCCACTTGTTGATCGTTCTTACACACATTCAGAATTACTTGTTGAGTGGTAGGAGTAACGAATAGCACGTCAAATGCACAAGTTGTGTGTAAAAGAGAAGTTAATGAAATATCGCTATAAAAATAGTAATCAATACTGTTATTAAATTATTTATTTGACATTGTAAGACTTTGTCGATAGTTAAATAAATAAGTATAAATAAACGCATCTTTATCAGGAAAACAACTCGGTATAATTTGAAATAAGTAGGCAAAAAAATATTATTGCTTGTCACTTTTGTCAGAACTATGACAGGAAACCCGTCTTAAAAAAATAATATAAAAATTGTGTTTTTTAGCTCATAGATTCCCATAAAATCAATTCAAATTCCTGCTGGGCCTCATCGGTTCCGCAGGTAACCTGCGAGCCGTGTCAAAATTGAATTGTTTGCTTTACGACAAAGGCAGCTGTAAAAAATAAATAGGGTCGACGCAGAGGAATACAGGGACCCGTCCTTTGTTAGTGTTATATTGAAAGGCGAGGCTTTTGTGGAGCTGTAAAGGCATGAGAAACCCCTTATACAACCAACTTTACTGATTTAATGTGAAAATGTAAACCGATTAGCAGTATGGAGAAGTACTTTGCAATATTGTCATTTATTTTTAATAATTCTGGATTTTAAAATTAAGATTTAACAAACTGAAAAGTTTAGTTTCCCAACAAAGTAATAGTTGTAATTGTATGGAATATTGGATGTACTCGTTCTTTTTGCGAAAAAATAGTATTAGTTATAAGAAATTAGGTTTATTGGAATTAGAATGTCAGAATGTAGTTAGTTTCCTTCGTTTCTCTTTCGCTTGTTTTAAAAGTCTTAATTTATTAGACTAACTTGAGCTTATTGAACCCAATTCCTGTGGTTGGGTCAGTTAGTCAATACGACTATAGGGAATAGACTCCTCTGTCTTTATTTAGTGCTTTCTTACCACATTTAACTATTTCTATACTCTCAAATGCATCCAATAATCTATTAGTAGATACATTTTTGACTAACTTAAGATTATTTATTCCTATTTGGTGATTGTTTCCAAAGCATGTTGGGCAACGCATGACTTTTCTGTTCTTATCTTAAATGTGCCATGTGTTCTTTAAAACGAATGTTTATGGAGCGTTTAGTTTGCCCAACATATTTTAGATCGCAATTATTACAGCTAATTTCATAAATGCCACTCCTCTCCTTCAAGTCAACTTTGTCTTTAGGGTTTCCAAGGAGATTTTTCAAACTGTTCTCCGTTTTGTAAGTTACTCTAAAGCCTACGTTTTTAAATACTTTTTCTAGACCTCTCGTATATCTGGGATCATATGGAATTATTATGAACTTATTGGGAACCTCAGGTGCTTCAAAAGTAGTGGCGTCTTTTACCATTTTCTTACGCTTATGTTTATTTACTAATTTATGTACATTATATCCATTACTTTTAGCTATATTGTTAATTCGATTCATTTCATTGTTAAAACGTTCTTTACTTAATCGAAAATTCACTAACCTGTGAGTTAAGAAATGAAATGCTGCCATTTTGTGTTGACGGCAATCAGTATTAGTAAATTTTCTATAAATATCAAATTCTAATTTACCATTATTTCTAATAACTAACGTGTCAAGAAAAGGTAATTGCCCATTGTTCGTAATATTAATAAAAGGTTATTTATTGTTTAATGTTTCTAAGAAAGTGTCCAAATTTTCTGTTTTAGTATCAAAAACAGCAAATATATCGTCTACGCATCTATACCACATACTTGGGAAATACTTGAGTTCTTTTTTGAATTGGGTTTCTAATCTATCCATAAACAAATTGGCAAGGAACGGAGATAAGCAATTGCCCATCGCAGTTCCTGACAAGTTGTTTATAATATTTATTGTCGAACTGAAAAAGTTTTTGATTCATACATAATTTTGTGAGAAGCAAATATTCATCAATAATTTCTTTCTTCAAATTATTGAATTCAAGTAGTTCCTTTAGGTACTCCAATGCTAGTGGTATAAGTACACTAGGAAATAAGGAGCTTACATAAAAAAATATTAAAATTTCACCTTCTTTTAAGTGAACATTCTTAATTTTATCTAAGAATTTTAACGAGTTAGTAACCTCAAAGCTATCGTACGAGATATTTAATTTGCCAAATTCTTCTACTACCCATTTTGAAATATTGTACGTTGGTGATGCAACAGCTGAATAGGTCTCATAGACTTCCCAGGTTTATAAATTTTGGGAAGGCAATATAGTTCAGATAACTGTGGGTTACTATGTGTTAGTTTGAATTTTAGTTTATCGGACACAAGGTTTTTACACTGTTTTAAGGTACTTTTTACTTATGTGATCATTTTTGATAACGGGATTTCTCAATTAAATCGTAAATACGTTTGACTCAAATTGTCTACTCTTTCAAAATAATCTGTTTTGTCTAGTAAAACAACTATATTTCCTTTGTCAGATTTTAAATAAAAACATTCTTTTTTCTTCAGTCTCTGGATAACTTCAGTATTTTTACGAGAAACATATTTTGACTTGTTGTTAACAACGTTTTTTGAGATTTAATTTCTGCAAGCCTCTCTACTGAATCCCTTGATTGACTCTGGCACGTATTGAATGGAACTTTCGATATTCGCTATAATAGTTGGTAAACTATTTTCTACTGGAGGCTCTGCAAAATTCAAACCTTTATTCAAAAGGGCGATTTCTCTATTATCAAAGGACTGAGAAGAAAGATTTTCTACAATGTTCTCGACTTGTTGAAAGTTGTTTTTGTGGTTTAAACTTTCTCAGTTTGTTTTTAAGTGAACACATTTTCTTAAAAAATTTGGCATCGATAACTACGAACATTTTTCTTTGAAAATCTAACCAGTTTTTTAAATAATCCATATGCTTCAATTTCAAGCATACTTCGTTTGCTATACAGATCTTTAATTTTTAAATCTAGCCACTTTTGTGAATACACATACATACACTTTGATAAATACTATACTTAGCAGCTAAAAACAAGATAAAAATACTAATTAGTAATTTTCATAATAATTAAAGAAATAATACATTGATACATTTTCGGTTGAACCTCATCAATTCAACCAAATGCATTGCCAATTGAATTTGAAGAAAAATCAAAAATACACGTCATGCAGACTTTTACCTACAAATATTAATATTATTTATTTATAGCATTGCCACATGAAAAAAATGTGTTAAGCAATTTATTTTCTTTGAGACCATTTCACTTGACGAACTCTTCTAAGTTGTTCTCACAATAACATATTTGGTTCCTTTCTTGAATTGAAATGGTACAAACTGATTCCATTATTATTTTAAATACTATACATTCGGGTTTATCCCTATCCATTATTTAAAATTTGTGCCAAACTTTCTGATTACTTTTTATGATATTGCGCTCCAAAGTTCAGTAAGCTACGAGGGTTCGATGGAACATAACTAGACTTATGAACTACAGTTTTTTTATTCCAACGCATTTTTTCCAATTTCAAAATAATAACTGACTCTGGAGTCAGAGACATTCAAGTTAAACATTTTTTAAAAACTAATTAAAAATTCCAGCAAAGTTGAACATATATAACAAAATTTACAAAAACTGCTTGGGTTATTTAGTTACACGATTACTACGTGTAACGTTTCTGGAAACTATCGGATCCTCTGCTTTTGTCCGCACTCATGTCTTCACTCTCAGTTGGTTAGTGTTCTTGGTTGTGCATTCCTTTACTGGAGCTGCCTACCCTAGGTGATAGATTAATATGTATTTCTGCAAGTTTAGGAAATGTCTCCTCCTCTGCACATTACAAAGCATACATATGCTATACAGGTCGTAGAAATTAACCTCTAGCAGTAGTCAACCAAGTGTATCTGACATCTTTGTCTTGCAATAACTCTGACACTCTTTCCAAAGGCCAATAAAGTCATTTTTCGTTACCATTTTTAATTTGTACAACTTTATTCAGAGTTACCTGGCGTGTACATTTTTCTTGACATAGTGATTTTAAGTGACCGAGGTATTAACTTCGAAGCCTCGCAAATTCTCTCTAAGAATCTTCTGACATAATATTCGTTTGCATAAGACCCGATTGTTCATCAAGCTGTTCACTGTTTCACAATCCCTGTACTCCACTGTATTGCTCTTTGAGATATACCATGGAAATTACAGGTTCCATCTCACCTGAATCAGTGGACATATAGGTGAGAGGTCTAGATTACGTTAGATTCACAATTACATAAGATGGTACGTAGTTCGTCGTAATTTAAAGCATGCCCTAAAGTCTTATGAATGAGCTGTTTCAACAACTCTATAAGAAGCTCTCAAAAATTGCCCCACCAGCATATTCTTGATAATTTCATCCTAAGTCACTTTTTGAACAGCATTTTTGTTTTCAACAAAGTTTGTAACGTTGACACTGTATAGTTTTGGGTCGATCGCGTCTAGCTATAATAGGATAATTTACTTTAGTTTATATCATTTGCTGATGATGCTAACTTGGTTAGCGTAACGTGCCTCCAGAACGTAACAAGTTCTGGTGTAGTGTGCTTAGAACCCTTGTATTTTGATCTATCAAAGTGTATCGAATTCTTCTAAAAAATTTACCCATCCTTGAGCTTTCGACGACACTAAAATTAGCTGTTCAAGAGCCGCCATTTAATTCTCATGTTTAAAAATGTTTTGGGATATTATGTTTTCCTTGATTTGTTTTACATGTGTCAAAAACCATCTTACTAAACGGCATTCTACTATATCACCAAGACAAATATTAACTGACCCAGCCACAGGAATGGGGTTCGATAAGTTAGTCTACCTAATCCTCTGCAATGATTATAAAAATTAGTTACTAATATTTAGAATTATGTATTAACAAGTTAATGCATAATTCTAAATACATCGTACGATTTATGGCACATGTAAAAAGGAATATCCAACAACCGTTTCTTCTAATGCTGCTGCCTCTCTCGAACGCTGTCCTGAGGAAGCGGTGGTGCACTTGTAGTAAAAGGCTTACTGTTATGTCAATATACTGAGTTTATAGCACGACGTCCACATTAAATATCTAAAAATGAGTCCTTCAAAGAAAAGGTCTTATTAAAACTAAAAGATTTGATAGATTTCTACAACTTTGGTCCCTATAAATATGTCGCCAAACCGAACGGGAACGAAAATACAGTGGCACTCGCGTTTTCTAATATGGCGACCGGAAGCTAACAGGTACAGTCCCAATTTTTTGGGACATATATTTTTTTCAAAATTTAACATTGTTTTCGCAATGCAATACACTACTATTCTAGTTGTGCTGCCCTCTTTTATGACAGGAATATGCGTCAAATAATTAACCTTTTTATGAAAGTTCTTAACGGAAACCTCTTTAATGATATGTTCTTTCAACCATTCATTAAACATTTGACCATAAGATTCCACGGGTCCCATTAAGTTCTTCAAAGACCCTATTAAATATCTCGTGGCAAAGCTGTAATTGGTAGGCAATGGAGGATGTGCATTTATCCAAGGAAGCCTGATTTCATACCGTCCTTTAAAATTAATCTTAACTGTCTTCGCTGCCAGTGTCAACTGGTCATTTGAATTTTGCTCAGATGGATCTCTTATACCCAAAGTGTCTAGTTGCCATAATTGAGTGAGCGAAAGCTCATTTAGCAATAAAGATATTGGAGTCAAAGTTGCATTTCTTGATTCAATCATAGATATTTTTTTTTAATAAAATAATCAAAGAACTATACAAATAAGAGTAACATTATTTGAATTATTTTTTGATTAAGTGCGATGTTACACATAAATTTGTAAAATCAATCTCCCACTAATCCAAGTAAAAAAAAGAGTTTAAAAACAATAAAGACAATTTATTGTAACAATAATAAATTCTTATATCTATTTTTGAATGCAGAAGTTGACAATGTAAAATTGAAGTCCTTAAATGGCAAGTGGCAATATTATATGAAAACGACCTCTTAAATATTTCCTTTTTATGAGAAGGAATTGTTATTTTACTATGTAGGCGTAGGTTTAAATTATCAACATCAGTACGAAATGTTACGTAATACAGTTAGTATGGAGGCTTTTGAAACTTAATGATTTACAACAAAGTGAAGTCTACGTTGGTTAGACGTATTTAGCTAGCCAGTGTATCTTAATTTATGACTCATAGGGTTAGGTCTTCTTCTAATTCCGTAAATCAATCTTAGGCAGCTCTTTTGCACTTTGCAACATCGCAACATTAAAATATGAGAGCACTAGAGATTCGTATAAGTGTTTTTTTTAGTTTTTACATTTAAGCATTGCCGATGAGGGAATATGAGTTTTAAAGACGAATAAGATCTTTTGAGTAATGCAGAGATGTATCGCTTCCAAACAGAATGCCAATTGACTTATTGGGCTTGATTCAAGGTAGGTGACTTTGAGATGTTTTTAAGATTGTAGCTAGGTCCCTATTAATTTTTTCAGCTGCAGACTGTATGTCAGAAATATTAAATGAGAAGTATTTATCTTTATATTTCTATCTATTGAGATCTTCCTGTGTACAATCTACCAGCAATGTCAGATCCAATCAAAATTTCGATCGGCGTTGGTTCATAATAGTCAACTAACTGAATATTTATACTATTTAATTGCTCTATCCAAGGGCCGTAAACACAGAGGAAACTTTATTTCGAATTACTGACTGCGATAAAGCTTCCAAAGTGCAGCAGTAATTTCCATAACTTAATCTGATAACGTAGCAATAATAGTTTAGCACACAAGTAAATACCCCAAACAAACAATGCTGCATTTTACTTTACCGTTTCGATTTGTACTCTCACTGCAGTAGACTTTAAAATATGCGAGCCATTTTTGTCGTTGATTTTTCACCCAGAGTTTGTAAAAAACATGACTACCAGAACCTTTGGTACAAATAAGAATTTTCGACGATTTATGGTCTGATTTGTCATTTTCAGTCATTTGTGAAAGCACTTCTATCGACTTGTTCGATGGCAAAACAGGGCACATTAATATTCCGGGTGTCTGAGGGATAATTGGTTGACGCATAACTATGACCTGAACGTAGACTTTCTGAAGCTAACACAATCCTTTGCTCATTTTTTACTTAATTTTTGAGGAACTGCATAAGGTTTTTCAATATGTTTTTAAACTAGACTCGTCAATATTGTTTGTACTACTCTGTATACCCTGATATCCAAGCCTAGATAAAGGCGAACGCTGCCACCCTCGAAGTAATTCCTCCGGCAAACAAGATTCAATCAGTGGAAACAACATAGCAGTTGAGTTTATATACCATTATACTGCGAAGTGAAGTCTATTTTACTACTAGAAATTGATTATTTATTAGTACTTTTTAAAAGTTGTTTTTCGATATCCGTCAGTCGGTCGATCTGACTGACAGAAATGGAGGGTCATATGGGGATAGAATAGTAACATTTTGGTAAAAACCAAATATAGCGGAACAAAATGGCGGCCTCACAAAATGTAAAAAGAATCATTATAAAGAAACTACTTATGGAATGGGCTTTAAAATGTGTACAAAAATAAACTGTGATATAGGGATAAACTGGTAAAACTTTTGCATAAAGTCATTATGGCGTAACAAAATGGGGGCCTAATGAAATATTTAAAAATTCAGTAGCAATAAACAACTTATACAATTGACTTGAAATTTTGCACAAAAATCAAGTGTGAAACCAGGGTAGTTCGGTAAAATTTTAGTGCGAATACTCTATGGCAAAACAAAATGGCGGCCTAATAAAATGTTTAAATATTCGTTTAAAAAATTCGTTTCTTGAAATAAAACCTTTTATGGAGGAAAATAAAAACATAATTTATTGTTTATAGACTATATAAATAGTTTTGAAAAAATAATAATCACAATAATAAATAAATTAAAAACTAAAAAAAAATAAATTAAATTACTCTTTATAGGATTTTTATAAAGTTATTACCAGAGTAATGAAATGCATATATAGACTGTGTTAGATGTACGTAGTAAAATTCTGTACGAGTGAAGGCGAATTTTTGTGTAGTCTCGCATCCCTCTAACTTCCGTTGCTACCTGGAGCACTTTGGCATAAACTTCATGATTCAAAAATTCAGTTTAACTAACTGTTCTGATAATAGTTACCAAGATACCCTAATGTCTTTAATTTCAGGTTTACGAACGATTAACTATTCTAACTGTTTACTTTACTGTTATTGGTAAACATAGAGCGATCTATAGCTCTATTTTACTAAAACACTTTCATGTATGTCAAATTGTTCAGTAAACTTTTCTTAAAACTAAACGTTGTTTGCAAAAAATAGTAACAAACGAGCTAAAGCCTTCTAACATAGTTAAAACGTTGAAGTTTAAATTAGGATCAAAATTGCTGATAATCTTGTTCAAAATATATACGTTTGCCGTTAAACACACAGGCAAAACGATGTAAAATTGTATACAAATATAAAAATAAGATTTGATCTTCTAAACTGCATCTACCTTCGGAGTGTCTCAATTATATCTTCTTGAAAAGATGCAATAGAGTCCTGTCGCGGTCACCACAATTTGTATTCAGTAAGCTACGACGGTTTGATGGAGAAAACTAGTTTTAAACTACAGTTTTTTTTTACTCCCATGAATTTTTTCAAATTACAAAATTAGTGCCAAAAAACTTGATGTATTCTCAATGTCAATATCTCTCAAAACTCTCCATGTCAATACATCGTTAAATGGCGCTGACCACGGAATTGGAATGAATTGTAACAGCTTATTTTACTTAATTTTCAGCTTAGTGTATGTATACATTATTCTTTGGTAAAAATGCAACTATTTTAGTTATTTTGCTGAAATACTGCGATTATTAAATACAACAAATTTATTGTCATTTGGAAATCTTGACATAATGTCAAATAGAGACGGCAACATTGTGATATGACTACATTATATATTTTGATGACTAGCAACGGAACTTTTATTAATTTAACTTCGCGGTCACCACAATTTGTATTCAGTAAGCTACGACGGTTTGATGGAGAAAACTAGTTTTAAACTACAGTTTTTTTTACTCCCATGAATTTTTTCAAATTACAAAATTAGTGCCAAAAAACTTGATGTATTCTCAATGTCAATATCTCTCAAAACTCTCCATGTCAATACATCGTTAAATGGCGCTGACCACGGAATTGGAATGAATTGTAACAGCTTATTTTACTTAATTTTCAGCTTAGTGTATGTATACATTATTCTTTGGTAAAAATGCAACTATTTTAGTTATTTTGCTGAAATACTGCGATTATTAAATACAACAAATTTATTGTCATTTGGAAATCTTGACATAATGTCAAATAGAGACGGCAACATTGTGATATGACTACATTATATATTTTGATGACTAGCAACGGAACTTTTATTAATTTAACTATACCTGTACTCCCTCTATATAGTCCATGTCATAAAAATAATTGAATGCATAATATTCCCATTGACTTAACGAATTCTTATTATATATTTAACGTGTTATATTAATAATCAAAATTTCGCATCTATATTTTATAACCAGTCAAATGTTATCATTTTTAATCGTTACTATGGTAACCTGGAATTATTTCTAGAAATTTTCTCCCCTTGAGCGGGTTACACAAAAAATGTTTTTGTCAAACGAATATTTAATAAAATATATATATGCGCATTTTATATAAATAAATTAGTTTTCCTTATATATTAGTAACAACAGTTCAAGCAAATTAGTTAGTTTAAAGTACTATTAACCAACATTTAATTATTTCAACTAACTAAAATTCAAGGAGGTATTTTATTTAATATGTACGCTAAGGCAATTTAATTATCGAAAAAAATATGTACTAAAATTGACATGAAAAAACCTTCCGTTAACTTTAGTAACAAATATTTGTAACATAGGTAGTACTAATAATTTTTGACTTATTAATTGCTATTTCATAAAACTAAAATCCCAGGAAGGAATTTTATTTTGTAAAAATAAATCCAGACACATTCACCTATTGCACTAAAAATAATAGACCAACAAAATTTTGTTTATAAAATATCTTCCGTATATTTTAGTAACAGTTCAAGCACAATAGTTAGTTTAAAGTACTACTAACTCATATTTAATTATTTCAAGTAACTTAAATGCAAGGAAGGCATTTTATTTAATATGTACGGAGTGTTCGGTTATATTTTGAACAGGGTCTATACGCTTTATTTCTCAAGATATCAAAAAATTTTACACACAAAAGTTTTAGGATTTAGTCTGAATCGTCAGAATTTGTTATCAAAAAAAACATATGATCATCGGAAAATGAGCATCAGCTTTGTTATTTTAAATGGAACACCCTGTCTATCTTTAGTTTATTGAGAAGAGATTTTTCTTCTGTTTCCAAAAATATATGATTTGTCTATGCTCACTGTAACCATTATCCCATAATTTTGAAAAACGTGGAAAAATTTTCCGCTCTGGCTCAAGTATAGTAGAAATAATAGAAAGCTTTGGTTTCAATTGTTTTTACTTCAAAATGCTCGTTCTGTCACTCACTTGTCAACTTGTTTTAAAATATGAGCCGCTTTGGCGTTTTGGAAAAATAATGGGAGGCTTTGGAATCAATAATTATTGTTCTTATGTTTTTCCTTCAATATGTCCGTTCTGTCATCACTTACTTAGCCACTTTTTTGCCTTTATTTTCAAAACTATGGGATTTACTGATCAAGAAAAAGCCAATATTTTAAAAATATACTTTCGTGTAAATAATTATCGTGAAACACGAAATCAATACAGGAGAGAGTATCCTAATTTAGTTGCTCTCTTAATATCTACGATTTATTACATTGTGAAGAATTTTGAGAACAGAAAAACTTTGATTAGACAAAAGAGGACAACCACTAGAAATGAAGATAACGATTTGGAAGTATTGTTATATTTTGAAGGTAAGGAAATTAAACCTATTATTATTGTTTTCATTAAAATATAATTCATGTTTTTTTTTGAAGAAGACCCAGAACGATCTATCGAAGATGCAGTGATAAACTTAAATAAAAAAAGGTGGAAAATTTACGAAACCTAAAGCACTACAAGTATAAACCTTATAGGTTTAGACCGGTACAAAATTTAACTCTACTGAATAAAATACAAAGAGTCGCATTTTCTCAAGAGATGTTGATAAGAATATAGAATGATCCTAATATCTGTAGGAGAATTTTATTCACCGACGAGGCTGCGTTTACCACCGTAGGTATGTTTAATAGAAAAAACAAACATTTTTGGACAACAACAAATCCCTATAAAAAACAAATTGTGCGAATTCAGGGTCGGAAGTTTGGTGCGGTATGATAGATAATAGAGTTTTGGGGCCTGTAGTAATAGAGAATACCCTGAATGGCCAAAAATATTTAAAACTTCTACGAAATCAGATCAATTAGGTTTTAGAAGAGCACCAGGACGGTGCCCATCCACACAATTGCATCGAAGTTACCGAATATCTAAACAACAAATATGATCTGTGGATAGGAAGACAGGGAACCCTAAATTGGCCGGCGAATATCCCCGATCTTTTGTCTCTCGATTTTTTTTATGGGAATACCTTAAGAATAACGTATATTACAATAGACCAATCACTATTCGCGAATTAGCCGAAAAAATACAAGCTGAAATTAACAATTTAAATCAAAATAATTCCGAATTCACTTTTAAAGCCATAACTCGCAAATTTTCATAATTATTACAGAAATGTATATAGAATCAAGGCGGCTCGGCTGGGTAGACTAAATTTAATAATAAATATTCTTAATAATTTGACTTTTTATTTGTTAGTTTCTTGTTTGTTTTCTACAGATATCGTTATTGTAACTTGTTTAATATAAAAATAATACCAAAAAGCTTGTTACTTCATTTCCTTATGCTAACATCTCTCCTATCATTTCAAGTAATAATTATAGTAATTATTAGGAATTATTATTTTCGACAAGTAGGTAGGTATATGAGTTAATCACAGAACGACCATATATGAAAAGCAAAACAGTTGAATTAAAAGCCGCCCATTACTTTTCCAAGGCAAAGCGCATAATACTTTAAAACAAGTTGATAAGTGAGTGACAGAACGGCCATTTTGAAGTAAAACCAATTGAAACCAAAGCTTTCTATTATTTCTACTATACTTAAGCCAGTTACAGTTACAGTACTTAATGGTTATAGTGAGCATAGAGAAATCATATATTTTTGGAATCAGGAGAAAAAGCTCTTCTCAATAAATTAAAAATATACAGGTTGTTTCATTTAAAATAATAAAGCTGATGCTCATTTTCCCAATTTCCGATGTTCATATGTTTTTTTTATAACAAATTCTGACGATTCAGACTAAATCCTAAATCTTTTGTGTGTAAAATGTTTTGATATCTTGAGAAATAAAGCGTATAGACCCCGTTCAAAATATAACCAAACACCCAGTATTCTAAGGCAATTAATTATTAATAATATATTCATTTAGATGTGACATTTTCTTACCAAATATCCTACGTTCTTGACTTAATAAACGAAAATATTTTCTTGTGCATACATTTTTAACGAATTTTTCAAAAAATGCATGCACTCGGAAATATTTACGGTAATAATTCAAGCAATAGAGATATGATTAGTGAAATTTTCGCACCTAAATTCTTAACCAATCAAAAGCTTTTATTTTGAATCGTTTCCACGGCAACCCAAAATATTTACCATCTAGGGTACCCTGGGCGATATTCTTAATAAGTGGAAATATTTCACAATCACAATATTAGACACATGAAATTTTCGAATTTGATATTTTATGTTTAAAAAGAAAATTAATCTTCCTTACATAATTAAAGAATTAAAACTAAAACAACATATTTTATTTAATTCTTACTTATTATTAATTAGTATTATTAACCACAAAATCAAAGTGTTTTTGAAAGTCTACTAAGACCTCATCTTTTCTCAATGGCGAATATGACGGTGAAAAACTCTTATTAATTAAATGTCTATGCTTTTGTACATAAATATAATATTTTGATACAATATTATTGAACCTAACTTTACAAATCCGTGAAAACTTGGTTGAGACATGGTTTAAATTATTCTTCTGTATTGTTCCACTGGATTATGTAGATAGCACTTCAGGCTACATTTATCAATACTGTACGAGAAGTATTTTAGATCTTAATGACTTATTTTGAGATCGCAGGGCTCTTTGCACCGTTTACGCAATTTATAGCTTTCAGCTTTCTCCATTATCTTGAACTTATAAGTTTTTGAAACTTGACTAATATAGACAAAAAAATCAAAACCATCCCATTTAAATATCAGTAGAATGCAACTCGCGGGTCCAGTAGCGCTACGTTGGCGAACGCGACAATTGTTGGTCAATTGTTTCTTGTTTCAAAGCCATCTGAGATTTTTTTTGTGTGATTTCCCACTAACTTTATAAATAAAAATGGACTGCCATCGTTTAATTAATATAACGTAAAAAACAATGTTTCACCAATTTTAGTAGAAAAAACTCTATTTGAAGCAATAGAATACATTTATTTTAAACAATTTTTGGTAGCTTCATAAAACTAAAGTAGGTGGAACGAGATTGTTTTCCATAATTATATGTAAGTACGTATTCTATACCTCACGTTTAACACTTTAGTATATAAAAAAAAACTTTCCACCTATTTTAGTACAAAAAGACTCTATTTAAAGCAATAGAATAAATGTGTTTTAAACAATTTTTAGTAGTTTCATAAAACTAAAATGGGTGGAACGCTTTGTTTTACAGTTTATTAGGTGTTTTATAGCACACTTATAACACTTTTGTGTAAAAACAACGTTCCACCTATTTTTGTACACAATAATTAATTTGAAGTAATAAAATAAATTTTTCTAAAAATTTAGTGGTTTCTATAGTTATATTAGGTATTATTGTCTCTTATTAACACTAAATCAAATCAAAATTTCATACAATTCTACTAACTATTTATAATAATCTACTTATGACAATTGTTATGAGTGATATTAATTACACAATTATTATAAACGGTGATGGGTGACTTGGACTTTCGATTGGTTGATGACAAAGCTTGGAGATGTTGCTCCTCATGGATTCACATATATCCTGAATTTTTTTGGTGTGAAATTTTCTTACCGAATACCCCTTGTGCATGAATTAATATCCGTAATTTTTTTCTCGGTCACGAATTTTTTAAGAAAATTAAAAAAATTCGTGCTCTAGAAAATATTTCTGGCAATAATTCAAGCAGTAGGGAGATTATAAGTGAAAATTATTAGTATAAAGTTATCAGTGAGCTTTAGTTACTAAAAGTGACGTGGTTTTCATTGGATTTGTTAAACAAAAGTAAAATAAGAAGTTTGCTTTTTATATAAATTGAACTAAAGGCTATTTAAGGTTATTTATTTTTGTTTAAATAACATAAATATTTGCTAAATCCAATTCCGGGAAGTCCTCGAACGAAATAAGTTTTAAATACTCTGTGCTGTACTTTAACAAAGAAGTTCTACTTACAAAAGCGAGTATCGTATCAAATCAGCTTAAAGTCAGCTTAAGATCAGTTCAAGGATTTGTCCGCGATAAAACAAGATAACGGCAAGGAAACTATTATAGCGCAAGAGAAAAAGTAAATTGAAAATAAAAAGATAGTGTCAAAATGAAAGAAAGCGGTGGATGTTATTCTTGTAAATGCAAAATAAACTTAACCCTTCCGGAAAAAAACTTTCAGATGAATTATAGTGAACGTATTTACAATTCCTAGACTAACTAAAACGGCAAGCACCTCATTAGCTAAAATTAACAGATATACAATTTTCACTCATTAATAATTTTTTGGATTCATTTTTGTAAAATGATTATCATTTTTTTTAATATAGAAGGGCCAAATTAATAAGATTCTATAAAGCACTAATTTCTCTATAAATATAGCGCACGTGTTCTTAAAAAAAATAAACTTATATTATACTATTTAAGGTTTAATTTATCACTCAGAAAGAAATCTTATTCTTTCAATTGAAAATGTCCAACTTTATAGTAAAACATTTTACTGTAAAATTGAGTTGTATCCTTAAATATTAGTTAAGAATATTTTACTTAGTTATTAAATTCAGGTCTTCGAAAACTCTCCTCTGGCTCCGCCACTGGTCTTGAAGTTATCTATAACTATGGATAATTTTATCGATATATGGATAATTTTGTTAAAATCTAATTTCGCACATCCCTAGTAACTGGGCCCCCTCCCGTTTTTTTGTATATAATTTTTTTTGTGGAATTCACAAAACTATTCTCCCTAAACAAACGGAAATTCAGAAATCCTTAAAATATTAATTGAGATTATTTTACTTAGTTATTAAGTTCAGATTCCCTGGCAACGCCACTGGCTTAGAAGTTATCTATAACAATCTACAATTATCGAAATATTGATAACTAATATTTACGCATTTTTAACCCCCCCCCCCCCACACGATCACTGGACCGTTACCTTAAATATAACAATGACATAAACCAAGACTGCTAAAATCGGTATCGGTATTAAAAATATTTGCTGGCCCTATAAATATTCTATGCTATTAAAAAAATTCAAATAAGTACAAGTCATTAAAAACACTATGTTGTAAAAACTTCAAATATCGTCATCTTGTGTGCACATATTTAAATCAAAATTATTCAACAATCTGAAATAATATCTACGAATGACAAATGCACAGGAAATACGAAATGTTGTATTGTGTCATGAATATTTATTCATTCCGATATGTGTGTACTAGTTTTGGCTCCATACAGCTGGTCTGAAATATATTGCCTCGTTTTGTATGATTGTTATTGAAATTTTGCTAATAACCTTGGAAATATATTGTTCTAAAGAAATTATTGGAAAATTGTAATTACGGTAGTAGTTGCACTTAGCACACTCAATCGAAATATGGTCGTTTATCGTTCTAATTTAAGAAGCGAATGATAAAAACAGAGTACCTAATTGTTATAATGTCTTGCAAACATTTTATATTTTTTAACAAGGGAAGGTTGAAAATGGATTTAAAAAAATACATCTATTTTCATCATTATAAATTATGTATTTTTTTAAAGGCTTAAAAAATACGTTTTGTTTATGGAGAGTGGAAAATCGATCAGGAAAAAAAGCCTTATTTTATAATTTCTTTAGTATGTTTTACTATAAATAAATAATAACATATTACACAAAATCGGCAAAGTTCCTTTCCTTGGAACTTCCCACCATATGAATCTTTCCTTTTATTAGCCATAGTAAAATGTAACCCAATTTAGTTCCCCAGATAGTCATTTAGTATACTGTCTTTTCAAACATTTTTATTACAAATATTTTACCATTCTCTACCTGTACCACATTTAATTTTTGGGCATGATGAAAAATTGAATATTTAGTTTTTCCACTAATTTTTTAAGACTGCTATTTTGTACCGTCATGTTGAATTCATACCAGTTAATCCCTGTATCACATTCAATTTTGCTGCAAGGTTTGAAGTTAGTTGAATAAGAAAGTTTGTTTACGATGATTTTTTAGACATTTCATTTGACCGCCATTTTGTTTCGCTGTCTTGAATTCGTACTAAATTTTTTCCAGTTTATCTCTCTATCACACTTAAAATTTGAAATTAAACTAATAAGTAGTTCTGTTTTGATGTCTTGGATTCGTACAAAAATATTACAGGTTGATTTCTGTGTAACTCTCGATTTGAGGTAAATTCTATAATTTGTTTTCTAGTAATAGTTTTTTTAACACTTCAAGGCGCTATTTTGTTCCGCCATATTGGATTTTTACCAAAATATTAGCAGTTCATCTCCACATAATCCTTAATTTTTGACCAAAATTTCGGGTCGGGTAAGTACTTTTTAGCTACGCCGCGAATTGACAGACAAACAGAACAATGGAATCGGGAAAACGTATTTTTGAAAACGTGAAAATATATAAAACCTGGAATTTTTTTCACGAAAACAAACATTTCATTTCTCCGCCATCTTGAATTGGTAGCATAGTTTTACCAGTTCATCTCACCACAATTAATTCCTACACAAAATTTGAAATCAACCTATTAAGTAGTTTTTCAGGCTGAATTTTGAAATATTTTATTAAGCCGCCATTTTGTTTCTCCATCTTGGATTCATACCAAATTTTTACCAAATTGGTAACTACGTAATACTTGTGCAAAATTGAAGGTAGATTGGATAAGTAATTTTTTAGTAATAATTTTTTTAACATTATGTTTCATCATATCAGATTTTTTCCAAAATGTTACCCAGATCAGAACTAATAAAGTTAATAAGTACATCTTTTACCAGGCACAATATGTGGCTAACTTTTACAGAAACAGTATCTGATATAACCCTCTGCTTCTCAGTTATTAATTATGATATTGAAATGAAAGAAAAAGGAAAATTATTACTGCTTTAATCTACAGGGCGGCTCAAACTTCAAGGCAAAAACAACATTATCATAACACCCAGGTATATTGTAGAACACTATTTTTTTCTAGACAATACTGGTTACTTAAATTTTCAAAGAATAAACCTACAACCTAAAAAAAGATTTCTAAATTCGAATTAATACTTTGGGACAAAACAAACACCAAAATTAAGTTTCATTTTTAGCTTGCGTTAATATTGTATAATGTGTAGTGTAAAAGAAATCGCCGCTCTTATTGTAATGAATAACGAAGGAGGAAAGGAACCTTTTTCGTTACTTCATCTTCTCCGCCTTTCTTAAGGCGAACGAATTGAATATATTTCTAAAACCCGGCAAACGGAAACTAGTAAAAAAAATAAATTACCAAATATCTTAATACCGAAAAGGTCAATGTGATAAGCTATCACAACCATGGAAAAATTGCCCATAACCTAGTTTGACGTAAATATTTCTTTGTTAAATGAGACAATGTATGGATACATTAAGTAAAAATGCACATCGTCTATTAGCAAAACAAGATTTAAATTGACATAAAGTCAGCGGCGGCCCTTGCGACCACGGCAAGAACACTGCTTCATTATACAGTAGCAACGCGCATCGTTGTCTCTTTACATTACAGCTCCGTCTCACTAGCTGCGAGGTATACAGTTCTATAGATTAATCATTGAAGCAGTGCAGTACGGCCTGCGCCAGACGCAATTACCGGGCGCTCAAACGAAACCATACCTTTAACTCTACATACGGCTTAACGCAGGCTCCGAACTACGGTTCTCGGTCACTCTTTCGATCTCTGGCCCGCGCCCCACCCTCTTTGGTATTTATCAAGTGACCTACTGACTAACAAAAGCGTATCTGCACCACAGTATATATATATATATATATATATATATATATATATATATATATATATATATATACTGTGTCTGCACCAACTCTTATTATCCAGTCCTCTAATTGATGTGAATGGTGGTTACATGATGTAGCTACATTTTACTCTTCTCTATACGTTTGGTTTGGTACATACTCTCTGTATTCTGCGTTTCACTGACAAACTCGTGCTGTAAAGACATACTTACTGAATATGTTTCGTAATGTACTATTATATTTCACACGTAATATTTATTAAATGATCTAATAATTCCTCCTAAAAATGTTTTGATTTCATGTTATTGTAAAATTTTCTTATACATATACATAAAAAATATATTTTTTGCGAACGATGCAAAATACCTTCTTAATATTCTCTAGAACTTCAACCAACTGCTGAACTAAAAGAAAAGGATAAAAATATTGCCTATGCTTGCTAAAAAATTATAAACTCCGCATAGTTCCTTTCAAACCCTAACTTAATCCAGCTTTGTCATTTTTTGCGATAAAAATAAAAAAGATACGATAAAATATATAAAAGCTGATACATGAAAAATGTTTTAAGATTTAGCCAATGCGGTTGATCCTTTTTCACATGGGATTTGAGGGTCTTTCAGATCTAGATCAATCACGATTTCAATTTTTTGTCGTCATTTGATCGGATCGGTTGCTGAGACGCTATAACTTATGGATGTTTTATATTTAATCTCCTCTTTATATTGTCATCAATAGGTAATCAGTTCTGGTTCTCAAGTTTTTTTTAGATTTTAAACATTAAACAATAAAACTAACAAATACAAACTAAGGTAGGTTTCATAATAGTAGAGAGTTGTAAATTATGCATATGAACATAATTTGGGGTATACCTACTTTTCGTTTCAGAGAAAAACATTATTTTGTATATTAAGAAACTTACGTATTATAAATCAAAATAAAAGAAATAAAAAATGCATTAACATTCAAAAAGATTTTAATTATTAAAAGTTCACAATCAGTGTGTTTTGTGGGTTAAAATTTTCTAGTATACATAGAAATTGGGTGATCTCTATATATTTTATGCTATACCTGTCTAAACATATTAGGTGCTAGACTGCTTAGGAAAAATATATTAATGTTTGATTTATCTTCTAGTAAGAAGTGAAATAGCTAGCGTTTCTTTTGTTTTTGTGGTAAGAGATAGTAAAATTTCTTATGCCTATAAATAAAAAGTTATTATTTTTGAAGTCGTTAATGTCCTTAAATACCAAAAACCAAGAACTGGTGGAGGAAAGTAGTTTTTTTACGGAAAACTGTAAAGTAGAAAGTCACTTTTGGCGGACAAAGATGATTTTTTTTGCTGGCGGAGACGATATTTAAGAGCTGTAAGAAAGCATGTGGAAGACAATTTAAATATTTATTACTTGGATGAAAGTTGGATTAACGAGGATTACACGGTTGGTAAAACATGGGGGATAAATATATAAGTTTGGGTCAAGCCAAAAAGAACGATAATTAACTGTAATTAACGCGTCTTCTGTATATGTTAGTTAGTTTGGAGGAGAATCCCCATTTTTTCACTGGACAAATTGGCTAAACCGGGACGTATCCTACATGTCGTTCCATCGACTACTACATGATGAAAAATTCCACCCCTATAAAACAACAGTAGTGCAAGAATTTTCTGATGATGATTACGACAGGCTTCTGTGAGACGATAATGGAACTTTGTAACGCCAATCGAAATCTCATTCGTCAAATAATGTTTTCCGATGAATCGACTTTCACTTTTTAGCTCACTATCAGGAAGTAAATAGACAACACTTTAAGCACTTAATATGATTTTTTTAACATCTACTCTTTTTAGCTGCAATTAGCATTTCGATTAGGTATTTAGTATTTTTATTAGGTATTTAAAAAATGAGCCTTTACTCAAAATCCGTTAAGTTTAGAAATTCAACGTATCTTGGAAAACATAGTTAGAATAATTACTAGTATCGGAAAATGTAATTGTATTGAATTTTGTCGAAATTTTCCACACAGTAGACTTTGCTGTAGGATTCCGATTATGATATTTATCATTAAATATTTCAAAAACTTCCTGCAACGTTCTCCTTCCCACTCCATAACAAGTACAATTAAAATTTCGCTTAACGAATCCATATAAAATTTGACATTGACAAAACTTAACTGGTATTTAAATACTGGTTTCCGTTCAGTTGAACAATCAACATTAATAATTTTATAAAAATAATGATATTTAAGAGCTGTAAAAATGTATCGGTAAATCCCGGTACTCACTATTTGTCCATTCATCCATTCGTTCATTCGTCCACATAGTGTGTAGGGTCCGGTTCATCCGTTCCTTTCGTTACGCGGCGATTCCGTCTTTTGGGTAGATAATCAAATAGGCTTTGACTTCTGCGAACCATTCGTCCGAAACTAATCTTTTGTTTCTTGTGTATTTCCAAACATTGAAAGATCAATTCGTTGATTCGCCCATTCGTTCATTCATATGAATGGACGAATGTGTAGCGGGTTTAAGACAATCTGAATATTTATTGTTTGGACGACAGTTGGATAAACGAGGAGTACATGGTTGATAAAACAAGGGGGAATAAAAATGCAAGTTTGCCTCAAGTTTTTTTAGAACGAAAACCAACTGAAATTAACGCGTCTTCTGGCAAAGAGAACATATATATTGGCAGTAAAAATGGTTTTGTAGGAGGTGAATTATTAGCACTACAGTAAAAGAAAACTGGTGATTATCACCCATGCAAATGTTTTTGAGGGATATTTTGAACAGATGCTGAACATTATTCCTCCTAGTCTGAATTGTTATGGACAACGCTCTTTCCCATAGTAGGAAGCTTAAAGAAGTACGCACTGCATTTTAGAAAGAAAATTTTTAATTGCTTATCTTACGGCAAGGCATAACACGACTTTTAAAATTAAGGAAGTATTTTTCAGAAGTTCGTAAAGCAAGTCGATTTAATTAAGGAAGAGGAAAGAATATGAAATCATTTCCCTGGATTTCAATGACGACAGTTCAACCGACTAAAAAAGACGAATAGGGAGGGAAAATATTAGTGCAAAAAAGTCTCTTTTTCATTATCTGTTTCTTTTGGTAATTGCATAAAATACAAATTACTACCCATCTGTAGATGCGCCATTGGCAAATCAATTTATTTACAAATTAGTTTTCAATGGTTTTTACCCTCTTTCTAAACCATTTGGGGTATGTCAGCCATAAACTAACAAAATAATTAGATAAAATATATTAGAATTTATAATAAAATGTTTTAGTTGTTCATAATTTACAACTCTTTGTGTTTCTGAACTATATCTGGCGCCAGACGAAACTCTTAGACGAAAATTCTAACAAGAATGTATGATATCCTTGGGATAAAATATATTTTAAAATTATTTACTAAGAATGGATCCCAAACAGCATAAAATAATTCTAACCAATTATCTTCCAGGTTTAAAACTCAACTGTACTGGACGCAAGCATTTCTACATAAAATTAGAAGTGGAGTTAGCCATTCCTTATTTTAATTATATTTTCTTTGTTGTATAAATAATAAATTTTATATTTAATTATACATTGCTGCATAAATTCGCCGTATTCAACAATATTTTATTATGTGTTACGTCAGAAATCTATTTTGGCAAATACACTAAAGGTAGCTGCTAATTAATCTGAATAAATAAACGCAAGTTCACACTCCACTTTGTATCTAGAGTTTGATGCAATTTAAACGTACACCGATGCAAGGACATAATTAACCCATCCAAGTTGACAGGCTTGATTCCTGAACAACGTTTTGTTTAAGTAATGGACTCCACAAACTCGGTTATTTTGTACGGTTGTAATCGTACGGATCGAACCACATGATTTAAATTGACAGTGTGTAGGAGTATTCGTTCCTTTTGATCCCCCAGTATACCAATTTAATGAACCTTTTGACCCCGCAGTAGAACAATAAAAATAAAAAGGTTTGTTTCATATGTGTGTAAAAACTACAAACTATATTCCAACATTTTAAAATTGTATGTGTGTTAAAAAATGAGAAGTTATGTTTATATTTGATTACCTTTCACATTATCTATATTTTTTAAGGTCACAAAAGCCTTATTTTAAAAGGGGTCTGTTATATGATATAAATCAAACTGAGAAAAAATATAGTGGATATATATATATATATATATATATATATATATATATATATATATATATATATATATATATATATAGTACAACTTCGATAGTTCGGTCAGTCGCTAGCCCGGGCACTCCAGTAATCTAGACACTGTTGTTATTCGGGCATTTTGAAAATTCTACCTCTGCAATTCGGGCACGAAAATATTTTATACAATATACATATGTACATACAATAACATATAAAAAGCGGTGTTTTTCTTGTCTGAACAAGCAGAGACGTTTATGTTGCCTTTAGGAACGGGCGTCTATCAGTATCCATTTTTTTTTTCAAGCATAATGGTTCCAAGCAAAAGACAGGATTATGTTTTGTCACCAAATTGCACCGCAGTTGTCCAGCCAATGGATCAAAACTTAATTCAGAATTTAAAGGTATAATATAGGAAACGACTTCTTAATCATATCGATTTACATGAAGGTGAAGATGTCCTAACGTTATTGAAGCAGTACAATTTAAAACATGTAGTGAACAATTTTGATCAATCTTGGAGGACCATAACTTCAAAAAATATTAGAAAAAGTTGAGCGCCATTACGGCCTGAGATTATGAAATCAGAAGAATCAGATGACGAGGATATTCCACTCTTAGAGCTTCAAAAGAAATTTTGTCCATTAATTTTTTTAAAAAAAATCACCGAATCCTTAAGAGTTATTGATCCAGAAAATAGTATGAACAGCGAGGACATTACTAAATGGGCTGTGGGAGAAGTAGAGTTTACCATTGATTTAATTGAAGAAAGCTTATCTAATATGCAATAAAATGCCACATTCAAAACATAGAAGAATCTTCTGAATCAGAGGATGGTATTGGAGTTGTATTGCTCCTGAAAAGGCTTAAAGAAAAAGCCACTAATATAGCCACCTACACTAAAAATGGTTCAAACTAAAATAGACACCTACATATTTTAAAAAAGTTTAAGATATGTATTATGTTAATTAATATAATATGTAACTATATTTACATGTAATATATGTGCATAAGCATGTGTATGTACACATGCTTATGCACATATATATATGGAGTTCGGACATATTTTGAACGGGGTCTATACGCTTTATTTCCCATGATATCAAAAAATTTTACACCCAAAAGTTTTAGGATTTAGTCTGAATCGTCAGAATTTGTTATCAAAAAAAAAACATATAAACATCGGAAATTGGGAAAATGAGCATCAGCTTTGTTATTTTAAATGAAACACCCTGTATTTTTTTAGTTTATTGAGAAAAGCTTTTTCTCCTGATAATTTTTTCCCATAATTTTGAAAAAACGTGAAAAAATTATCCGGTCTGGCTTAAGTATAGTAGAAATAATAGAAAGCTTTAGTTTCAATTGTTTTTACTTTAAAATCGCCATTCTATCACTCACTTATCAACTTGTTTTAAAATATCCGCTTTGGCCTATTGGAAAAATAATGGGAGACTTTGAAATCAATAATTATTGTTCTTATGTTTTTCCTTCAATATGGCCGTTCTGTCATCCTAATATGGTTGCTCCCTCAATAGCTACGATTTATTACATTGTGAAAAATTTTGAGAACAGAAAAACTTTGATTAGAAAAAAGAGGACAACCACTAGAAATGAAGGTAATAATTTGGAAGTATTGTTATATTTTGAAGGTAAGGAAATTAAACCTAGTATTATTGTTTTCCATAAAATATAATTCATGTTTTTTTCGTAGAAGACCCAGAACGATCTATCGAAGACGCAGTGATAAACTTAAATAAAAAAAGGTGGAAAATTTACGAAACCTTGAAGCACTACAAGTATAAACCTTATAGGTCTACACCGGTACAAAATTTAACTCCGTTGAATAAAATACAAAGAGTCGCATTTTCTCAAGAGATGTTGACAAGAATACAGAATGATCCTAATATCTGTAGGAGAATTTTATTCACCGACGAGGCTGCATTTACCACCGCAGGTATGTTTAATAGAAAAAACAAACATATTTGGACAACCACAAGTCTCTATAAAAAACAAATTATGCGAATTCAGGGTCCGAAGTCTATTAACATATGGTGGGGTATGATAGATAATAGAGTTTTGGGGCCTGTAGTAATAGAGAATACTTTGAATGGCCAAGGATATTTAGATCTTTTACGAAATCAGATCGATGAGGTTTAGGAAGATCTACCTCTCCAAGTTTTGAACAACCCTATTTGGCACCAGGACGGTGCCCCTCCACACAATTGCATCAAAGTTACTGAATATCTAAACAACAAATATGATCTGTGGATAGGAAGACAGGAAGCCATAAATTGGCCAGCAAATAGTCCCGATCTTTCGCCTCTCGATTTTTTTATGGTGATACCTTAAGAATAAAGAATATTACAATAGATCAAGCACTATTCGCAATTAGCCGAAAAAATACAAGCTGAAATTAACAATTTAAATCAAAATAGTTCCATAAATTTTTTTGCTATCTTGACAAATAAAGCGTATAGACCCCGTTCAAAATATAACCGAATACCCCGTACATGCATACACTTTTGTTCTGTTTTATGAGGAAACTCATTTTTTATAAGTTCCTGATTTTGTTTTATAATACAAAGTTTGAGATTCAAAAAAATAAATAAAATAAATCAATCAATAATCCGGACGCCTCGATAGTTCGGACATATACCGGAACGATATTTGCTCGGATTATTGAAGTTATACTGTATATATATATATATATATATATATATATATATATATATATATATATATATATATATATATATATATATATATATATATATATATATATATATATATATATATTTATTATATATATATATATATATATATATACATTTTTTTCTTCAGGACCTAAATGAAAAGAAACATACTTCCTGTTTTGGTGTTTGGTTAGGGTAGTATTTAAAAATACTTGTTTTTAAGTTTTGCTCAAAAATGACGTTTTCCATTGTTGCATTAAAATCAAATTTGCTGCGAAATTAAACTGGTTAAGAATACGGTCCAGTATATCAAAACAAAATCCCAGTAAATTTTTTTAAATGTGTGAAGCCTTTCTTTTATTAAGGAAAGTTAAATCCGTTTTATTTAAACAAGAAAATAATAAATTAACTTGATTGGAAGCTGAGTTCATTGAGTACATATCATATAAACGCTTTTTTTTAATACACAATCATTGCACTATTTTGATCAATGTTTCTTTTAATTTTTTTGGGAAATTATAGTTGTTAAAAGAGATTTTTGCAATTCCAGCTTCTCATTCCCGGCAAAATTGTTAAAGAAAAACCGTAGTATGTAGAAAAAACTGCACGGCTAAAACCATACAAAATCACCAAAGTGTCTGGGGTCCATAAGTTTTGTACTTCCCCGTACAACATATATTTTAAGAATAATATCGGCTATTAGATAGAGTAAGTGCTGCGATCGCCAATATTTATTAGGTATAAGTTGCTTGTCAGATTAAAAAAGTAATTCTGTCCAAATAGTAAAAAGGGACAGAAAAAGAAAGATTTTTTAAGTGAATGTGCTTAGAAAATGTAGGGAATTGTCTATTCCGTCCCTGTGAATGAAAGCACATGAAATTATGCTGAATTTCGGATGCTGAGCCCATCTCGTTGATTATAAGAGTAAGTAAGTAGCAGTATAAAAAATATATTCATATGGTCAAAAGTCTAAAACCATGTCGGCAAATTATGTGAATCTATTTTTAGAGATGTTTAATTTTTTTCAGTAACGAACTCAAAGGCAATAAGTCAGACAAAATACATTCATCAGCGGGAAAGACAGATTCAGAAAAATATTGAGATTTTAGAGAGATGAGGTAATTTATTTCAATGTGCATAAAAAATGCAGCCAATTGCCTATTTCGTTTCTTGTGAATGAAAGCACATGACATTTGATTGATTTCATCCTGGGTTTTGGTTGTTCAGTCCATCTCGTTGATTATAAGAGTAAAGTCCGCTACTCCATCCGTTCATTCGTCCGCATAGTGTGGTTCGATTCGTTGCGTGACGATACTATCTTTGAGGCGAACAATCAAGTAGGCTTTAAACTCGGCGAACCAATCAAGTAGGCTTTAATCTCTCGAAACCGAAACTAATCTTTCGTTTTTTGTGTATTTTCAAACATTGAAAGGCATGAAATAAAAATTGATGAATAGTATGGTTGAAAAATTCGTCAATTCGTTGATTCGCCAAGTCGTTGTTTCATATGAATGGACGAATGAATTCATATGAATGGACGAATGAATGAATTGACCAGAGGAATCAAATCGAATATGTGTGAGAGTTGTCTCTACGTGTCTGAGAAAACAGTGAAAACATTCATTCTATTAGGGTTTGGCAGTACAAAAAGTATATTCATATGGTCAAAAGTCTAAAATCATGTCGGCAAATTATGTGAATCTATTTTTAGAGAGGTTTAATTTTTTAAATCAACGTGAAAGATACGTTCAGAAAAATATGTTCAGCATGAATGCAAGAAACCGCCCAACTGCCTTTTCTGTTTCCGGTTACTGACGTCAGGAGGACCCGTTTCATTAATTTGGATTCATACTGATATTATTCTATTCGTTTTTTTTTGTTTGAGGTTTTAGAGAGGTAAGCATATAATTAATTTCAATTATTTTATGGCGTTAAAACAAATTACATATATTTGCTGAACTTCCTTATTAACATTCTTTAAATAATATATTCACAAACATCTTTCTGCGCTTCTGAAACAAACCGATGAAATATGAATCATAAGACACAAAATTTTCATATTCTAAATTTCGACTGTTAACTTCTATTAAAATGATGACATTTTACAGTGGTGGGAGTTAAATTTTAAGAAATTAAGGTTTTATTTTATATATAATCCTCGAAAAAAACAATTTGATACATCAAAAACATTTTTTAATACATGTAAATGTAGTCATAACAAAAAAATTTACACTTTGTGGACCACGAAATAGGTTTTAGTTTTAAACTGAACTAATAAATAATTCATAAATTCAATGGACAAAATTGAATTATCTAGGCAATCACGGTGAACAAATACGCAAATGGTTTTGCAAAAAAAGGCAAAATACTAATTAGATAACACAAACTATAGTAACTTAATATAACATGTTTGTAAAAATAGTATTCCCTTATTGGCTGATTAGCATTAATTAAGACCAGATACTTCATAATCTTAAAGGAATACGTATCTTAACACATTTCACGTAAAATATATGTTATGTTGCTTTTATATGTTTTTTTTAATAGTCTGTATATTACTTCACAAATTTTATATAAGCACATTATTTATCCGAATAGAATAAGTTGCTAACATATGCATATTGCTTTGAGATAAATTTATTCCGTTATCTAAAAAAATCTTATTTACATTATGCATATTCCTGGGTATAATAACTGTTCCAGTTTTCTTTGGTGTACTTATCTCTGAACATATCCGGAAAAGTAAGCAAATGTTTTTACAAAAGGTAAAAAGGCGCGTCGCTCTCAGAGAGTTTTCGAATTCAAACGTTATATTTACTGTGAAATTAAGCTACATTAGACGAAAGAAATAATAAATAAAGACGTAAATTTAATAAAGGAGTCCTAAGTATATCCTCGCGGACACGGGCGATTTGTAGTGGGACGTTTTATTATGCCACCCCTTTTTTGGCTAGAACAGGCAGGAGATAATTTGAAAAAATAGATCAGTTACGCGCTGTGCTCTTTTCATACTGAACCTACTCAGAAAGCCATAACATAAAGATACATATTTAGTTCATCATTAATAACTTATTATTAGTTATTTTTTCAGTCGTCTATTCTTAAACTTATTTTGATTTTAACTATCAGAAATTTTTAATTTTTAAAATTGTAATTATTTAACCTTTTAATTTGTATGTTTTATAGACCCTCCTGATTCACTTGGCGAAAACGTTTTCTCATCTCTCTTTTCTGAGCATTAAGATGTTTTTTGTAATATTTTAATTCTAAAACGGGAAGTAGTAATATGCTTACATATTTTACATAAAAGTATTTGAAGAAAAATTTCAATTTATCCAAGATATATAATTGAATAAGATGACATGACAAAACGATCGGTAATTTTTTTTTCTCGGAACTTCCCTTGTTATGAATTTTTCCTTTTATTAGGAAAATGTGACCCAATTTAGTAACAGTCATTTAGTAACACATACATATACTATCTTCTCACACATTTTTATTTTACGCCATTTTGTTCCATCATATTGGATTCCCACCAATATTTTACCAGATTCTACCTATACCATGATTTTTGGGCATAATTTAAAATAAATTCAATAGTTTTTACATGGAAATACACCGCCATTTTGTTATGGAATTCGAATCAGTTTATCCCTATATCACATTTAGTTTTTCTGCAAAATTTAAAGTGAATTGATTTGATCACTATATCGCACTTAATACTTGGACACAATTTGGAGTTATCTAATAAGTAGTTTTTCATTTTTTAAGCATTTAATTAGGCTACCATTTTGTTTTGCTATAATGGATTCATACCTATGCAACCCTTGATTTTTGTGCAAAATTTGAGGTAAATTGGATAATTAGTTTTTATAGTAATATTTTTTAAACGTTTCACTGGGCCTCCATCTTGTTCTGGCATATTGGATTTTTACCAAAACCTTACCAGGTCATGCCCATGTGCCCTTAATTTTTGACTAAAATTTTAAGTCAATCTGGTACGTAGTTTTTAAACTGTGCGAACTGACAGACAGACAGACCGACAGACGGAACGTCGGAATTCATAAACATATTTTTTGGCATCTAGGGACGCTAAAACGTGAATATATGTAAAACCTGAGAGTGATTTTTTCACGATAACAAACATTTTATTTTTAATTGAATTAGTACCATAATTTAACTCGTTCCCATCTATCCCATAATTAGTTATGACCTACAATTTGAAATCAGTCTATTAAGTAGTTTATCAGGGTGAATTTTTAAATATTTTATTAAGCAGCCACTTTGTTCCTCCATCTTGGATTCTTACCTAGTTGATTCCACATAATACTTGATTTTTGTGCAAAATTTGAGAAAAAATTGATACAGACAGGTATACATTGTTATAAATTTAACAAAAATCTGCTTCCTTTTTGGTATTTTAAGTACTTGAAATTTTTGACGAAATTCAAAAATATGGTTAATTTAACTACTGAAAGAAGGAATATATAAGGGTCAAATTATTTAATGAAACAGCACGTTTGCGAGCATAGCCATAGCCACTAAAATGTTAGTCAATAACACTCTGATAGACATCAGTTCAAATTTGTAAAATGAAACGATTAGAATAGAAATTTTAATTCATATTAACGTTGATCTAACATGGAATATTAGAAAGTGTGTAGCAATATCAGAGACACCTTGAAATAGCATTCACAGAATATTAAAATCTCAAAAGTTTATCAGTCTCTAAATTCGCCACATTTATTTGTGTCGTCGTTTAATCGGAATATTTTTTTTTTCGTTGGAGGTGAAAAATCCGTTTACGGACACTATTGTCCCCCCGCCAGCTGGTAGTGTCGGACTTCCGCAGAATACAGACCAAAATCCACCTCTCAGCAATAAAGCTTTGCCGCTTATTGTGCCAGATCATAATATAAGAACACACGCAATAATATTTGGCTCAGTGTTGCCAGTAGCTTGATTTAGGCCTGCGTGATAATTTGCTTTACAGATATAAATAGGATTGTCGGGTAGCCTAAAACCGATTTATACATGATATTAATCAGCAGGTCCGGAGGCCGTGCGTCGTGGACTGACAACTCTAGACGTTAAACTACAAGGAATCACTCAGTGGATCTCAATAATATTTAGTGCAACATAAAGTTAGGATCCATTTTGGAGGTCTTTGATTTTCTAGTTGTTGGTCGTCTATTCAAATATAAACGGTATTTGTTTTCGTCCTTATAAACTCGACCCTGAAATCGCAGTAATAGGATGACTACGCCTCCTTAATGATAACTGGCAATTAGAATTTTATTTTTAACCTATGCTTTTCGTATAAATGTACAACGAGAATCGTTACAATTGCCCATACTGATGACATCAATCCAATATTTAAAATAACGATTAACACATAAAGAAAATAGATAAATTTACATTTACCTCCCTCGTAACAAATTCCTCCACACAAAAATAACACAATTTATATGTACATATAGGTATTTTGTAATAATGGTCTGCTTAATATATTTCAATAGGTAAAATATAAGTAATTTAGAGTAAAAAAGTCTTATAGAATAGTGGGTCAACACGCAAGGGCTGCTGTAGCGTTACAGACCTTTAAAATATATACATTTTTTTAAAAGACGAAAACCATGAAATTATACTTTCTGAATGCTGTACAAATAGTTATTTTGAACACTAGTTAGATTCCGATATTGTAAATTTGTATCGTCTATAATTCCAAAAAGATTATGTTGTTAATGCTTTATATAGTATTTTTTAAAATTAGGAAATCAAATATTTTGAATAAATAAACATTAACAATTTTTTAATTTTGCCTCATTAACAAGCACTATAGGAACAGCAACAATGAATCAAGTTTTTTACATACCACACGGCACACGAATGTCTTTATGACGGCAAAAATGTAAAATTAGTTCATTGGAATTATTTTTCCTGTTTCTCGGACGCGTTGATATTGACTCAAATAATAGTAGCACAAAAACTCCATCCCCGAATAAAAAGGTTATATAAGATTTTATTTGCAATAACTGGCCTGTACTTTCCAGTGTTTAAATATTTGTAGTCATTTCTCTTGTAATATATTTCACTTCCTAGTCTAGTTCACAAACTCAAAAGGGTGTTAATTCTTGCTACTGTTAGTAAAAATGAGTGAGGGCTCATTGAATTCAGAATGACATCTAGAAAAATGTGTAAAAGTTTCAAACCCGCACATAAGCAATTTCAAAAGTTATTAACAAATTAAAATTTAAAAAAAGGAACTTGGTCTTTCGCTAAAAACTTTAACTTTTTAGTTTTTTGTTAGTTTTAATAATTAATAACTATTAAATTGTAACAACTCAAAACACCGCAATATCATAATATGAATACAAATCGATTTATAACAAGGAATACTTTAATTGCTGAAAGATTTGCTGATCAATTCAACAAAGTCTTTACAACTGGAAATGCGATACGACTCCCATCTCTCCAATACAGCACTTCTGCAAACATACATAAGTTCTCGATTGAGTTTACTCAGGACAATGTTCTCCAAGCACTGGAAGCGTTAAAACCAGAGTCTAACCCTGGACCCGACGAAATACCAGTTTTATTTCTACAGAAGGGCAACTTCTGTCAGAAATGATGAATGAAATCAGAAACTTGGAATTTAGCAATTGTGTCCCCAATCTATAAAAAGTGTGATAGATATCTAGCCTCTAACTTCAGGCCTATTATTCTGATTTGTACTTTGGTTAAATGTATGGAAAAAATTATTGTAAATGAGCTTACTCCTTTTTTCATTGAAAACGGGGGCGTATTTGAATAACAGCACGGCTTTCTTCCTGGTAGGTCAACTGTTACGAATTTGTCATCCTGCCTTAATTCCTGGACCAGTGATTTTGATTCTAACAAGCAGGTGGACGTGGTATACCTGGATTTTAAAAAGGCTTTTGTCAAAGTGCCACATAATCTGCTTATCCACAAACTAAACCATTATGGCATCAGAGGCAACTTTCAGACTTCCTGACTGGAAGACAATAACCAGTAAGAGTAAATGGAACTTTTCGTTTGTAGATAAGCATAATTTTTGTATTGTGCTTCTAAACAAGTAGACGTTTATCCGTTACTGCCGACATGAATAGTTGGTGTGATTAATTTATTTGTATCTGATGTACCGTCTGTTCGAATTATAATCAGTTCAGTGCTTTGATACTCTAGTATACCATTTTATATTTTGTTTTTATTTTAATTTTTTTAAATTAGTTATTTTATTATATTTTGTGTTCATAACGTTATCAAACAATTTTTAAACAACAAAATATGTCTTTTATTATTTATTTCAGGAAATGGAATTTTAACGAACTTTTATACATTTTATTGCCACGATATTTTTACATATAGGATTTTTACACGGATTTTTTAAACATTTTAATACGCCGCCATTTTGTTCCGCCGTCATTGCTCGCGCCAAAATTTTATCAGTGTATCTTTACATCACACTTAATTTTTGTGCAAAATTCTAGGCCAGTTGGATAAGTAGCTTTTTAATTATGATTTATTGGATTATATTGGATTTCACATTTTCTCCAGAAAGTAAATGGGATAAGTAGTTTTTGAACTATGCCGAGCATAGACAGACCGATAGACTGACGGCAATGGGAAAACATGATCTTCGTGATCTAGTTACCCCCTAATACAAATATCTACCAAAATCTCAGAAGGCGATTTTTTTCACCATTACGATACTTCCCTCTTCAGAGGAAAGTAAATACCAGGTCGCATTTCAGCAAGATAGAGCTCCTTGGATTGCTCAATTGGCTTATTCAGTGGCCTTTACGATCAACAGATTTGTCCCCACTGGATTGATAAATAATAGCAAATTATTAAACGATTGATTTTAAGGTAATTGAAGAAATCAGAGATTTAAATATTATTGGAGGTGTTTCGGTTTCCTATAAATATACGGTTTCAACATACCATTATTTTTCCCGAGAGAAATTGTAATTATCCAAAAAAGTAATTCGGAATACCTTAAATACAATGCCTGTCGTAAAGGGAAAATCTATTAGCTGCTTAGATTTTTACGGCATAATAGATCTTAATAAATGTTAATAATATTAAATGGTTGTTTTTACAACAGTCATAAACTTTTGTGGGTAGTTTGATGACTGTCTTTGGCGTGTTGTGTACGACCTGTTTGTATTACTGTTTTCATTTTTCAGATAAATTCCATAACGAAACTATATTCCTATGAAGAAAATTAGCTTAAAATATTTTAATGTGCATGTTGGCCCTTAAATAAGAATTACTCAGAAATTTTACCTGTCTTTGCGAAAACTATATATAAGATTACGTTAGGCTCTGTTTATGCATATATTTAAGGTTTATTACAAAAACTATGCAATCAGGTCTAACGGAAGCACGGAGATTGTGTTTATATATAGATTTAGTTTATGAAATGGGTTTTCTTCTTAACTTCGATTTAACTTGGTACTTTAATATATGCAATTGCAAGTGTTAACAATGCTTGCGGTGTCGGAGGCATGCCGTAAGTACCTACTAAGCAGTTTCCTTCTATAATTTTCTTCGTGGAAATATTACTAGTTTAGCTTTTATCTGTTATCAAAAAGCTAATCCTATTTTTTATCCTTTAATATGGTTCTGTTGCATATGTTTTAAAAAACTAAACTGCTGAATGTAGAATATTTTTTATATAGTAAGGTTTTTCTCTAAAATCGCAATTACTGAAATACCTTTTTTTTTGTTAAGTTTATCTGAAAACCAGTATTTTGTTATATTTAATCTTTTTCTGTTCCAAAAAAAAAATTATATTTTTGTTTGTTGAAAAACTGCAGACTTTCTGATATTTTGTTATGAAATTTAGATAATTTTTTTATCCCTTTTTTCAAACAACACAACGAATATTTTATTAAACGACGACGCGATTTTCAAGGTTGTATTTGACTGAACATCAGACTCGTTCGTTAGATTACTAAGGCTTCTGACCCACATCGACCAGCCACACTGCAGATATGTAACTTATTTGTAATAACATAATTAGGGATTTAAATTTACTGCGATATGCCTCAAATAAGTAATTAATAAACATACTATCTATACTTTACAAGATATTAATATTGTTCACTTGTCATATAAAATGCCAGGGTGGGAAAACAACTGTCCCCACTCCCTCTCGCCACCCACCCCATCTCGGAAATAGTTTTATGTTTTATGCCCTTGGGAGGGAGCACCATTGCCCTGTTTTCCATTTTATTGTACACCTAGGAAATATTAAGGATATGTCATATAATATTTTATTTTTAAATTTTGAATATTTTTGCTTGAGGCATATTCTAATGAAATATTTTTTTCATATAGTACTTCGAAATAAAAAGTTTTCAATGCATTAGAAACAAAAAGTTTAAAAATATTTCTAAATTATCAGAGAGGCACCAAACAAAAGCCAGAGGGCATGATACACTTCTTAGGAAAATGTCACACCGGCAAATTTCCTTAATTTTTTTTGTTTAGATGGTCAAGCGACTTGGTCGACACATTTAAGAACAAATTTATTACATCTTCAATTTTAAGGGCATATAGATATACATATTTTGAACATGAGTGCAAAGAAAAAGCTTTTCGCAGGAAACTGGAATTATGGAATACAAACTTGAAACAAAAAACTTAGACATGTTTATCAATGTGAACGAATTTGTTAAAAGCTATACAGCTGAAGGGCAATACATTATCATTTAGTCATGTTGACTAAAAACTTTAAGAGGTATTCTACAACCGACGAAAACTTATTAACAAAAGCTTGTCAAAGTGTCTTAATTGAAGAACAAGGATTGCCCTTATAAACTTCAAGGCAAGTAGCGAGATAAGAAGACGATTTGTTAGTATACTAATGATTGAATTTTGGGTTGGACTGGACGATAAAGTCTTTGCACTGAAAGGAAGAGCTCTTCGTGTACTCCGTTTCTACATCTTTGCAAAACAGAATTTTCTGCAATAGTTGAATTGAAGACAAAATATAGGTGTCACCTAAATATAGAAACATACTTCAGAGTGCTAGTTTAACACCTTTTTATGAAAAGCTGTACTCAACAGGACACGCTCAAGGAAGCCAGTAATTTGTTGGCTTTTTTAGTTAATTAACTGTTGTGCTACACGAATTATTCTAACCATAACTAATGTTTTATTTTTTTTATCAGAATATATTTAAAGTTTTTCTTATTTGTTGTTCTGGTTTACATTTTTGTGTAATTTTTTTTACATCTTCACTCTTTTCTTTATGATATCGTTCGTCCCTACAGGTTGAGAATCGCTGCCCTATCTCCATCTGCTGATCATATGCGTACCGTGTCTATGTAAAACCTGTCTTTCGCATAATATATCACGTACAGTACTGGTAATTTACACTGTTCCTTTTACTAATAAAAAAATCTCGAAAGCCAGCCTTTTTCATCACTTCAAAGGCATTACTTAACCCACCGCAACATAACGTAAAATCCAAATTAACAAGTTGATGGATGATAGGAACGGGGTTAATACGTGAACCTAATGTATCAAATTTGATAAATTGGTCGCCATCAGCATGACGTATTGTAAAAGGGGTATTAAGTGAACCACCGTAGTTTCGAGTTGCTGATTTTAACAAGCGGTTTTTTATCCGATCCATTAACCGGTTTTGTTTCGCGTTTTTTAACTTCATATTAATTTTTTTTTATTGATTGGCCCTGTTGCGTTATGGTCAGTTTTTGCAAATGCTTGATATATTAATGGCTAAAGTGGAAAGTTTGAACTATTAATTATATTGAAATAGCAAGGGTTCTATATATATATATATATATATATATATAAACCGAAATTCGGACCTGAATTTTTTATAACTACCATTAACTGTGAACTGAGAAAGATATCGTGGTGGGACAAACGACTAAAAGTCAATATTTAAATCTAGGCACCTACCCTATAAGGTAATTATTTACGTTTTTTACACCATTGCCGATTTTGAAGATGTTTGTTATACAGTTAGATTTTGGCGCCCTGATCACGAATCCGAAGTCAAATATATACGGTAATTTTTCATTTTTGAATTATTCATCCTCAAAGTTTGTAGACATTCTAACCCCAATTTTACTTTTTTATTCCTTCTTTTTTACGAAACTGGTTTCGTTGTAAACTGTTACAAATAACCATATATAATATTTTAACTAAAAAACAGTCGTACTTAATACTTTTAGACTAGTAACTTTTCATTTATGTTGGCATCATGGCATCTTAACATCATGAAAAACAAATTAATTCATATAGTTAATTAGAGATATTTTAAAACTATTTTTTGAGTTTTTCGCCACAAACACAATCTCAATTCAAAAGATGATAATTACCTGATAAGAACAACAGGCAGTCTAAAGTTCTGGGACCACTATGAAGGTACCCGAAGAAGAACACTGAAAAATATTTGTTTTCTGGACGTTTCGGGAGAGAGTCTACCCCGTCTTCAGCAAATCTACAAATGAAAAACTAAAAGCAGAATATTTCTTATGTTTAGTATCAGAAATATAATCAGAATGGCTAATCTCTAACAAAATTATTTGAGATTGTGTTTGTGGTGAAAAACCCAAAAAATAGTTTTAAGTCATGAATACACCACTACAATTTCGTAATTATTAAGAGATATTTTGGTACATTTTTAAATACCCTAAATGTATGAGTGCATTCCATCATTCGTTTTGAGAAGTTAGGGGACTGTAAGAACCAAAATAAAAAATCCAGGTTCGTATTTAAAAAAATTAAACTGATAATGAGACATCGGAGAAGAAACGTCGGATTTCAAATAAATATAAAGATGTAAAATTTATTTTGTAATATCTCTTCGAATGCAGTATACAGATGATATCCGGTTTGTTTTCGAATATCCTCAAAAATACTTGAAATTTTCCAGTACATGCACAATTTTAAAATTTTTCAGAAATAATCGGTAAAAGTAGATACAAAATTGAAAATAAAAACATCAAAAAGTTCGAAAATCTACCCATTCCGGTAATGAGTATACAACATTTAATAGTACAGTTCAAACATTGACTAAATCAGTAACAAAATGAGAATTTCAAAAGTCGAAGAACTTATTCAAATTTACAGCTATTAATCAAATAAAAACGGCTCAAAACACCTAAAATAAAATATATGTAAAATATGATACTAAGATACTACTAATTGCAAAATTTCGATTTTTATTTAAAAAAAAAAAGATAACCAAACACACTATAAAACGGAGATGGTGGTCACTTCACAGAAAGTGCCTGGGCATCTGCCAGGCAGTTTATATTTTCTTTAATTTTTCAATAACTTAGGCAAATTATCGTTGAAAAACACAGTTTTCTTCTCACAAGAGAGTTCTTTGAACACAATGAAAATGCATGTAGACTTAAACTCGTAAGTTTAAAATCCAAATCGTGACAACAACTCTTTAACGAGTAAATGCACAAACATAATCGAAGCTATAAAAAATATCAGAGAAATAATTTCTTTAAAGAAACCAAAACTCAGCCGTGATATCTATCACAACTCACATGTCAAATATCTCTGTACATTTTATTATGATCCTAGGCCAAGACCACTTAGCATTTCGCGTCGTATATGGATCGGTACCTATCGCTATTTGACCGATATGTGCATTTTTTTCTTTAAATCGACTTTTCACCTTCTTGCTGAGTAGTTAGAGGAAAATGTTATTAGAGCTTTTTTGTAGCGAAATAAATGCTCCATCCGCGGGTCTGGAAATAATTAAAAAATTGCAGTACTTTAACCGTCAAAGTTATAAACTCGAATTTTTTTCGCAGTCTACCTAAAAACATCTTGTTTCATAAAAAAATACCCACGGGCTTAGATGTATTAGTCTCCTTGTAATACAGGTTAATGCTAAAAAATGTACCCGTTCTTAGGAACTTTGGTGCAAACTTCACCTCGTTAGTACACCCTTTGTATATAATCCAGGACCCTTCCTAAGTAGTCCGTTCTGTGTAGTTCTTAATTTTTTTTGTGATTTTCGAAAAATTTCAGTTTTTCTTAAAAATTTCTATTTTCTCGCCATTTTCCGGTAAAGATGTTATTGTTCTCCTAGATATTTCCTATAAAGAAACGTCTTTTCGAAATTTTCGATAGGACTCACCCACTTTGAGTAACAAGCGACCCAAAACAACCTTTTTTCGTACAAAAAAAATTCGTAAAATCGTCAAATAAAATCGAACCCAACTAACAATAGGGTTCTGTAAGACCGAAAGAACCATCGTTGCAGAAAGTCTCGTCAGAAAAAAATTAAAATTGCGACTTCAACCGTGTTACATCGAAGTTGACTTTTTTGGTCAACTTTGCGGTACTTCAGTATCAAACGTGGTACAGAAAAATGTTTCAAACATATCTCGAGATCTACGTCTCTTTTAAAAATACATATTAAATTCAATGTCCTATCTCTAATACTTTCCAATATATGCCCACCGAAAGGTCGAAAGTGCGAGAGCCATAGTAACAAACGGCCGCGAACCGGATATTTGTTAATAATATTTCAATAGCAGGGGTCCTATATATAAACTGAAATTCGGACGTGTATTTTTTTGTAATTAGTATCAACCAAGATGAATACGAAAGACATCGATATGGGACAAATATGTCTTGACACATACCCTACATTTGGCTTGCAGAACAACTTTATGGTTCTCAGCGCCAAAGGGAACATCGAGCAAGCAGTCGATACGATAGTGAAACTCGAAATTCCATTAAATATAGAGCAACTGGACAATTGCATTTCGCTTAAAAAAATGCATAGAATGTAAATAGTAATTTACTTAAGCAAGAAAGTGGGGGGTCAGCACGTTTAATTCGAAACCTTGCCCAAACCGTCGAAAAAAGAATGAACAATATAAAAATATTCATAGAAATGTTTCTACTAGAAAACTGAGCTAATATTAATAAAAAATCGGTTAATTGGCCTCTACCCGAAACTTTTCTCGTAACAGATTCCATAACACTGTTATTATATGCATATAGGTATTTGGAAATAACTAATATCTTTATACACATAATGTAAATAATACATGGCATTTTTCTTGATAAAGAGAAAGTTTCAATACGAGGAAAGTCCTGGTCCTGACTTTATTTATTTTTGTATTCAGAACATAGCTTATAATAAAACTCTCGCATTATTACAGTGTATATCTATAAAATTGTTGCTAAATAAACATATATAAATTCACTGGGTTATTTGTGTGTGGTGTAATTCGTTACGAGAGATGTTCCGAGTAAAGGCCAATTTATTGATTTTTTTCTTCTATCATTTTTGTGTTTCAAACATTACTACATCAATTACTATACCTACTTAATTAAAACCAATGCTTTAATACTCCAGTACAGAATTTCTAAAATTTTGTTATTAATTTAATTTTATTGTTTCTAATTAATTTGTTTACATGATCTATAAAGATTTTTAAACGTTTAAATAGGCCACCATTTTATTTCACCATATTGGTTCTTCACTGAAATTTTACCAGTATATCCCTATATTTCCCTTGATTTTTACACAATTTCAGGTAAATCGGATGAATTAAGTAGACAGACAGGGAGACTGTCAGACAGAGAGAGACAGACAGACCGACAGAATTAAGAAAACATGTTTTTCGTCATCTAAGGACCCTGAAACAAGAAGATTTACGAGAAAAGTAAAAAATAAAACGAATAAATTAACTTTTTGAATTAGGTACTACAATGACTGCATTTTGGAGTATAAAAATGTTTTAGTTAAAAAATTGTAATTATAGTGAACATATAAAATGCACGAGGAAAAAAGTTTTATATGAACATAATCGCACAAATGCTTTGTTTTCGAGATATAAATCGAATAATTTTTACAATATACAGGTACCGATATATTTACAGACCTATGTTCATATAAAAGTTTGTTTCTTATTTAATTATAAGATCAATCGACTTACCTGTAAGGAAGGTTGATCGTAATTATACGAGCAGTCTCGTCGAAATATTACAAAAACACCCTGTAGTTGTAGCTTGCTGCACGATTACGGTACGACGTTAAAAGAACTAAAAAAGAAAACAACTACCCTACTGTTGTGCCGCTCGCACATTTATTATCAGTGGTTGAAAGTGGCTGATGAGATTGGACCATATATGTGTTGGGTGGGATTTTAAATTTTAAGAACAAAAGAAAAGGGCGAGGATTTTGTAATATTTCGACGAGACTGCTCGTATAATTACGATCAACCTTCCTTACAGGTAAGTCGATTGATCTTATAATTATACTTCGCAGTCTCGTCTCATATTACAAAAACACCCTGTAGATGTTTAAAGAAAAATAGGGCCAATCTCACAAAAACAATTTATAATAAATTGACAATATTATTGTAACTTATAAACAACCAATTTATTCAATTGTCAATAAAGACAAAATTGTGTACATAGTACTCATAAAGAAACTACACTACACACATACGCTTACATAAACCTAACATATAGCTAACACTATTTAACTTAAATTTATAATTCAAAAACTTACAGAATTAAATCAAAATAAAATACTCGATAAAATAATAACATAAATTTTTTCTTATGATAAGTTCATTAACCTATACATGAATACCAGCCCCCGTAAAAACTGCTTTAGCAAAAGTGTCTGGTGAAGAAATAATAGGTTTATTATGAAAAGTGCAAAAAACAGTAGATTTTTCGGACCAACCTGCAGCTTTTCTTATAACCTCTATATTAGCCCCAGCTAAATTCGCTGCTGACACAGCCGAGTGCTTAATGCTGTAGCCAGTATACAGCTTAGTATTAATTCCACATCGAGTTAATACTAACTTGATCCAACGGCTTATTGTCTGAGGAGTTGCTGCATGATAAGGTTTTTTGATTGTTAAAATGAGGTAATTTTCATTGATTGGTCTAATAGTCTCTGTTTTTTGCATATAAATTTCCAACGTGGAAGCTAAACATAGATTCAGATTGTTCTTAAAGTAGGGCAAAAATAATACTGGTTGGGGCATATTTTTGCCCGAAGTCTTAATTTTTTCATCTATAAAAATCTGAAAACCTTCATTATTTTTAATTATATTATTTAGCTTTATTTTGCTTAAAGTCTGCATTCTGTGAGCTGAAATTAAGGCTAATAAAGTAACGAGCTTCCATGTAAGTTTTTCTAGAGATAACTCTTCTAATGGATAAAATTCTTCCAGATACATAAGTACTGGATGAGGGTCCCAGGTATTTGAATATCTGGCTCTCGGTGGTTTAATATTACGCAAGCCTTTCAAAAATCTATGAATAAGTATTTCATCATTTTTATTTATAGGCAAGACTAAAGCCAAGGCAGACTTATGAATATTAACCAAAGAGTAAGAACAACCTGTTTGAAAAATCTCATTTAGGAAAGTCACAACATTTTTTAAAAGATAATCATAAGGACTAATATTTCTAGTTGTACAAAATTTCCACCATTTTCTGTAAACACTGTCATATTGTTTTAATGTTTGGGCACTAATAGAAGAAATAATTCCATTTAAACCAGACTCTGGAAAAGATCTTTTTATAAACGCTCCCCTGATATATGTCCTGCAATCAGGGTAAGGCTCTTCCATAACGGATGCGGCTGCCTGGAAGGAGAAAATAAAAGTTCTTTATCTGGACCCATAAAAAAAGGTTTGTTGATTAACATTTGCCAAAAAACTGGAAACCATGGTTGGCCTTGCCAATTTGGGACAACCAAAATTCCCTCCGCCTTACCTTACCTTTTTTATTACCTTAGCTACAAGGGAAAATGGAGGAAAAGCATAGAAATGTAGGTCTTTCCACGAAATCGTAAATGCATCTACACATAATGCCTCCGAATCTGGTTTCCATGAAATAAAATTAGTACACTTTGTATTAAATTTTGTGGCGAAAAGGTCAATATCGGGCAAAAAACAAAGCTTCTTGCCAATTTGACAGTAAAAAATAGGACTTATTTCAAATTCGGTACACATATCATAACCTATTCTGGATTCTTGATCGGCAATAACATTCTCTTTTGTATTAATGTAAGAGGCAAAAATATATAAATTGTTCCTTTCACAATAATCCCATATTTCCCTAGCAATATTATTAAGTTTCTTATATTTAACTCCTCCCATGCGATTTATATAACTAATTGCCGTTTTATTATCTATTCGTAAAAGTACGTTTAGGTTTTTTCTATTTTTAGTAAAATATTTTAAACAATTAAAAGCTCCCAATAATTCTAAATAGTTTATATGATGTTCTGAGTCTTGTCTACTCCATAGCCCATTAATTTTTTGCTCCATACACACTCCGCCATACCCAACTTTTGAGGCGTCTGAAAAAATTATTAATTGATATTCTATTTCACTTAAAAGAGAATTACTACCGTTCAAGTTAATTAACCACCACTTAATCTCAGTAATTACTTTCTTATTGATTTTCATTTTACTGTGGTAATTGCCTTGAGAGTTTTTTAATGCTAAAAACTTTGCTCTCTCAAGAATCTTGGTATGCATCCAACCGTATTTAATGGCAGGACATGCGGCAACCAACATACCTAAGATTTTTGCAAAAAATTTAATCGTACAAAAAGTTTTACCAAGAAGGACTTTACAAGAAGTTTTAATTTTCAATATTTTTTTCTGAGGCAAGGACATTTTCATTTTAATTGTGTCAAAAATAAAACCTAAGTATTGGCATTTACGAGATGGAAGAAGCATGCTTTTTTCTGAATTTATTATAAAACCTAATGCATTAAGAACTTCTAAAACTTTCGAAACATGCTTGTGACATATTTCCTCACTATTACAAATTATTAAAATATCGTCTAAGTATATTACTGATATAATACCCTCTTTACGAAGATAAGCCACAACAGGTTTCAGTAACTTGGTAAAAATGTATGGTGCTGTACTTAAGCCCATGGGCAAGGAATTAAATTCATATAAATTATTATCATGTTGAAATCTTAAATATTTCTTAGAACTATTATCCATTTTTATCAAAAAATATGCATCCTTTAGGTCAATTTTTGCCATATAAAACCCTTCATACAACAAATTTTTCACACTCCTGTAATCTTCCAATTGAAAATGAGGAGGTGTTAAAAACCTATTTAATGCTTTTAAATTTAATATAAAGCGACTTTTGCCCTCGGACTTCGCAATTAGAAAAAAATTAGATAAAAACTCGCCATCACAATGTGATGTACAAAGAGATATAGCTCCAATATGTAGTAACTCTTGAACTTTAATATCTACTTTGTATTTATCATTTTTAGTAATAATACTTTTAGGGACATAGTCCTGCTTAGGGACGCTATTAAAACAAATTTTGTAGCCCTTAATCCAACTAGCAATTACTGAGTTTATATTAAGAATAGTTCTCCAGTTGTCAATAAATTTTGATAGTCTACCCGCATATTGTACCTCTATTTCCTGCGATGTGCCTGGAATTGGTTCTTGGTCCTTAGCTTGAATTTGCTGTCCTCCTCCTTCTTCCGCTTCTTTACCACTTGGCGCTTCCAGTTTAAAGAACCACTTCCTTGACTTCTAAATTTCTTTATTGGTCGAGGGATCGTCTTTTTAAGTTCAAGCCCAACTTTCTGCATCTCTTTGGAAGCCTTTACTGATTGGGAAAAATTTTCCCCAAAAAGCAACATATCAACAGGACACGTTTCACTGACTTTTTTAGCCGATGCATCCAAAAAATTTGATAACAAATATCTTCTATGTGTAGATAAAGTGTGATGAACATCGGCTAAAATCTTAGTTGAATCAACTAAATTTTGCAATAAGTCACTGCTGCCTTCTTGCTGTATAAGTTTTTCAATTGGATTAACCAATGCACTTATACCTGCTCCAATTTGCCCTTGAATATGCAGAAAAAAATTATCCTGCCGAATCGCAGAATCTGTGAGGGCTACAGATACCTCACTATTAATTTTTGGACCTTGTAACAGCAGACAATTTTCGGTTATGGCATGCTTTTCTATTAATTCCTTCCTACTTTCCTTCTGTAGGCCATTTTTTAAAATTGACAACCAATATGTTGCTGTCTCCTCATTTACAGGAGGTCCCGTTTTTACGGCTTTTACTGGATCGTCCCCCAAATAATCTTTGATCTTTGAAGTACTGGCTCCCATTTGGTTAATATTTATTAGTTCGTTAGCCCTACGAATATTTTCTTGGAGCTCTTGAGGGGATTCCTCATCTGGCTCCAAAATAAGGGACTCAGAAGAAGAGGATGTATCTGATGAACCTGTAAAAAAATATACTTATGTACCCAAAGTCCATAACAAGTGTCAATTTAACTTGTTCGCACACAATTTTGACTTGTCCACAATAGGTGGGATCATCAAGTATCATGTGATGCGCTTTACTTATGCACACAATAAGTGGCCAGATAGTTGCACACAATAAGTGGCAGATATTATTGCACACAATAAGTGGCAAAGTTTTTGCATTAATTGTACACAATAAGTGACAACGATCGTGGTTTACAAATCTGTTAACCATTGAGGGTAAATGCAAAAACTCCTTATATCCTCTGTCTCTTAGACAAGGAATGAGACCCTGTCCCAATTCAAGGAATTTATGACACTTAAAAGAAACATAAACAAACTCGGCTGAACCGATCGATATGAGACCGCTATTTCAGGCTATTTAGGTATGATTTTGAATGCGGATAGCGGCATGGAAACAAAATTGACTAATTACTAATACTTAGCCGTAGGTATGTGTTTATGCAATACCTATATGTCAACCTGATATTAGGTAATTATAAGTTTCAAAAGAAAAGAGGTAAAAATTATTAGTAAAAACTTACTTTCACTACTGCTACTTCGAACTAATTCCTTACGTAGCCTCTTCAAAATCTTATCAACTTTCGCTTTACTGCGACGCTTTTTACTGTGCTTCCCCATGAGGATCAACACTCAAATATCACTAACAGAATAACAAATTATAAATAAAATTTTAAATAAAACTTCACTAACACAGCGGGAATACTCGGACCGAATTTTTATGACTTCCGTACCGAACCGTACGACAAACAACACTGATAATAAATGTGCGAGCGGCACAACAGTAGGGTAGTTGTTTTCTTTTTTAGTTCTTTTAACGTCGTACCGTAATCGTGCAGCAAGCTACAACTACAGGGTGTTTTTGTAATATGAGACGAGACTGCGAAGTATAATTAAGTATTACACGGTCCGAGGTATATGCGTCGACCGAAAACGTTATCCCTTACCACGGCTATTATACCCGTGGTGTCTTCAATGTTTAATGTCCGACTAAGTAAAATATTTTCTAAGAAAACTCTTGTTTTAATAATAATAAACCTAATTTCTAATGCTCTAGGGCATTATTTTTCTATAATAGTGGCCAAGTGTGTTATTTTTTATTTAGCTGACTTTGACATAATATCATTATTTTCACATAATAAACTAGTCCGACAATAAATAACGTTAAAAAAGCGTATTGTGTGTCATGCTGTATTTTATGCTAGAACTGAGCAAGGTTTAACATCATGTATGTGAAAATCTGGTCACAGGATGAAGTTTTGGCAATAACACATTTTGATCAGAAAGTCGAGAAAGAGAGCAGTAAAAATATTCACCGAAAGCCATTTTCCATAAGAAGTGTGAGAGGTCATTTGGAAACAAAAATTAAATAAACTATTAAACTTTTTTCTAGATTTTCTACTAAAAAAGATTATCTTTTCACTTAATCCTGTTTTATAAGCAGAAAAACTACATTTTACATCGATTGATGGTATAAGAGCGTACTTCAAGCAAGACATTATCTCAAAATTATCATAAAAAGTCATAAGATCAAACGAACTTACCAAGTGATGTTCGATCTTGATTATATGAAGGCCTCGTCGAAATAAATAAAGACATATGTAGGACGTATTGGCCAGAGGCGGAGGTACTACATATGTCTTTATTTATGAGACGAGGCCGAATATAATCATAAGATCAAACGAACTTGCCAAGTGATGTTCGATCTTGATTATATGAAGGCCTCGTCGAAATAAATAAAGAAATATGTAGTACCTCCGCCTCTGGCCAAAACGTCCGTGTGGACGTATTGGCCAGAGGCGGAGGTACTACATATGTCTTTATTTATGAGACGAGGCCGAATATAATACCAGATTTCTACCGTATATTTTTACTGGGGAATTTGAATATTTTAGAGGCCTATCAAATGACGGGAAAATCTTATATTTGACGCAAAATATACAACTTTATACAAAAATCGTTAAAATATGAAAATATTCCCTAAATGTAAGTTTTAATAATCACTAATTAATATTTTATTTATATGAAAGCATTGGTTGAGTGATTTGCCAAAATTTATATACTTTGTAAGTTGTTTTAGTTTTAATATCGTGTTAGCTTTATATCATACAAACTATGAGGGTCTTTTCCTTGTTTTTATTTTCCCCCATAAAAGAAATCTCTTTCAACTTTCCACGAAAATATAAATAATAGAAAATAGACTGCTATGCCCGCCTTTGTTAAATTCTTAAATGCCTTAAGGCCGCTAAAAACTCGTTCGCTCGATCAAGTTTGATCTTTCTTATGTAAGCAATATTTCAAAAGGGTCGCCCTATTATGGAAGGGGTGCAGGGGCGCAAGTTGCGATGTTTTGGGGAGAAGATGCCTATTTTTTGGACCCACGTTTCTTGTTTGCCATCGAGAGAAGGTCGCGATAAGTTACTCTTACACATGTTGTCTGGAATTGAATGAAAAAATATTAATTTTAAAAGGGTTTTGCGAATGCGTTTGGAATTAATTTATTTATATTATCTTTCGATTCAGTTTTATAGTATTAATAGTGATAGTAGGGCTTAAACATATATTAATATTATGTATAATAAAGTTAGCCAACAGCTTGCCTAATGAAAAGATCCTGTTTGAATTGAACTACTACCTCTTTAGTAATTAATTAGTATTTAAATTTTAACTTCTAAGTTGGCTTTTATTTTGTTATCATTTCTCGATTGTTTGTGTTTTTATTCTGAGATAAGATACATTGTATATGAAACAGAATAGCATAGAAAAATATTTGTATGAAATGCATGCATACATTTATTTTTATTCGCAGTTTTCCAGAATCCAAATTCGTAAAAAAGTTTACATTATTCTCTTAATGCTTAGTTGTGATTCGGTTTTATAAAAAACCGTATCCCCTCTCATATCTTAGTGTCAATGGGGAGAGAGACAACATTTTTTCGCATAAGATTCTATATATCCCTAATACAGAGACCATTAACGAAACCTCAAACCACTAACACTCAACAATTGATGGATCGAGGTTTTAAAGTCGATGTTGGCATATTACGATTTCAAAGATTAAGCTTTCTTCTCTGGTTTTTGGATTGGAGTGGTTCTATTAACCCTTTTTTTGTTAATAATTTTAAGTATTTTAAAACCTCTGGGTAGAGTTCCGTTATATATATTGCCTGTGTGGGCATTGGCTAGTTGGTAAACACTTGTTTTGTAGACGTTGACATTTATTTATTTAGTTGCTTGTAGGTAGAGATAGGAAATCCGAATCTTTTTAAATTAGATAGTTTTAAAATACAACTACATTATCTAACACAATGGATAAAAATATATTCAAAAAGGTATACATACAATTTAAGTTGACTATTAGATTTTTCCATTTTATTTATTATGATTCAAAAAGGTCCATCAAACGAGTGAAGTACCTAACATGTATCTCTAGTCTGTATTCTCATAATTAAGACGAACTAGATTTAATTCGGATTTGCGACGGTCTAAACCTAACAGCCATGTTTTCCTAGCTTGGGATGTAGTGTGCCTATATTATAAAAATCGGTAGATACCTGCTTTATCGTTGTTTCCTGTAAGCATTGTGTCTAGTCGTATCTTTTAAAACATTTATTTTTACTTTCGTAAATTGCATATAATTTTATTCATACAAAATTATTTTAAGCTATGGGAATGCCAGATCTAATTAATTTAACATTGCACCAGCTATTAGCAAAAACCGTTTGACCTTAATTGCACCAGTTCAAGATTCATTAAGATTTCTGACTCATCATTTAAAATTTGTCTGGGTGATGATTATCGGGAGCATACCAGCATAACTGCAAGAAAAGACAAATGACAGGGTAAAGACAAATAGCTTTGATCTAATGACGTCTTTGTTGAAGTTATCTGTGCCGAAAACGCCCCTATTTTGGCAGTAATTTCCGGCCAGAGGTTTCGAGAATTAATTAGTCTTTTTCTTGGAGTAGTATTTCACTGGCCTAATATTTGTAGCTTTGTTTTGAGCAAACATTGTAATGTAATATTAATAATATACTAATTATATTAAAATTTAAACTTCTAGATACTTCTTAAAAATCCATTTATAAAGTATAGTAAGCGATAATATTGTTTAGTTTGCTTTAATTTGGTATATTTTTACATATAGCAGGAATTCTCACATAAAAATAAAGTTATTTTGTATAAGCTTGAAATCAAACACTTTGGTCGGGCTTATGTTCTTTTTTTTATTTTACAATGTTTCAAATGGCAACTATCTCCAATGGTTTTCAAGTGTAAATTGAAGATCTAATTGTGAAGCTACGGTCTTATATATTATTTAGTATTGTGCGGTTATGTATGAAGTCTTCTCTCCCTGGTACTTGAACCGTGAAGTTTCAGAAAATTATTTTGATCGAGAAGTGACTTCTACATATTTTGTATGTCTGTGCTGGGTTTTTTAAAATTCCTGGATTTCTTTCTATGAAAGCTTCTTCTGCGGATTGTCGTCTTCGCCAGTGCTTTTCCCTCTGCAACGTTTTAGTCTCTGATCACTGCACTAGCTTTTGGTTTGACCAGACGTATTCTGCAGTGCCTGATTTTGACATTTATTTCTTTTGTGTCCGCTTTAAATCCTTCTTGACTTATGCTAAGAGGGCGTTTTGTCTTTCCAATTTACGATTCAGACACATTGGGTTTGGTAATTGCGTTATTTTTTTTGCCAGTGTCTCTTGGCTCAATTTTTATCAGTAGGTTGCTTAGTATATTTTCCGATTTAAAAGTGGTTTTGCCCTTGAAATTCAAGACTATATTTGGAGCAATTCTTGAGGTAGTGAAGTATGTTTTGGTTCTGAAGCTTTTGTAGTGTGACGATCATAATCATTTGTAATGCTGTAATTGTACTATAATTATCCATTCTGAGTAACCATTCTTCAATAAATCTTTTTCATATTTACTCTACGAAATTTCTTTTTCTTTGTCTTGCTCCTAACCATTCTAGTTGCTAGTTAAAAAAATAAAGTAAATTTAAAATAATAATAAGAAAACAAATTTAAAATTGCTGTTTTTTTGTTCATACGTCCTCTTCAAATATTCAATGCTATTTATAATATAAATGTAAGTACTTTTTGTTAAGGCATTACGTTACCCGACGATCTTACCAATAAGAAGAATGATTTTGTGTTAAATAAGGTCAAAAATAATATTAATGCACCCTGTTTCAAATTTGGATCCAATATTTTCTGAAATATATTCATTTAAACTCACTTGCAATAAGGCAATACTTTTGTATTTAAAGAAAAACAATAATAAATGGAAAATTAAGATATTGTTTATAATTTTATTATAAATACAAATACCGAGACAAATACCTATAAAGATTTATGTTTATCAAAATAGTGGTTAGTCCCCTAAAGTTTCTTTGGTATTTTTTCTGAACAATTTTAAAAGAGATTAACAACTTGAATTTAAATTATTATAATTTATTTTAATTGTATATAAAAAATTTAAAGATTAATCGACCTGAAGAAAGATTAATCATTATTTTCCGAGCTTGTCCGAAGATATAATTACTATGTAGTTTCCGAATAAACTTACTACTCAGCAGCACGAACTGTTTACGTTTAAAATCCATGACTCACAATTTCTTTCTTTCTGACCTGAGGCCTGAGTCGTCTGCTGCTTGTGTAATCATTCCGTTGGAGTGCTTAAAAAATTGCCTACGATCTGCGAGTATATAGGGGGGGTTGGGTAATTATATCTTCGGACAAGCTCGGAAAATTATGATTAATCTTCCTTCAGGTAAGTCGATTAATCTTTAAATTTTCCTTCGCTTGTCCTTGATATAATTACTATGCAGATGTTCAGAGTCAAAGGCAATTTTTTTTTCTGGTAACTATATATTGTTATAATTAATTATAATAATAAATGTAAATATTATAATTTTTAACAAGGCTATACATTAATAAATTATAATATAACTAATTCCTGAGTTTATATCTACTGGGTATGTAAATGATAGGTCCTAATTAACAGAATTGATATGATCCATAGATAAATCCTAAATAACGAAGTGCCGATATTAATAGTAGAATACTAAGATTTATTAGATCCTAATTCAATAATTGCACTAGCAACTTTATCCTGAGGCTCTTCTACCGGTCTATTATAAAAACTAAAGAAAGTGTTCGAGGTAGAAGTCCAACCTGCTGTAATTTTAATCACTTTTATGTTTACACCGGCTTTAAATGCAGTCGAGGTTGTAGCGTGGCGTACACTATGGGCTGAAAAAATGGACGTGTCTACACCACCTAACTATAACGTCTTTTTAATCCATCTGCTTATTGTCTGTGATGATACTGGACGATAAGGTTTTTGTGGGTAAGTATTAATTTTTTTTCACTATTGCGAAATGGTTTCGTTCTTTTAATGTAGTCCTCGATAGTGGACGCCACGTAAAGTTCTTATCTTGTCTAGCCTTAAAAAATGGAAAAATAAGTAGGACTCTGCCTGGAGCAGATGTTTTTATCCTATCTGATATTTTTAATCTCAATTCTTTCTACCGATATATATATATATATATATATATATATATATATATATATATATGTTTGAGACTTTAATTAGAGAAAGAGTCTGAACTCTGCTGGCTAATGACAGTGGCATAAGAGTGACTAGTCTATAAGTAGCGTATTGTAAGTCTAACTTTTCATGTTATTGCTACAAAATATAAAGAAGAGGTTCTAGGTTAACGTGCGTTGCTCCTAAAGCTAAAATCGAGCGATTTTTTATCTAAATATAAACAATTATCAAATATGAGTTCGGGCGATTTCATTTGAATAAACTTTATCAGCCGGTTTTAAGTGGCTATATTTTTTTTAGAGTACGAGGCAACTTCTGACAATCCAGACATTTCAGATGTCACAGTATGTGATCGAGAGGTCACTGTACGTGATACACTTTAGGCTTAAGACCAGACTCGGGGGACAATGTAGAGACTTGCATAAGGAAATCGTTGTTCGCTAGAACAGCCTCTCAAAAAAAGTTTAACTAAAGAACACTGGGAAGAATTAATGTGAAAGTATAAGATACCTGCAAATTGTAGGACTCTACCAAATATTTACTAACGGCCATCACGGACTTTCAATTCACCGTAGATTTAAAATAATACCACATTTAAATCCGGAATGCAAAAAAGAGACAACTTGGAAATTGATGACTTGTTATTTAATACAAAAAAATGAAGGAGAAAAGGAGGAAGGAACAAAGGAAACCATCAGTACGTCCGAAGTATTACTAGAAAGACAGCAGGACATATCACCACCAGGAATAGATAGGGAGGAACATGTGAGTCACTACGCTGATAGACTATCGAGATTTCTACAGGGTTGGAAATATATCACGAAAGACCGAGTGGTCTTAGAATGGGTCACAGAAATTAAAATACCTTTTATTAAAAAGACTGTGCAGCGTTTTGAACCCTCTGTACAAATCTCGGCTAAACTTTTACCTGAATCTAAAAAATCCATTCAGGAATTGATAAAAATAGGTGCTATTGAAGAGGGTCATTCCTCCATAAGACAGTTTATATCATCTTATTTTATAATTAAAAAACCTTCTGGCACATACAGATTTATTTTAAATTTAAAAACTCTTAACAAACTTTTAATTGCTCCTCACTTTAAATTGGAGGACTACAAAACCGTTATAAAAATTTTAAATAAAAATTACTATCTTTCAAATATTGATCTAAGAGACGCATATTTTCTAGTTCCTGTAATAAAAAGGAAATATCTGCGATTTCGCTTTGAAAATTGTCTATATCACTTTAGTTGTTTACTATTTGGTCTTAATATTGCACCGTATATTTTCACTAAACTTATGAAACCATCAACAAAAAGACTTCGTCTAATAGCAATGAGTACGGTATTTTATTTAGATAACATCCTCATTATAGGTAATAATAAAAGTGAATGTAAAAAACACATTGAAATAGTACTTTCAGAGTTAACCAGATTAGGATTTATAATAAACGAGAAAAAAAGTATGCTAATTCCTCAGCAAAATATTAGATTCTTGGGGTTTATATATAATACTAATAAATTGACCATCTCACTTCCTAGTGAGAAATGTGAAGCCATTCAGAATTTGATTTTAAATTTACGACGGAAAAAGAAATGCACAATTAGAGAATTTGCCCAATTAATAAGTAGACCTCTATCGTCTTGCCCTTCAACAAAATTAACATTTATTGCATTTTCTGTTAATTCAAGTTGCAAATAAATCAGTTTCAGGAGATCCAAACCTTTTTATAATCTGATTATATACACTGTCATTTAGTTCTTATTCAGTATTAATCGTGAGAGATCTAGATTCTTTGTCCGCCTCAAAATTAGCAGATGAAGTAACATAGCCAGCGAATACTATAATACTACTTAATGCTCTTACCTCGATTAATACAAGATATAGCCGTCTGGTTGTCAATTCTTAATACAATCGAGATGTTTTCTTTGTCTTTAGCAAGTGATCTTAAAGCAAATTAGGCGGCTTTGATCTCTAAAAAATTGATGTTTTTATTGTTCGTTACGATTCCAGAAACCGTGGCATCTATAATCGTTACAAAACGCCCCCCAACCAGTCTTGGAGGCGTCCGAGAAAATTTCCAGGGAGAAATTTTTAGATTTTATGTCCTGTCCTGATCCTATATTATTGTGCCACCACTCTAATTTGCTATTTAAGGAGTTTGGAATACACATTTTTTTATTATAATGCCAATAGTCTCCCCGCAACAAAAAATGTTTAATTTTTTCAAACGGTTTAATATTAACAAATTCATATTTTGTTGAAGGGCAAGACGCTACAAGTCTACCTATTAATTGGGCAAATTCTCTAATTGTGCATTTCTTTTTGTGTCGTTAATTTAAAATCAAATTCTGAATGGCTTCACATTTTTCACTAGGAAGTGAGATGGTCAATTTATTAGTATTATATATAAACCCCAAGAATCTAATATTTTGCTGAGGAATTAGCATACTTTTTTTCTCGTTTATTATAAATCTTAATCTGGTTAACTCTGAAAGTACTATTTCAGTGTGTTTTTTTACATTCACTTTTATTATTACCTATAATGAGGATATTATCTAAATAAAATACCGTACTTATTTCCATTAGACGAAGTCTTTTTGTTGATGGTTTTATAAGTTTAGTGAAAATATACGGTGCAATATTAAGACCAAATAGTAAACAACTAAAGTGATATAGACAATTTTCGAAGCGAAATCGCAGATATTTTCTTTTTATTACAGGAATTAGAAAATATGCGTCTCTTAGATATTTGAAAGATAGTAATTTTTATTTAAAAGCTTTATAACGGTTTTGTAGTCCTCCAATTTACAGTGAGGAGCAATTAAAAGTTTGTTAAGAGTTTTTAAATTTAAAATAAATTTGTATGCGCCAGAAGGTTTTTTAATTATAAAGTAAGATGATATAAATTGTCTTATGGAGGAATGACACTGTTCAATAGCACCTATTTTTATCAATTCCTGAATGGATTTTTTAGATTCAGGTAAAAGTTTAGCCGAGATTTGTACAGAGGATTCAAAACGCTGCACAGGCTTTTTAATAAAAGGTATTTTAATTTCTGTGACCCATTCTAAGACCACTCGGCCTTTCGTGATATATTTCCAACCTTGTAGAAATCTCGATAGTCTACCAGCGTAGTGACTCACATGTTCCCTGTCTATTCCTGGTGGTGATATTTCCTGCTGTCTTTCTGGTAATACTTCGGACGTACTGATGGTTTCCTTTCTTCCTTCCTCCTTTTCTCCTTCATTTTTTTGTATTAAATAACAAGTCATCAATTTCCAAGTTGTCTCTTTTTTGCATTCCGGATTTAAATGTGGTATTATTTTAAATCTACGGTGAATTGAAAGTCCGTAATGGCCGTTAGTAAATATTTGGTAGAGCCCTATAATTTCCAGGTATCTTATATTTTCACATTAATTCTTCCCAGTGTTCTTTAGTTAAACTTTTTTTAAGAGGCTGTTCCAGCGATTTCCTTATGCAAGTCTCTACATTGTCCCCCGAGTCTGGTCTTAAGCCTAAAGTGTATCACGTACAGTGACCTCTCGATCACATACTGTGACATCATGTCTGGATTGTCAGAAGGTGCCTCGTACTCTTAAAAAAATATAGCCACTTAAAGCCGGCTGATTAAGATTTTACTCAAATGAAATCGCCCGATCTCATATTTTATAATTGTTTATATTTAGATACAAAATCGCTCGATTTTAGCTTTAGGAGCAACGCACGTTACCCTAAAATCTTTTCTTTATATTTTGTAGCAATGACATGAAAAAATAAAATTATAAAAATTATGCCTCTAAATTAGATCAGTTTGTTTTTAAATTAGATTTAATATGTCAACAAATAAACTACCAAGAAACTGTTTCAATTTAGCTCTAATTTACAAAGACATGTCTTATACAAACGCACGTAGCAGATACTCCTTTGGGAGTGCAGATGGCGTCATTATGAATCCCGAACACATTTCACACATGCCATGTCGAGTTATTGCGGTTATTATGCAATCTTGTGTATATCCCTTAATGCATCCCGTCTTAACGGCCTGTTGAAAATACGGGTTATTACGAGTGTATGTAGACTGACGCGACGTCTAATCTTGCTAATAATTAACGAGTATTTAATAAATGGAGATGACAAATTCAAAAACGATTACAATTCATGTACAGTCAGGTTTGCCGGAGGGTATATTAACATTTTAATCTTGAAGTCCAACCACATGGAACTTCTGCACCTGAAGGTAAAGCAAAATATAACTGAAGTATAAATGATGTTCGGTAGTATAATACATTCTGAAGACCGGGAAATATATACAAAAAAAGAATATTTGAGGTTTTGAAACTCTGTTGCTAAAAAACTTAAGTTAATAGTAAATACCACACCAAACGGGATATGTTTTTTATATTTTAATTAGTAGGCCAAATGCAAAAATAAATATTTAAAATATTTAAGTCAAAAATTTTTAATTTAGAAATAATTAAATAAAAGTGATAGAGTTCTCCCATACTCTTCAGATAAAGTCTAAATTGAACTATGACCTACAGAAATATAGTAACTAGTGAAATATGTAGGAAAAAAATTTTTGGTGAGGTGAGGTCAGGTCAAGGATTTAAAAATATGCAACCTTAGGTTGGTTCTGTATTAAACGAAAAACTACTGTTGTTACTTACCCCGTAAGATGGAATTATAGTAATCGTGAAAAAAATCACCACAGATCTTCACGTCTTAGATGCCAAAAACATTGTCTTTGCAATTCCGCCGGTCAGGCTGTTCGTTCGCGGCATAGCTAAAAAACTACTTACTCGATTGACTTTAAATTTTATCAACAAATAAAAACATGGTAACACTTTGGTAAAAATGTTACTGTGGAATAACGGCATAGTGACAAAAAAATCTCACTAAAAAACTACTTACACTATTTACCTCAAATTTCACACAAAAATCAAAATCAATTTAGTACGAATCCAAGATGACGAAACAAAATTATGGCTTAATAAAATGTTTAAAAAGTCAGTCTGAAAAAACTACTTATTCCATTATTTTCAAATCTTGTGCGAGAATTAAGTGTGATATAGAGATAAACTGGTACAATGTTGTATATTTTATTTGGTTGATCATAATAAGTAGTGGCATTTCCTACATTTGTCCGATAGTATGTTAGGATCCTTAGTTATAAGTTTCTTGTAGTTGTTGGTAATTATAAAGTGTAGAACACAATGGAAATTACGGCATTTGTTTCCGTCCATTTATGTCAAACTTTATTCTTCTTTGTTTATTTTTCGGTGTTTTGTTAGATAATTTTTTGAAATATAGGTTATTAACCGTTATATTTAGTTCCAACGTCAAAAGTATCCTTTTTAAGGTTCGTTTTTGTAGGTTAGTTTTTACGTTAAACATTTACGGAAGGTCCATTGTGTCTCAAGCGTAACCTGATCCTGTATCGCAACCATGAATCGTTCAGTTTCCAGGAAGAACAGCCCATTACTTGTGATTTTGGTTTAAAATGATCGTTTCGTCCGTGTAAGTCTTTCTATGCCCATTGCCACTATTGATCAGCCTTAGAGATTGTCATCATTTATATGAGGTCGTTTGAAAGTTTGAGTGGCGTGCACGACGTATCGGAAACCGATTGGAAGTTACCTTCCACTATTATAACTATTATTATTAGTATTGTTATTATAACTATTATTATTCGTATATTGAGTAATGGCAGAGGTTGGATCATTAAAGCTAAATCATCTAAGGCCCATTGTATATCCTATCCGTAAATCTTCCGAAATTATTGATTTAAAGTAATAATCGTTTTTCTTTGTTTTAGGTAAGTACATCATTGTTATAGGATGGTTTCGCATAGAATAGTTGGTGAGTATGGCGGTATAAAACAGTAAAATGTAATTCAAATTTAACACCATAAATTCTACGGAGATATTACGGCAAAAATAGTTTGGATTTTTATATCCTTCTAGTAACCTGCACCGATTAAATCAGTTCCTGCAGTGAATACACATTCTTGGTGTATCATTTTCCGTGATTAACATTGCGCGTATTTTGACAAGACTTAATTGTAGGAAATTCTCGTATTTTTTGTAAGATTTATCCTACAAAAATATATAAAATTTATAGAAGGATATTGGAGTACATTTAAATTCTCGTTGCTGTACACATGATTTGTGTAGTGTGACAGATCGCTGTGGATTACCGAAAAACGATTATTCGTTTGGTAAGAAAACTGTATGTGTTTTGTGGAAAAAAAGTTAAAAAAAAATGCATCTAGAATTTAAAACAAAATATCGGAGTCTACAGTTTTTGAATAAACAGAAACCTAACTTTTTTCAATCAAAATGTGTTAAAACACTGAATTTCTGATAATACTGACGAAAATACAACATATTTTTACTCGGGACATCATCAAGACGTTGAAAAAGTAATAATCTAAATAAATCCCATTATATCTGCAGTGTGACAGGTTGATGTAGGTCACCGACAAGTAGCTCTTTAGTTTAGAAAACGAACCGAATGTTCAGCCAAATACAGAATAAATGCGACCATTTTTCAAGGACTCAGGACAGGTCCTGAGTACAAGTATGTTATTTTTTCGTTACGATTATCGCAACGTCTACAGTTTTTCAATAAACAAAAATACAAACTGTTTAAAATGAAAAAAATAAATATCATCAAAAAACATCGACTTTCCGACAATCTTAAAGAAAAACAACATACTTTTACTCGGGACATTTTTTTTCTTCGCGATATTCTCCTAAGTTTTTTTTACCAGATAACGCAAACGAACAGTTCAAAGTAGGACAAAATATTTAAATACAAATTTTATACCGCCATTTTGTAAACAATCGGATATTGTTATTCAACTCGTTGCCATAGCAACCAACAAAATTTCCGGAAATTTTCGTCGACCTGGCCTAAAATTAATAAGTGGAAATTTTTTGACATATGATGAAATGTCAACGACTTGTGTCACGACTTTTTTTAGTAATAATAATTGTGAAAATATGTCACATACCTTATAATAAATTAGTACATTTATCTCCTATTTATTTATTTTAAGCCGATTTTCTAAATAACAAAAAGATATACTTATGTAGGTAGACTTAAATTTTATTTAAGTAGGTACTTAAGAAATAATACTTTGTACAAGCGAATTGAAATATTCCATGAACTCCTCGACTTCTTCTCTTTATAATGGTGAATAATTAAGACTTACAGTGGTTGAAGAATTGGCCCTTAATAGCTGTCGGTATCTTATAAAGTAGATATAGCATTTTCCCACGACGTGATTTATTTTCCGCTTAGACATCCTAGACAACTTCGGCGAAATCATCAGCAACACGATCTGTATTCTTCTAAACAAATTCTTCCATGATTTGAATGTGACAATTTTCAATTAGATCAGTAAGATATTCCAGATAACGATGGTACATATTAATATGGTCCACTTCTTTACAATATGCACCTAAACCATATTTTTCAAATTTTTCCATTTTAAATAACTTTTTCATCATATATATATATATATATATATATATATATATATATATATATATATATATATGTATATATATATATAAGACGTTGCGTCTGGACCACCGCCGCCGCCGAATTTTTGCTGAAAATTATCATCTTTGACTCGGGATAATTTTCGAAAAAAATTCGTGACCTCGAAAAAATTTTCATTAATAATTCAAGCACTAGGGAGATTATAAGTGAAAATTACTCTACTTTCTTAAGGTTTCCCAAAGTAAAGATTTTCTTGAGTTCAGTTATGTACAATTTTCATTCTGAAGGAAGTTAGTTATGCAAAGTGTGAGGGCGTAATATGAAAAACCGGATTTTAATAGTATTAGATGCCGCCGGATGTTATAAAGAGAACAGGACCTAATATTTCTATCTTATCTTGAAGTAAAGGCGATGTTGTAGACGGTCATACAAGTGTTTAGATTGACCTGTCAATATCGTAGATATTGATGTATATCTATGTACACCAAGAAATGATTTGTCCTTTGTTCTGTGAATAATCAGCCTAGTTTCGGAAAATTGTTTGCGATGTAGTCAAACTTGTGAAGCTAGTATTTTATAATTTTCGAATACGTCTTTTTTCTATGCTCTTTAAAGCAGCTTCCATATATTACATCACAATAGTACCAATGAGTTACATAGTTTCTTTTTGTTTCTCATGGTTTAGTTCATAAACTCAGAATTGTGTTAATTCTTGCTACTGCTAGTAAAACTGAGTGAAGACTCATTGGATTCGGAATGACGCCTAGAAAAATTGAATTGAAAAACCATTTCAAAAGTTATAAACAAATTAAGGTAAAAAAAAAACTTAGTTTTTTGAAAATAACTGGGAAACTATTAACATTTAGGAAATGAAAACACATATTCTTAAAGAGAAAGAAATTTCTAATAAAAAAGTCACGATTCCCAGAACTTTATATCTGTTATTAATAATTTTGATTTAATATTGGAAATAGAGCTCCGCGAGGCGAGCGCTAAGCCGTTACAATGCCCCAAAACCGGCCGTAAAAAGTAATTTTCCCAATTCCCGCAGTTCTCTATCTGTTATTAATAATTTTAATTTAATATTGAAAATAGAGCTCAGCGCGGGGAGCGCAAAGCCATTAAAATGTCACAAAGCCGGCCGTAAAAAGTAATTTTTTTATACTCTTAAATATTAATTTAAATTATTTTAACAATTATGATATTATCTAGACACTTTTTGTTTTGATAAAATGAGTCTATCATTAATTACCATTTTTTTAAGTTTTTGTTTATATTTCAAGTCGGATAATGTAGAAACAAAAGCCACAAAAATTATTCCGCTTCGTGAAGACTTTAATCACAACTATGAGATTATGACACTGTGATGCTTTTAATTGTTACAATTTATTAGTTATTAATTATTATCGAACCAAACAAAACTAAAAAATTAAAGTTTTTGGTAGTTTCAATAATTCATAACTAATAGATTAAAACAATTAATAACATCGCAATGTCGTATCATATAGTATAGTTGTGATAAAGTCTGAACGAAGTGGAATAACTTTAGTGATTTTTGTTTGACAATTATCCAACTTCAAATATAAACGAGAAAAAATGTTAGCAATAAGTTTATTTTATGACAAATCAGTGAAAAACATTTTTTCAGAGGTATATTGTTTCTTCAGATCTCTAGATAATAACCTAATTTTCTAAATTAATATTTAATAGTATACTTCTTTTTAAATACGGGCGGTTCTGAGGCATCGTAACGGCGTAGCACGCGGCTCTATTTTCATCATTAAAATAAAATTATTAATAACAGAGATGGAGTTCCGGGAGTCGAAACTTTTTTATTGGAAAATACGTCCTCTTTAAGAATCCTTTTTGTTTATTTCTTAAATGATAATTGTTTCCGTGTTAATTGCAAAAAAATAAACTCCTTTTTTTAAATCTTTGAAATAACTTATTTGTTAGTTTGAAACCTTTGCACATTTTTCTAGGCGTTATTCCGACTCTAATGAGCCCTCCTGTTTTTACTGGCTGTATATATCAAGAATTAATACCATTTAGAGTTTGTGAACTGGACTATGTGATCTATGAGCAAATGAGTTTTAAAAATAAATATGTTCATGTTTGTTTATTTTAACCAAGTAAAATTATTAATTTGTGCTCTAGTTTCCCTAAAACCTAACATCAATAGTTTACATTTTCCTGGATTTAATTTAAGAGAGCTGTTATAGGCCACCTGATTAATTATGCTAAGTTCACTGTAGAGTTCTTATAATACAAGCTGTTGGTTTTTTATGGCAGAGTTAATGTATTTTAGGTAATGGTCAAGCAGACCAAAAGATATGAGTAAAGTTTTATCTATAAAAAGTATTAGAAAGTAAATGGTTGTGTTTTTTTTAAATTACCCGATTCATTTAAAAAATAAATCCAAATGATGGTACGCGAATCATGCCAACGTGGCAGTTTTTTACGTTTTAAAACTTGAGAATAACATTGTAAATATAATATATTTTTTGGTAGTTTAGTTCTGTTAATTTGAAGAGAGAGAGAGAGAGAGAGAGAGAGAGATGTATACATTTTTGACACATCAACTTCTTGGGTTTTTTAGTGTCGTAGGATGGTTTATATTTTATTAGTTAGATCTATTTTTTTTGTGTTATTATATTGTAGTATTTCTTGGATGTTATCGGTATCGGCCTGGTTTCTCACCGTTTGAATCCCGAAGTAGCTGGCTGACGGTCGGGAAGGGCCTGCTTCAACACCCGTCACACCGACCGGCACTGGATTTCCGACTTTTTGTGCGGTAAACTCTGTTGTTTCATTTTGGTCTACTTCCATCATGATCAAAGTTGGCACATATATTAGGACATTATAAAACATTCACAAACGAACTGGGGCTCCGGGATTGTCACACCCGCATCAGCAAGGCATTTTACCATGCTCACCCCCTGGGGGGTAATTTGAAAACAGATAAAAAGTTAAACAAACATGCTAATAAATCCAAAACATTGAATCATAGATAAATATGTTTTTAAACGCCCTATCAATAGAATATATATATATATATATATATATATATATATATATATATATATATATGTTGTTGATTTTTACTCCTTCACGGATGGAAAAATACAATGTGTTTTCATTCCGGGTGTACATCCGTTCACTACTGTCGTTCTGAAAAGAACAGTTTTGCTGACGTTTCGCCAAAATCACATTTGGCATTTTCGAAGCTTTCTTTCTCGCGTCCGAATAGAGACTGAAGTGTTGGTGACTGCGACGCTTCCTTTTATACCCCCACTCGGGGCCGAAGGTTATATCTGCGCAGGCGTTGGTCGTTATTTATGTTTTCCGGATGGTGCGGTTGTTGTTGCGCTAATTGCGCTTGAGTTTTTGCGATTTTAGATTTGTCTATTATTGTCTTCCATACTGTTGGTAGTTTTAATGATTCGTCCCTTTTATTTAAATCACCTTGCTTTTCAATTTCTATGGCTTCTCGGATTATTCTGGTCTTATAATGTTCTATATTGGCAATCTCCCTACACCCATCGAAATTTATTTTATGGCCGGTTTCCTGATGATGTAGGAATAAAGCTGAGGTTGTTTGTTTATTTCTGATGCTGAGTTTATGCTCTTCCACTCTTGCTGATATTCGCCTGTTAGTTTGCCCTACGTACAACTTTTCACAGTCCTGGCACGGAATACTGTACACTCCGTGGTTTTCCAGTTTGATTTTATCTTTTGGGTTTCCGAGTAGTTTACCTATAGTTGTTTGTGGCTTGTGTATTGTTTGTATGTTGTGTTTCCTCAGAATTCTTCCGATTCTGTCTGTTGTGCCTTTTACATATGGTAAGACTACTCGTTGCTTTCCCGGTTCATATTTTTTGTTGTTTGTTGTTCGGGAAACTTGTGCATTAATAGCTTTCTCTATGGTGCGATTTGTGTAGCCATTTTTCTTTAAAGCACTAGATATTACCTTAAGTTCGTTTTGTCTCGTCTGTGTTTCAGTTAGTCGCACGGATCTAGATATTAGAGTATTTGCCACAGCTTGAATTTGTGCTGGGTGATGATGTGATTTTGCATTTAAATATCTGTCTGTATGTGTTGGTTTTCTATACACGGTGTATTCGAAATGTCCGTTATGTAGTTTTGTGACCAAAACATCTAAAAATGGTAGTTTGTTGTTTTCCTCTAACTCTAGAGTAAATTGTATTCTGGGGTGGATTGAATTTACGTGAGTCAGAAATTTTTCGAGCTCTGCATGACCATATTGCCATATAATAAATATGTCATCCACATAACGAATCCATAATTTGGGTTTTAAACTTGCTTTCTCAAGAGTTTCTTTCTCGAAGTATATCATAAATAAATTCGCGACTACTGGTGATAGCGAGGACCCCATTGGAGCACCATCCATTTGTTTATACATTTGCCCGTTGAAAGAAAAATAAGTATTTTTGAGGCAATGCTCCGAGAGTTCTATTATATGTGCCTGGAAATCCTCGTTCATAGCAATCTTGTCCAATGCTTCGTCGATGGGAATACTGGGATATAACGATTTGACATCTAGGCTTGCTATGATGTCGTTTTTTTCAAGGACGATGTCTCGTATAATTCGAGTGAAATGCTCCGAGTTTTTTACAAATGAATCAGCTTTTTCTACAGTTGGTTGCATAATTTCAGAAAGGTATTTCTCCAGTTTTTGTAGCGGCGAATTAACAGCACTAACAATAGGTCTGATAGGCGCGCCTGGTTTGTGTATTTTTGGTAAACCATAGAGTTTAGGACATCTGCTCGACTTTTCCCGTGGTATGATTTTTTTGTTGAATTTCGGGGTGTATTTTTCCATCCGTGAAGGAGTAAAAATCAACACTATACACCTCTACGGGGAGGAGATTTTCAAGACAATCAAGATGTATGAGAGACTGAGAGGTAAGAAAACTAATCTTTTATGTGATCTAACCTTTCAAATTAAGTGTCGTGACAGCGATTTACTTCCTACTTTTACACGGTTGTCTTATCATACTAAAACTAGAAAAACTAACACCATACTTCAAAATGCTAGTAAGGCGTTATTAAAAGAACAAATCCATCAAACTAGAAAACAACTAGCCGAGACAGAGAAAGAACTTTTAAAGTTACACCTTAAACTAAGTAACATCATTCACCCTTTATTGTGGAATCGCATAGAAACTTTGGCTTTTTGGCGAACAGAAACAAATAAGAATATTAAGACAGATAAACTTTCGAAAAAGTATGACAATCTTCTAAGAAAGTCGAGTCAGCCACAAAGATCGTCAGTAGACGTCGATAAATTAGTACATAATATATCATCCTACAGTCTCTCAGAAAGTGAAAAATCCGTACTGAATAAGGGTTTTAATTTTGCGATATCTCCTAAGGAAATCCCTAAAGAAGAAATAATAGCTGGAGTGGAAGCTGTCCTTGACCCCTCTGAAGAAACAAAAGCAGAGGAGATTCGACAAGAGGTGGCAAGAATATTAAGATCAAGCAAAACACCAAAACAAAACCTAAATGCCACTGAACAAAGGGCCCTAATAAACCTCCGAAAAAATAAAAACATCACAATCCTTCCAGCAGATAAAGGAAACGCAACTGTGGTTATGAATACTCAAGATTACGTACAAAAAATGCAGGATATCCTACAAGACAATTGTTATAGGCCTGTTCCAAGGGACCCGACAACGTACCTAGAAAAAACAACTAAAAATAAAATAAAAAGTTCACCAATAAACCCCGAAATTCAACAAAAAAAAATCATACCACGGGAAAAGTCGAGCAGATGTCCTAAACTCTATGGTTTACCAAAAATACACAAACCAGGCGCGCCTATCAGACCTATTGTTAGTGCTGTTAATTCGCCGCTACAAAAACTGGAGAAATACCTTTCTGAAATTATGCAACCAACTGTAGAAAAAGCTGATTCATTTGTAAAAAACTCGGAGCATTTCACTCGAATTATACGAGACATCGTCCTTGAAAAAAACGACATCATAGCAAGCCTAGATGTCAAATCGTTATATCCCAGTATTCCCATCGACGAAGCATTGGACAAGATTGCTATGAACGAGGATTTCCAGGCACATATAATAGAACTCTCGGAGCATTGCCTCAAAAATACTTATTTTTCTTTCAACGGGCAAATGTATAAACAAATGGATGGTGCTCCAATGGGGTCCTCGCTATCACCAGTAGTCGCGAATTTATTTATGATATACTTCGAGAAAGAAACTCTTGAGAAAGCAAGTTTAAAACCCAAATTATGGATTCGTTATGTGGATGACATATTTATTATATGGCAATATGGTCATGCAGAGCTCGAAAAATTTCTGACTCACGTAAATTCAATCCACCCCAGAATACAATTTACTCTAGAGTTAGAGGAAAACAACAAACTACCATTTTTAGATGTTTTGGTCACAAAACTACATAACGGACATTTCGAATACACCGTGTATAGAAAACCAACACATACAGACAGATATTTAAATGCAAAATCACATCATCACCCAGCACAAATTCAAGCTGTGGCAAATACTCTAATATCTAGATCCGTGCGACTAACTGAAACACAGACGAGACAAAACGAACTTAAGGTAATATCTAGTGCTTTAAAGAAAAATGGCTACACAAATCGCACCATAGAGAAAGCTATTAATGCACAAGTTTCCCGAACAACAAACAACAAAAAATATGAACCGGGAAAGCAACGAGTAGTCTTACCATATGTAAAAGGCACAACAGACAGAATCGGAAGAATTCTGAGGAAACACAACATACAAACAATACACAAGCCACAAACAACTATAGGTAAACTACTCGGAAACCCAAAAGATAAAATCAAACTGGAAAACCACGGAGTGTACAGTATTCCGTGCCAGGACTGTGAAAAGTTGTACGTAGGGCAAACTAACAGGCGAATATCAGCAAGAGTGGAAGAGCATAAACTCAGCATCAGAAATAAACAAACAACCTCAGCTTTATTCCTACATCATCAGGAAACCGGCCATAAAATAAATTTCGATGGGTGTAGGGAGATTGCCAATATAGAACATTATAAGACCAGAATAATCCGAGAAGCCATAGAAATTGAAAAGCAAGGTGATTTAAATAAAAGGGACGAATCATTAAAACTACCAACAGTATGGAAGACAATAATAGACAAATCTAAAATCGCAAAAACTCAAGCGCAATTAGCGCAACAACAACCGCACCATCCGGAAAACATAAATAACGACCAACGCCTGCGCAGATATAACCTTCGGCCCCGAGTGGGGGTATAAAAGGAAGCGTCGCAGTCACCAACACTTCAGTCTCTATTCGGACGCGAGAAAGAAAGCTTCGAAAATGCCAAATGTGATTTTGGCGAAACGTCAGCAAAACTGTTCTTTTCAGAACGACAGTAGTGAACGGATGTACACCCGGAATGAAAACACATATATATATATATATATATATATATATATATATATATATATATGGTGTTTTTTCTTATTTAAAATACGAAAATTGATATCAGCCCAGGAAACACGCAACACCCTGTATAGATGGGAACAAAATAATCTAAAACTTAAAAAAAAACCGAAATATTTGTCTTTAATTTTTTTCCTTTATCTTTTATTGATCTCCACTCTAGATAGGGCGTCTTATTTTAGAGACCATCTACCACATCATTTATAAATATATTTGACTTTAGAGAATTTAAAAAAATATATTCTAGTTATTTATTTGTACTCTTATTGAAAGTTATATTAACAAAAGGTAGTATAAAGCAGAATACTAAAACGCTTTATTTGTAATTTATATTTTTCAGTCAAATCTGGAAACAAAATTTTATTCGTCACTTATACATTTTAGTAATATATTCTGAAATATGCATACAATTTTTCATGTCAGTGAAAACTGTATAAATTTTGGAAGCATATTTGTGGAAGAATTGAAAAGACCGACGAAACTGACTCTGAAAATGTTTGTGTTGGCAAAAAAATAACAGAAATATTACTCTTTTATTATTATTATTATTATTTTCATGTTTGTAAAGAGATTTTTATAGTCAATTACGTTGTGATTTTTGTATTTTGAAAAAAGATTTTTTTCTAGAATTTACATACTATTATGTTTTAATAAATATATTTTTACCTTGAAGCAATCATAATTATGTCGTTTCCGAAAAACATTTTATATATTTGGTTTACGATAATTTTACATCAATTGATTAGCATTTTATCTATTTGAATTTGATAGCATCGCCATAGATACAAACGACAGTCTTTACGGCTTAACACCCCCTTGTGCCCTAGATCTGTCTGCTTATTGGATAAGGGTCTCGTGAAGGGTTTTACAGCACCTTTGCTACACCATTGCTTTTCTTGAAGTTTTCCTGTTAACCGGGGTCCACTTAAGGTGATAAATGGAACTAAAGTGAATCTATCAGGCAAATGTAGACAGTTAGTACAAGGAAATTGGTTGTGTTTTAAAGTGCTTCATATTCGACAATTATTTAAATTATCAGGAGATAAAATACTTAATAGAATAAAAGATAAATAAGTTTAAATTTGCGGTAAAAGGTACATACATTTTATGTGCTTTTGTTTGATTGACAATAAAAATTTACATATTAATTTATTTATGTGGGTATTTTATGGCAAAATACACATCTTTTATATTTCTTATATCGTGTTAAAACTACCTGAATATGTTTGATGTGTGCATATTTTGACTGAGTTTACCAAGATAAATCTGCTTATCGAGTACCTTGTACAGGGTGATTCCCTATAATGTTAATCCCCTCTAACTTTCTTATTATTCAATATAGAAACAAAATAGAAAAATTGGTACCTATTTAGGGTTACTACTCTAGTTTTTATACACATATAGAAATCAAGTTTACCTTTATTAATATACAGTGGGGAGCAAAAAGTATTTTTTTTAATGGAACGCCCTGTATATAATTGCATTTTTGAATTCTACTAAAAATTCTATGAATATTTTGTATTTGAAATTTTCACTTATCTTCAATTGCTTTGGAGATTTGACAGTTGAAAGTGAATATGTTGACACTGTAGAAGGCTTGACATTCTGTGTTCGATCAGCGTCCAGTGTCTGTTAATATCAACCGAAAAGTGCAAAATTTGATTCGTTGACATATTTCACAGTCCTCCAAAAGGTGTGGTGGGACATGCCCCTCCTCTCCTCTTCACGTGAGATATACAATTTGATTTTGAGACACAAAATATTATAAAAATGTGTCACTTCTCTGAAATGAAAGTTGACGTGATATTTTTATTGACCACTGGAAGCTCGTGGTCAACTTTTCAGGGGGGGTCAATACATATAAACCACAAAGAGTCATCTGAAAAAATCAGAGACACGAAACAATAAAATGCCTTTGTTACTTCGCAACCGTATGTCCAGGCACATAAATCATACATATTTCTACGAAAATAACGATTTACTTCTTTGTTTTTGTCTTTAACTTATTTGCTGAATTTTAAATTTCGGCAAAGGACGCCAAAATAATTGAAAACGGATTATAAAGTCTTAATATTCTAAAACACTGTGGCTACCTTTCTTTAAAACATTAATTTAAAGCTTAAAATCAACAAACAAAATGTAAAGTCTTCAAAATAAAATCTATAAAAATGCGCAATCGTAACCACAACCTATCACACGATCCACGTTAAACACATCAACTGACAAACATATTTAAGTTTCCTCGGCACGGCTGTTGACCCAATCTTTGCCAATGTAAGCCGTATATTACGTATGCGCCCCTATGCGAATTTGATCGGGAATACTCGGAAAAAACACGCATCAGTTTATAACGACGAGGTCAAGGCGGGCCTACAGCCGTGATCGATTCCAAATAAAACGAAACCTCTCCGGAGATCGCGGTGCGAGACATCGATAGTGTGTCGCGGAATTAAAAGAACGTTCAACGGGTTTATACGCTTAGAATAATAGAGGGAATTTCCAAATTTAAAAAAAATCGAAAAAATATAAATTATGTGTTGTTTTATTTATTTGTTTTTGTTTGGAAATATTTATTGGGGTCATTGACCATTTGACCTAATGGAGGAGCCGCCACTGTTATTGACACCTCTTCTTTCAAATGAGGTTTGGTGAGATTCCCTATTTTAAGCTCCTTAATTGTGTGCTTTGGTAAGCAGGGAATACAAAACAGCTTTTAGACATTTTATTTGTTTGATACTATTAATAGATACAGTAACGTAACAGCAATAACAAGTTAAACCGATAACCAAAGTAAAAGCAAAAACAAGTTTATATTTATAATTAAATGTAAAATTATTTCACTGTGCCACCGCTTTCATTGATAGATTTAACCTATGTCCTTCGCAGTTTCTCTATGGCTTCTGTGATCGATTTGGCATATTTTTCATTGAAATAATTCACCTCGGTCCTTAAAAGATCCTGTAGATGCTCGATAATAACTATATATGGAATGCGTAGATTTTGTCCTTTAAATGACCCCATAAAAACCCATCCATCGGCGTAAGGTCAGGGCTATTCGATGACCATTTAATGGGAGGATCTTTTCCAACCCACTGACCAAAAGATTGACTAAGATGGCTTTTAACTGTACAAACATTGTGAAAATACACCGTTTCTAATAGTGGTTAATGGCAATTGATCTAAAAAATCCTTTAACTCGTTTGGCAGAAAACTCAAATAATTTGCCCCGTTGAGAATATTATCCAAAAAAATATGGCTTAATTACCTTATTATTGAGTATCCCACACCTCTCGTTGATGAATTGGCGCCCTTGGAACTGAAATTCCCGATAACAGTGTGGATTTACTGTTGCCCATTGCCGTGTAATTTTCCGTTTGAACACGTCGCTTTTTTTTGCGAGTCTATTAATTTTGGGCAAGGCCTAATCTTAAACGCTTAAATCCAAACTTTTTCAACGTTTTCTGAACTTTTTCATAGGATGTATTACGTGGGTCCAGTTCATTTCTTAATTTCTCAGATATTTTTCGAATTGAAGTATTTGGATTCTCTTCCATAGAAAGTAATATATTTACCTCAGCATTTTCATCAACTATGGCTGTTCGTCTTTTTCTTTTTAAATTATTAGCTCTAAGGTCTTGTTGCGCCACTCTATAGTTATAATTATTTTCTATATACGAATCTAAAATGTTTTGCTTTTCTCTAAGTGAATAAGGCATATTATTATGATCATTAAATTAAGTTAATTGCGATTTAAAACTAACAATAATAAATAAGTATAATATCAAATGGTGGTTGTGTTTCTTTTGTTTTCCAAAACACACAATTGTTTTTTTAGACTCGTTCTTTTCCAGTGCACTCTATTTAGGGGATACATTTTTGTTTTAGAGCTATAATGATTCGAAGGGGGTTGAAAATAGTGTCTATTATAGTACCCGGCAAAAAGTTTGCAACAAATGGAAATACATCGGATTTATAAAGAAAAAAACGAACAGCAACAGTAGAAAATGTTGAACTAAAAAATAATATAGTATTGCTTTCAGTCGAAGAGAATCCAAATAAATCAATTCGTAAAATATCTGATGTATACAATTATTATGATATGATATTACAAAAATTACCTGACCCCCGTATAACCTTTAATTTTTCTGCAAAATTTGAGGTTAATCGTTAAGCGGTTTTTTAGCTATGCCGCGAATAGAGACAGAAAAGTAAAAACCTGGGAGGATACTTTTTTAACGTTTGCAATTCTTTTACGAGGGACGTAAAAATCCACATAAAAAACTGGGCATAATTACCTTGAGCACCCGTTTCCCTGCTTGTCAAAACACTCGATTGCCTTATTCAGGGCGTGTTTTAAATTGTCAAGCCGCGCATATACATATATATATATATATATATATATATATATATATATATATATATATATATATATATATATAGTTATTCTACACCTAAAGTTTTGCTTAATAAAAAAATTAGTTTGTAAAACAAAAAAATTGATAAAATTTTGTAGGATAATCAAATTAGAGAGCATAAAAATATAATTAATAATAATAATAGGTAATTTAAAGTTTTTTTGTATGAGGTGTAGCTTTTAGGTAATTTAATGGTAAATAAGTCGAAAATGGATAACATATAGACAACTTTTTTATTTTTGAATTTAAGCGAAAGTTATTTTTCATAAGTTTTGCATATCTGAAAAATATAATATAATTAATTTTGTTTTATACACAAGGTTCGAAATAAATACAAAAATAGAATTTTACAAAACAAAAAACTATTTAGTCTAACTTTTAAGACAGCTTAATTAAAAAGCTCGTAAATACAAGTCAAAAAGCTCTAAATTGTTTTAAAAAAAAATTAATAGTGTATGTAAAAGATGCGTCATTTTTACTTATTAAAAAAATTAATGGTGTATGTAAAAAATGCGTCATTATTACTTGTTCACCATTCATTTTCTCGAAAAAACTACGTTTATTATCAAAGAACTTTTTAACTTGTATTGGCAGGCTCTTTAATTTGGCTATCTTAGAACTTGTAATTTAATTTTTTTGTCTTGCAACACTCTATTTCTGTATTTATTTCATACCCTATATATAAAATAACATTTTTTTTTCAAATCAATCTTATTTTTTATATAAGCAAAACTTTTTCAAAAATATAATTTTTTCGTCTAAAATGCCAAATAAAAAGTTGCCCATATGTTACTCAAAACTACGCACACTCTGTATAATAAACAGACCAATGAACTAAAAATGTTGACTGTAGAAACTTTTAAATGGAATTTAAAGCACTAGCTACTTATTATTATCCCAATAATTGAGTAGATAAAATGTTTTTGCCTGAAGGGTTTGGTACCTTGCTTGAGACCGTGTTTACCAGAATTGTTCTACTGGGCAAATACTTTTACGTTAACTATGGCAACGTTGTATAGTGGTTCAGGTGATTCGTACAGCTGCATAAAGCTATATATTTTGGTTCAGATTAGTCGGAGTATGTATTGGTTCAGAATAGTACTATTTACATAAAAATATTCAGTTTTTCTAAAATGTAAAATATTACGGTATATATTACGGAATTGGCTCTGACATATCATATATACACATAAATATGTAACTAACTTCTCTTTACGTGCTCTAGAAATCAATGGTTTAGGATTTGCGTAGCTAATTTTTCTGTGTTATGGATTACCTAGATTCAGGTTTGATAGAAAGAGGTCTGTGAAAAGATGTACGTGGGCAAACTAATAGGCGAATATCAGCAAGAAAAACCATAAGCTCAGCATCAGAAACAAACAAACAACTTCAGCTTTATTCCTACATGAGGAAACCGGCCACAAAATAAATTTCGATTGGTGTAGGGAGATTCCCAAATTAAAAGATTATAAGACCAGAATAATCCGAGAAGCCATAGAAATTGAAAAACGTGATTTGAATAAAAGGGACGAATCATTAAAACTACCAACAGTATGGAAGACAATAATCGACAAATCACAAATTGCCAAAAGTAATTATGGCGAAACGTCAGCAAAACTGTTCTGAAAACAACACATTGTATTTTTCCATCCGTCAGACTAACAGTTGTATATATATATATATATATATATATATATATATATATATATATATATATATATATATAAAAGGACTAATATAAAAACAAAATAGTTTTGGGTATTTTGCTACACTCAATACAAAAACGAAAAATCAAAGTTTTAAGCGAATCTCACCTTCTAGTATTGATTGAACTTGATACTTAAGTTCTGGGTCCGCAATGTACACCCGAGGGACGAAACTGTAAAAACCTAGTTTTGGGGAAAATCTACCCCCATGTTTCAGCAACCAGAAACATTAAAAAAGAGAAAACCAGCAAATATATTATTTTTTAAAATCAGAAATTTTCCTTATCCTATAATATTTTATATACAAAAAATAAAAGAAATTTAACGTGTTTCGCCGTTTTCTGCAATATTGTATATTTTTCTAATATGCACAATCGAATACGTGTACATACACCAATGAAATACAATTTTTTTCAATTTGACTGAAATCAGTTTGTGCGATCTCAAAATTTGATTTTTACTTCCTACGTAAAAGGGAAGTATTGTAATAGTGAAAAAATCACCCTCCCAGATTTTTTCAGCTCTTTATGTTTCAGGGTCCCTCCATGTCAAAAAAACATGTTTTCTCAATTTCGTCGGTCTGTCTGTATGTCTCTTTGTTCGCGGCAAAGCTAAAAAAACTACCTACCCCATTGACATTCTGGTCAAAAATAGATATGGGGATGACCTGGTAACATTTTAGTAAAATACAATGTAGCGAAACAAAGTGGCGGCTCAAAAATTAAATATTATGTACGATAAACTGGTAACATTTTAGTAGGAATCCAAGATGGCAAAACAAAATGTCGACTTAATAAAATATTTAAAAATTCAGTCTGAAAAAGCTACTCAATCGATTAATTTTAAATTTGGTGGCATAACTAATTCTGGTATACAGATGTATACGAATTTAAGATGGCGGAACAAAAAGGAGGCCAAATAAAATGTCTGTAATCGTGAAAAAAATCACCCTCTCAGGTTTTACATATCTTCACGTTTTAGCGTTCCCAGATGCCGAAGAATAGGTTTTATCAGTTCCGTCGGTCTGTCTATCGGTCTGTATGTCTGTTTGTCAGTTCGCGTCAGCTTAAAAACTACTTACCAGATACCAGTCAAGAACTGAGGGTCATATGGGGATGACCTGGTAACATTTTCGTAAAAATACAATAAGCCGGAACAAGATGGCGGTCTAGTAAAACGTTAAGAAAATATTACTAAAAAACTAATTTATTTTAAATTGGGCACAAAAATCAAGTGTTACATAGGAATGAACTGATAATATTATGGTATGAATCCAAGATAGCAAAAGAAAATGGCAGCTGGCGGCCTAGTAAAATGTTTAAAAAATCAACCTGAAAAAACTACTTATTAGATTAATTTCATATTTTTTGCAAGCATTACGTGTGATATAGAAATACACTGATAAAGCTGTAATACGAATTCAAGATGGCGCAACAAAATGGGGGCCAAATATAATGTTTTAAAAAGAAGGGTAAAAAAATCTTATTCATTTGACTTTAAATTTTTGCAGAAAAATTAAATACATATCAGATAAACTGGTACGTATCCGACATGATGTAACAAGATGGCGTTGTGTGTCGATGTAAAAACTACTTATTCAATTTATTTTAAATTATGCCCAAATGTGGCATAGATAGAAACTGGTAAAATATTGGTAGAAATCAAAATGGCGCCCAATAAAAGTGGTTGAAAATACAGTATATATGTACTACTAAATGACTATGTATTAAACTAAATTATGTCACACTTTACTATTCCTAATAAAAGGAACAATTCGTAACGAGGAAAGTTCCTGGTAAAGGAAATTCATCGATTTTGTAGTTATTATATTATAACCCTTAAGATCTACGCCCAGGATACCTAACATCTAATTCTCGCGAAACATTGATCTATACCTAAGTCTAACATTTATACTATTTTTGTTGCAGATTTGGACAAATGGGTTTGACCTTTCTCGAGTTATGTCGGGTGTAAATTTTGTTTTCACACACGGACACACATCCGTACAGACCTCATAAATTTAATTCCAAAAAATATGTTTTTCGTGTTCCAACTCTAAAACAAAAAAAAACTTATATTTTTCGAAACTTTATAGCCAATAATACATTAATTTCTGCAGTACTGCAAACACCGTCGTTCGTATCTTTTAACACTAAGCTCTTTAAACAGGTGAAGCCAGATATGGTTTACACAAAGAATGAAAAAAACATTCCTAATCCCTCTTCATCTGTGTATTTACACAAATCGGATGGGACAAACATTGGAATATCCCTATTCAGAATCAGATATTATTTATATCCTTTTGTAAATACAAATCTAAGTCTGATTCGTTCGGCAAACAGAATAAATAAAGCGGGCTTTATTTGCTGGCGCGATCGGGTTGTTGCCTAAACACCCTCGTCGTAAATTTCTTTTAAACCCAACAGTTTATATTTATATGTGCCTTGGGGTTGTCTCTTGACTATATTAAAATTTCACGTTTTACATGTCTGAGTAGTTGGTTGGATTTTGAACAAACATGAGTAGCGAAAATAGTATTAACCTAGACGGTCTGATCCGAAACGTATTTATTAAACGCAATAAAAATATTTTTGTATTTTTTTGCGATATAATCTACACTCTGAGAATTACCTACACAAATATTTAAAACTTCATAAATAAGTAAAAAAATCGGTAAACTTCTTTTACCCGAAACTTCCGTCGTTATGAATGTTTGCTTTTCTTAGTAATAGTGAAGAATTTAGTTCCGCACATAGTCATTTAGTAATCCATATACACGTACTGTCTTTCCAAATATTTTTATTAGGCGACATTTTATTCCACCATATCGGATTCGTGTCAATATTTTATCAGTTTCTAACTACGCCACACTTGACTTTTGGACATAATTTAAAATACATTGCATAAGTAGTTTTTACACTAATTTTTTAAGACCGCCATTTTGTTCCGTCAATTTTGAAGGCAATTGAATAAGAAATATTTTTACGTTGAATGTTTAAAAATTTTATTTGGTCTCCATTTTGCTCCGCCATTTTGAATTCGTACCACAATTTTACTAGTTTGTCTCTATATCACACTTAATGCTTACACAAAATTTGAAATTAATCTAATAAACAGTTTTTTTCAGGCCGATTATTCGACTATTTTATTAGGCCGCCATTTTGCATTTATACCAAAATGTTACCAGTTCATTTCTGTATGACACTTGATTTTTGTTTTAAATTTGGATATTTAGTTTCATAGTAATAATTTTTTAACACTTCACCAGGCCACCAAAACTTGAAGCTATGAGAGACCTTATAGGGATTTTTTTTTCAGGATAACGTTTTACATTTTGTTCCGCCATCTTGAATTCGTACCATAATTTTACTGGTTCATCTCTATACAACTCTTAATTCTTCCACAAAATTTGAATCAGTCTAATAAGTAGTTTTTCATGCTTTATCATTTATTAAGCCGCCATTTTGTTCCGCCATCTTGGAGTCGTACCAAAATTTTACCGGTTGATTTCTACGTAATACTTGACTTCTGTGCAATTCCAATTTCAGGTAAATTGGGTAAGTAGTTCTTTAGTATATATTTTTAACATTTCACCAGGCCATCATTTTGCTTTGCCATCTTGGATTCGTTTTACCAAATGATTTCTACATAATAGTTAATTCTTCTGCAAAATTTCAGATAAATAGGATAAATAGTTTTTTACTAATAATTTTTTTAACATTCTTCTAACACCAGGCCGTCATTTTATTTCACCATATTTGATCTTTACCAAAATGTTACCATTTCATCCCCTTATGCTCCTTGATTTTTGACCAAAATTTGAAGTCAATTAGTTAAGTAGCTTTTGAGCTATGCCGCACGAAGACCGACAGACAGATCGACGGAATTGAGAAAAGATGTTTTTGGGCCTCTAGAGACCCTAAAAGTGAAGATGTGTAAAATCCTGGGAGGGTGATTTTTGGTCGATTAGAATTCTTTCATTTTACGAGGGAAACAAAAAACTGTTGCTAATACCATGTTGGTTTTTGCTTTCCATGCTACTGGTAAATATTGTCACCCCATCAAATTTTATTGTAATAAAAAAGTAAAAAAATAACATTTTATAAAACCAAAAGGTGATTTCGACGTAGACTAATACTGTGTTCACGTTTCAGACAAATTGAATCAACTTTTTTATAAATTTAGTCCAGTAATCAGGTGGTTGGGGACGCACAAAATACTAAAGTGTATTAAATTATTTTGTAAATTGAAGGGCCGTGCGTATGAAAATGTGCAGTGCTCATATGTAGACAGTCCGGTGAAAAAAAAATGGCCAAAAAAAAAGCAGTTTTTGTCAAAATGTTGCAGATAAAACAAAATTGTTTCTTTAAAAATGTAGGGCAGATCATTACCTAAAGAAAAGTTTTTATAATTTTTTTTGCAAAAATAGAATAGTTTTCGAGATAAATTAATTTAAATTCATCATTGAGTTTCCTCTCTCCTCTTTTCGGACCAAAAAAAAAATTCTTGAATTTACTAGCAAGAGCGCGGAAAAATGTCGCAATAACTCGAGTAAGAATCATTTTTTATTTATAATTCAAAATGCGTTTGGGAGAACACATCTGTTGTTATTTAACATAACATAATCTCAAAAAACTATTTTTTTTTCAACTCAGTATTCGCGAAAACTATGAGGACTGCAAAATAAGACAATAAGAGATAAATATCTCTTTTAGGTAATAATATGCCCTATGTTTTTTAATTATACAATTTTGCTTTATCTTCGGTAGTTTCAAAGATATCGGCTTTTTTTTTGTCCACTTTTTTGTGAACCTGACGGCTTACATTTGAACACTTGCTTGCACATTCTGAAACAGCTCCTCGAGAGGTACTATTAGCGAAAAAAAAGTTGATAATTACATTATTCCTGTGAGAGCCTCCAAAACTGTCTTTGGTGAGTGGGCTAAATTATATGACATGAGAGACATAATTATACCCCGAATAGGCGATTTATCCAATAGAAAATAGAAGACCCCTTAAATGGATCCCAACTTTGTATTGTATTTTGTAACAGTTTAATTTTGTTATAAGTGCATTTCATTTAACTTTTTAATTTTTTTATAAGTGCATTTCATTGTATGATTAATTTAATATTATAATCTACTACTTTAGTATTAATGATTAATATGTACGCCTTGTTGGTTTGAATCACTTAGATTTTAGTAGTTTGCTTATTAGAAGCGGTTACATTGTTCATATTTAAGCGAAATATAAATTCAACACCTTTTGGAGCAAATTTCGGTACACACAGTTTCACCTCTCGCTAAGTAGTTAATTTTGTACCTATATCTGAACTCAAGATATAAAGGAATAATTTTCAGTAAATGGTATAAGTTTAGCCTTCGTTCATAGATGTCGCCAAAAAAAAATCAGTTCAAATATAATTGTTGGATTTATTTAATTTTGCCGAATTTAATAATTATATACCGTATAAGAAAAACTTCAAATAGCACTTTAGACAAACTATTTATTTCCCATATATTTTACAGAGTAGATATAAATTAAATTTTATTAATTTTGAAAACCTGTTTTCGAGTCCTTTATACAAGTCTTGGGATTTTCGTTTTCCTTGGCTAGATACGCTGCATTTTTAGATTCGAGCGTATATTTTGTATAACTCTTCTCTCGCTGTAAAAAAAAACCAAATCATTAGTACCCCAATAAATTCTTTGATATAAAGTCCATATTATGTATTAATATTGAACTGTAAATACTTGTACTAAAAAAAAGGTTGCCTTGATAAATATTTCTTTTCAGATATACCTAGGATTATTTTTAGACTATAGATACTATATATACACACCACTTCATACTTTCTCTTAAATCTGCATTTCGTGTTCCCTTTTGCTGTGAATATGTAACATATAAAGGTATTTTCATTTAAGTTAGACATAAATAACCCAAAGGTATTCCTCGATTCAATATTAATATTCTTACCTTTTTTTTTCTGAGACTATAACTACAGCCTTCTTATAATTTCTATCAATGTTTGATGTTCCGAAATTCAGATCGACTTTTGTTTTGTCCATAGTTGCATAATTACTTGGAGCCTATTATAAACTGAAATTTCGTTACGTCTGCGTCTGATGCATTTCCTAAAATAAATAGTTAATAATTGTGTGAATAAATTCCTGTTTTATGGTTAAATAATGAGTTTATACAGTTGGGAAAATTCTATTAAATTAAACTCAACTTACGTTTCATTTTTATGGCATTTAACTACTCCTGCATTAGCACATCATTTTTTTTGACTCTTTGGTACTCCACTCCGGACTAATATTTGACTTTTCTGAGTGGTCCTTTTCCATTAGTACTAGAGTAATTAATTAAATATTATTTGTTTATTTACATTTCCATTTCGCCTTGGTGTTGCTTTTAAATTTCAGGTTAGTTGTTTCTGTCTATGTTATTATTGCGTCGTCTCGGAACTTTTCGGATCTATTCGGCTAAGACTTCCATATTAACTTATTCTCGAAACCCTCCATCCGGTACTTCCTCATATCAAGAGCGCAGACATCTTTTTCGCTGTTGCCAAGTGTATTCCTGCATTATTTCCTGTATCTTTCTCAATCAATGGAGAGTCGTTTTTCTTGTCTAACATGTTAATCATATCCTTGTTTTATTCCGTCTATGTGCTCTTTTGGCAAGGTTGTTAGCGCTTGACATATTCTAGCCAATGGTATTCCGCCACCTTAGTTAACCAAAGTTCTAGATGGAAAGGAAGCTGGGGGAACACATTTTTCACTTTTCTGGTCACCTGCAGATAACCCACAGGTCTTCAGCGCGAGTCTGAGGAAATAATCTAGGAAAATCTTGGAAATTCGTTAGCGGGATTTTTCCTCAACACCGCAATAGTTTTTCGGGCACATTATAGTTTGCACTGTGAGTGTTATTTTTCGTGCTAGAAAATCTCTCTAAGAGAGGATTTTACCTGAAGATTGGACCAGACCGCCATTTTCCATGCCCTTGTACTTGGCACGTGAAACCACTTTTTGACTAGAACTGAGTTACCCTATTGGATAGGGTTCAAGTCAGGGGCCAACTGTAAGTCACGGTCCTAATTTGAAGTCAGGGGCCAACTGTAAGTCACGGTCCTAATTTCAAGTCAGGGGCCAACTGTAAGTCACAGTCCTAATTTCAAGTCAGGGGCTAATTGCAACTGCAAGTCACAGACAATTTCAAGTCACGGACTTAACTTCAAGACTCGGGACTAATCCCATGTCACGGGCCTAGTTTGAAGTTAGGAGCGCTTCAGAACTTCCAGGTGCTGCTGGATTTGGTGACACTTATTGTTTACTTTTTTTTCTTTATACCGTAACTGATAACATACTTATTGTTTATATTTTTCTTTTATACAGTAACGGATAAATAGATTTTTTTCTTAACTTCATGTGTGTGTTTTATTTAGCTCACTCTTTTTCTTTTAAAGTATCAAGAGGAAGCAAGTGCCGCGAAGATCAAGGGGCTTTCCAATTTAAGTCGTTATAAATTGGTGGCGCTCCTTTCTTTTTTTCCCTCTCTTTTTCTTTCTTTAAGACTTCTTACGTTTTCCCACGCCCTACTCTCCGGGTTAATTGAGCTAGGGCATCTACATTGCACGCTCTGTTGACCACGAGCTGTAATCTTGATACCTTTTTGTGATCGAAATAATTTAAAATAAAACAGTAATAATAATTTTTATTAAATAAGAGCGTAGCAATCTTGTACCTCGGTTTTGAGAAAATCCAGGGTTACAATTTAATATAGTAGAGATTCATCGACAGATTTCTGCCTAGCTGAACGCCCAAAGTCCCCATTGCAGTACGCGACGCACGGCATCCAATTTACTGGTTAAATTAATTTATATATCGGTTTTACGCTATTACCCGCCAATCTTATGTATCTCATAATCAAAATAATTTTTGTATTGTATTGTATTTCTAAGCCAACAGACCTAGATCAAGCTCATGACAACACTGAGCAAAATCTTTTCGGGAGCGTGCTAATATTACGATCAAACGGCAACACGAGCTATTAATCTGGCGAATTTATGAAAGTACCTGATCGTCTGTCTATTTATAGTAGATATAATCGGTCTTTGATGATACATAATATCTATCTTTTTACGTGTCTGTTTGTAACATTTTCACCGGATTGATCAATTTAAGAAATCGTGGTCTTTGGAATTAGACCCTGTCAAAGTTTATCACTTTCCGACGTTTAAATACAAAATAGGCAAATTTTCTTATCCCGAATAGATTTACAAGAGAAATAGATTATTTTAATTATAATATATTCTAACCACTTCGTGGAAAATATTGGCAGGAATAACTGATGCTTCTCTTAAATCTTTAGACTTCTCTTAAATCGACTAGTAAGTTGATTTAAGACTTTAACTTCCTTAAAAGATAAAATACTATTTTTAAAGGAACTTTTTATGAGCAAGCCCTCAGATTTTTCTAATTGATTTTCTGCGTCATGTTACTCGTCTCAAAATTTAAACATGCTTTTTCTATTTTAATAAAAAGAAATATAATTTGAAAGTGCTTATTTAAATACTGCAATAATGGTATACTATTGCGATTAAATGTATTTTAATACATAATTACAATTATATTTTAAACATCGGTGAATAGCCCTCATAATTTTGGTAGGCGTTAAATGTTTACCTATCTTTTAGTGTTAGGTAGAGGTAGATAGAAAACGATTTTCAATTTATAGTTTGCTACAATCTGTTATATATATATATATATATATATATATATATATATATATATATATATATATATATATATATAATATATATATATATATATATATATATATATATATATATATATATATATATATATATATATATATATATATATATATATATATAAATAAACGAAAGAACTAACGGTAAGAATTTACTCCTTCACCATTTTGTCGAAAAACGACCAAAACATGACGCTATGTTTGCAAGGCTCATCAAGCAGTTTTCTTGGGGGTATCAATAATAAAACCGAAATCCTTGACCCCCCAAAAAAACAAGATGTCATATCATTCGTCTTTGAAAGTCGATGAGGGAAAAAGGCAACCAGTGGCGCTATCTGTAGGTACTATGGTGCACCTAATACTGAGCACAAACAGGGAAAGGCGGCTTGTTTATATCTTTGAGTTATGATCTCGTTTAGTAAAAATCTCTGAACATGCCTTGTGCCATAAAGGTCGAAATGTTGATTTCCACTTTGACACAAGGCTTATAACTATTCTTGACAGTATTTATTAACTAAAATATTAAGTTTTAAAATTACGTACAGTTTTTTACTTGAGCAATTTGATTTATCTAAATCAACAGTCATAATATGTGTATGTGTGTATTTGCTCTAGCTAAGCGAATATCTTGACACATTTTGGACATGGATTCTATGAAATTTCTGATCATTGTTGCGAAAAATTAAGATATTTCCTTAAGGAGATTGATTTTTAAAGCTTCTGGTTCGAATTTCACATTTCTGAGCTCCTTTTCTATCTTTAAAACTAAAATTTTTTCTTCTCGTATTTTTCTATCTAATTCCAATGCAACTTTTTTTTTTCTGTATTTATGAATACTAAATTCCTAGAATTAATCTTCTTTGAACGCTATGGGGCGAATTCCTTTGAAGAATATGTTTGAAAATTATGATGTAATACCTGAGTATCATCGATGTCTGCTGTTTTGATGGTAACTATATATATCATAATGCTGTGGCGTATATAGAAACTGCTTCTGGGGGGTTTTGAGACGAAGACAAAACCTTTCAACAAAAAAAAGGTCTTCAGTATCTCTTTGGGGTGGTTTTACCCTCCAACTCTGAAAAAAAGTCTTTACTTTATACTATTTCTATCATTTTATCTTAAATAAAAGTGGCTCTGGGGGGAGGGGTTAACCCCAACTTCCCTTATATACACCTCTGTCACAATGTGATGTTTCTAATCTTGTGTCCCACATCTTTGAGGCCATACAAATTCAGAAGATAGACTAGGGTTAACACCAGCACTTAAACGTTCAGACAATCTGGCAATATTTCCTTCTTTTTTACTTATCCGGACACTATAATTATAAGAATTTTTGTATCTTTTTTAGCATGGAACAAATTTACTGACCTTTATAAACAAATTCCAGTCACGGAAATATTAAATTATTGGACCAAACACTTTTACGTAAAATATGTTTAACAAATACATTGCAGTATATAACCAAATTGACACATATCGAGTGTAGAGGTACTCTAATATTCCGGCTGATTGGCTTCCTGACTTCTGCTGGGCGGTTTCGGCGGACATAAACAAGTTTCGTTAAATTTTCGTTGTGAAACCTGATGTCTCAGTGGTAAGGTGCTCCAGTTACATAACAAGGGATATGAATTTATTGCGGTGTAGTATAAATAAATTTTGTTGTTATAATAAATATAAATTCGGATTCTAAAGGTAGATTAGGTTAGGATTGGTTAGGCTTGACCTAAATAAAGTGCGCAGTATCGCGCTAATTTTATAAGGTTTGAACAAAATTCTGGGTCTATATTAAAACAAGGATTTGTCCCGTTGGCGTTAGGTTAGTCTAGATTCCATCATTAAAGCTATTCAATTACTTGCTAAGCTACCCTCAAATCATCGAAAATCATATTTGAAATACGCGCGGCTCCTAAAATGATGTGACTGGTGGGTTTCGAAGGAGATTTAGGGTCTTATCGTTCTGGTTAATCCTGGTTTGGCTTGTTTTGAGGTGATGTAAAAAAGTGTATCTATATTAAAACAAAATTTCTTACACAAAATCTATACTGTTAAGTGGATCCGTCCCGTTAGGTTAGTACCAGGTTTGTCAATAAACCTGCCACTAAAACTATATTTGCAATGAAATTATCATTAAAATCATAATAGATAACCAAAAGTGACTGAAGTCGGGAAGTTAATCAGCCGAAACATCCGGCTAACTCTAGAAGCGAGTTTCGACAATATTTCAAGTTTGATGGATTTATAATAATGACGCCAGACAATAAAAGCGATTAATAAACCTATTTTTCGTGGAAAAATATGTTTTGTGCAATAATTTAGTATTTCTGTATTGGAATTTGTTTATAAAGGTTAATAAATTTGTTCCATGCTAAAAAATATGTTAAAAAATAATTATAAGATAAGTAACCAATGTTTCTTTTTCCCTTTTTTACAAAAAAAAAGTTGATATTTCAAGCCGTTTCTGCATTGATTTTTCAATATTTCAAACTGAAACTTTTTAGACCAGCCTTAAAATTATAAGTAAAAATTATTCCAAAGAGTTTAAATTAAATAAACTACATTAAATGTAATCTTACCAAAGTTCGGTCTTTACTCTGGTTGCTGCTCTTTTCCTTGCAGCATATGGTCTTTTTGTAGCACGACTAAACTTTCCTGCTAAGAAATTTACAAGTTTGATAATAGCTTTTTTAGAGTCTCAAAGCAATTCTTCTTCTTGAAACAAAGTAACTGCAGTAACAACTTTAACTTGATCAGTGTTTTTTTGGTACTAGGCTCACCCTCATTTTCAATTATTTATATGTATATGTACCACTGCACTGAAGCATTCTAAACATAGAGTGAATTTATATTTTTAATATTTTTGTCTATAACGTCGCTTTTTTTGTATTGATCAGTTTATATTTTTTAAAAGATTAGTGTGATATTTTTTATATATTTTATTCATCCCTATTTTCTTTACAATTCTTCTATATTTAAATGTTAATAACCACCATTATTATTCTATATAATGGTTAATTATTCTAATAAAGCACAAAAAAAAACGAAATCAGAGATCAAGCCGATAAATTAGCTTAAGTTATAAACTTAATAAATTAATTCAATGGGAAAAAGATTTAGGCGTTAAATATTAATTACGATTAATTCCATAAGGCAATAAATTAAAGGCCGTCGAGAGCCTAATTAAAAAAGCTTTTTTTCCTATCGGATTATTCTTAAGCTCATTTGATGCCATGTAGTCGCTCTTTTAAATGACTTTTAAAATTATTTATATTATCTATTCTATTCGATAAAATATTACACATGAAACATTATTTAATAATACTCCGCTGAAGTTAGAAGACGCCATTTTTATGATTTGCTAATACTAATGTTTAAATATTGAGTTTGTAACGACATTGGAAAAAAGTATACACATAGATGAAGATGGGGGATGGAAGTCAACCTTGTAAAAATGATAAGGTTTAGTACTCAGAAGTTAATTCGACATGCCGGATTAAAATAGCACATCAGCGATTTTGAAATATTTCCTAATTTTTCAAATGTAACTTTGTATTTTAAATTTAATACCATATGGACTTTTATTGAATCGATTGTTGATATCTATTTCAGTATAAGTTCCTAATATAATTTTCTTTTTCTACAACAACAACTCACCATTTTCGGAAATGTCTTTATATTTTACGCTCTCTTACGGCTTTAAAGTTAACTTAAATTGTAAAAATGTAGGGTTTTGCTTGACCTGCTACGATTTTTTTTTTCAGAGTAAATAAATGAACATCACAAATTTGTTAAAAAAATCGAGAATATTTTTGTTTTGGAGTCCTTAAATACTGAGAACTACTTACCCGATCGACTTCAAATTTTGGTCAGAAATAAAGGGTCAGATGGGGATGACCTGGCATAGCGGAACAAAATGGCGGCCTAATGAAATGCTAAAAAAAATTATTACTAAAGAATTACTTATCCAAGATGGCAAAACAAAATGGCGGCTTAATAAAATATTTAAAAATTTCCCGAAAAAACTACATAACCGAATGATTTCAAATTTTTTGCTATAATTAATTGTGGTATAGTGATGAACTGGTATAATTATGGTACGAATTCAAGATAGCGGAACAAAACGGCAACCAAATAAAATGTTTGTAATAGTAAAAAAAATCACCTTCTTCATGTTTTAGCGTTCCTAAATACCAAATATTATGTTTTATCAATTCCATCCGTCTGTCTGTCATTTCGCAGCATAGCTTCTTAAAGACTACTTCGATCGACTTTAAATTTTAACCAAAAATTAACGGTAATATGGGGATGACCTGGTAATATTTTGGTAAAAATCCAAACTGAAAAAAACTACTTACTAGATTAATTTCAAATTTTGTGCAAGCATTTAGTGTGGTAAATGGCGAAATAAAATGACGGCCAAATAAAATGTTTAAAATGAATGTAAAAAAAAATCTTTTTATTCAATCGACTTTTGAGTTTTGCAGAAAAATTAAATATGATATAGAGATAAACTGGTACGCATTCAACATCACAGAACAAAATGATGTATGTGTAATGTGTATCGCTGTAAAAACTACCTATTCAGTTTGTTCTAAATTATGCCCAAAAATCAAGTGTGGCATAGGTAGAAACTTGTAAAATTTTGGTAGGAATCCAAAATGGTGGAACAAAATTGCGCCCAAAAAAATATGTGTTACTAATTGACTACCGAACTAAACTGGGTCACACTTCTCTATTTCTAACAAAGGGAAAGATTCATAACGAGGGAATTTCCGGGTAAAGAAAATTTACCGATTTTTTTTATAATGGAATATTCTAGTTATTATTTTTTCATTGAAATCTCCATAATCTCTCGATTTCAACAATATATACATGCTATATTTACTCTAACCGTTTTTTCAATATATCACATAAAAAAAATATATAGACTTAACTTGAAAACTGGTGTGATCCGCAGGCAATGATAATTGTTAAGCTATCATAACTAAACATTTACTTAATTTAATGATTTTATGGGATATTTAACTTTAATATACTGTGTTAAACATAAAAATGTAACATAGTATAGTTTTATTTTACAAGTGGAGTACATATTGCCGAAACTCACTGGCAATATCGCAGGATATATCGCGATCAGCAAACATCTTAAAAATCACCTCTAATTAGTATAACAGTTATGCAGAGCGAACTAATTAGGCTTCAGGCTCAGATTGTCTGGTTTTGCAAATGCGTAATTACCATACTTATTAGGGGTGACTTTGAAGGTGTTAAGTTTCGGCAATTATTGTCAATTTGTGAAATAAAACTAAACTATGTTAAGTTTCAGTTGAATATCCACTAATATAAACATTTATATAGAAACAACAGCAAACAACCGAAGTTATTTTAATTAATTTTATTGTGAAAACATTAGTTATAAAAAAAATTGTTTCCAGTTAAGTTTACAATTGGCGAATATTTCACCCATACTATTCATCAATTTTTAATTACTTCGTTCACATAGATTTCATGATTTTCAATGTTTGAATATACATAAAAAACAAAAGAATGGTTCGCTAAGGTCAAAGCCTACTTGATTATCCGCCCAAAAGACGGAATCGCCGCGTAACGATTCGAACGCTTGAACCAAACTTTCCACACTATGCGGACGAATAAACGAATGGACGATTCAACGAATAGTGAATAGCGGGCTTTCATACCACATTCGATGTATACTTATAAAATGCATGCATAGTGTTTATTATGAACGAGCGACAGATTGGACTTTTTTAAATACCTATAATGTCTTATTCGTATTTACCCAATGTGTCAAGAATCAACTGACAGCTATTTAAAAAAAATTGTAAAAGGCCTTCACTGGGATGTCCTCTTGCAAATGGTACGAAACCCTTTTTCCATGCATTTATCGATATTTTGCATTGTCGTGGTCATGATAAAATAAATTTGTATCCATATTGATGGATGGTTAAGGGCAAGCAGCGTCGGCGTAAAATAACTATGTTTACAGTTTTGCAACACATCAATGTCAGGAGCGGCTAATCCCTCATGCTCTTGCTATAAAGCATTTATGAAATAATAGTTATAATAATAATAATAATAATAATAATAATAATAATAATAATAATAATAGTGGGCGGTGTGAACAAACAGCGCGCGCTATTTAAAAATCATAATAGCAAAAATAATAATCATAACGTTGATATATTTTTATTAATATAGATACACTTTTTTACATAGACTCAAAAAAAAGGCCTGAACGTCATCATTTTAAGCAAATCGCCATAAGTCCCGGATTTCTTTGGCACTGGTTTTATATCAGGAATGAAAGTATTTCATTCCTGTCGAGAGAAAAGGACCATTTCTCGTCACAGGAATGAAACCTTTTCACCGAGGTTTGTATACTATTTTATTTACAACCATACATTCTAAACGCAAATGACATTTTTTTTGTTGCAAATATAACTGTGAGATATTAATAAAGTAAGACTCCTGTATAACTGCAAGCTTCGCCACCATTAACAAATAAAAAGTCAAATTAACATTTTGACAATGGTTACTATGGTACTAAACAACCCAGTCATACGAACTTAAATTATTTGCATTTTTGATAGATTGTCATCAAAAAAGTGTTTTTCGAAGACAATGTGCGATTCAGAAGAAATGATTTGTACCCCTCCTCAATTGAGAGAAAGTTTGGAAAAATGAAATAAGCGAATAAAATTGAAACATTTTCGTTATTCAGTAAATATCTACATTTATCTGGGTAGGTAAGGGTGGAAAGTGATCACTTTGCACCCACGTAAATGTCACTTTTCATCTGGATAAATGCTAAAGTCAAAAATATGTTTCTTCCAAACTTTTAAAATGTTGACATTACATACGTTGTTGTAAATACAGTACATACAGTAGGCCGCACGGATTTGAAATAGCGACGAAAGAGGGAGATTTGTCAAAAGCAGACCGTTTCTATGGATATGCAGAGTTTTAGCCAATCCCTAAGAATAATGCACCGTTTCCGTAGATACTTTTCATAGCCTCAGATTCGTGCACCATACTTTAAGCAACATATCTGCTGTGTTCCCCTTTTTTTCGATCTGGCAGCACTAATTTATTATTTTGTATTTGTGTAAACTGTAACTTAACTGTAACTAAAGCACGTTTAAAGAACTGGTTTCATGCCCTAATCGAGTTAACCCAAAAATGATTAATTAATTAATTAGCAATTTTTGTTTTTATACAATACCGGCAAGGCAATTTTCAGGAACAATCTGTAGGTGACAAATAAATGTTCTCAAATGCATAAAATTGTAGAAACTAATGAACATGCCAAAAAAATGATTATCTATAATGCCAGCCTCTGGCCCAGAACATTTGCTTATCAGTTGAAGAGAGATGACGAATCATCTTTAAAACCAAATTGGTATAAGATGAACTATTATATTACAACGCAGTAAAAAGAAGCATTTTACTTTAGTAAACTAAGTTTTAGAAAATTAATTATACTTACTTATACCTTCAGTCTAAAATAATTGTTGTGTAATGTAAGGTTTATAATTATTATAAAATCTTTACGAAATATGTTCTATTATTTTATTTTAAAACGATTTGTAGGATCCATCATACATTTTTTAAAAACTGCTTTAAAACAGTTATATTAGAAATTACTAGAATATTAATAGAATTGTTGTATAAATTTTTATCAAATAGTTTTGTTACTGTTTTTTTAGAAGCTTTAATAAAAGTTATACAGTGTTTTATTTAGGATATTTTAATGTTATACGATAAAATTATTACTGTTTGAAACATTACTAAATACAAGAATTATTTAAGTGGCATTATGAAATACTTATATAACACATCTGATAGATTAAAAGTTTATTTTGCTAGTTGGGCGTGACATGCTCAGCAGAATGTTAATTCGTATTCATACATTCAGACACTAAATTACATTTCGTCACCTCGCAATCCTTTTCGAAACCAAAACAACTTGAAAAGTTACAACTTCGTAAGTTGTTAGTACAAAATTTCGGCAATTCGGTTAATTTTCACTCTCAAAGGCTGCATATTTTGTTGTAAGCATAGTAACTAAAATTATGCTTAACACGATTTAATTAAAGCATCTAATTTGAAAACCTGACTAGATTAAGTAAAGGATTTACAAAGCTAAAGAGCAAGGGTGTTGTTTGCTTTAGGGAATAAATTAATCCCAGCTGAATATCTTTGTGCGGTGAGAATGCGGCGTATACGTATAACGATCTTACTTCATATATAAAATGTTAATTCGAAGAAGCCTGAAAATAATTTATCAAAAAGTAAAAATTAGAATATTACTTGTAGAAGGAAATAGTGGCTGATTTTTATAATTGTTTTTTCTTTTAATATCAAAACATCATTTTAAATGAGATCATCATTTAATGTATATATTATTTTTATCTTAAAAGCTATAAATTACACTACACAACGTTCCTAAAAAAATGTTTTCTTAAAACTTAAAATTACAAACCTAATGGAGCTATAACATGATACGCAATTACTCAGTTCTTCCTTCATTTCATATTACAGTTATCTACAAATGAAAAAATATATTAGATAAAAAACCGTGTGTCGCGTTTATTATAGGGATGGCCAGAGCCGGTTTTAGTGGTCATGGGGCCCCAAGCGGATTTTTATTCGGGCCCTTTACCGTGTATTGTTATGGTGCAGAACGATTTTCTAATTATCTTAAATTAACCCAAATTTACTCATAATATGAACTTTTAAAAAATAAAACAGTTTATAGAGAGCAAATATATATATATATATATATATATATATATATATATATATATATATATATATATATATATTAGAAACAAAACAGAACAACACAAAATATTAAAAAAAATATTTTGGAACAAAATATAATAAACATAACTACCTACTTGTTTTAACTAATTATATGATATATATAATATTATGAATTCTTAAAAAAAATGCACAAAAAACTTAAAAAAAAGTTAAATCCATATAGGCATTGGTCAAACGTATTTCATTCGCGACTTTTCTTTTGCGAACTGGTCGATTATTACGCCTGTGTCTAATTTTTCTAAATTTCATCCTTGTATATTTATTAAAAATAAAGCATCAAGCCTATCTTGGCTGATAGTGGTTTTTAAAGAGTTTTGTATCCTTTTTAAGACCGAAAATGACCGTTCTCTGCTAGCATTGGAAATCGGCAAAATAAAATAAATTTTGAGTAAGGTGAGAACGTTAGGGAAAGTTGATTTTAGTGTTTGTAAGAGTTCAAACTTTTGAAAGATTTCGGATTTACTCATTGTATCACATAGTATTCGAAAATGAGTCATTTTCTCTGTTAAAACATCTATTTCTACATCTGACGTATATGTATTATTCAATATGTTGACAGACTCTTCAAATGCCGAATCATTAACTCCGCTAAAAAACACTTAACATGTTCATTTATGGTGTGAAAACATTTGATTCGTCTTTTAAGATCTTGAATAATAGAGTCACAAATTGCATAATAGGTTTCAACCTTAAATTTTTCTTTGCTTCCTAGGTAAACTTTATTTTCATTTGATTCATCAAAAAATGCTTTTTTTTTCCTCGATCTAGTTTCTAGGTTTTTATAGTCGCTGTCTCATTTTCAATACCCTCAAAGTTACCACGAAGTATTTGCACAAATGATACTAGCGACTTTAACAATTCGACGTTAGTAAATAAATGGAGAGATGGATCTTGTAAAGCGTTACTTGCAGCATTGACCCTTTCCAAGATTTTAAACCATATGATAATCAACAATGCAGTTTCGAACTTTTGCATGTTTTTACAAAGTGTCGAGGCTTCATTTTTTGTTATTGGCTTTTCATCTTTGTCGTTAGCAAAGTCAGAAAAAATGTTTAGAATGTCTTATAATTTAGATTAAGCAGCAATTGCATCAGCCCGGGCTGACCATCTAAGAAGAGAAGATCACTAAGACGTTTGATCGAAATTTTACAGGGATTTAATAGAATAGACCAACGATGGATAGATGAGGAAAAGAATACGTATATTTGTTGAACTAACGAAAAGATTCAGTTGAAATATGTACTATCAAATTTAAAGAGTGACTTGCACATGGTATGTATATAGCAGTTGGAGATAAACGCTTTATTCTAGATTGCAACCCATTATACTTTAAGACTATATTGGCGGCATTATCGTAAGAATGTCCACGACAGTTTTCAATTTTTAAATCCAAAACTTTTAATTTGTTTAAAATAACATCTTCCAGATACTCTTCAGTATGTTTTTCTTTTTAAATAAATCTCAAAAATCTTTCCACAACTTGACCATCATATACGTACCTTAAAATAAAAGTTAATTGATCACAGTGACTGATATTAGGTGTGGAATCAACTATAAGTGAATAATACTTTGCAGATTTAATCTTATAAACAAATAATTCAATTAATTTATTTTCGAGAATGCCCAAAAATTCGTTACATATTTCGTGTGATAATTACTAACTGTTTCTTTGTTTGCATACTCTCGTAAATGTTCAGCTAAAAACGAATCAAATTCGGCAAGGTAAAGTAAACAGCTCAAATAGTTTCCCCTGTGTGGACTATTTATATTTTCGTCATTTCACCGAAAAGCTAGTCCTTGCATATCCAAAAATGTTATCGTAGCTACTATTCGCTTTAGTACATTCCTCCAGTACTCGCACTCTTTTTGAATTTCAAGTTTTAATGCTTTGTCAACTGTGTTTGTAACTGCTAGTTAATATGCACATTGATTGAATATGATTTTTAGACTCTTCATGTAGCTTGACGGCCATAAAAATATTTCTCCAATCGCTATACCCAAACTTAGAATTTAAAGAGCTTATTTATCCGGAGAAAAGTTTACATGGAAAGCAAAAAACAGATTTTAATTTTCCCTCATAAATTAACCACTCCTTTTTTTCTCTACCTTCGTTAGATTTTGTTCGATAAAAAATGGATTCATTTAGATTTTTGAAATACATTTGACCATTGTCTTTATACATTTTTTTTGTATTTTCTATGGGATCGCTTTTGGGTAAGTTAATTAATACCCCCTCTATAAACTTATCTGTTTTAAATCTGGCCACTCGTAAATCGTTACCCTTTAATTACAATCTTCAGTTTCAATATCAGAGTTTTTATCATTATTTTTTATCACAGAATTATTATCATCAAAGTCATCATCAGTATTGTAGTTAACATCAGCTTGTGATATGGAATGTATGTTGCAACTACTTGTACCTTGTATTTTGGAATAATAATGGTTCATTTAAATCAATTCCTTCCTAAATGTTTTCATGTTGTCTTTGTGCCTCTGCGCCTGAGTTTACTCTGTCTTCTTCAATTACATTTTCTATCACCGGTGACGAAGCAAAGTAACTTGTATTTTTTTTAGATATCTGTACACTTGCTTCTTGAAGCCTAGCTGTTTTTCTTTTTTCTGCTTCTGATAAATGTTTGTATCCACTCATTGTAACAGAGGTGAGCTAGAAATTATATTTTTCAAAATGTCATTTATTTAGACAATTTAATTTAAAACTAAAGCACAGTTATTTATTTATTAATTTGAAATGAAAAATAAAATAAAAAAAAATTATTATGTTTATAAGAATTTTTTACACCTAGTTTTAAAGATAATTGGCAACGCCGCCCGCTTCATTTACTGCTCGACCCGTTGGCAAAACCGCAACGTTTAATGAATGTTAAAAAAATGCGAATGGCGAAAAAGTCTAACATTAAAAAAAAAGTTTAAAATAACTTTCAAGATTTGGAACAAGTGGTTTTCTCAGTGTAGATTTCATTGAAATTCTCTCAGTGTACAATATAGAAAACCTCAATGTATTCTGCACAATATTGAATAGCAAACAGGTTCTAGCATAAGATGTTCATCTGAGCAAAATTGTAAATCTGTAAGTTACGGTAATGAATTAAATCAACGTTTACATGATCCTACCCATGTTGAATCGAGTGATGAGGAAGCCGATAATATAGATTTAAAATTTACTAAAATCGGTAAAAATATCGAAGCAAATAAACAAATAAGATCATACGGTTTTATCTCTAAGTTTAATACCACTGAATATACATATTGATGGTTTTCCTATATTTAAAATTTCTAAAAATTAAATTAATATTGCGTAAAATAGTAGTTCAAGTTAGTCTGTCAATCTTCAAAGATATCTTTGATATTACTTTTATGAAACGAAACAATTATTGTTAAAGAATGATATCTTTGTTAATATTCAAGAAGCAGATATTCGTCATTTTAATGTTTTATTTGCGACCCTCCTGCTAGGCCGTTTATTATTATCGTATACCACCATTTTTCATAATAAACTATAAATAATTCTTTCTAAGATACTTTTACGGAAATCACTAAAACAAAAAATTTTTATTAGTGATTTATTATTTTGGCTATTAGTCAGAATTAATTTATTGTCACGTTCTCAGTTAAATTAAATTAGAATGAGACTTAGTATATGAAGTCTAGTATGTTAGAGAACAAAGCTGTAAATATGTGCTGCAAAGATTTGGCAAGTACTAAACAAGTTAATAGTTCCTTATTGCTGCCATTCTTCATAATAAAATATGTAATTTTTTAAATATATATCCTAAATCAATTATTTTTCGAAGGCATTTATTTGATAAAATGACCGAGGGTGAAAAATTAACCTTAAATATGTGTATGTAATATAATGTAAGTAAAATTATCTTGGCAGAAAAATTCGGCTCTAGGAATGCGTTTTTCGCGCATTTTGTTGATAACGGTATAGTCCTTTATGTTGCCATTACAATAATTATAATTACCACCCTATTAAAAACCAATCACGTACTCTATAAAATAAAATTACGAAATTTTTATTATATTGAAAATAACTAGGAAACCAAAATATAGATAGGCTAGACAAAGTAATCTTAATCCAAAACAATTTTTTTATTATTAAGATAGATATTTACCAAATTGTTATATAAAGGATTTATAAAAAAAATACTCATTTCCGTTATATAAGTGTTACCTGCAATTGTTATATAATAACTATTATATAACCAAACTATTTTATAGTGATATTATAAGTGTTTACAAAGTACTTTCAAAATATTTGAGTTGGGAGAGTCTCGTCAAGACGAGTCGAGAGGACGGAATCGCTCGCCTTGTCGGCATCGTTAATCCAAAAGCTGGGTGTACGTGATGTTTCGGGTTTATATGCAGAAAAAATTATACTACAAAATAATTCAGCCGTCATCTGCATGAAAACCATTAATGTTTTGCTGCGGCGGCATATGTTATTTGGACGGCGTTTTATTATTTCAGTGCGAGTTTCAATGCTTTGTTTTTGCAGAACCAAATATAATATCCTAGAAATGTGTTCAGGTCATACGTATTCAAACAACGCTCATCTAATATTAGAATATGTGATTTGAATTCAGTTAAGTAAATGCTATATGTAAAGTTCCCTGTTCTTTTATACTATCGTATTCATGTATACTACAATTAATAGTGTTAATTTCTGAAATAATTTGCTTCTACAGCCGCCGCCCCATGATAAAATTGCATTTTTGTATTCATAATGAGTAAAGTTCCAGATAGCTTTAACAATTACAGATATTTTTTTATTCTAATGAGAAACATTGAATTCAATATTATAATTCATTAAAATATTAAAAAACAAAATAATGAAACCGACTTGCAAAATTGCACTAAAAAGTGAAAAATAATATTGTATTTCACCTGGAAAAAAGCTTACTTATATGTATAATAAACAATTGGTAGTTCATTTACACCTAAACGTGCGCAGCCTGAAGTTTTTAGTAGTAACAACAACCCCTACGCCGAGTCAACCCTTATGTCTAATTTGGCTCTCTTTAAAGAGGCTCGTGAAGAGTTGGAAAGGGTATGACATCCCGGTATCTTGGATTAATCCCGATATTTTTATACGCCTGGAATTTCCGGTTGTTCCAATTTCGTAATAATACAGATTTTGCTCGCGTTAGACACGCTGATAATGTGTTATTGTGTCATTGTGCCTGCACATGAACACATTTACAATTTATGTTGAAGGTATTATCCAAAATTAAAACACTACTTAGCATTGATCTGCAAGAGACATTAAGAACGAGATTCAAGCAACGCAGAACTATTTATTTAAAAAAAATTGCATAAATCCGGACACTACAAATTCTCTTTATCTTATTAAATCTAAATTAGGAACACTCGAACAGGCTAAACAACGAAATTGAATCAACTAATCAATATGAAACAGGGATCACCGACGAAGATGATATTCCCCTTGTAGAAATTCTGGAAGCCTCAAATGAACCGCGGAGGTAATTTTCAAGAAGCCTTTTGTATAACTATTTAGCACTCAAGCGTGGAACCTGAAAGATGTTTTTCTTTCGCAGGGTTTTTATGTAACAAAAAAACTTTCGTTGTGTGGAGACGAAACTTTAGATGCTTTAATTGTTTTACGGTTTTGTAAAAGATTTGAAAATTTAGAACTTTTTTTATATTTACATTTACAGACATGTTTAAATTTATTAAGAAGTGTTTTCTGCTAATTTCTGCGTTTTCACTTAATACAATAAAAGGTATTAAATGTTGTTATTGTTTTTGTATTTGAGGGTCGAGGTATTTAAATTTCGGGATTCGAGACGAGTCGACAAATTTCGGAACAATCCCGGAGATCTGTTAACCAGATTAAAGCCAAGAGAATTAAGAACCCATGTCTCGTAGTGTAATTTGTTAATAAGCATTCGTAGTGAAGAAAATTTCAATTATATGTTATAATTAAAATTTGCCGTGAATATATAACCATTTACCTATGCTGTGACAATAATTACAGTTTAGTAATACTATAATTCATTAAAATATTTAAAAAAATAATGAAACCGACTTACAAAATTGCACTAAAAAGTGAAAAATAATATTGTATTTCACCTGGAAAATTTTACACTGTAAAGTCAGCGCACCAAATTTATTCTTAATTACCTAATAACAAACATACATTTATGTACTAAGTGTTTTGATGTCGAATGCCTTACTGTCTTTATTAGTTTGGCGCCGACTTCGCAGAGTAAAATTTTCCGGGTGAAATGTAATATTATTTCTTACTTTTTTGTGCAATTTTTTGAAGTCTGTTTAATTTTTTTTATAAACGTTTTTATTTCATCATTTTTAGTTTCAGTTAGTTTTATTGTAAAAGTCAAGTTTAACAAATAACCACTGGACCAACTGCATATTATGTAACATCATTTTATAATAACGTGTCTTATACAATATACAATGTCAGCATACATACTTTTCAAAATGGTGAACTCATTAGTGAACATATATATTGATCAACGCAACATCAAGAAAATTGTTTAAATGGCGTCATTCCGCAATTTTTAACATGTTTTCAATATGCTTGCTATCAGACCACTCCGGCAACATCTTAAATACTTCCTGAAAATTTCATCAAAATTGGACAAACCATCGTGGAGTAACCCATGTATCCTGCGCACGGAGAAAACGACGGATGACAGGAATGGGAGAACATGTTTTTCCTGATCTTTGGACCCTATTTGCAATTTGCAAAAATCTAGCGTAGGGTAACTCCATCTTTCTAGAGAAATAAAAATCAACTCTGAGTTTGTTAAAATCAGTCGATACCATATAATCATATTTTAGTAGGACAATCATCAGGATCTTTCAAAAAAAATTATTTTTTCATAAAAATCAGCCAGTTTATGCTGAATACACTAAGAATAGTGATTTGATTTATTTGTGCTGGTATATTTATTTGAAAAATTACAAAATGGAATTCCAGAAACAGATACTTCGTTGGCTAATACCACGACCGGCATTGAATACTCTGTTGATTATTGAGTTTCGTTGGGAGAAATAATGTTCATATATTTTTGTTTCTCGTTACATCAATGTCACAACAACCATAATTTCTGTCTGGAATTTGTCCTGTAATGTTGTAGCCGTAATGATCCACTTCAGCCAAACGAAGATTGCGATTTCGCACTTTTTAGAGCTCATCAGGCCGCCATAGACTAGCGAGCCCCGCATAAGACAAAGGCAGGATACTCCGCTGGCTAATACTACAACCGGCAAAAATATATTAATATTATTTCTCTCGACGCAAGTTAGGAATCAACAGAGTAATTCAATGCTGGTCGTGATATTAACCATCTGAGTAGTTGTTTCTGTAATTTCATTTTGTGTCTTTGCCCTACACTTGGCTCGCTAGTCTATGGCGGTCTGATAAGTTCTAAAAAGAGCGAAATCCTATCGTCGTTTGACTAAAGTGGATCATTGCACCTGCAGTATTCCAGGACGTGTTCCAGACAGGGATCATGGTATCCTTATTGTGACGTTGGTGTAACGTGAAACAAAAATATATTAACAAATATAAGTTACTTAAAAAATATATTTAATTTCTTTTTGTAATTTTAAAATGTTCGTCATTAAAAGGGTAACCAGTAACAATAAACAAGTACATTTACTAACATTATATCCTATAAATTGGTAATATTTGTATAATTTTCAGAACAAACGTCCGCAGCCATCATCTTAATTAACTGTACAGAAAATCCCCCGAGGCTTTCGCTTTAAAGTTTCTATAATCTGCATATTTTTGAATAATGTCGTTGATTAAACGCACATTCCTTGCCTTTTAAATTAACCTTTACGAACTTTATAAACCCGCTTTGTCGTGCCATCGACAGATTATTATCAAAACACTCATCAACTTAAAATTTCCCAACTTTCCTTATTTAAATAATGAAATTAATTAGTTATTAGGGAGCGTCAACACATCATAAATATTGATATTTCAACGATCACGATCGGGGATGTGGCCACATATAGCTTTTAGGGGAAGTGTTGACCAGGACTGCTAGAATCGTCTTTAATAATAATAATAATAATAATAAAAATAATAATAATAAAAATAATAATAATAATAATTATTATTATTATTATTAGTATTATTGGTGGAAGTATCTAATGTTGTAGCTAATATTGCGTGAATACACGGGTTCACACAAAATTAGCTACACAAATCCAGGCAGTGCTTCAAAATCCAGAGCGGCTTCGGAATTTCCTAATGGATGGTCTACTATAATGCTTCCAAAAACAGGTGAAAACGAGCAACCAAAAAATTATCGGCCAATAACATGTCTTCCCACTTTATATAAAATACTAACTTCAGTACTACACAAAACGGCTGTACAAAAGTTTACAGGGAACTAGAGAATTGTTAATAATTGCAACGTAATCTATCAGTTGCATGGATAGATTTCCGAAAAGCGTTCGACTTATTTCCTTCTAGCTTACACTCTAAAGGTGATCAGGTTATATCGACTGCAAGTCAGATCAGAACTCAATGAGAGTAGAACTTAGCACGTCAAGGTTAAAAGAGGCATATTCCAGGGTCATAACTTAAGTCCGTTGCGATTTTTCCTTGCGCTAATTCCACTGAGCAATATGCTCAACACTAGCTCCTGTGGCTACAGTTTACGTGCCCCCACGGATGCACTGTCGCACCTGTTTTATATGAATGATCTTAAGGGGTACGCAAATAATAAACAGCTACAAGGACAACTAGTACTAGTTGCATACTTTAGCAGATCTATCAAAATGGACTTTGGCCTCGAGAAATGTGTAATGCTTAATGTGAAAAATGAGAACATATCGCAAGAGGAAGATGTCAAGCTTATGGATGGATGGTTTCCAAAATATAATATAAAGACTGAACTGAACTACAGAAGAGAACAAAGGCAATACTGCGCACACATTTAAATTTTAGACACATGGTTGCAGCCACTAACACATGGGCAATTTATATATATATATATATATATATATATATATATATATATATATATATATATATATATATATATATATATATATATATATATATATACATTATGAACTATAAAAAAAGCTTAGTTATATGTATAATAAACAATTGGTAGTTCATTTACACCTAAACGTTGGCTCTCTTTAAAGAGGCTCGTAAAGAGTTGGAAAGGGTATGACATCCCGGTATCTTGAAGATTAAAGCCAAGAAAATAATTAAGAACCCATGTCTTCTAATGTAATTTGTTAATAAGCATTCGTAGTGAAGAAAATTTCAATTATATGTTATAATTAAAATTTGCCGTGAATATATAACTATTTACGTGTGCTATGACAATAATTACAGTTTAGTAAATCACCCGGGATACGAATTCCAATGTCAGAAAAATAGTTATTACAGTGAATTCCCGCATCTAGTTCGCATAATAACCAGGCCTAGCAATTTTCCCATCAATGTTGGAGAGAAATTGGATTGCATGCCGCATTTTCCTATTACATTATTGATAATGCGGACAATGTTTCGCAATTTACCTTGCCATAATATAAATGAAGAACAATAAAAGTACCAGGAAAATAGGACAGGTTATTTTAACTGTAAAATCCGAAAATAATTCGTGGAATCCCGAGAATGCAATATACGTACTCACCAAAATAAATTTTGTGCTAAAATTGCCGAGGCTGTTTATCTAGTTTGTTTTCTCTAACCGCAATACCGCGTTCCAAACTTTATATATCTTAAAATGGAATAAATAAACTGCTCGTCAAAATAAAGTTATACAGTGCAATTTTGACCTCAATTTTATTTTCCTGTATTTAATAAAGGAGTCAACCGATTTAAATCAACTATTTACAAGCTTTTATTTAAATTTACTTGTCTGTTTGTCCAGGACAAATATTGCAAGTCAGTTTCTAGATACTTAAAGTTACCCATTATGCTTCAATTTTTTAACATACAGGGTCCGGTACGTAAAAGCGACGATTTATTTAAAAAGGTCTACAGAAAGGACCAGGTTTTATGGAAAGAAAATACAAACCTACTTTTTTTACCTCTCCTTGTACGTTAGGCTTTATATGTTATTTTGAAAGAGACTTAAAAAAGCTTCAATTTTAAATTATTACAACAATCGTCCATGTTTCATCCAGTTTTACATACGAGCTCTAACAACTATACAGCGCGCAACAAACGTAAGGAAAATGTGAAATATCTCAGATTCCACTTACGTGAATTTAATGAAAATATGTACGCTTTGGTATGAAATTAAGCCGGATCCAGTGACAAGTTTACCGTTTTTCTGTTATAAAAGGAAAATATTTTTTTAAATGGAACACCCTATATTATATTACTTTTTTAAAACCGGCGTAAAATTCTCAATACTTTTTATTAAGAGCACTTTTTATGAAAGTCGACAGTTTTTGCGAAAATAAGGGTCTAATATCCCAGTTTAATGTATTACCTTTTATTGAAATATCTGTATACAAAAAGTTACCTAATTGACAATATCAGTTTTGTTGAAAAATGGATCGTTTAACTGAAACCTAAAGAGTTGAAATTTTAGTTTTATCGGGTTATGGGAATAGAATGCGAAACCTGCAAGATACATTTTTAATGACAATAATCCTAAGAAATCAAATAACTAAATCTACCGTAAGTAAGATTAACAAAACATTTTGTGATACTGGAAAGGGAAAAAATGCTGTACGTTTTGGCAGACCAAAAAGAACAATAATTCATCATCTTGCTACCAAAACAGTAGTAAGAGAAAACAGCGTCTTAACTTTAATAGTAGGTTCTAAAAAATAACGGAAACAATACAATACAAAAAAGAAATACCTAATACAACTAGCAATAAAATAATGAAACCAAGTAAGGTGTTTAAAATGTTGTCCATTTACTTCCCGACAGTAGTCCCAATACTGTGCGAAATCATTTAATACATTAAAAAGAATGATAGCCACCTCGATTCGTCTACATTCTATTTTTATTCGCTGCTTTAAATTTTCGAGATCATTGGCTTAGTTTTATACACCACATTTTTAAGGTGTCACCATAAAAAATAGTCGAGGGGCGTCAAGTTCGGAGAACGAGGTGGCCACTCTATTCGTCATTTGGTGCACCATAACCCAAATAAATTCAAGTTTAAAAGCTTAATAGAGCAGATAAAGTAAGGAACTTATTTATATTCGGAAATAGTTCTGCAATATCTGGGACAATTTTGGTCCTTGAAAGATTCAAATATCTTTCTCCAGTTAATGTGTCATTCATGAAGAAGGTGCCGATTATTTTTGCACCCCTTATACCACACCAAACATATATCTTTTGGGGAAAGTGGGTGTGATTTTCAGGTATCCAATGTAGATTTCCCTGGCCCAATATCGACAATTATGCCTGTCAGCTTTTCCATTCAAAGAACAAAGTTGCTTCGTCAGAAAAAATAATTTGATTGACAAAATTTAGATTGGTATTGCAGAGTTCCATCATGATTTCACAAAATTCCAAGCGCCTATCGTGTTCATCCTCAGAGAATTCTTGCACTAAAGTTATTTTGTATGGATGAAATTTTTCGGTTTTTAGAAGTTGATCTACGGACATGTGTGAGACGCCGTTTTTTCTTCCTAATGTTCTGGTAGAAAGGTGCGGATTTTCTTTTAAACTGATTAAAACATTCAAAGCCTTATCACAATCTGTTGCGCTTTTAGGTCTGCTAGAACGGACAGCATTTCTACCTTTCTAGTTTCACGAATTTTTTTGTTAATTTCACTTACGGTAGATTTAGATATTGGATTTCTGTTAGGATATTTGTTATTAAAAAAGTTACAAACATATTGCACATTTCGCGTTTTAATCCCATAACCCAGTATAATTAAAATTTCAATTCCTTGGGTTTACTTACTATTATACAAATATATATATATAAATATATATGATTCTTCCTGCGAGGAGTATAAAAAAACATATATATTAAAAACAAACCTTACAGGAACGTGTCAACAGTTATAATTATTTTAGTAACTTAATAGAGCAGAAACAACATGAAGACGGTAAGTAAATAAATTGGTATATTAGGGATTGAGTTGTTTCAAAATGTATTAACAAATTCGAATACAGGGTTTTTGGCGTAATCGAAAGGTTTTATTGGCATTCGAATATAACTGAGGAATCTGAAGATGAAAATTAACTTAAATTGAAATATAATGCGAGTTCACTTCTTATTCAACCACATAACGGCTTGCCTGCTGCGAATGTTTAAATATATCAAATGGACTTTAATTTTTTACAGAAATTGTGTGTGATCAAACAATTTACCTGATTCCACTGCAGGATATAGGTCTTCTTTAGTCTTCTCCATTTGTGTCTCTTCTGAGTGGTTTGCATCCAGTTTCCGCGTGTACGTTTTATGTCGTCTGATCATCTTGCTAGTGGGCGGCCTCTGTTTCGGTAGGCTTCTTGTCTAGGCCTCCGCTCTAGTATACTATTCGTCCATCTACTAAATGACATTCTGGTCGCATGTCCGACCCAATTCCACTTAAGAGTTGTTATCTTCTCTGCTGCATCCACTTCTCCAGTTTGCGACGTATCTCCTGGTATATTATACAGTGTCTAAGGGAGATGAGCATTTATTGTCTTCTTCGTTAGAAGTCTCTGCGCCGTATGTGAGAACAGGTAATACGCACTGATTGAGGGTTTTTTTTTCAAGCAAATAGCTTCTAATTTGAAGACGCAGTTCAGTTTTCCGCATGCTAGCCAAGCCATCTTATTCCAATTTCGTAGCCCAAATACTTATAGGAGCTGGTTTTTTTTATGTACATTCCGACAATAGATTCAATTTGGCTGAGCACAAGGTTTGTCATTATTTGTGTTTTAGTACATGTTAATCTTTAAACCAACTTGCGATGAGGAGACATATAGCCTCCAACAATTCCACACCGTCGTCCATACGAGCGGCAAAGGGAACGATATCATCCAGCTTTTCTCCATTTATATGTATGCCTCTTTCCTCTAGATTCGCTATTTTACAAATGTTCTAATAGTGTTGTAAATAATTTCACCTCGCTTAATGTGAAATTTGTTGATATCCATATCTGTCAGTCTTATACATGCGGTAGCATTTTTTAGTAGATATTTTTAAATATGTTGGTATACCGGTGGTCTATTCGGCTTTCTGTCAAAGCTTGAAGCATCTTTTATCGAAAGCTTTCTCATAGCCTACAAATATCATTACTAACGGCTTGTTGTATTCTACGCATTTTTCTATTAGGCTTTTAATTACCTGCAGATAGTCGTTTGTGCTGTACCCAGCTCTAAAACCAGTCTGCTTGCGGGGTTAGTAGAAATCCAATTTAGCTTCTAGTCTCTTTGTGATACTTTTTATGAAAGGTTTGTAAATATGCGAAAGTAGGCTGATGAGACGGTAATTTGCGAGATCTGTAATGTCTCCTTTCTTTTGTAGAACGGTGTGGTCTCTTCATGAAGACTTTGGCAAGAGCTTGTAAAAGTTTGTCTCCGCCTAGTTTAAGATCTTCAACCACTATCGTATCTTCACCCGGGGACTTATTCTTTTTCATATCTTCGAGTGATTGTCCGACATCATTCAGTGTAATTTTTGGGATCTCTTCAGAACCCTGGTTAATAATGGTTGGTAGATGGGGAGTCACGATATTTTCTTGTTTTTTATACAGTTCTCTATAAAAGCATTCTATAACTCTTAAAATTTCCATTGAAGCTGTAACAATGTTTCCTTGTTTGTTTTTTAGTTTGTGTATGTTTTTCTTCCCTGTGGACAAATTCTCTCTCAGCACCTTGTTAGAGCTTTGGTTTTCTTCGATTACTCTTGATATTTCTCCAGAATCTCTCTTTGGATGTTTTTGTTCAAGTTTTTCAATTCTGCAAGGTTTGTGTCGTATTTGTGTCTCAGTTTTATTCTTTGGTCCATGAGGTTTCCCGTGTGTGTGCTTAATTTTCCCTTATCATTCGTCGTCTTGGTGCAGCACCAGCTTCTTCTCCGCTGGTTTAATGGCTTTTACTATTGTTTGGTTCATGTCTTTGATTTCTATTTCATCATTGTTTCCTTTGATGGTTTTCTTAAATACGTTGGTATTTTCGGGAGAGGTCCATTTCTTGTTGTGTTTTAATATAATGTTTGTTCTTTCTTTTTTGATGTTAATGTATATCTTTGCTTTGATTATTCTATGATCGCTACCTGTTGTAAGTTTATTTAGTGCTACTACATCTTGATAGGGATAAACTGGTAATTTACGGTAAAAGAAATCCATTTTATGGAGGATAATATTAAATCACATAAATTATTTTATTTTTTATAGATCATGTAAATAAAGTTAGGAAAATAAATAAATACTAATAAAGAGTGTTGAAAACATTTTTCAACACAGTTTCCTAATTCGTCGGATAAAGTTTTTCATTTTATCTTTCAGATTCAATTTTCAATTCATTGATAGTATTTATTTTAGGGCCTTGGGAGAAATTTGTTACTAGTAGAAGAGTAAATCGCAATAAAAAATCAATGCATTGTTATTAACAATTTAGGGGAAAATACAGTGCAAAATTTATTATTTTTTAATACTTGCATGTTGCATAGTTAATTTTGATATTTGTTAAGTCACTATTAAAAATGAATTAAATATGTAAAAAAGAAAATTCCTGCTACCAGCATATTTTAAAATAAAGTTTCTGGTTTAGAAATTCGAATCATAGGAGAGTGTTTTACTGGCTGAAAGCAAATCAATCAACATCGATCTATGTCGAATGCATAGCCGTCCTATATGGATATTTTTGTTTCACCGTTGCTAAAAGAAAAGCTTTTAGCTTGATTTATGCAGTGAAAATTGAATTGCCCCTCGCAATATTCTATTTGGAATAGTCCTAGCTAAATACACGGATAAGGTGTGTATGTGTGTATTATAACACAGCGTGTCATTTGTTAAACCATAATAAATGGATGTACGATGTACTAATGGCATGTCATGTCACCATCAATAATCTATCGTGGTCCATATTATCTTAGTGTTGATAGTAATAGATTACGCTAAAACATTAAACATCATATGTAACAACATACCCATTACGTTGAAGTAAATAGTAATTAATAATTCTTATTCATCATGATTATTTATCATTGGAAATAGATTCAGGGTATATATTGAACATTTTTGCAAACAGTTAGTATATTCATAATGTATGTCATGAGAAGTAATTACTACTGCCAAGCAAATGTATTATAGAAATAGGAGAGGGCAACTAACAAAACTAACGAAAACTGGAGTATTGTTAATGACTTAATCGTAGATCAGCAAACGTAAATCAGATTTGATGAACATTTACTAAATCAGTTTTATTGGCTCACACTTAATGAGATCAAAAGTGTTTTTAAATCAATAAAGAATAAGTAGACCTGTAGTATTGTTGAAATATCCCTAAGAATTATTACTGATAAAGCCTTAAGTGAGTTGGTTCGGTCCATAAATATGTCATTTAATTCTGGCAAATATCCATCGTGTTTGAAGGTTGCAGTGGTTAATTCAAGGGGTTCGAACCGGACGATCTAATAAGGTTCCGGCCACTTTCTTTTTCGCCTGTTTATCTACGGTTGTTGAGACATTGATTAAGTGGAGAAAGAAATCTTTTTAGGTACAGCATAACGTTTGGAACTAGGGTCACTAATGACGCAGTGTTTGCGTTTCTTGAAAAATTATATATAGATCTGAATATGAGGATGTGGCTGCAGCAGTGTTCTGTGATTTTTCCATTGCGTAAATCACAGAATACTGCTGGAGAAACTCTCCTATTATGGTTTTAGAGGCAATAGCTTAAAAGAGTCCTTTCTGACTGGGGGAAGACAGAATGTAAGGCCATTGAGTTTTTTGTCTGAGACTTCTGATGTGAATACAGATTGCCGGCCGTAGGGATTTGGTACAATACACTTTCTACTCTATATCAATAATCTTGTCTCTCTTGATATACAAGATTCTTTTACTGTGTTTGCAGATGATACAACTATTTTATGGTCACATATATAGAAAGATGAACTTAGGACATGGTTTTGATGATCTCATGAAGATAAAGCAATGATGGGACTCAAGCGTCTTAGTATTAACAAAATAAGTGAACTTAGCTTTAAGTTTGTCTTTTCTGGTTTAACTATGGATAGTCACAAATTAGAAAATAGATAAGTGAAAGGATTTCTAGGCATTATGATCGATGGCAAGCTTACATTTCAAAATGATAATGTGACACTCAACAAAAAAGTTGCAAGTGTGTGCTGTTTTGTTTGTTTTTGTTTGTTTTGTTGCCAGTACTTTCTTAATTTTTACTTTTGTAGTACAAAATGAGCAATAAGGAACATTTACCAGGTAAATGCAAGGAAATCTTGTAGACTATTATTCATATATCTAAACATTTTAACTCTTCCCTTTCTTTTTATACTAGAAACAGAATGTCTTGTATTTAAAAAATACAGTAATATTACAGTAGTTTACCTGGAACCGGTAGTTACAATACAAGACTGGTTAATAATTTACCATTACCAATTCCCCGAAACGCTCTGTTTAAGAATTCCCTAATTTATGAAAGAATAAAAATGTTTAACCACCTGTCAAATAACAAAAAAATGTCCTCAACAATAAAAATATTTAAAAAAAAGTTCTTTCGTCACGCCTTAGGCAAAAAGCCTATTATAGTTTATGAGAATATTTTAATAATGACTAGACAACAAGAAACTGATGTGATTTTTAAAAAATGATGTATATCTTATTTTTCTTTTATTCTTCTTTTTGACCAGTTTAAGTTGGCATATTGTTTATTCTTTGTTGTATATTTTTAATTAATGTTCAATTTTAGCTTTAAAAGTTTGAATATTAACAATATTTATAGAAACTTTAAAAAATATCTTTTCTTACGAAAAACGAAAAAACTGCCTTTGTCGTTAATTGTTATGTTGTGTTTAATTTAATTGAAATCTTAAAAATAAAACGTGCTGACCCTGTCCAAAATATGACCGAATACCCTGTACAAAAGCTATTTAGTTTAATTATGGTTTATGCCTGCAGTTGTTGGATATAATAAACACGCTTGACACTTAATATTTCTACTTTTAATGAAATCCAGTATTTATTATTATATTTTTGATATAAAAATGCGAACAATTTTAACCGTACGTAATATAGTATAGCATGCACCACATGACGTTTAATGCGCTTTCAGCCGAAAATTGTAAACGGTTTCTTTTACATTGGTTCTAACGAATCTTTCAAGTGTTGTCCGGTTCAAGCTCAAATAACCGCCCGGATGTGGCTTTTTGTTAGCGATATTGCGAGAATTGAATTTTTTTTAGGGCGAATTTAGATACTCGATATATATATATATATATATATATATATATATATATATATATATATATATATACACTTTTTTATTATCAATTTATCAAAAAAATATTCTACATAAAGAGTTTTGCTTATATAAAAAAATAAGTTTGGTTTCAAAAAATATACAAATTGCTCAAAAATACTCAAAAGCAAGAAGGTTAAAACAAAAAATTGGAAAATCAAATTTTCTAAGACCGCCAAATTGGAAAGCAAAAATATGAGATAAAAAGTAATTTTTTGTACGAGGTGTAGTTTTTAGGTAATATAATGGTTAACAAGTCGAAAATGGGTAACATATGGACAATTTTTTTATTTGTGATTTTAGGCGAAAAAGTTCTTCATAAAAGTTTTGCTTATCTGAAAATAAGTTTGATTTAAAAAATAATATCATTTTATATACAGAGAAGGAAATAAATACCGAAATAGAAATTTCAAGTTTTTTGATACGTTTTTTTTTTAAAAACTAATCTATTATTAAAAAACTTTTTGACGTGTGTTTCTCTGTCTCAAAAGTTGGAATTTTATTTATTTTTTTTGTTTTGCAAATTTCTATTTTGGTATTTATTTCGTACCCTGTATATGAAATGACATTCTTTTTTAAATCAGATTTCAGATAAACAAAAGAATTTATAAAGTTGTCTCGTAGCAGGTCACTAATAGTGGCCTAGCAAATAAAGTAAATCGGCGCCTGTGTACATAAGTGAACCAAAGACTTAATCTTTCACTGCACACTATTATCAAAAAATCGAATTTATTTTGTGAAAATTTATCCGATGTTGGTTGATAGTAACTTATATAATAGTCAATCGTTAATGGTTTAGTAACACCAAAAAGAAAATATTTATTATAAACAAATGGAAATTTTATTATTTACCTAAATTTACTTTTCTTTTACAGGTACGTGTGAGTATTCCAGGCTGTAAGTTTTAATTGACTCATAATCAGGTAAAGTAAATATTTTACTATCCTATTTCACCTCATGGCTGAGTGCTGCGTTATCGCTGCGCACGGTTGGGTATGGCTAACCATATGGCAAGTGGTTAAACCACGCACACTAGCCAAATTGTATTAATGCCGTGACAGTCGCGAGATTTCAATACCTAATGCACTTGTGAATGGAATTATTGTTTTAATGTAAACTTGATTTTTTTTGCCTTTTTTTACATCAAACCTAGTCAATCCTAACCTAACCTAATCAGCATTTTTATTTATATTAATTAAAAGGTTTAGAAAAAAAAACTTAAAAAAATCATTCACCTCAGATTGGGGATTCGAACACGCCACTCCACATTGAAAAGCGGATATCTTGCCACTGAGCTAACGAAGCTTATGCTGAATGTTCAATAAAACATGTTTCTCTGCAGCAAATAAACTATGTTTTGGTAGCCGCTAGGGGCAATAGAGTCACAACTGCACTAGGAATTAAAATCTAGCGTGACAGTTGTCTCGAACGCCTACGATTCGGTAAACACCTCACCACATACCGACGTTGCTACAGTTTTTCTTTGTGCAACATAATTTGTATTTTTTATTATGGCTTTAATGATGTTATCGACGAACCTAACCTAAACCTAACCTAACCTAACCTAACCTAACGCTAACGGGACAGATCCACTTTACAGTATACGTTTTGTTAAAAAAATCCTAGTTTTAATATAGACCCGAAATTTTGTTGGCGTGCTTTCTTTATAGCAAATTTAACCAATTCTAGCCTAACCCAAGCCGCATTTTTATTAAGTATAAGTTTTGTTAAATAAAAATAAAAATACATCTGTACGTGGCGACTATGGTTGTTAGTACTGCAAAGTAAGTGGGTCAATCAGATTTAAAATTGGTTTGTTTATACACATTTTTTCCTAGTGGCATCGACTGGGATCGATTAGACTAAAGATTTTAGATGTAAATTAATATGTTACATGCGTTTTATATCCGTATATCGCAAGCTTTTATCACAATTTTGTGGCTGCTCAGTGATCCAAAGAAAACAAAAAGAACGTAGTAATAAGAACCGTAAAAAAATCGGTGAATTCCTTTATGTTTTGAATTATTACTTTTATTGGGAAGAGTGAAATGTGATTCAAGTTAGTTCAGTACATAGTCACAGTATACATGTGTTACATATACTGTCTCTTCATTTTTATTGGGCGTCATTTTATTCCATCATATTGGATTCCTACTCATATGTTTACTATTTCCTTTCTACCTATGCCACACTTGACTTTTGAGCATAATTTAAAATAAATTCAATAAGTTTCCCATATTCACATTTAATTTTTCTTCAAAATTTAAAATCAATTGAAAAAGATTTTTTCATGTTGATTTTTTAAAAATTTTTATCATTTTCGTTTCATTTTGTTTCGCCATCTTAAACTGAAACCCAGATTATCAGTCTTTACCTACTCCGTCGGTCCGCTAATATCTCAGACATTGGTTTCTGAATGGTTTTCGTTAACGATCCTCTTGTTATGTTTGAGTGGTGTATTATTTTATAATACACCACTCTAACGTAAAAACAAGAGGATCGTTAACAAAAACCATTTAGAAACTTAATATCTGGATAATATATGCGGAACAATGGAGTAAAAATACTGATAATATGGCCTTCGTGCAGAATATAAGATCTATATATGTGGCCTGAGGATGCAACAATTAAATTGCAAAACGTCAATTTAAAAAATACTTGTTTTTTCACTGGATCTTAACCCCAAATAATACACCACTCTAACAAACATTTTTTAACACTGTTATTCAAAATATTTTCAGGCCATCCCCCTATGACCCTTTATTTTTGGTCAAAATTTGAAGTCAATCGACTAAGTAGTATTTAAGCTATGTCGCGAACTGACAAATAGACCGACAGACGGATTTCTTTTATTATATATTTTTCGGCAACTAACGACGCTAAAACGTAAAGATGTCTAAAATCTGAGAGGTGATTTTTTCACGATTACGCCATCTTGGATTCGTACCAAAATTTTACAACTTGGTTTCAACATAATACTTGATGTGTTTGCAAAATTTGAGATAAATTGGATGAGTAATTTTTTAATAATAATATTTTTAACACTTCATTAGGCCGCCATTTTGTTTCGCCATATTGGATTTTTACCAAAATGTTACCAGGTTATCTTCATACGACCATTAATTTTTGACCAAAATTTGAAGCCAATCGGATAAGTAGTTTTTTAGCTACGCCGCGAACAGGCAGACAGACAGACAGACCGCCGGAATTGAGAAAACGTGTTTTTCGTCTAGGGACCCCGAAACGTGAAGGTCTGAAAAAATCTCGGAGAGTGATTTTTTCACGATTACGATACTTCCCTTTTACGAGGGAAGTAAAAACTAAATGTTTTATATTTTAAATTTGCATTCTTTTTTTCTGTCCACCGTATTATTGTCACAAAAAAATTGATAACGGAAAACTTTATTATTCAGGAAGTTCTAAATAATTTATATATGTCGTAGTCTTATAGTGAAATTAGTCTTTTCGCCAAGATCTTGGTCAGTTCATGAAGCGTCGGCGTATTGTGTATAACCACGAGCTTGCAGAATCTGCCTAGTCTTGTGTAACACAGTGTACTAAGATTAAAAAGCTGTATTTCAGAGTTTGTTTTGATTAGGGTTTTGCAAAACCAAGACCAAGACAAGATTTGTCTAATCTTGGTCTTGAAAAATAAATGTGGTCTTGGTCTTGATCATAAAAAAATGTCTCACATTCGTTCTCATTCCCAATTTTAGTAGTTTCATTATTAATTCTTAAAAAATGTCATCAGTTTCCTGGCCAGCTGGATTTCTCAAACCACAATGGTTTTCGCAAGTACATTTCCTGGATTCATATAAATATACGAAACTATATTTAATATTTATAAGTATTTCTTATATCTTTTTTACTGCAGGTATCTATTATCGTTACCAAAAGTAAATGGGACAGCATCATAATAGATCTTGCACTAATATTTATAATTTTTAGTGTCAAATATTTGTTAAACTTAAACTATGCATTTTTGTCCCAGATATTTTTGGTGACGATGGTACACGCGGGTTCTAATTTCAGTTTCAAGACCAAGACCAAGATAAGAGTCCTGAGATGCAGTCTTGGTCTTGAGACGATTTACAGGCCTTAGTCTTGATATCAAGACCTAGACAAGATCAAGATTAGTCTTGTGGTCTCGCGAAGCCCTAGTTTCGGTTTTATTATATCGGTAATTTTCTTTCTACTATTTCTAAATATTATGGAGGAAAATGAACAGAAGTTGTTTATATAATAGTAATCATAAGTCATATAATATACAAGAATTAATTTAGATATGCATCAAGTAAATACTAAACAGTTTTATGAGTAAGTGAAGTCGTTGCAGTGTAATTCCCGAGAATGGAAAAGTGGTCCATTATTGACTGAATGACAGACAACCCACAGAATAAACCGGCGCGGTAGACCCAGAAATTTGAACTTTGGAGCAAATATTCTTCAGTGCCTTAGGGGTTCCATCCGTAAAGGGTTGATAAAGTTTTTATGAAAAAATATATTACCATGATTACACTTTGTAAATATAGTCTTCAAAAGAAATAAAACAAACTTGTTTCATTATTTCTACAAATTTATCATCTAAGGGGGTAAACGGAGGTGCAATACAGTAGTGTGACTAACTGACTGACTGATAACGCACAGTCTAAACCGGTGGACCTAGAGATTTAAAAATTAGAGATGTTCCTTGAGTACCCTAGAATGTATTAAAGAGGGATTTTCAAATTCCACCCCAAAAGAGGTAAAAAAGGTGGTTACATTTGTATAAATATATATTTTTTATACTTTCTAAATAAAATAACACGTTTTTTATGATTTTTGTAAATTCTTCTTCTATGGGGGTGAATAGTGGTGGCAAAGTTTGTATAGAAAAACATTAATTTTGTCGTATCGATTTGAAGCTTTGCAAGTCGTGGGCAAAAGATACTTAGTAAATCAAAAATATTTGGTAAAACTTTTTCAATTGCTCCTATTTTATAATGTTTGTTTTTGTTGCCTAAGAATATTACTGTTATTATAGTTATTTCGTACAATACATTTTTATATTATTTATTTTGTGGTCTGTAGTTTTTTATTATCATACAGATACTAAGGATATCATGCTGAGAACAGGTCACTCTATATAATAATATGTAATATGTTTAAATATCATTTAATCACAAAATGTCCCTTTTTCTTGGGTTTGGGCTTGTCATGAAGAGCTCAGGCAGTTTGTGCAACTTCATGTTTTTACCTAATATGCCAACGCTTCGTGAACTGAGTAAGATCTTCGCGAAAAGACCGATTTCACTAGAGGACTCCGATGGTACAGTGTGCATGGATATCCAAATAAAAGTAAACAGTCCTTATAACTTATTTCTTCATAACGATGATGGAAGCATTTTAAATATGAAAGTTTTTTTGGATTCTCATGGATGATTTATAAATATTATCAGCGAAATATCGAATAAAGAAGATATAGTATAAAAGCCCAATTTTCTCTCTTATTTTAAATTAGATGGAATAATTTTTATCGTATCTTGGGTCTACGAAAAATTCTAAACTTATTTTGTATAAAATACTGTTTTAAAAATACGGTACGTTATTCAAAATAAATCTAGAACCGAGTCTAGAACTTTTCGTAGAATTCAAATATGTGATAAAATCCATACAATCTAATTAAAAAAAAGAGTAACTATTTACCTAATAATGAATATAGCTACAATATAGAGGGTGTTAACAAAAAAAATTATAAAGTTATATTAATTTTAGTCCGATCTCGATTTATTTACAAAAGGATTGTCATATTTGTCAAATTATTCCACAATAAAAAAAATCTGCCTAAAAGTCGCATAGTTTGATTCGCATGTTGTCGCATTTGTTTTATCGAGCTATGGTTTGGATTTAAATAAATCCGTATTATTTATTTATTGATCTACTAAATAATTATTGTATGCCAGCATTTAGTTACTTTATTTAAGCTGACAATCTGAAACCTATTGCTCTGAGGATAACTTCTTAGATGTTGAAATAGAACATATGAACCTTTGAGTGCGTATTATTTATCTGAATTCAACAAAAGATCCAAATAATTACTTTTATTCGTATCTAGGCGAATAAGAGATATTTTATTTGTTTTTTACAGAATAATATATAAGTACTTATACTTGTTTATTTTGATGCCCTTTACGTGGCAATCTAATCAAAAATTACAAGTTTCTTTTGAAACATAATAAACAAATTAAATCGTATGACCCTAATGTTTTTCAGTCTCGCGTGTTATAGGAGGGTGGAGTTCGTCGTCCCCCAGTCTAATACCACCCTCCCAAAATTTATGACTCACAGTCGCGCCGATGTCACTTCTATATTGTGTAACACTGAACCGAAGGGCATTGTGTTTACTTTGAAGATGAATCGTGTTTTTCCGCACTTGGGGTGCCTGATTTAAACAAATGACAATAGTTTGTGGTGGTTGATGTGAGTCTTAGCCCCATATTAAATGTATATATTATAAACATCAATATTATATATTTCATATTTTTAAAACCAGGCTTTGGTTATTGAAATGTTCGTTTTGAATCAAATCAAATATCATATCGCTTGAAAATGTAAAATTGTTATACGTAATAGTTATTTGTAGTTGAAAATTATTAATATTATGATTATGAATCAAGCTGTTCCTTTTAGTGCAACAATGCTAATTGGAAGCTAATTTCTAATTTAATAATTTGCAATGTTGTTTTGTAAATATAGATTTATTCATAAAGTGATAAGTACGTATGCAAATATGTTATTGATTACGTTTATCTTTTATGTTCTGCATTGAAACCATTCAGTGAAATATTTTAACAAAAGAGAATTATATAATATTACGTTCAGTATGATTTAAATTTGATTACTTTTCTCTGCTAATTTGTTTACTCTTTCTGATTAATTTTGACATATGTTTCTTTAAGTTTCCCACAATTCTGTTTTAAACAAATCTCTGTAAGATTTCAGATAAAATAGAGTGCTCGCAAAAAAAAGTAAAAGCAAGCAAGGCTTACCTCTCTATGCCATTTGAGTGACAGTGACCTGTCAAAGTTTTAACGTTAGACATGTTGGGATAGTAGTTATTTATTTCCATCATATGCCAGTGATGTCCGTAGCGCATGTGCGTTTTGATTTGAAATGTTCCCCTCGGCAATTTTTAAATAGTTAAAGTTTAAATAGCGGCAACCACACAAAAACTCTCCAAAGCACAAACTCAATTCAAATTTAGCACAATAAATCGACATAGCACTAAAGTTTCAATAAAGGACTAAAATTCCAATAAAGAACTATTTATTCCACAAAACAGCACTAGTTCGTTATTTTATGTCATTTCAAACCAACACAACTCTTATCTCGAAATCGTTGTTTTTTCAAGACGAATCATTTGGTTTGAATTGCTGATAAGTAAAACAGTGTTGCAATATAAAAATACTAATATTTAGAACTGGACTCTCATATTGACAAAAAGATTTCAGTGACTTGTTCGTTTCATTAAACTAAATTTACTGCGACCGGCAGTGTTAATAGTGTAAAAAACTCTGGGTACCTCCTGTTACAGAAGACAAACACATTTCAGTTATTGCTGAAATTGTGATAAACCCTCAACAATATTTCGAAAAGCGAAATTTGTGAGCAGGTATATTGGGAAACCACATTTTTGTACATGAAAATTTGACAAAAGAGCTGTATTTAAGCACGTTAAAGAATAAAGTTGATCCTTTCATTCTTGAAATACTGGAAGAAAATCCTGATGAATTTGATATGGAACCAATTTTCCATCAATATGGTGCACCCTTGCATTTTAGCAGAAACGTAAGGCAAGACTTGGACACTGCTTACCCCGATCGTTGAATTGCTCATGTAGGTCCAATCGAATGGCCTGCTAGGTCGCTCGTGTGAACACCTTTAGACTTTTTTTAAGTGGCTACCTAACACAAAAAGTATACCTAACCCAGCCAGAATCTGTTTTGGAGTTACAACAAAGAATAACTGCGGCCTGTTCACAATATTTATGCCGGCATATTTCAAAATGTTCATGAGGAGTTTCTAAACAAACTTTTTTACTGTCTGGAAATAAACGGAGAACATTTTCAGTATCTTCTCTAGTAAGGAGGTAAGTCTTGCTTCTTTTTACTTTTTTTCAAATTTTTAAAAACTAAACCTTGACACGCCGCGATTTTTTTGATAACGTTTACTGACGAAGCTAATTTTTCGAGAAACGCCACTTTTTTACAAAAATCTGCACGCAATAGTTGAGTCTAGATTTCAAAACCAATTTTCATTGAATGTGTGAATTATGGTTTGTGCATGATTGTGCCTCAGCGCATTTTAGTTTAAGAGCTGGTGCATTTTTAAATGGGTGATTTGGGAATAGATGGATTGGTCGAGGTGTAAATCAATTCTGACTTCTGAGGTGCCCGATAGCTAACTAATAACTCGATAAGACCTTTCAAATGATGTATCGCATGACACCCTTTCCCTTTAATTTTTTTGGCAACATGGCGCCTAGTCGCCACTTTTAACATTACAAGTGTGCCAATTTTTTAAATTTTCATGTTCACCGGTTGAAAAAATAAAGGGGGTTACATTAGAGAGCCGCATGTATGAGAAAGATTTTTTTTAATTAAATCAAAGTTTTCCTAATTGTTATCTTTTTTACTGCTTTATTTGTATTGGCGAATATTAATATGGCACCAGACATACCGAATTCTGTGTTTTAGTAGCTTTTATAATTATTGTATATTTTGGTATCTATACCATTCAAATCTCAAAAAAACTCGTGTAATATAGATTAAACCTATATTGAAAATTTATTATTGTTAGTTTTTGGAAAATATGATATAACCAAAGTGTTTACGCATTCTTTTCTTTAGAAAATAATTCTGCACCTTCTGATTCTGATTCAATAAGTATAGAATTTATTAAAAAGTCAAATACTTACATTTTAAAACTCCTGTTGCATGTTATGAACTTAGTAATTTCTACTTCTAAAATTCCGTTAGATTGAAAAAAAGCAATTGTGTCTCGGTATTTAAAGGCGGTGATCCTTTAAATGTAACTAATTATCGGCCTATATCTGCTAGTAATTTTGCAAACGTTTTTGAAAAATGTATAAAATATAAACTTGAGACTTTTTTAGATAAGTATGGTTTTCAAAAAGAAAAAAGTACTGAGGATGCCGTATCTTGCATCTTCAGTACTTTTTTTTCTTCTCACAAAGCAAATTTTGCATAATTTAAATAGTAATGAAAAATGTTTAACTGGACATTGCCAAAGTTTTTGATACCGTGTGCCATGAAAGTCTTATTGAAAGAAAATACTGGAATAACAATTTATTTAAAAATTATCTAAAGTATAAATTTGGAGAAGCTCTTAGTAAAGCTCAGCGAGAAACTACCGGTGTTCCTCAGGATACTGTACTTGGCCCAGTTATGTTTCTTACTTACATAAATGGTCTAAGGACTTTAATGTAAAGGACGATATTGTCAGTTATGGAGATGATTCGGCTATACTTTTTTCAGCTAATACGTGGGAGAGCGTTTATCAAAAAGCAGAAATTGAACTGCGCACTGTTAAAAAATACCTAAATGCTAGTTTTTTTATCTTTCAGTGTTAATAAAACCAATTTTATAACTTTCTCTACAACAATAGCTGATCAACTAACAAAAAATAGCAATAAAATACATACATACATACAGTGCACTGATTGCCTATCAATATTTTGAGTAGAAAAGTGTTTATTTTGATAAAAACCTAAAATGGACTGAACATCTTAATTATGTCATCACAAAACCTCGAAAACTGTTTTATAAATTGAACCAACTCAGGGATATTTTAAGTAGAAAACTATTACTTGCACTATATAATGCATTGGTAGAGTCTCTATTGAGATACTGCATTGTAACCTGGGGATCAGTCTTTAATACGACAATCAAAAATTTGGAAATATGAAAAATTCTTAAAATAATGTATAAAAGTAATTGACAATATTCATCTGACTTATTATTTAAGGAAACAAATATTCTAAATATAAAGTTCCTTTGTGCACACTCATGTTTAATATATTTATTTAAAAATCCATCCCTGTCCCAATTACAAAGACATAACTATAGTACCAGTTCTGCTACAAATAAAGCACTGTATATACCTAAATTTTATAAATCGCATACTCACAGAACTTTACCTTATTTTGCACCTAAATTATTTAATTGTCTCTCTCATATTAAACATTAAAACCCTAAAAAGATTAGAACTAAAAACTAAATATTTATTTTGGAAAATCCTAACCTAATTTATAAAATTATATTTAACGAGCAGTTATAAATTGCCTATTTTTAAAGTCTAGTATTTGTTTTTTTTCACAGATTCCTTTTTCCTGCTTCCTTCTCCATGTCCTGGCTGCCATAACAAAATGTGTTCTTAGGACTATATTATATAATGTAAAATAGTTTAAAGTATTTTATAAGTGTTTATTTAAATTTTCACTTTAATTTTTGTATTCCTCTGTGCGAAGGTGAGATAGCACAGCAAGCTCCTTGTGAATCTTAAATGTGCCTTCTCCCATAACACATAATATTGGTCTATTTTTTTAAAATCGCATGCAAAAATTATAAGGAATAGATTTGTTGTATTGACCATATTTTTATAATACGCTGAAATAAATGTATTTTGATTTTTAAGAAAATCCTATATGAGCATTTGTACCGATGTGGATACAAGGTGTTGAATGCTATTTTTACATAATCATTGACTCTTTGCAGAAAAATTTCTATATCTTACTAGAATATATATCCAGCCCTACAATCTCAATAAGTTTCTTTAAAAACTCTACTAGGAGCATAAAACACTTGTGTATATACTTAAAAGTAAACAAAAAAACGTGTTTTTTCTATTTTTAGTCTATATTATAACAAGGCAATTTGGATCAGTTTTTGAGATACCCTGTAACCTGTTATCAGAAAATTGTCACAAAATAGTTAAGGAAGTTTAAGCAATAAAACAGGAAATGGAATATAAAAAAATCTGAAACTCACATTTTTTTATATTCGTTGCCACAGTTTATACAATTTTAACGATCTGAGAACAATAATTAGAACTTGACTTAAAAACGATGATTGTACAAAAAATATTCCCCTGATATCTCATAAAAAGCGTAAGCGTCTTTTACCCTCGTACCAAACAATATTTAGTCGTTTCAGGACGGTCAGATGATTTATAACAATTCGAACCTCCGAAGTAATCGAGCTCTAATCCCGTATCATTTCCAGTAAGAAAAAATAGAAGGGTGTTGTTGAGCGCCGCACTATAGGGAGTTCTAACAGTTGTCAGGCCGGCTGATGAGTTATAACCCTTAGACTCTTACAAGTTGAGGGTGTCTAGCTGCGAATTTGCTTATTTTAGCATAAAGTATTGATTGAATCAGTAAGACAAAAAGTAAATGAATAAAAAAAAATCTTCCATTTGAAGAAACAAAAATTAGAAAAATTAACCAGATTTGCAGCAAAAGCGATTAGTGAGCCAAAAAAGCATAATATAACTAATATTTAATATAAAATAATAAATAATAATGTTTCAAATACCATATTAGAAATAGAACTTGGATAATTAATAGATTTTACGTACACCACTAAATAGTGCCTTTTCTAAGAAATAAAACATTTTTTATTTGGTATTATCTTCGTATTTTTTCTATATTTTAATTTATTTTATTTAAATGCTACTAGTTCCAATAAGAATAAAAATTAAAGAAATAAAACCGACTTTAAAAAATGCGGTGACAAGTGAAAAATAATGTTTTATTTCATCTAGAAAATTTTACTCTGTTAAATCGGCGCCAAACTTAATCTTAATTATTTAATAACAAAAATATATTTATGTACTGAGGGTTTTGATGTCTCAAACCATGAGTATATTGTCTTAGTGTCTTTATCAGTTTAGCGCCGACTTCACAAAGTAATTTTTTCATTAATTTTTTAGTGCATTTTTTGAAGTAGGTTTTATTTTTTATAAAAAAATTTATTTCCTGCTTTTTGGTTATATTTATACAAGTTTTATTGTAAAAGTCAATTTTAACAATAGCCACTGGGTCCACTGCATATTATGTAAAATCATTGTACAATATAATGTCTTATACAATATACAATAGTAATATGCATACTTTTTCTTCCTGGCAGAATGGTGAACGCATTTTTTTCAATATGCTTGCTATGGGTTCACTCGGGTAACATAATATAAATATTCCCTGAGAATTTCATCCAAATTTGTCAAACCATCCGGATGAATCGATGTGCACACAAAAAAATACATTGGTTTGAATTGATAACCTCCTCATTTTTTGAAGGCGGTTAACAAATAGAAGGGTGCTGTTGAACACCCTTATGATTCTGACTTTTACAAGTTAAGGGTAACTTGTGAATTTGCTTACTTTAGTATATTATACGATTGATAAAATTAATAAGAAATAGTTTATATAAAATTACATGAATACTGAAACAATTTTCCATTTGAAAAAACAATTAGAAAAATGCGTAGTTCGTTGCCAGATTTGAAACTATTAATGAACCAATAAAGCTAAATATACTTATAAAATAATCTAAACGTGAATAATAATATTTTCAAATACCGTATAAGCTTGGGTAATTAATACATTTGATGTATACTACTGAACAGTGCCTTTTTTTCTATGATATCTAACAAAATTCAAAATAGTCATTAGAACCATTTTCTTCTTTGAAAAGAAATTATACCTTTTTATATTTGATATCTGGGATATTGGTATTTTTTCTGCGTCTGTTATGCAGCTTTAAAATAGTAAGCATTCGTTTTGGTTATATAATTGTTTATCCAGGTGCCAGTGGCGGCTCGCGGGTGAAAAAGTAAGTGAAGTGCAAATGAAGCAAGAAAATATCCCAATAATTTTTTTTCCAGAATTTCTTTATATGTGGAGGGGGTAGAATATTTTTTTACGACTTACCTAAATTTTGTATACTAAATCAATTCTCCTATCCTTCATAGCAGCAAATTTACTTATAACATCCTCATAAAATGGATGAGTTGCCCTAATCTCCTCCAGAAATTCCTTTTGAATTGAAATATTGCCAAGAGAAGTAACTCTTTCTTAAGATATTGTATTTCTTAAATAAGTTTTTACACATTTGAAGCAAGAAAAACTTCTTTCCACTGAAGCACTTGTCGACGGTATTGTCAAAATAAGGGAAAACAATTTATATGCTTCGGTAAAAATATATTTATTTTTATTAATTTTTTTCACTTGCTCTTGCAACGATATATTCCAGTTACTCTCATTGGCAAAAATAAGTCCAAGCTCATTTTTAAGTCGTTGACTTTTTAAAAATATTTCCCCATATACCTGTAACAAATTTTTAAACGGGCCAGTCTGAAAATTTATGCTATATTCGGAAAATTTAGCAGAACCTGCCAAATTTGAAAATGTAAGTTTTTCACAGTCTTGAAATCTTAGTGTCATTTCCATTAAAATATGGTCTAATCTTTCATAAAAAAGGGTTTTATACTTAGCCCTAATTTCTTCAGGTGAAAGCTTAACAGAGCGCATCACGACAGCGTTTTATATTGGATATGCACAAATGAATGTCAAGCGATTTTTTTTGAAGAACGTCAAATAGTATGTCCATGATTGAGAAAATATCATTAAACACTAATGCCAGAAACGTGAATTCAAAATCGTTTATCTTACCTAAAAATCCTTTCGCAAGGCGGGTTGATTTTTCTAGTCTTGAACAATCACATTTACTAACTTCGAATTTGAAGTTGTAACAACACCATAAATAAATGTAACACAAAACAGTCAAGTTAACTGCAAAGGAACTCACCGGTTGCAGCGAAATCCGCGAAAATAAAAACAACCACCGCAATTTGAACGACACGTGGGTGTAGTGTACTGCGCCTGCAATTCACCGAGAGCATTATATGACGCTGGGCTCGACGTCATCACGTAATCGTTGTCATGGCAACATAGTAGGAAAATCCTAAACTAAACATAGCACCTCCAGCAAAGTCAAAGCGGTTTGCGCCACTGTTATAGTTGTTATAATAAAGTTCGATTGAAAGTTTTAAAAAGACATGCTGCCAACGGTCAAGTATTTATTCGAGATGTACAGTTTATTTTTTACCAATTAGGTGAATAAATGAATGTACAAACTAAAATTTTAAGAGATATATCAAAAATATAGTTAGATGTTTGCTTGTTTATTTTTCCTGGTGAAGTAGCACTTCACCTACTTTACCTGAATAGCCGCCATTGCCATGTGCTACTATTCTTATAACTATATAAAGGTACTGTCATTTAGATAATAAGTGAAAGTAACTAATTGTCCAATTACTTATTTCTATTATCAACTTGGGCAACATAGATAAGCATTTTAGGTATTTTTACCTGAAAGATACTGTTTTTTAAAGAAAACCGCACAGACAAAACCACGCAAAACGCGCCAATAGGAGGAAAATGCTAAGTCAAAAGCGCGAACGATATTAAAGCACAATAACAAAAGCTCAAAAGTATTTAAAAATCACAAGGAACTTAAGCTATAGTTGAACAAAAAGGCAAGAGCTCGCCATCTATTTACCTAATCAAAACAAACCAAAGCTAGAAACCTTAAGACAACTCACCAAATCTAACCAAGATGTGCATGATCCCACACAACGGTTTTTTAACTATTAACGAAAACGTAATTAGCCATTTTATAAAATGTCTAGACTGTAGTGGAGCCAGATAGTGAAATGAAATAATGTCTTCATAACATTTCAGCCATTACATGAAGTGATAAGTTATTTCTGCCAATTATTGAAATCTGCTAATCGCTTTAGTATAATATATATAGTTTTATAAGTTTAATTTCTAATTATTAGTGGAATTCTGACTTTTACAAATTAAGGGTATGTAGTTACGAATTTGCTTACTTTAGTAAGCATGTAGTAATTAATTTTAAATATTTATAAAAACAACACAACCGTTATGTTAATGACGGTTTACAGATCTACTTAAATAACCTTGTAGTTGTAATGTAGCTTGAGTAATATGTCAAATGACTGTAACAAAACAAAATATTGTTATTTCGATCTATATTTTAAGAACATTAGTTTTTCTCTCTCTACTCTTAATGTTTCCTTTTCGCGACGAAGCCAATCTGGACGGTGCCTAGAGCTTAACGTTAACTCCGAACCACGGTCATCGGTTACTCTATTGGACTCTTGGCCCGCACCTAACTCTCAGGTTACGGTGCAATTATTGGTCTTTGAAAAGTGACCGACTAACAAGTGTTTATCTGCACCAACTTCGTCTATTCAGTCTACTAACTCACGTGAATTGATTGGCGCATGATGTAGATACATTTTGTACTTGCCTATACCGCACGGTAAAAAGTAAATTTTCAGCACATAATTATCAGAAGTCAGTTGCTAAGGGTCAGAAACAAATTAACATTTCATGTAACAGCTAAAACTTCTTGCCCCTTTATTGAAGCATTGTTCAATTTGTAGCGTTTCACGTACTGTATACGCATTTAATGAAATGGTTATTACGCTAATCTCATGTGACTAGTAAACTTCTTTCATCTTCTAAATCTTCATCAATAGATCATTTTTTGCTACAAAACCTCGGTATATTTTACAGCGCATAAAGTTTTGTCGATGCGCCTTTCTAAACGTGTATATTTTGTTATTTCCTAGGCGCTTTCGTTAAGCGCATATATCGTGAAGCGTTAAGCCGCCATATCTCTTTGCCAAGCGCGATTTAATCAGTCTCTACATACACTACTTTGCAGAAGGTAAATATATTGTATTTTTTTTAAGGAAACAAGGTTAAAGTCCAATGTGCTCTCCAGAAGGGATATTATAATAGTAAAAGGAAAAAGAGGAACATAAAAGTCCAGTCAGCGTTCTTGTTTCACAATTTATTTAATTCCTACGCGTTTCGATCTTAGGTGACCATCATCAGGGTATACTGATAGTCTGCAAGTATAAAAAAATTCGATAGAGTATAGAAAATTCCGACTTAAGGTGGATAGAACCGTGATGATGATCCCCTAGGATCGAAACGTTTAGGAATTAAATACATTTTGTCACAAGAAAGCTGATTGAACTTTTATGTTCCTCTTTTTCCTTTTACTATTAACGTTAAAACTTGATTTGAAACAAACATATTTTTTCAAACATTATTCTTGCACCATTAATAGCTAGACTGTTTTTCCCAATATTTTCTGTAGATGTCGGAGATTTAGTGCAACTAATAGACAGAGCATCTGTTCCTAACTGTAAGATATATGTAATTTTTTTTTTGTATAAATTTTCAATTAGGTATGTCTTGTTTTTTAAATTTGTTTATTATCATGTTTTTATGGGAAATATTGTCCCAGGAAAATAAAATAAAGATACATGGCGAGGATCCGAAGGTTCGTAATATACGTGAATATAATAATATGCATAAAAAAGAATGAAATAAAAATTAAAACAAAACAAAATAATTCTTTTGTGCTGAAAACGCATAAATATAAGAAGTCAATTTTAATGTGACTTTGATGTAAGTCTGGAATTACATGTTGAATTGAAAATAAGATATTTATGATCGATTTAGACGATTTCCCGTCGGTTCTAAAAATAAAATTTTATTTTATGATTTTATCCGATGCCCCGATTCATAAATTTATTTGTATACGAGCGTGATATGACATGACAATATTTTCTTTGGATTTATGGCTCTTCTAGAGATAGTAAATAATTTATTGATATTTTATTGAAAATATTTTGGTAAATATAATACAGTCCCCAAAAAGTATAGACAATAATGAAATATCTTTTTCTTGTAAAGGACCACGCACACTTTACTTCTTGAAATCTTTGCTTTCTACAGATTTTTAAGACGCTTTTATTAGCTTTACTTTTATGTTACTAACTATGTATGTAAACAATTTTAGGAAGTGGATTTTAACCTATTTCTAATTGTCATAGATTTGGAATTTTGCAAGCTTATGTAATTTGGATGACAATATAATAATTTGGTACCATGGAGCTTCTCTGACCGGTACCAAACGATACCGGTCGACTTTAACCCAATGTAATTCGGATGAATAATTTAGTACCATCGAGTTGATCTGATCAGATCGATGGTTCCGAATGGTACTGTTGGTACCACTTAGGAAAACTCTTGAGTTTGGGCTCATTTGGTTGATTTTGACAGAAAAAAGTATCTTAGTTATTTTAGACTACTTTAGAGTAACTTAGTTACTTTAAATTATCTCTGTTACTGTTCCTTTATTTTTTGGCAAAAAGTAACTAGTATTTTAGGTTCTTTTCAAAATGAACTTATCTTGTAACTTAAAAAAGTATTTTTAAATTTATTCAGATTATTTGTTGCGTTTAGATTGACAAACAATTAATTGCTTCAATTAATTTAAAGTTAAATATTTTTATTCAGTTGCGAAAAAGCCAAAAAAATGTATCTTAAATACCAAAAAGTATCTTAGATATCGAAAAGTAACTTAGATACTTAGTATTCACTTTAACCTGAAATTAAATTCTATTCCCTAACCTAATAACATACAAAGTAGCTAAAAAGTATCTTATTAAGTATTTTAAAAAGTAACTTAAGATAAGTATTTAAGTTCTTTTTTAAAAGAGTAACTAGATATTTTTCTAAAGTATCATTGACAGATCTGCTAGTAATATGTTACGAGATATTTTAAGACTAAAAAGAACAAAATAAATTAGAGTTAAAAAAAAAACTAAAAAAACACGTTTGTGTCAGTAGTGCACTAAAAAGTAGAAAATAATATAATTTATATAAAATTACATAATTTACCCTTGATAATTCAATGACTATGCCAAAAAATGTAGGGCGTTTTGTCAAACTTAGCCAAAAAGTACTTGCTTCTCAAAAAAACATAGTCATAGAATTGTCAAGGGTAGAAAGCATATATTGTAACAAAATATTTTAAGCAAATTACATTATTTTGTTTTTTTTTATGCGTTACGGGTAAAAGCGTGTTTTCTAGTTTTTTCTATACTATATGTTTTGAAAATTTAATAAATATATTATTTTAAGGTCCATTAGGAACGAATTTTAAGTTGATACTCTTGTGTACCCTTACAGCGTACGCATGTCTCAAAAAGTGGGCCTTATTGCCCTCTAATAAAAAATACATTTTACTGAAAAAAAACACAATTTAATTTAGAACAGGTTGCGACAAGGACCTACTATAAGCAATATTACGGATGTTATGGGGCATCGAAATCCACAATTAAATGAATTCTGCTAAAATTCGCGCTGACCAAAAAAAAAACAGTACAATTAAAAATCACAATTTTAAATAAATACATCATAAACGCAGCCACATTTTTTTCCTACCTCAAAAGTGATTTTCTTCAACCAAGGGGTGAGTTTTCAGCATTGTCGTAAACCTTATTTTAACGAAAAAATAAATAATTCACTGTTGCTGTCACAATTACGTATATACAAAAAATAAATAGGTAAACCCATAAATTGGGATCAATTTTTTGGTGTATGTATGTACACAGTGTGTTAAAAGTAGTTTCTTTAAAAATGCAGAGAAATATAGCATTTTAAAATAAATCTTAGCAAACATACAAATTAACTTATGTTTTTTTGCTAAGTAGAATAAAAACTATTTCTTATCCCAGAACTTATTTTTTTGAGTATCTCTGAATAACAGTTTTTTAACAGAAGTTACACATATTGTTTTTATAACTAAAACTATGATTTTGCCCTAAATGTAAAAGCCATTTTGTTTCGCCCTATTCGATTTTTATCAAAATATTAGCAGGTCATACCCATATGATCCTTTATTTTTTTATCAAAATTTGAGGTCAATTTGGTAAGTAGTCTTTAAGCTATGCTGCGAACTGACATACAGACAGACCGACGGAATTGATAAAACTTATTTTCGGGCATCTAGGAACGCTAAAACGTGAAGATATATAAAACCTGAGAGGGTGATTTATTCGTGATTTCAAACATTTTATTTGTTCGGCCATCTTGAATTAGTACCACAATTTTACACAAGAGTCTGGGGAACAGATTTATGGGAGCTCCGAAATAGGTCGATCATACTCTTGTAGTCAGGGTGCCAGTGGTAGATTTTGCTATAGGTTGTTTACATGGCCATGCATCATGCGAGTAAAATAGAGGTTTTAATTACTTTTTGCAAAGAAAGAGTTGAATAAGTGTATCTATTAATACTTTTAACAAGTAGTATAATAAAAAAATAATAAAAACACATAATGCATGGACATAATTAAATATAAAGGTAGAATAATGTATGTTTATTAATAATTTTAAGAAGTAACATAAAAAAAAATAATAAAAATACGAAATGAAAGGACACAAATTTAAAAGTAGTAGAATAATGTGTATTTATAAATAATTTTAACAGTAATAACAGGTGAAGATTTTGTTAGTGTTACAAGGCGTTATCGGAAAAATGGTTTGGAATTTTTTTATAAAAATTTGATAAGCGTAAGACGGAGGCCCAGGTTTAGATAATCCATTTATTCGTATTGCTCCAAAGTACCACAAACTAATAGTCACTGTATCAAACAGGGTCTCTAAAAACTTCACAAATAAGTGAAACAATAGGAAACTTGTAAATGTAAATATAACACAAAATAATAATGGCGATCGACAGAGGAAAGGAACCGGTAAATATTGCACTTTAACACTCATTGATGGTATTGCAAAACCTCTTCAAGTAGCCATAATTAACGACTATTATCAACATAATGGAATAAACCCATAGATATTTGCTTATATGTTCACGAATAAACCCGATTGGTAGGCAGTCCAGTAAAAATGTTATTGAAAGCGTTTGGAGTAGGCTAAAATGGGCATTTAAAACTTAGGTATTAAGTTAATGGCAACGGAACTTCATTAACGTCTATAGTAACTTAGAAAACGACCGTATTTCTCAAAATAGAGAATATTTGTCGTACATATAGTAATAGTTACAATACAGAGTTCATGGACCTGAAAAAGAGAACTTGACTCTTAAAAAGAATACATATCTTGTCACCCTAGCTAAACTATAATTTCTTTTTATAATTCTTCCTTAAAGTTTAGAAATTATCAAATAGGTTATTAGAAAATTAAATTATAATTTGAGCCACCCCCTTAATACCCAACGAAAGGTTCTTCCTTCTATAATTTTTACATTTTTCTGCATCCCAATGATTTTTTAAATATCTTTAAATTAAATCATGATGATCGCCCATAGTTTAGATTTTTTAACTCACCTCTATGGTATAAACTATGCCTTCAATTATTGTACAATCAAACAATTATTGTGCGATCAAACCTTTCCACCGGTTGATCTTGTTTCTCCTAGAAATTTTGTTAATTTTTCCCAAGTGTTTGTAACGGAAAACTGAAAGCGTTTTTAGGTATAATAATAATAAGCACCTCTGAATGGTTAATCACTTCCCCAAAACTAGTTTATAAAAGAAGATCTGATTTAATTTAATACTTAACAGTGTTTTGTGATCTAAGATCTAATTGACAACAGATTTAAAAATAAAACACTAAAATATAAGTATTCTCTGTACTCTACACGGTCGAAGAACACAAGAGTGTTACATGCGTTGTCGATGCCAATCGTGTAAACTCGGAGCTCCTACAAATCTGTTCCTCAGACTCTTGTCAATTTTCCTAGTTGATCCCTATTCCACAATTAATTATAGCACACAATTAAGTAGTTTTTCAGGCTGATTTTTTAAATATTTTATTAAGCCGCCATTTTGTCCAGTCATCTTGGATTCGTACCAAAATTTTACCAGTTGATTCCAACATAATTCTTTGATGTTTGTAAAAATGCTTCCAGCTTATCCCCATATGACCCTCAATTTTTGACCAAGTTGAAAAAACGTGTTTTTCGGAATCTAAGGGCCCTGAAACGTGAAGATTTTACTAAGAAAGAAATGAACTAAAATATGCATATTCATTTTATATAGATAGCCTACAGAGAAATTTTATTTTTTAGAAATTATTATTTTATTCAGTATGTTTACAGTAAAGAAAACCATTCTCCTCCGTTTTTTTTGCAAAAATGATTTAAGAAGATCAAAGTTTATCACATTTAAAAAATGCAAGAAGTATTCTTCTATAAAAAGATTAGGATGATTTATTTGCGGTTTTAGCGTGTGAAGTTAGAAATTACGATTGAAGTGGACTGTTAGTGACACTTGAGATGTAACACCCCATCTAGATTGCGAGAAGGCATTTTTCTTCGACCTTAACCTGATATTCATAATAAAGATTTATAACTTTGCTTATTGCAGATTAAATGTGTTCATTTTTTTACTTCCCTCGTAAGAGTATTGTAATAGTGAATAAATCACACTTTGAGATTTTTGTGTTTTCTTTGAATAAAAATTATTCAAAACCTTGTAGCAAAGTACGTGTACCAATGACTACTCACCTTAAATACAGTAGTTGTTCAGGAAAATGAAAAAAACATATTTTTAAAATTGGAGAAATTTTATGTACAGCAAAAGGTTTCATAAAAAATGTATGATTGTTTTAAATTAAAGTAAGCGTAATTCCAACCTCACCAGTTGAAAAGTGACCTTTCAGAGATTTAATATGCAAGTATAACTCGTTTTCTGTTAAAGGATTTAGGAATATTGAATTATTTTCTGTTGTAGATTGATTATCTGAAAATGGCAGGTGTAAATTTTGATCAGTATTGTTTTGTATTTCATAATCTATGCTTATAAATAAATTATTAAATATATCAACAATATCTTTTTCGTTTTCAAAGTATCTTGTTTTGAAAGATACATAATTTTTTGGATGTCAGTTTTTATATGAATAGACTTCATTTACAGTTTTCCAAAGCTTTTTTATAGTATCTCTTACTTTCAGTTATTTTATTGTTTGTAGCATATATTTTTAGTTGATTATTAGTTTATTTAAGAAGTTCCTATATTTAAATATAGGAAAATAAATAAATAAATATTTCTTATATTCATTCGCCAACTCTAAAAAATCATTTTTAATTTAAGTTTTTTTTAAGATAGTCCCTATGTTTTATAGAGTTAATCATACCCTGCGAACCCACGGTTTCCTTCGTCTATTTTTGTTATTTTAATGTTCTTCAAAAGTGCATCGATCTATTATAAACAAAAGTTTTTGATTAAAAACTTGGTATATTGTTTGAACGGAATTCGGTTTGTATACCTCTTGCCATGTTTCAGTTTCCAGCGTTTTAAACAGTTTATTATGACCAAGTTCTTTTTTCATTTGTAGTAAATCTTATTATTTTTATAATTTGAATGCTTAGACCAATACAATAGTGATCTGTTATTGAACTCTGTATGAGTGTGTGATAGAACTTGTCTTACAACAACCAAAAAAAAGGTCTAACCTGGGCTAACCAAAAAGGCATTCTGATAAGTATAAAACACAATTAGATACAAAATAAGTGTACGGAACTTCATCTAGATACATATTTTTTACTACTACCTATGTCTACCTAGTTCGGACGAAATTTTGTTTTAGAACCTCGGAAACTACTATCAAGTTCCAATGCTACGCAGACATATTTAACTTTTTGAAATTTACATGTACTTCAACTTTATATCCCACTCTGTAAAGAAAGTCTTTTGAGGATTTAGTTAGTACTTAGACATTATTCCTGACCCTCTACAGGAAGTTGATTGAGGCATTAGTTACTTTCCTTTTAATTCTAGAATTAATTTATCAAAAACAGATAAAAAAATGCATCAGTCGGTTTAAATTAAGAAAATTACGAATGTGTGAAATTGACTTACATTTTTTCTATAATTTATGGGCGTAGTGTATTACGAAACTATTCAGGATGTCCAGACAGAACCGAGAAGATATTGAAAAGAAACAATACACAAAAACTAACAATTATTGCAACTGTTATATATGGTGTTAGTTTCTCCGCGGTTTATTTTAATCGTTGTTGTTTTACTATAACTATACATTTGATATTAATAAAGATATTGAATGACATTAAAATGTCGTTTAAGAAAAATTTGAAACAACCCATACGTGATATGAATTTAACAAATAAAAATGGTTTGACATTTTATACCAATGGTTTTGCACTTTGCGCATAAATCATATGATGAAAATGAACCAGTTAGACGAATACTGCTATTTTTATTGAATTTTCAATATTTACCACAAATATTATCCAGTTTCAGAAATATTTAATGCGAACACCTGGTTGCATTTCAAATCTTCTTAAAACTCATATTCCTATTCATTATTTTTATAGTAGCGTCTGATTAAAAAAAAAAATTTGACATCTCGCAATCTTGAAGTAAGGAGAATCACGTTGATAATTCCTTCTTGACATCCTTCATACAACAATAAAACACCATATATCATATCTTCTGGAAGGCTGAACGTGACTATTCTGCCTAATCATAATATGTACCTGGGGCACTCTTCACGTACTAGACATACATACTTCAAACTACATTGTTCATTAAATGAGCTTGCCAATCTCGGAGACACGTGACCTGTTGTGGGGTCCATTCGAGATCCCTCTTGACTTTATGGGATATTATCCGGGTAGGTCGGCAGGATTACTGAGGAACAATAAAGATTCCACCTCAATCAGCATCATTGTAAAAGGGATTATGTTTTAATAAATGTCTTATCTGCTGAATAATCTGATCGATAATAGTCTTAAAATGATTACTGTGACTATTTAAAATTAGGCATTGGTGTAGGATAAATATAGTAAACAATTACTGAAACATATTAAACATTTCATTGTAAAACATTTTTGTCATTGTTTAAATTTGCCGGTATTTGAATTATTTTGACACATGTACAATAATTTGTTAGAGATAGAGATAAAAAAATCTTTATTTTTTAGACCTTCCAAAAAAACAAAATTACTTTTAGAATTGAAAAACAAATGCAATTTTAACTAAAAACCCCATTTCGTTTTCAGATTTTTAAATATTCCTCATAATTCTAAACATGTTTATGTCAGCTAGCATGCCTTATACCATCAACTGCTTTGGAAATATTTATGTATTACAAGGGGATTTAGGACATTTTTTTATATAACCATAGTCTATTAATCCTATAGGGTGTGACAATAAGAGTAAAATCGAACAGGAGGTCTCTATCTCGACCCGTTTTCGAATGGGAAGATATTGAAATAAGAATTCCAGAAGTAGCGTTGAAACTGTTATTTTAATTTTTGTTTTATAAAATGTTGATCACCATTAACTTCTTGGCAATAATAAACTCTTCTTTTAAATTCCCTTCTAAAGTGCTGGAGCATTTCAGGCGTCACACTAAGGCGAACATAGTTTTTTGTTGTACTTCTTGTAAATTATTGTGTTTGTCTAAGAAATACTCGCTCTTTTAAGTAACTCCAAAGAAAGAAATCAAGTGGAGCAAGGTTCGGCGACCGTGCTGCCTATTCGACAGCTCCACGGCGCTCAATACAATGCACAGGAAATTCAGTATAAGGATATTCTCTGAAGAATAAATAAAAGTGCGGGTAAAATTTTTTCCGACTACACAAGGTTATTCTAGGGGGATAAAGCAGTTTTTTAACAGTGAAAATATTTTTTTATTTCAGAAACTATTAATATTTTGAAAAAATAATGAAACATAAATATTTTATTACTATATTTTTTTGCATATCGATTTGGGATTTCGTTATTAGGTGGGGTCTTTTAAAAAATATACATAACATCTACGTAGTATTTTACATAATATGGTAATCTTGGTTAATCCACAAGAAGCAACCGTTTTTAAGATGTTTTGATATCTTAATGTCGAACTGAAACTTTTTTTTTCGTAAATTCCAAAATGATGGTCAAGCTTTTGGGAGCGGATTTCTTATATGAAAATGAGAAAAAAGTTTCTTTAAATATGGTTCCGGGTTCGACAAACCCTTCGTTTCTAGTGTAAGTTCTTATTTTGTGATCATTTATTATAAAATTAAGCGCAACAAAAGCGTGATAGTATCGATTGCGGAATCCTGTTATTAAAAGGGGGATCAGAATTTATCAAATGAGGTTACTTCTAGCGGGTTAAATCGAGAATACCGTTTTGTATAAAACTCTAGACGTGTTAAAGAAGTCCTTAATAATAATATATTTTTAGGCTTTTGTTTGACAAGTTAAGGTTAGCTTAACAAAAGTATTATTTTTTACTCTAGAATATGATATATCATTTTATTATAACCCTGCTCAAAATAAGTTACTTCGTATTAAGAGGTTATTTTTAATATTTTTATATTTTTAGGAACTATTCTGGTTTCTAGGAGATAAATATGCTCAATATTTTTTGGAAAGTTTTGACACTCTTAATTTAACTTGTCATCTCCGTAGGTCTCGATGTATTCCTGGACTTTTAACAGCCAAGAGTTTGAATTTCAACATCGATTTTACTCTAGAAACAATTTGTAACGCTATAACGAACTCAAAAGAGATTTTAAATGATACTGATCCTGTTTATAACCTAATAATTTTAGAGAACATCATTATTCATTAAAAATTACTTCCGAAAACGACTTCTAATCATAAATATAAAATCAGCTTTAAATTTTGGGTCGTTACTCTTGGAGCCAGTCTGGACTTATTTGGGTCAAGAGTTGCTTTAATTATGCCTTGTAAGTACCTGAAAGTTTTATTGACGAACATAAAAATATAAGCGTTTTAGGGGCGTGTACACTGACACTATGACATGAGTTATTTAATGATTAAAAAATATGTATCGCTTTCTGTTACAAAGTAAAATATAAATTTATGGTTTAGCCCTTTTCAGTGATATAAAGTTGTGCTTTATGTGGCGGAATAATGACGCGCGTTCAATATTTTGAATATATTGCTATAATTATGTTCTTTATAAAGTTGTGACGACAAAATATGTTTGAAAATTATGAAAAGTATGATATGTTAAAATGGAGGAACACATTTATCAAACATTAAAAAGTAATTTAGTAAATTGTTAACATTGCTATTGCTGTTTTATTCGTATGCTTTTCAAAAATATATAGTTTGGATATATTAATTTTACATTATTTTTACGATGGAAATTTAACTGCAGATGATTATGTAAATATTTTGCGCACATATATTTAGAGTTAAAAAAAACTAATTGGTAAAACTCTTGCATTGAATCTAATTAAAGAATTCTTGCGATACGATAACTACTAGCATTGGAACAAAAGTATGTACTCGTCGCACAGTGATACAATACGCATATCTAGAATTCCAAAAGTCTAAAAAATATGTTTGCCTTAACTTGTCAAATTAAAATCGAAGATAACTCCAGATTTATTAGAAAAATATTAATAAGACACTATTTTTTGCGTTTTTCACATTTTTAATATCACTTTTAACTTGAAATATTATATAAATTTGCAGTTTAAGAAAAATAACTAATTTTAGACATAGATATTTACATATTAAACAATTGAGATTGACATATTTTAACACCATAGGATTTTTATAGTAGACCTTTTTAAGAAATAGTAAAATAAGCAGTTTTTATACACTTATATACAGAGTGACTCATTTATCTAGTGACACAGTTACCTCACAAACTATAAAACATAAAAAGAAAATTTAAATACTAAATGTACATATTAGAAAAGGAATTTTTTTTTATGTTCTTTTTATTTACAAAATATTCGTTCTTTCAAGGCGACCATCAACGTTTTTATTTTAATTGAAATTGGCTAGTGGAAAAAAGTAAAAACTAGAGATAATGAAATCATTAAGAAATTTTATTAATATTTATCTTTTTTACTATACTAAAAGCTTAAGAAAAATCACAGATATAAAATTGAATATATCTTTAGGTATGCTGTTTATAAGCATAATATAATTAGGCCAAAAAACGTATACAAAACTAATCAAAATATTTCTAAGGGCTTTAGCGATATAAACCAAGTGTAAGAGCTGTTAATGCTACAGTTTATAAAAGAAAATTAATTTTTATTGGTATTTTTTATCTATAAAATAATTCGCTTGTGCAAGGCGGCTATCAGCGTTCTTTTTTTAATTAAAACCATCTATAATTTAAATGAAATCTTAAAGAAAATTATTTAATATTAACTTTTTTACTATACTACAGGCATTGAAAAATCACAAATTATAAAATTAAATATAAATAAATAGATATTTTGTTTATAAGCATAATATATTTAACTTTAAAAAACGTTTAGAAAACTAACTCCGAATTAATCAAAAATGTTATTTATCGTGGTCAAGCGACATAAAACCAATTTAAGATCTGTTAATGATATATAGTCTATAAAAATTAAAAAGTTTAATACCTTATTTGGCCATACTAAAACTAACAGGATCATTTTATTAACTATTTCTAATTTGGTTTGAATATTGTCTATATTAGCAGTTAAAATAATATTACTTTTTATTAAGTTCAGGGGCAACTAATAGATTAATAATGTCATGATTTAAAATACCGTAATTTTTTGGAGGTAAAATTCTTAAACTAGAAATTAATGGGTCAGAAGAAACTAAAAGTATATTAAGTAAATCCAAGTTTGCTTTCTCTGAAGACATTTTTCTGGTATTGTGTTCTTTGTAATATTTTATTTCTTTATGTCGTGATTCTTGGGTATCCTCTCCTAACTGTCCTATCGGAAGTAAAAAATGTTCAATTACCTCTTTACTTTGTATTAATATTTTATGGACAGTGGGAGGCATTGGATACCACTCGTATAATTTAACATACAATTGAGCTGTTTCATAGGCGTACTGACCAAAAAGTGAAAAATTTATTTTGTAACCACAATTTAAAGTACTTAATATTATACTAAAAGTATAAAGCAAATTTTGATCTATGCCAGTTATTTGTGATGGATCCGAAAAAAATCTTCTGGCAGTATTACCGTCATTTGTATTACCGAAACCTACTTTAGGAATGTCAATCAATAATCCAGTTTGCTCTCTAAAGGATTCAATATTTTTTTCTTTTCTTTGATTAAACTCGTTTTTTAAATTATGGGAATCCGCCAAACTTTAAAATTTATTCTGTATGATATATAAATTATACACTTAAAAAATCTTATATAAGCATGAAGTGATGACAAGCCTAAATTTAGAGTTTCTGGATTAGTTGGTAAAGATTTGACGTATTCCAGATTATTAACATGTGCTGGTCCGGTTTTACATAAATAACATTTTTGAGAAGAAGTGGACATCAAAGAATTACACACCTTACCATCTAACATTGTTTTCACCATTTCGTGGTATACAATATATTCCTTTTTATCTATTTTAAATTTAGTTGGTAAAGCTGAGAAATTTGGTTTTCTACATAAGAAAATTCAGATTTAATAATTTCATCCGTTTCTTTTAAAAACTGTAAGCTAACTGGTCTACAAAAACGTGTCGGTGACGTTCGAGGATTTTGCCACAAAACTGTCAAGCTATTTCAGTTTTCAAAACTTAATTGTAATGGCACCACAGATGTACCAAATATTCTCGAATCATTACCTCTACCTTTTTGTTTATATTTACTTTGGTTTCCACTTCCGTCCGATCCCCATTATTTTATAAATACATTTTAAGGGTATTTGAGGTGTAGAAATATCCTGGAAAGTACTCGAAATAACTTCTTTTTAAACCTGGACAATATGGGTCGTGGTATGGTTTGTCAGGAAGAAACTTTGGGCAAATCTAAGTCATTTGGTCAAAACCGCATTTCGATATCATTTTTCGTTTTCGATCTCTTAAGTCGCGAAATGTGTTACATTTCAGTGGGGTACCCTGTACAACCGGGGATCAAAACTTAATCATTTCCTAGAAAAATAGAATGGGAATATTAAACTCGTATATTGTAGAAATTTAAGAAAATTACTAAATAATTTTTATTTTATTATATAACACTATTAGTTACATGCTACATCAATATTAATTTATTAATTATGGTTTTTGTTTAAAAAGTCACAAAATTAGGGAAAAAAACTTTTAATTTTATTTCAGAACACACATTAGTTCCTGCTGTAAGCAGAAAAGAACTTCCCGTTACTGAGCTACGAATTGTTTTTTGGCCTTACTTAATGTTAATTTTGGACACGAAGATTAATTCCATCAAAGTAATTTCATTATATTTTTATTTTTGGGGTCATATAAAGACACTAGTGTATCCTGATAGTAAAATTTTAGACGAAAACGATCTTCACAATCGAAATTTTGCCCTAAACTGAAAAAAAAACGGTCTTAAAATGAAATCAATCAGACAAATTTGATATATTTATTTGCATGACTTAAGCCCCGATTATATGCAAAATACATATAAATAATATTTATTCAATATTCTCATATTTTAACATTTTTTGCATAACGTTGTGTATTTTGGATCGGGTGTAATATTTATCTGTCGTTTGTTAGATAGGCACGTAAAATATTTGAATTCTTCAGTAAAAAATATATAACATTTGAGTAAAACGTTCAATAAAACCCATCCCAAACACTTTATAGCAATAGGTGGACGGAATTCTGAAGTCTGAGATTTTTCTGCTCCTCGTAATAACGTTTAGCCGTTTACTTAGATATACATTATTTATCCTGAGAATTGTATTATTGAGTTATGCAGGTTAAAATGTCTAACACAGTAGTATTGTAGATAAAACCGCATCCGGAATTAACATTAGAAGGCGATGGTGTTTTCTGCAAAATATATGGAAAAGCGGCAAGTGTTTTGAATTGAGTTTTTCAAAATCAATAGCTTTGATTGGAAATTTAAAACGCAATATAGATTTAGCCACAGATAGCATTTAAAATCTTGTTGCCAAAAAACTGAATGACGTTTTAAATAACGAAGTTAAAACTAGTTAAAAATCGAAGGTGTGACCTGGTATTCTTTGTGATAATTTTGATATGTCTCCTGATCTCCTAAATATAATTAATAGGTATATATACAGTATGTAGGAGACAATTCTCTATATATATAAATCCGAGCTTTGGTCATGACAATAATTTACGTTGCCAAACAAATCAGATATGTTTTATGGTTGTTAGGGCTGACCGAAAGTTTTGCTTATTCTGGCACCCGCTGAGCGGTAAAGTAAAAATCCTAGGAAAAGTGACATTTTGCGATCTCATTTGGAAAAAGTAAATTTTCTAAAGGCTACAAATATAAAGTGGCACAACTCGTCCTGTTCTATCATACGCTATACGTCTATCCCCGTATAAATATCTAACTCCTTAGACAGTCAAATTGCCATCATTAAGTGAAACAGTAATATAAAATATATAATAAATATTAATAAGAGGTGTTGAATAAAATATTTATTTTTTGTAGTTTTATGACCTTTTTGGCGTAAGAGTAATATTACTCCTTAAAAGGAAACAAAAAGCTAGAGGCACTATGAAATCGAGGGAAATATAATGTATGGAATATATATTTATATTGTAATGAAAAATTTGTTTAAATATTAAGAGAATAAGGTATTAAAAACGTTATTAAAAAAACATTTTCCTGCATAAAGAAAATAAAATACAAATTCGCTATATTATATATAGCTTATTAAATATTTTGAGCTTATTTAGGTAAAGCTGAATTCCCATTTACAAAAAATTTGTGTATATATTCAAAATAGTTCGCTTGAAAAATTGATGCAAATTATGTATACGATTCAACTTATCTGTCAACTAAAATTAATACACCGCTTTTTGTTGATTTATTTTTGATAAATAGGATTTTATTGAAGTAGGAAAATATAAAACAACCCTTTTAGTCTGCAAAAATAATTTTCATCTGTAATCAAAAGGAGATATTCCGGCTGCCTCTAAAAAGATTTCACGTCTGTATCGTTCTCATTAATTAACCCAAAAAGCAAGTGTATAATACATTTTATTATGCCAAATCTTTACTTTGTAAGCTTTTGAATTCGCGTGTAGAGTGATTTATTTACGTCTCAATATTTTCAGTCTTATTAACTACCATAATCTTTATCATAAACTCTGTGTTGAAAATAATAATAGTAACGACTCCTTAGCAGTACTTTTTATTAGGAAAACAGTCAGTGAATATCATTGATACTTGGATTTTTATGACTATACTTATTGTTTTTTACTTCCCTCGTAAAAGGGAAGTATTGCAATCGTGAAAAAATCACTCTCCGAGATTTATTCAGATCTTCACAGTTCAGAGTCCCTAGATGACGAAAAACAAGTTTTCTCAATTCAGTCGGTCTGTCTGTTTGCGGTGTAGCTAAAAAACTACTTACACGATTGACTTTGATTGAAATTTTAGTCAAAAATTAAGGGTCATATGGGGATGACCTGGTAACATTTTGGTAAAAATCCAATATGGCAAAACAAAATGGCGGCCTAGTGGAATGTTAAAAAAATATTATTAAAAAACTGCTTATCCAATGGTTTGATTTCATATTGTGTGTGTATGGATTAACTAGTAAAATAGTGGTACTAATTCAAGATGGCCGAATAAAATGTCGGTCAAATAAAGAAAGTCTGTCGGTCCGTCTGTCGGTCGGCCTATCTATATGTCTGTCTGTTAGTTCGCCTCATAGCTTAAAGACTACTTACCCGATTGACTTGAAATTTTGGTCAAAAATGAAGGGTCATATGGAAATGACCTGGTAACATTTTGGTAAAAATCCAATGTGGCAAAAAGTTATGGCGGCCTAGTGAAATGTTAAAAACTTACTGAATTATTTTATTGCTTATCCAATTTATCTCAATTTTTGCATAAAAACCAAATATTATATAGAAATCAACTGGTAAAATTTTGGTACGAATCGACGATGGCGGTATCATAAAATATGTAAAAATTCAGCCTAAATAACTCTTTAATGGATCCATTTCAAACTGTGTGCCATAACTAATTAAATATAAACAAGACGGCGGAACAAAATTGCGGGAAAATAAAATGTCTGTAAACGTGAAAAAATCACCCTCTTAGGTTTTACATATCTTCACGTTTTAGCGTCCCTAGATGCCAAAAAAACACGTTTGATCAATTCCGTCGGTCCGTTTGTCGGTCTGTCTGTCAGTTCACAATATAGCTTAAATACTACTTACCAGATTGACTTCAAATTTTGACAAAAAATTAAGTGTCATATGGGATGGTAATATTTTGGTGAAAATCCAGTATGGCGGAACAATGTTAAAAATATTTTGTTAGAATGGTGTATTATTTGGGGTTAAGATCCAGTAAAATAACAAGTCTTTTTTTAGATTATCCACCTTTCGTAACTTAATTGTTGCTTCCTCAGGACACATATATAGATCCTATATCCTGCATGAAACTCATATCATCAGTCTTTACCTACTACGTTAGTCCGCAGATATTTTCCAGATATTAAGTTTCTAAATGGTTTTCGTTAACGATCTTATTAAATATCGGCGGATCAACGGAATATATATATATATATATATATATATATATATATATATACTATATAAAATCTATGTGTCTTGAGGATGCAACAATAAAGTTGCGAAACGTCGACAATTTAAAAAAGGGATTTGGTTTTTTACTGGATCCTAACCCCAAATACTACACCACTCTAACATAACAAAAAAAAAAGGATAGTTAACGAAAACTAGTTAGAAACTTAATATCTGCGGACCAGCGTAGTAGGTAAAAACTGATAACATGGGTTTCAATTGAAGATGGCGAAACAAAATTGAGGCAAAAATAGAATTTTAAGAAAATCAACGTAAAAAAATCTTGTTCAATTTTGCAGAAAAATCAGATGCGAAAATAAGATAAACTGGTACGAATTTATCATTTCGTACGTAATTCAGAATGGCGGTATGTGTCTATGTAAAAACACCTTATTGAATTTATTTTAAATTATGTCCAAAAGTCTAGTGGCATAGGTACTAAAATCAATAAAAATGCGCTTTCACACACCTTTATCAAAAGTTCTTGGCCGGAAAAGATATGGTGACATATGGCATAGGTAGAAAAAAAAATGGTAAAATATTGGTAGGAATCGAACATGAGGAACAAAATGGCGCCCAATAAAAATGAAAGGACAGTATATGTAACACATATATACTGTGACTATGTACTGAACTAAACTGGATCACACTTCACTATTCCTAACAAATGAAAACGAAAATCATAACGAAGTTCCGGGTAAAGTAAATTTACCGATTTTTTTATTTTGTACTTAGCACAAAAGCCTTGACTTTTTATTATGATCTATTTAACATAAAAATCAGTGGATGAAACCCAGTGTTAAATCAATCAACTTAATTTATTTACATAACAAACTAACCTTGCCGTATAGGTTAGATCGGAACACTGATTTGAGTCATGCCAAAATGAGAAGTTACAATTATTGATATTATAGTAGTCGGTACTATGTATCTCATGACTTAAAAAGGAAAATATGAAGTTAAGTCTAATAAAATTAAAATTACAGAATCGTATGTAAACATTCGTATAGTCCTTCTTTACATTTAAATATTATGAAATTAGATATATTGTTATTTAGAAGTAAGATACCAATCCAACAGCGAGCTACAAATATTTGTGAAATTCTTATCTTATGAGAAAGTATGAATTTAATATTTTGCTTGTATTTTCAGCGTTGGGCTGCTTTATGAAAGATAATTCTTTATTGGACCTTGAGAAAAAGTAAAAAAAACTGTTTTATTAACTTTTGTTTTCCCATTTAATTTATACATATAATTTTATTGAGTCAAGATATTCAGATTTTTTGTATACTAAAATTAATTGTTTCAGAAGGAAGCTAGCATTGGAAAAAAAAATCGGTAAATTCCCATTCCCAAATAAATAACCCTTTCCTTTCATTAGGAATACTGAAGTGTAATCCAGTTTAGGTCGGTACATAGTCATTTAATAACACATATATAATGCCTCTTCAAACATTTTTATTGGGCGCCGTTTTGTTCCACTATAATGTATCCCTATCACTATTTTACCAGCTTCTACATATGCAACACTTGATTTTGGCCTAACTTAAAATAAATTGAATAAGTAGTTTTACCACCGCCATTTTATTCCTTCAGATTGAATGAATTCCAGTTAATACTTTATCCATATATCACAATTTAAGAAGTCTTTAAAATATAGGGAATAAGATTTTTTACATTTTTTTTAAACATTTTATTTGGCCGCCATTTTATTTCGCTATCTTGAATTCGTATCACAACTTTATCTGTTTATCTATAGATAACACTTAATGCTTGCACAAAATTTGAAATCAATCTAATAAGTTATTTTTTTCAGACTGATTTCTTAAATATTTTATTTGGCCGTTATTTTGTTTTGGATCACACCAAAATATTACCAGTTCATTTCTATATAACACTTGATTTTTGTGTAAAATTTGGGGTAAATTGGATAATTAGTTTTTAATAATAATTTAACGTAATAATAAACGTTAGTTTCATTTGGCCGCCATCTTGTTCCGCCACACTGATTGTTTTTCTAAAATATTACCAGGTTATTCCAATCGAGCAAGGAGTTTTATTGGCATCTAGGGACACTAAAACGTGAAAATATGAAATACCTGGGGGGTGCTTTTTTCAGAATAACAAACATTTAATTTTGCCGCCATTTTGTTCGGCCATCTTGAATTATAACACAATTTTACCAGTTCATCTCTATACTACATTTTGAGGCTGAATTTTTAAATATTTTATTAAGCCGCCATTTTGGAGTCGTACCAACATTGTACTAGTTGACTTTTACATAATACTTTTTTATGCAAAATTTGAGGAAAATTGAATGAGGAGTTTTTTAATAATATTTGTTTTAACGTTTCGCTATGCCGTCATTACGCTTCTCCATAATAGATTTTTTCCGAATTGCTACCAGGTCATCCCCATATGATCCTTAATTTTTGACGAAATTTTTAAGTCAATCGGGTAAATAGTTTTTAAGTTAAGCCGTGAAATGACAGACAGTCCGACGGAATTGATAATACATATTTTTGTGACATCTAGGGACGCTAAAACGTAAAAATGTTAAATACCTAGAGGGCGATTTTGTGAGGATTACAAACATTTTAGTTTGTCGGCATTTTGTTCCACCATCTTGAATTATTACCAAAAATTCTACCAGTTCATCTGTGTAACACAATTTTACCAGTTCAGCTCTATACGATAATTAATTATTGTATATAATTTGAAATCAATTAAGTAGTTTTTTAGGCTGAATTTTTAATTATTTTATTAAGCCACCATTTTGTTTTGCCTTTTTGGATTCGTACCTACATTTTACTTGTTGATTCCTACATAATACTTATTTTGTGAGCAATATTTGAGGAAAATTGAATAAGTAGGTTTTTAATATTTATTTTAACGTTTCACTAGGCCGCCATTTTGCTTAGCCATATTGGATTTTACAGAAATGTTATCAGTTCATCCTTATATGACCCTTAATTTTTGACTAAATTTCCAAGTCAATCGGGCAAGTAGTTTTTTAGCTATGCCGGGAACTGACAGACAGACAGACAGACAAACCGTATTGAGAAAACCCGTTCTTCGGCATGTGGGAACAGTGAACACGTAAAGATCTGAAAAAACCTCAGGGTGATTTTTTCTCGATTACAATGGTTCCTTTTTGCGAGAGAAGTAACAGTTCTTATATGTTAGGTAATAGCAATAATATTATTACTTTATAAACCATACTTATAACAGTTACATTGACACCATACTAAATAATTCATTATACATGATATTTATTTAACAGTTTTATTATTGTCTTCCCAGAACACATACTATACTAAATATATATTACTGCTTTGTGTAATAAAACTGTCTTATACAGACAACTTATCTAAATAGTGATCTTGAAAAACTATGGTTTCATATCTTACATACATAGATACAATACGGTTCAAAAGACAATTCTCCAATTTACCTACAATGTAAAATTGGCTCCCTGCTCGCTCTAAGTTAATTACCACCCGTTGCGTTTATAAGCCTGATGGGCCCAAAATAAAGTGTTTTCTCTTAACATCTGGCACTGTTAATCGTATATTAGAGTGAATAAGATGACGAGCTACTTATATGAGGGTTGAAATATTACTCTATCATAACGAATAATTGGGCTGGGCTTTTAGTGTAAGACAAGAACAGCGTTGCTGTTAATTTTAGTAAATTATTTGAGATCTCTCAATAAAGTTGTTTGCGCTACTTAAAGAATGTAGAATTTATAGAACTCATTAAATACGAATTAATTTGTAACAGGTCACTTACTACTTAAAAGTATAGTGGCTAAGCCTGACTGCAAAACTTTGTTCTTGCCTCACGAATTCCTAGAAATCGTGAGCTAAACTCTATGACGGGGTCTTGTTCACTTTACTTAAAAAAATTACCTAAATAATGAAATCCCTCAAACCAAAGATTCTTTTAACCTAACAGATATTGCCTTTTAGCAGGACTTCAGCTGGCACAGAAACTACTCCTTAAAATCTTAGTAGCCAGGGAGCTGGTTGACAAAAAGATTTGAGTTATTTTATAAACACTTATTTTTAACATTTTTTTTTCGATTTCAGTGGTATAGGACGTTTTAAAACTTACGGGCCCTAAACGGCAAATTTTGGTGAACCCCCTGCGTTAGTAAAAATATGTTTAAGTTTATAGCAAAAAACGACACTCGTATTCACAAAAACGTTTATATAGTTTACATATAAGTATTATTAATTAAACTAGAGCTGTCCAAGATAAATATTAGGTTCAGAGACGCACGAAAAACACAGATATAACAAAAGTTTTCCTGTGCAATAGTTCTCGACACCTCCAATTGGCTATCATATCAGATACTCCCAGGTATCGAGTCGAGATGTTCAGCTGAAACAGCCTAAATAACGTTCAACGTACATTCCAGATGATTCTAAAAATTTCTTAAAATTTCACCGCACGCCCCTGGTTTAAAGTGTTTAATTTTGGAGAAGGTCTCAGTTAGGTTTTCGACAACACGACAAGATTGCTCCGTTGTACAAGATATGTAGTGAAAATCAAAATTATTAAGTTTGGCTTTACTAGAAGAATGTCGAAACATAACAAAAGCAAGGAACAAACGTCGACGTCGTTGATGGTAGGTAAGGTCGTGGATTAAAAGATCTGAATAACACGGAGCACCAACGCTATTGCTGGCCGAAGTTTCAGAAGACCCTGAAACGTATCTTTTCTTTTGGAGACTTTGGCTCTTTAGTACAAAAAAAAGATACATTTCTTAGACCTACAGTATCTTCAGAACTAAAATTGAAACTCACTCTTAATTACCTTGTTACAGGAACTTGTTTTAAAATGAATTATTTAATTACAAATACAGCTTACAAGAGAAGACGTTTCTTTATTTATTGCCCATGAATTTCGAAGGACTACTTTACTATGTAAAAATAACTCATTGGTTGGTATCTATATAAGGCGCCGGTTCTTTAAATTTGTTTTTTTTCCAACCTAAAATATCTAAAAGATTCTTGTAGAATTAAGTTATTTTAACTTTTGTCTTTATATAGCCCAATAAAACTCTGCTGTTAACAAAAACTATGTTTGATATATTGTATGTCAATTAAAAACATTCATTCACATTCATACAGTTAACTTTAACTTATATTTAAAATCGACAATTAATATTTATGGTATGCATTCTACAACAGATTGTTGTTAACTTAACTGAAGCATAAGGCGACATTTTATTTTTACACGAACAGGGCTTAATACACAAAAAATGAACTATACCATTTGTATAATTAAACTAGTTAGATTAATTTTCTTTCGAAAATTACTAAGAATTGCTAAGTACAATTTTATTGAGCAGTGACTGAAGGAATCGCTACTAGGTTAAATATTGTAATATTTTTTGGGACAAAAATGAGGATAAACGAGTACGGACACAAGACGCCTGATGGGCCAGAGAAAAACACTTGTTTTTTTAACCAAATTCACTCTAGTATTTAATCGTACTGAACAAAAAACAAATTGTTTTACAACTTCTGATATAGGCCTGATAAGAGATCACACCTGTTCTCCCAACTAAAACTTAAACTATACCGAATGCAAGAATTTGAACTATTTTCCTAGCTGTTTACCTTCCTTGCCCAACTACAGATAAATTGAACCTGCCTAACTTACCGAAATGAGATTGGTTATACCAATTGCCAAAGAGATACACAGATGAGAATAAAATTACGACTTTCCGCTACAATGGTAGTGGTACATACTGAAAGGGGAAAATTTGGTCAAATAAAGCGAGGAAGATAAAAATAATGTTTGGTTTCTATTCAGCTGATTTATTTATTTAAAGCTTTACTCTGTCACCTTAACTTAGTTTTAATATCAGTATATTTTTGAGGACAGATAGCTTATAGGAATTTTTACTCCTCAAAAGAAGAAAGAAACCGATGTATGCATCTGAGCGAACTGGCTAGCGTTAAGTAAACACAGACTAGTTTTTATTATGCGGTCTTTGCATGGTAAAGCCTTGTTGAATTTTCTATAGAGAATTTTGCGCTTCCAGGCGGTATAAAAAGTTATTTTATGTCATATTTATAGGAATAGTTTTGGAGATTGAAGTTTGAGGAATGGTTGCCGCTTGTTTTGCTGTAATATGAAAGAAATAGTTTTAGTAATTATGAAGCGAAAGTTGCATTTAGCCAGGATTAGAAATTTATTTAGATTAATTTTTAATGTACTGGGTGTACGTGCAATTAGATTAAAGAAGTATTTAGTAAGTATTTTTTAGGTATTCGGGAAAAGCGTTTCTCAAACACCAAAAAGTATAAGTACTTTATATGGAGTACCAGCATGAAGCATATCTGTTATGGTGGCCAAAATATACAAAGCAATATATGAAGTTCTTATTTTGTGCTTTATATCGCTTAGATTTGGGAAAAATGAATTTATTATATATTGTACCTACATATATGAATTTTCACTAATTCTCAAGGTTACTGTTCCAAAGGCAATCGTAATTTCGGTGTATTTTTAAAATGTATGCATATGTTTTCCTTCAACAGATAAGACATTTTGCAAATAATAAGAACGTTAGCACAAAATGGTATAAACGAATATAATTATTATTTTTTAAGCTCAACAACTCATGGGGCCCACTGTTCAACAAAACTGAGATACGATATGAACTTTTCACTGGCGGTTGACTGGACTGTAAATGAATCATCGACTCCTTTTATTAGAAGTAGGAACTGCTTTTTATTTTATTGACTGTTCACTCTCGATTTTAATTTTGGATGCAGAGGGAATAACATCAATGTTTACACCTTTTACAACCAAAGTGCAAGGTGTTAATTCGCCTTAGGTGATCCTTCTAGGTGTACACTTACGGATCTGTGCAAAAAATTAATTCCTCAACCGAGCCGCAAAAAAGCAACAAGAGCCGCATGCCGCCCACAAGCCATTATCCCCCATACACCAACCGATATGTTGGATTTGATACGAACGGATTTTGCCGACGTCATCAAATCGACGAACAATATGTGGTCAGTTAAAACTTGACGATTTTTATTGTAAGTATAATATTCGATTAAGCTATCACATAAACAAAAAGTTTTTGTCCGTGTATTCGGTTTGTGAGTACCAAACTGGCTAAGCCGTCCGCTGAAGTGTGGGGGGCTATTTTTGGACAGCCCTAGTTTAAAGCGTATAGCATTAAAAAATCTACCTATGGTATTTTAAAAATAAAGTATTTATGTTGAAAAATACATCAACATTAGAATGGAAACAAAAAATACTTGAGTCAGAGGATTCTTTTGCAAAATGGTTAATAATCCTTTTCAGCCTAAGTATTCAAAGCTTGAACCTTTTTTGTGCAAAATAAGGGATAGCATTAACGTTAAGGCTCAGTACCTACAGTGAACAGTGGTGATAGTTACCGTTTTGTGTGTCGTGCGTTGACATAAAATCCCATGTTTTAAAATAGTCAAAAAAAACTAAATATATAGTCAAGACGTTGGCTGATTTTAAGAAAAAGGTATTTTCATTTCTGTCCTAAACCCGCTACCCTACTTATTCTTGAATTTTAAATTTTGTAACTTAAAATGTTTAAATTTACTTAAAAATTTAATTTCTCATGATTTTCACATTTTCCCAGAAAAGCTAAGTTTGTTAACGGATCCATAATGACTATAAATGAAATCAGAAGTTTGTAATTTACCTTAACATCAGTACAAAAAAGGGCTTCGTAATATAGGCAGCCACCATTAAAAAAATTAGGTGGAGCTTTATCAATTATAAAAGTGTTCACTTTTTTCAGTGTATTTTTTTCCATGAGGAATATTCAGCTGTAACTTTACACAACATACAACGTTAATGGAGTGTAGCATCAGATTCACAGACTTTGGAGTATCTCGTTGACAGTTCAATTTACCGTTAATTGCAAACTTCTAATTGGGAAATACTTGCCAACACTAGTTCAATTATTAGAAGTAATTATTTGTTTCCAATAATTAAATTTGTTTGTTGAAATGGCGCGCTGTGCGGTGTTAGTAATTTGGTTTAATATCAGAGATTTACTGGGCATGTTTGTAGTTATTAATGTTATCTCGTTCATTTCAGTTTGTGTATATTTGAACCACTTCATTTATTTTTCTATAATCATGACTTTGTTTTCTAAAAGAGATAATTTGCTTTTGTTTTATAAAGTATAGATTCATTTTCGCCATTTATGATGTTTAACAGATAAAATTAACTTGACGAATAAACGACTACAGTGCTGGAACGTTGAAACGCATAATGGAAATTTTAGGGCTATTTTTAAACTTAAATATCTCGAATAATTTAAAAGATATTTAAGTGCGGTTTTTGACAAATGAGATACGATTTTATGGTTTATAAGTGCTTGGAATTGAACTTCGATTTAGCGATGTTAATTCATAACTAGGGGTGGTAAACAATACGGTGCATTTTTAGAAATTTCATGTCTGCCCTACTTTTGAAAAAACGATTTTTTTCTTATTTTTTTTTTATTGTGGAGGAATCATCATGTCAAACGTAAACACTGGTTTGAAGGGTTTTTAACTAATTGTAGAAGTATCAGAAAAATTAAAATTTTACTGAAAATTATTTTTTTTGGATATTAGCAACCTGTATCTGAATAACACTTTTTCAAAATTGCTCTCAAAATTGGTTTTTAGAAGAACATTAAGGTATTGTTTTACTTATATCAAAATAATGCAGTATGTAGCAAAAATATAGTTTTACTGCTGTTCAAGATAATTTTTCTAAATTTGACCCCTTTTCTTTAATTTAGAATCGCGCCAGAAAAATTTCTATTCTATTATTTAATGTTTCTCTCTTACGATCGGCGCGCTGATGAGTCTCGATAGAATGAAAGTATTTGTACAACTACTACTGTGTCCGTAGACAGACTAGTCTACATGTTGAGATATGTAATTTTCTTAAATATTTGCTTCAATTAATTTAAAGTTAAATATTTTTATTCAGCTGCAAAAAAGCCGAAAAAAGATTTTTGTTTGTCAACTCAAGCAATGTTTTGTGCAAAAAATAAATTTATTTAATATTTTCATTAAAATTTAAATTCATTTAGATTTATAATAGCCGTAATAACCAGTGACGGCTCGTCAGGGGCGGCAGGGTCGGCCGGGCCGTATCAGAAAATATACAGGGAAATTTCTCTTTTTAAAATAGTAAATATTTTTAAAAATAATTTTGCAAACATCCTAAAAACACACAAAAATGTATTTTATTATTTCCTGGGCACATAGCAAAATAGGTAGGTATGCCTATTATAATTGCTTGACTAACATTCAAATAACGCCATTAACAGCAGTGCGCGGGCCACCGTCCACAGATATTCTAATATATTTATTATAGACGGTGGCTCGGCCAGCCGATTCTGTCATTTCGCATGCTAGACTTCATGTTAAAAATTCAAGCGGTACGTTCACATACATCAGATGCTATTATTTGCTATAACGTTCGTCGTAGCTTATATCACCCAACTCCAGCACGTCTCGATGAACTGAATTCTACCATTTTACAGGTATTAATATTATAATTATTTTAAAATCATACTACTTATTTTTTAGTTACTTCTTTACTTTAGTCATGTCTAATGATGGTTAATATATTATATTAGCAATTTTTACTCCAAGTGTGGTGTGTAAGTGAACATTTTAAAATATCATTCGCAGTTTGTTTTAGAAGTCGGCCGGCAGCATCGTTATTCTTGATGGACAATATGCTTTTTTGATTGTGTATAGCTTTCACTTTGCTTGGCATCTATTTTATTTTCCTCTTGACGGCAAGATACAATAAAATATCAAAAAAAAAAATTGTCTGACTGAGCGTTTTACTAACATTTTTTTTTTCATATTTATTAAATGTATACTCTAGTCTAGATCTGCTATACCTATATAGGTTGGTACCTACCTACTCGTAATTATCACTGAAGAAATAAACGGAAAAAATAAAAGAGTAGTGTTTGACCATATTTGGACGCTACACCAATTAACACCATATTGGCCTCAAAAGCGATTTTAGGAAACCTTTCTAGGGGGGATTAATTAAAAAAAAAGTTTGTTAATATATTTTATTATAAATGGTATGAGAACAACATAAATACCTATATTGTTCATTATATTTGTTTTGGCATAAGTGAAAAAAACAGCCTCTAATAAACAGTCATAGAATAACATCCAATTTTTTTCCTACAGTAAATTTATTAATTACATTGTTTATATTTACATCAATACTCTACCTATGGATATACAAGAGACTCAATCCAATAGGTCACTCTTGTGCCTTAGTGTTTCATAGCCAAGTTTTTAATCGTAATTTTCACGTAAAAATATGTAAATTACACATGAGGAGGAGGGTAATTACCGTATTACCTCCTCACTATAAAACCGCCCTTGATTGGCCTTGAACCTCGACGGACCCTAAATTTTAGAGTACGAGCCGTCACTGGTAATACCACACTCCTAGGTCGTTTGATGTACTTCAAGGTATGCCTAAATTATATTTTTGGTTAATTACACTTCATACACTAAATTTTAAAACAAAATGTTAAGCATTTCAAACTCATTGCGCAAGAAAATCTTGCAAAAAGTTTCAAAATGGCACTATACCTCCATTTATTTTTTTAATATGCTCGCTGTGGAACGACTTCGGCTCTACCATGAGTACTTCTTGAGAAATTCATCCATCCCGGAGTAATCAGTATGTACATACATGAAAAAATATACCTAGAGCATAATTTTAAAGTCGGTTAAAAAGTTAAGCTACCGAAATGAATATGCAAATTATATTTGCGCTTAAAAACAAATTATCTTATTTCTTAATGTTATAGGAATATTTTTGAATTAATGTATTTTTTACCTTATATAAGGAGGAGTTGCATTATAATCAATTTCCTATTAAACATGTGTTTAATATTATTTAACATATAATAAACTCAGCAACAATTATTTTACTGTTGGAAAGGGACAATTGAGACGCCAGAACAAAGTGTACTCGTGCGACACTTGACTAGGGTGAAATAAATTCTATTTTGACAACCCGACCCGCAGACCACTCAACTGGCTCTAAAGCCCTCACAATCACTTGCGAGTGCATTAGAATCGCGTGTTATTCAACGGAACAATATTTGCATTCGGAAGTGCATTTGTCTACTTTAAATAGTTTATTCGAACAAAGTACTGTTTGTCGTCATAGAACGAACTATAGTAAACAAACCGAAAAGCACTCCGTGTGGTGTTTATAGTCTCTAGTTTCGGACCAAAGCTTTATTGGGAACAGTTTAGTAGTTTGGTGTTTGCACAAGTTAAAGTTTGAATCATAATAATTAATTGAACAATGGTAACCGCTTTTAGCTGAAATAATTGTGAGAGAGTAGAGGCACTAATAATATTTTATAATATATTTTAAAAGCATTCTTTTCTTTGATTTTTAAGCTACTATAGTGGTTTATTCAATGCAGTTGCCTCTTTGATTATTGTAAATCTCAAATTAAATTATAAATACGTAAACATTGTATTTAAAATAGTTCAGTTTTTCAAAATATACATGGTGGCTCACCTCATATGTGTCAGTCAGTCAGACAGTCTGCTAAATGGTACTTTCGTTTTAAATATAACTTCCAATAATATATTATGTGGATCGGACAGCTACAATTTAAAATTATTTGCTTATATACAGAGTGCGTCAAAAATACGTGCCATTCAAACTTAACGTTTTTAAAATGTTAAGAGCATTTTATTGCATATTTGAATTCTTGATAACAAGATAGATCAAACGTATTAAGAGTACCTACACGCAACTTATAGGGCCTTTGAAATATTTTAATTTTTTTGAAAATTTTGCTTTAGAGACTGAATAAAACTCAAAATAATCAACGTTATTAAATGAACAATGAAATACAAGTTTAAAAGGTTTTGGTTTATAAGTTTCAAAATCTCCTGTCTGTATCTATATGTTTTCTACTGCTGCCCTTATTTTGGATTGATATCCAAGAAATATCAGTGGTATAAATTGTTCAGCAAGACAAATTTAACATAATTTGACATATAAAAGTCGGACTGCTGGTTTAGTCTCGGACGTCCTGCATGCGTCAACAATGGTCATGGTCATGGCATATTATTATTATTAGTAATAAATTTAAAGTACGGTTATTGGTTGTAGCCCATAAGTGTTACTCACGGGCTACAACAATGACCTGTTGGACACTCCTCACTGGTTGGTAGGAATAATAGGTATGTTGACTTGACTAAAAATATATTGATATTGTAGGCACTATTTATTAGTCGTAGAAAAATGGAATCTGTTTAATTGTACTAGGTTTACCTAATACCCAATACGGTTTAATAGACAAACACCTAACTTACCTAAGTAGTTTCCAGCAAATAGGGCTTTTTAATGTTTTGGAAAGTAAATATCAAAAATTGGCAAACGCTTTGATACCCCGTCTGAAATTATTTGAACTTAGTATCAAAATATATAGAAGCGCTAAGTTAGGTACCCATAAACTCAATACAGATTGGTAAATAATTAAATTTTTACGTTGTATCAAGTCATTAAATATAGGGTGTACTTATAAATAATAACGAAACGAATAATTTAATAGACCATACCAAATAAGAGAACTGCAAGTTGCTAAAAAACTGTTGAGGTATTGAAAATTTTAACAGAGTTTAATATGGGTTAAATATACTTTCTCTTGGTGTGGAAATATATTGTAGGGATCATTTAAAATAAGAAAGCTATTAACTTAATTTGGGACAAATATACCCCTGATTTTTTTGCATCCCGTTTAATGCTGAATGTCTCGACAACTTAATACTAGAACATTAAAGCCTCTTAAATATGCAGTTTATTACCCAGTTGATTAAGTTAAATATTTTCGAAGTCATTCACTCACTTTAAAAGAAAATTAATATTTGGAAAAAAATTAATTATTGCGAAAACCCTGTAAGATTCAATTCAATTTCAATAACTATATATATTATTAATTTGGCCTAACATCTAATAGAGAATTCAGATGTGCGTTTAGAGAATCCTTTAAAAATATATTTTTTATACACCCTGTATATCTCAAAATCATTTTAGGGTCTAATATATATATATATATGTTGATTTTTACTCCTTCACGGATGGAAAAATACAATGTATTTTCATTCCGGGTGTACATCCGTTCACTACTGTCGTTCTGAAAAGAACAGTTTTGCTGACGTTTCGCCAAAATCACATTTGGCATTTTCAAAGCTCTCTTTCTCGCGTTCGAATAGAGACTGAAGTGTTGGTGACTGCGACGCTTCCTTTTATACCCCCACTCGGGGCCGAAGGTTATATCTGCGCAGGCGTTGGTCGTTATTTATGTTTTCCGGATGGTGCTGTTGTTGTTGCGTTAATTGCGCTCGAGTTTTTGCGATTTTAGATTTGTCGATTATTGTCTTCCATACTGTTGGTAGTTTTAATGATTCGTCCCTTTTGTTCAAATCACCTTGTTTTTCAATTTCTATGGCTTCTCGGATTATTCTGGTCTTATAATGTTCTATATTGGCAATCTCCCTACACCCATCGAAATTTATTTTATGGCCGGTTTCCTGATGATGTAGGAATAAAGCTGAGGTTGTTTGTTTATTTCTGATGCTGAGTTTATGCTCTTCCACTCTTGCTGATATTCGCCTGTTAGTTTGCCCTACGTACAACTTTTCACAGTCCTGGCACGGAATGCTGTACACTCCGTGGTTTTCCAGTTTGATTTTATCTTTTGGGTTTCCGAGTAGTTTACCTATAGTTGTTTGTGGCTTGTGTATTGTTTGTATGTTGTGTTTCCTCAGAATTCTTCCAATTCTGTCTGTTGTGCCTTTTACATATGGTAAGACTACTCGTTGCTTTCCCGGCTCATATTTTTTGTTGTTCGTTGTTCGGGAAACCTGTGCATTAATAGCTTTCTCTATGGTGCGATTTGTGTAGCCATTTTTCTTTAAAGCACTAGATACTACCTTAAGTTCGTTTTGTCTCGTCTGTGTTTCAGTTAGTCGCACGGATCTAGATATTAGAGTATTTGCCTTAGCTTGAATTTGTGCTGGGTGATGATGTGATTTTGCATTTAAATATCTGTCTGTATGTGTTGGTTTTCTATACACGGTGTATTCGAAATGTCCGTTATGTAGTTTTGTGACCAAAACATCTAAAAATGGTAGTTTGTTGTTTTCCTCTAGGTCTAGAGTAAATTGTATTCTGGGGTGGATTGAATTTACGTGAGTCAGAAATTTTTCGAGCTCTGCATGACCATGTTGCCATATAATAAATATGTCATCCACATAACGAATCCATAATTTGGGTTTTAAACTTGCTTTCTCAAGAGCTTCTTTCTCGAAGTATATCATAAATAAATTCGCGACTACTGGTGATAGCGAGGACCCCATTGGAGCACCATCCATTTGTTTATACATTTGCCCGTTGAAAGAAAAATAAGTATTTTTGAGGCAATGCTCCGAGAGTTCTATTATATGTGCCTGGAAATCCTCGTTCATAGCAATCTTGTCCAATGCTTCGTCGATTCCAGTATTCCATTTCATTCCACGTATACCAACATCATAACAAGAAAATGATCCTTGTTTGGAACATGTTCTGCATCACAGCAGACACAATGATCCATTTTAGTCAAACGACGATCGCGATTTCGCTCTTATTAGAGCTCATCAGGCAGCCATTGATATATATATATATATATATATATATATATATATATATATATATATATATATATATATACATATATATTATATATATATATATATATATATATATATATATATATATATATATATATATATATATATATATATATATATATATATATATATATATATATATATATATATATATATATATATATATATATATATATATATATATATATATATATATATATATATATATATATATATATATATATATATATATATATATATATATATATATATATATATATATATATATATATATATATATATATATATATATATATATATCCGGTTTTTGAATTAACTTGTGACATCCGGTTTTGAATTAATTCAGTATGTATGGCACATTCACATTGAGTGTTGTCATATTCTATAACTAATATGTATGATACAATATTTCAGTCTTTTGCTGTAGGTTAGATATATGATTTTCAGATTACCATACTGTACTCGTATGTACAGTTTTGCAAAAAAGATATATCGGATTTAACAGGTAAGGTTCAGTAATGGGGAATTTAAGCAAATCTACTTGATTGTTAGTAATAGCCCAGATGTTTTAGATTTATTAATTTCCATACTTTCTAGAAAATTAGGTTTGTTTGATTTTATTTCAGAATGAAGAATTTTAAAATTGTCACCAATGATGTGTGATTCGTTTAGTAGATGAGTTGTAATGTGAATTATTTAAATTTTTTATGTAACTAGTTTTACATTCTTTTTGCAAGGCAAAGGCAAATCTGTAATAGCTGTAACTAAAGACCAATTTGTAAAACACTTGCTTTCTTAAATAATGAAAATTACTGTAAAATTAATTTTGATCCTACAGACGTTTTTTTTTTAATAATTAAAAACACAGTAAAAGAAATTTCTTTTTTAAGGAGTATGAAAAATCTAAATTAATAACAATGAACCCGCAAGCTTAAAAATTGTATTCTTTAATCAAATTACATAAAAATGATTTACCAATAAGATCTATAGTATCCTTCGTAACAGCTCCATCCACTAAATTATCTAATAAACTAATTAAACACATTGAAAAAAATTGCAACTTTAAAGCAAAATGGAGTATTAAAAACTCTCATTAACTAACTAAACAATATTAGAAGCATCTATCTCCGATCAAATACAAAATGTATTTATTTTGAAATGTTCAAAATCTTTTTCCCAGTATTCCACCAAACGAAGTAATAAAATTACTAGACCATTTTGCTAGTTAAAAATTAAGTAAATTCTATAATAAAACAGGATATTTTAGATGTTCTTTCAATCTGTTTGGATCAAAATTATTTTGAATTTAATGTTGGATTTTATATGTGAAATCGGGGTTTAATAATTTAAATCCTTTGTCCGTTGTTTGCTGAAATCTTTATGAACAATTTAGAAGGCAAAATACAGAAACATCCATTAAATAAGAATTTTCTGTACTAGTATAGGTACGTTGCTGATATTATTACTTGTTTTACAGGTACAGGATGACAATTAAATCAGTTCCTAAGCTTTATAAATTATTTACATCCAATACTTAAGTTTACTGCCGAAGTAGAACAAAATAAATCTATTAATTTTCTTGATCTAACTATAACACACATCCTTATTCACAACTATGCCCTTTATCACGTGAAAATTATAATAAGAAGCTAAATTTAATTAAACAAGTAGCAGTTAACAACGGATACAAAGCCGAAATGTAGATAAAATAATCGCCAAAAAACCTTATAAAAAGGCAATCAATTTAGTTTATCCATAAGTTAAAAACGTCAACCACAATACTTTTAAAACTATAACCCATATCGAGTACCAAAATATCTAAACACCTTTCTAGAAATGGGTTAAAAATCCGTTTTAAGACCAACAATACATTAGGGAAAATAATAAAAAATACTAAGCTTACTCAAAACAAAAAGACGAAATCAAGAGTTTACGTGCTGAAGTGTGGTTCGTGTCATAAAATGTATATTGGTCAAACTGGCAGATCTTTTGGAAAAAGAAGAAAAGAACTATACTGCCAGTTGATTAAAGGTACCAAACCATGCTGGTGTTAGTTCGCATATTAAATTTTAAATGTAGATTTATTATTATGTGTGTTGTACATATTTTATCTTAAAATGTTTTAGTACTGTATCGTGGATATTAACACATTTAGGACCTAAGAAAAATTGTTTAAAATGTTTCCAATAACATTAATTTTTTAACTTTGATGTAAGTACAAAATTCTATATGTAAGTTACTGTTTTGTCCTTATTTTAAACCTTTGAACTGTTTTCCTTTTTTTTAACTATATATATATATATATATATATATATATATATATATATATATATATATATATATATATACAGGGTTATTCAGGCAACCCGTTCATTAAAAGTTTTTGATGATGCCATTTGGATAAAAATTTCAAATTTTGGGATTAAAGTAAGGTCAAGGGGTACTTCTTTTTTGAAATATTTTCAACTTCCTGTCACTTCCTGTTTAACCGGAAGTTGGTATCAACTTAATTATTTTAAATGGAACACTCTGTATTTTATGATATTTTTGGATTCTACGGAGAATTTTGATGCTATTTTATGTAGCATGTCCTATACCTAGGTTCAAGCGTTCTTAAGATATTTGACCTTGAACCGAAAATGAGCCTTCGGGGTACCAAATTTTAAAATCTCATATTTTTGTAAGTTTTGAAGATATAATCTTCATATTTTGCAGACGATCGGTAAATAATCTTAGGTTTCTATTTTTTTTATTGAATTTGTCTATTTTTATACAGGGTGTCCTAAATTCAGCGGCAAACATTCACATTCTCAAAGCCGCTAAAGTCCGTTTTTTTAAATGGGACACCCTATAACTTTATGCACTATCAAATGTAGAATTTAATTTTCTATCGAACTGTATTAAGGTTCTCTATACCTATTCGTAACCATTTTCGAAATAATTGGGTTTTATAAAAATATCGTATGTATTTGCTTAAATGTTTACATGTTCCAATGGTGAGCCATGGAAAAACAATTGAGATCCAATATCAAATATGACAGATGATTAGTATGCGTTATTTATCGAAAGCTGTCAGTGATAAACTAAATCTTCAAAATCGAAATGGAAGAATACTCAAACGCTGATATTCTCAATCTATTTTATATTCATGGAGAATGTTATAAAATTTTGGAGAGAACGTGTCGTGTGTTTAATGAACGCCACCCTGATTTGCCGCCAATGAACAAGTCAAAATTCAAGAGGATTGAAACGAACTTTTTGCGTTTTGGCAAGGTTAAAGTTACAAAAAATGTTCCGAAACCAGTGACAAATGCCGAGGATAACGTAATAAACACATTAGCTTATTTCCACGCAAACCCGCAAAGTTTAATACCGTCTGCAGAAAACAATTTGGGAATTTCTTCTTCATCTGTCCAAAGAATCTTGAGCGAACATCATATGCACCCTTATTCCTTCCAAAACGTGCAAGCCTTGAGACCTGGTAATGACGTCCGACGAGTAGAATTTTGCGAATTCATGTTTTTGAAAATTCAATAGTACCCTCAATTCCTTTCAAAAATATTTTGGACCGATGAAGCGAAATTTTCTAGAGAAGGAATAACAAATAGAAGAAACGAACATTTCTGGGCAGCAGCTTCAATGTTTTCGGTATAGTATTAAATGATCAGGTACGGTACTGTATTTATGAAGGCAATTTAAACAGTGATAAGTATTTGGAAATTCTACGAGGGACGGTTTCTGAATTTATAGAAGAAATTCCTATTGATGAGCTGCAAAATTATTGGTATCAATTAGATGGGGCACCAGCACATAATTCCGCTGCAGTTTATCTACAATTATCTCGAATTTTTGAAGATCGCTGGATTGGTCCCAACGGCCCTTGGAGATGGCCCCCGGGATCGCCTGATTTAACACCCCTAGACTTTTATTTATGGGGATTTATCAAAGGTAAAGTCTATGCTTCCCCAGTAAATAACCAACAAGATTTACTAGACAGGATACGAACAGCTTTTGCCGAATTAGAAAACGGACAAATTCAACGGGCCACAGCAACTGTACAAAGAAGAATTGAAATGTGTTTTCAAATGAACGGACAGCATATAGAACATTTGTTATAATTCAATTTTATTATTTTGTTTATTTATTGTTGATTGTTAGATTGCTATAATTTTTAAGTTCACTAAAACAAGTTTAGAACAGTCTCGAACTTAGTAAATATGGTTAAAAATAATGTAAACAATTTATTACATTTTTTATAACTTTAACTTTTCCGAAACGAAAAAATTTTTTTCAATCCTCTTCAAATTTCTCTTGTTCATTGGCGATTAATGAGGATGTTTTTCATTAAAAACATGGCACGTTCTCTCCAATATTTTGTAACCTTCTCCGCGAATATAAAATAAATTGAGAATATCAGCTTTTGAGTGTTATTTTATTTTAATTTAAAAAAAAGTTTCAAATCAGCTGAATGTTGAATAGAAAAGCACAACAATTGTTTTTCCATGGCTTACTACGGAAAGCTGTAAGCATTTAGCAAATACATATGATAGTTTAATAAAAACCTGATTATTTCGAAAATGGTTACGAATAGGTATAGGGAACCTTAATACAGTTCGATAGAAAATTAAATTCTACATTTGACAGTGCATAAAGTTATAGGGTGTCCCATTTAAAAAAACGGACTTTAGCGGCTTTGAAAATGTGAATGTTTGCCGCTGAATTTAGGACACCCTGTATAAAAATAGACAAATTCAATAAAAGAAATAGAAACCTAAGATTATTTACCGTTCGTCTGCAAAATATGAAGATTATATCTTCAAAACTTACAAAAACATAAGATTTTAAAATTTGGTACCCCGAAGGGTCATTTTTGGTTCAAGGTCAAATATCTTAAGAACGCTTGAACCTAGGTATAGGACATGCTACACAAAATAGCATTAAAATTCTCCGTAGAATCCAAAAATATCATAAAATACAGGGTGTTCCATTTAAAATAAGCAAGTAGATACCAACTTCCGGTTAAACCGGAAGTGACAGGAAGTTGAAAATATTTCAGAAAAGAAGTACCCCTTGACCTTACCTTAATCCCAAAATTTGAAATTTTTATCTAAATGGCATTATCAAAAACCTTTAATGAACGGGTTGCATGAATAACCCTATATATATATATATATATATATATATATATATATATATATATATATATATATATATATATATATATATATATATATATATATATATATATATATATATATATATATATATATATATATATATATATATATATATATATATGTATATCTATATATATATATATATATATACGTAGGAAGATTTTCTTTGGTTTTTTTGGCCTCAAGTTATTTTTTTGGAAAAATAAAACAAATTTATTTTTCGGCACTAATTTTCATTTTGTTTATTGCAAACGTTTCGGCTAAATGCCTTCATCAGTGCTGTTTGACTGAAACTAAAAACAGTACTATTTTATATTATGCGAAGTCAACATTTTTTTTTTTTTTTTTTAAATGTAGAGACAAAATGTTACATACATATACTTATAGACACATAATTAAAAATAACCTTTTTTTTTTTTTTATATAATAATAATTCGTTACGCTAACTAAGATTCCTAGTAATTTATACTTTCAAACTCACCCAAGAAGGTAACTTCCTGCATTCAGCAAACCAAAAAAGAATAAAATTTTTGTCACATCACATTTAGTATACAGTATTAGACGCCAACAAACATGTAAAATTTTTATTTATAAAACTACGGTGGCATGTTAGTCTACCGATATATTTTGACTGGAATTGCACCTCGTTTTGAAGCAGTTGCTTGTCTTTCTGATTGTTTTTACTGAAGCAAAAAATTGTATATTGTGTTGTTGTTGTTTTGGTGTATAGCATGAGGGCCTTTAATTATACTATTTGTTATTATAATCAATTGGTAATTACTGTATTTTTTTTCCGTTTCACTTAACTAAGTAAAAAAAATTTTTTTTTTTTCTTATTTATTAATCAATACAAAATACAATACAATACAAAAGAATATGATAATAAAATGCAATTACTTCTGAACGACACAGATACATACAAAAAAATAAATACAGATCCAACAAATATTTTTCAAAAAAGAAACAACGAACTTGTTACACGGTGGGAAAAGAAAAACTATATATCACCTAATTGTGCTAAGAACCTAAAAATGTATAATGCCCAAACACCAAAAATTTACGGTTTGCCAAAATTACATAAAGATGGAATTCCAATGCGCCCAATTATTTCGTGTATACAATCACCATTAAATAACCTTTCTAAATTTTTAAAACAAATTCTAGAAAATATAGTCAACAAAAGTACCACTTACATTAAAGATTCATGGGATTTCAAAGAAAAAATAAATAATTTTCAAGTACCTCAAAACCATATTTTAATCTCACTGGATGTCATCTCTCTATACACAAATGTACCAATTGATTTAGCCCTCCTACTTATAAAAAATAAATGGAACGAAATAAAAAAATTCACGGATATACCTCTGGATGAATTTCTAATAGCCATTGAACTAACTTTAAAATCCACATTTTTTGCATACAACAATAATTTTTATAAACAAATAGAAGGTTGCGCAATGGGTTCCCCAATATCAAGTGTAGTTGCACAACTAGTAATGGAGGAACTAGAGAGCAATGTAATCGGACAACTAGACATATCACTTCCATTTTTCTACAGGTACGTTGATGATTGCATAACTCTAATTCCAAAAGATAAATGTAAATATATCCTAAATGCCTTTAACAACTTCCATGAAAAACTTAAATTCACCATCGAGACTGAAAACAACTCAAAAATAAATTTCCTAGATATGACATTATATAATAAAAACAATATTATTGAAACACAATGGTACACAAAAAAAACGTGGTCTGGCAGATACATAAATTACTTTTCGCAACACCCAATGAACCAAAAAAAGTCGGTAATAATCAGTCTTGCCGATAGAGCAATAAAATTGAGTAATTTAACTTATCAATCCCAGGCAATACAAAAGGCAAAAAACATCTTAATTCAAAATAGTTACCCAAAAAAATTAATAAATTCAATATTTAACTCCAGATTACAGCAAATGAACAATCCCAATCAAAACGTACCAAACGAAAAAACTAAAGATAAAAAATTCCTCTCTATTCCTTACATCCAGGGTCTTTCAGAAAGTATCCAAACTATTTTCAAACACCAAAACATAACCGTATGCCACAAAAGCTACAACACTTTTCAAAAGAAATTTTTTACTTGTCTTAAAACACCAACCCCAACCAGTCAAAAAACACACACTATATATCAAATACCATGTAATGATTGCCCAGGAGTATACATCGGACAAACTACTCAATACCTTAAAAACCGCCTAAATGGACATAAATATGACAAAAAAAATAAAACTTCATTAACTAAGCACGAAAATGAAACATCCCATAAATTCAAATATGAAGACACAAAAATATTAAAAACGGAAACCAACCAAAGAAAAAGGGAATTCTTAGAAATGCTCTATATTAAGCAAAATAAAAATTCAATAAATGATAGAACTGAAATTAAAAATTTAAACCAAATATATCACAACGTAATAAAATAATTATCATGTTCCGAAATTTTCTCCTTGATTAATAAATAAGAAAAAAAAAAAAAAATTTTTTTTTACTTAGTTAAGTGAAACGGAAAAAAAATACAGTAATTACCAATTGATTATAATAACAAATAGTATAATTAAAGGCCCTCATGCTATACACCAAAACAACAACAACACAATATACAATTTTTTGCTTCAGTAAAAACAATCAGAAAGACAAGCAACTGCTTCAAAACGAGGTGCAATTCCAGTCAAAATATATCGGTAGACTAACATGCCACCGTAGTTTTATAAATAAAAATTTTACATGTTTGTTGGCGTCTAATACTGTATACTAAATGTGATGTGACAAAAATTTTATTCTTTTTTGGTTTGCTGAATGCAGGAAGTTACCTTCTTGGGTGAGTTTGAAAGTATAAATTACTAGGAATCTTAGTTAGCGTAACGAATTATTATTATATAAAAAAAAAAAAAAAGGTTATTTTTAATTATGTGTCTATAAGTATATGTATGTAACATTTTGTCTCTACATTTAAAAAAAAAAAAAAAATGTTGACTTCGCATAATATAAAATAGTACTGTTTTTAGTTTCAGTCAAACAGCACTGATGAAGCATTTAGCCGAAACGTTTGCAATAAACAAAATGAAAATTAGTGCCGAAAAATAAATTTGTTTTATTTTTCCAAAAAAATAACTTGAGGCCAAAAAAACCAAAGAAAATCTTCCTACGAATATATTTTAAATGGTCCAGAAACTCACTCTATAGTATATATATATATATATATATATATATATATATATATATATATATATATATATATATATATATATATATATATATATATATATATATATATATATATATATATATATATATATATATATATATATATATATATATATATATATATATATATATATATATATATATATATATATATATATATATATATATATATATATATATATATATATATATATATATATATATATATATATATATATATATATATATATATAACGGGGTGCGTGAATAACCCTGTATATGTACCGGGTGGTCGAAATTGGTCTGTTTTAACAGAGAAAACCTATTTCCTGACTAGATAGAGCAAAACTGACTTAGGTGTCACGGGCTCGATTTCTGAGAAATGTTTAATGGCAAAAACCGCCTGCCGATATTTTCACTGCCAACTGAGATATAGGGCGTTTTTCAATTTTCGGCCATTTTGAAAATTGTCCATAACTTTTTTATTTTGCGGAATATTAACATTCTGCAAAGACATTCTAAAGGCACTTTTTTATGTGCAATCCAGTGGCGTACTCAGATTTTTTCTATAGTTGTCCGTTTTATCATAAATAGGCAAAACTTTTTTTTTTCAAATGGAAATCATAGTTGGCTATAAATTATAAAAAATGCTCGCGTTTAGCCCTTTTCAGTGATATAAAGTTGTAGGTACTTATTTTCAAAAATAACGAAAATATTAGGTGTTTTTGGTTTACATCGAAGTAGGCCTTGGAATAATGACGCGCGTTCAATATTTTGAATATATTGCTGTCAGATTACTGTAGTCTGGTGTAATTATTGCGTTTTGGTGTTATCTTTATAAAGTTGTGTTAAGTTGCTGACAAAATATGTTTGAGAATTATGAAAAGTATGATATGTTAAAATGTTACATATTATCTAACGAAGTTCCTGAAGCAGCTAGTGAATTATATTTTAATACATTTCCCGAGCGACGTCAACCGGATAACCGAATTTATCAAACATTAAAAAGTAATTTAGTAAATTACGGAAGTTTTAAAAAGTTAAGAACAAGACATTATGAACTAAAGGAAGAAAAGGAAATCCAGCAGCTAAATATAATTGGTGAGGTATTAGATCATCCTGGCACCTCCTCTCGAACATTGGCTAATATAACGAATGTTCCAAAGACCACCGTTTTAAAAAAACTTAAAAAACATAAATTCAAACCGTACAGAACGAGAAGAGTTCATCAACTCCGTGAAGGGGACGCCGCTAGAAGATTGAGATTTTGTCAGTGGTATGAGCAAAAATTCATGGAGAATGAGAATTTTCCATTAAATATTATTTGGAGTGATGAATCCAGAGTAGATACTTCT